>LR812526.1:9167314-9389814 GCA_903798195.1 Danio kyathit | reverse complement strand
AGAATTTGTTCTTTTAATTATTTTATGTAATTTAAGGGTGCTTTCACACTAGCACTTTTGGTCCGCACCTGGGTTCGTTTGACGTCATAGTACGGTACGTTTAGCTAGTGTGAACGTGTCTTCTGAACTCGGGTGCGCACCCGTGAACCGTACCCGAGTCCGCCTGAAAGAGGTGGTCTGGGGTACGGTTCATGCGAACTCTGGTACGGTTCACTTCTAGTATGAATGCAATCGTACCAAATAGCGGAAGTGAACCGCCAACTGTACAACAAACTATCGTTTTCATAACGTTCATTCGTGTGTGTGCGCCACGTATTGTACCTTGGTGACAAGCGGGACTGAGCAAAGCACAGTGATACACAGTGATGTCTGCTTGTCTCCTCCAGAAACAGCTTCTGCAGTCACTGTGTGATGTTCTGAATGTTTATAATATTTTTGCAGCAGATAGACGCGAGTCGCTTTCTGTATGTCCAAAACTAAAAGATTCAGTAAAAGCAAATCGACCGCGATGTGCGGAAGTCTCCATTTTGGCGCTTTGCTTTCGTGACCGTCACCTAGCAACAGCAGTAAACAAAACAGCAGCTCTATGACGCAAGCGTACCGGGGTTCAGAAGGAAAAAAGACAGTGTGAACACAAACCAACCGAGAAGGTGGCAAGGGGGGACAATCGAACTTGGGTACGGTCCAGGCAATTGAACCTTATTTAGTTCGGTTAAATCGCACTAGAGTTTGTTTTCCCTCTTGGTGCGATTCGTTTGGGCAGGTGAGAACGTAGCAATCGCACTCGGGTGCGCACCAAAAAAGCGTACCGAGACCTGCTTGAAGAGGTGGTCTCGGTACGCTTTCAAACGAACCCTGGAGCGGTTCGTTTGTGGTGAGAACGTGATCCAAACTAAAACAGACCCAACCACAAAAAGTACTGCGCCTTTTTGGACTAATCCAGCTGCCGTAGTGCGATGCGCTGTCTATCTTATGGGGTTTGGAGGAAAAATATTTGTTGACAGCGCTTTACCAACAGTTTTAAACAGAGAGAGAGAGAGAGAGAGGAGAGTGAGAGGGGGAGGGAGGGAGAAACATTACCTGATGGATCATTGGTGATATTTCCGAAAGATGACCATGTCGCAGTTTAGCTAAATTATTTCACGCCTTCTCCTAATGCTTTCGCCGATTGCAATGCATTAAAACATTGTTTTCCAGCCCCAGCCGCCCTTCATTCTCGAAATGTATAGTTTGTCTAAAGTGATGCATACAAACTACATAGTATACTATGAGCAGGGATACTGCGTCAGCCAGCACAGCGACATTGTGTGTCTGCCGGTTTGTTTATTTGCGGTAGTTCCACGTGAATTCTGACCAATTGAACAGCAGTTTAGGAAATGCGTTCAATAACATCTGGCCAGTGAGTGATGTAGATTTTGTCACATGACTGCATTTTGGTTCGTTTCAGCTGGTTCGGACCAAAGCAATCAGTGTGGTGTGAAAGGGACCCAAAACGGCAGAAAAATGCTACAATGTATCATTTGTTGCCCTTGGTCCGGACCAAATGACCTGAACCACATATGTGAAAGCACCCTAATATTATATAATATATTTATTATTTAATTAATGTAATATATTTATGTTTAATATATTTTATATATATATATATATGAAGAGTTTCGTTGCAAAACGAGATATATCCATTTTGAGAAATGTTGGTTATTGGACATTATTATGTAAGACATCAATAGTCAAGTTCCTTCACAATTTTTGTTCATTAAACTATTACTTGAGCTCAGTGAAGGCCAGGAACACATGTTCTTCAAATCCAGGATATTTTTTAATTCAATTTTATGTTCATAAATAGTTCATAAATAAGTCAAAAACCATGCCGAAATGCAACATATTTATGTTAACATTGTCAAACATCTTAAATGGGTTAAAAAACAATACATCATAAATATATGGAATAATATATACAAAGATTGATTAATAATAATAAGATTCTGAGTTAGTTTTGGCCAGAACGTACACAACACAACATAACTTTTTTTTTTTTGCAAAACGCTATATATCCACCTTAGGCTATATTCTACTACTGTAATACCATTAAGAAAAGCTAGTGAATCAATGTTTTGTTTGATAAATAAGATTAACTGATCACACCAGTTGCGTTTCCAGGCACAGCTTTATGCAAGGAAACGGGAGCGCACACGCGTTTTAAACAGTCGCGCGCATCACATCAGCTTTTCGCGCGAGGGTTATCGCGCAAACACAGTTATCTTTGTCAGTCGTGCTGCTTCTCGATTCTAAGATCACATTTGCCATCCTTATTGTCGAACCCTGCTTTTAAGAAAACTACATCGAAATCCATGACGTTATAGCTTGACTCTTAATTTGATTCCCTGACTGACAGAGAGCAGCTGATCAGTGACAGCCTACGTGACTGACAGCTCGCCTACAGTATAAACAATTAAATGGTGAACGTTTTTTAGTTAGCCTATTGAATCCTCCTTTTAAAAATATATGATTTTTGTATTGATATTATCGTTAAATCAATGAGCAAACTCGGAGCCCTTCACCGGCGGTGACTCTCTTTCCAGGGGATGCTGAGCTCACGATGAACGTTCTATAACCAGGGCCAGCGCGTCCATAGAGGCGACCCAGGCAACAGCCTAGGGCGGCAGAATAGGCGGCGTCCTCGACAATCTCCCCACTCCCCGGTCCTCGCTGTCGTACGCGCAATCACACCCGTCTCTCGTTTTCGCTTTCAGTTTGAGGGCGGCATTATCATGATTTTAAAGTAGGCCTAAAATGTACATTCTTCAATGTTATTAATGGCAGCAATTCACACATAGATTAAGGTACAGTGATTTCCAATAATAAAATCCAAATGTCAAAAAATGGCTTTTATCGTGTTTTGCAACCAAACTCTTCATTAATATATATATATATATATATATATATATATATATATATATATATATATATATATATATATATATATATATATATATATATATATATATATTTTTTTTTTTTTTTTTTTTTTTTTTTATTTATTTTTTTTTTTTTTGATAAAGTGTAATTTTAAATAAAGTAATTCGAATCCTATGGAGCCTCAGAGCCACAATAATGTGATGCGAGTCACGTGACAACCCACTGAGTGGTCACATTTGAATCTTTGATGCGACATCCATACTGAGTAACGCTATGGGTCAAAAAGAGCAAGAGTGGCAGAAAAGGCAGGCAGCGGCGTCATTATCGCAAAATATTGAACATATAGTCTGCCAAACAGGGTAAGGCTAAAGTTACCTACTTCCTAACAGATGAAAATCTGTCCCTATCCATGACGTCCTGTATATTTATTGACTTGTCCAGTACATGACCTCCCTTTTCCTATTTTTGACAATTTTTTTTTTAAATAACTGTCGGACGAAGGCTTTAATGGCAAGCGGAGTCCTCTGCCGTCAGATGTCACTTCACAGCAAAAGGCGCTAATCCCGTCACGTCTGTGTTTTTGAGGCTGTTTGGTCACTTCATTCGTTTTATTCTGATTGGATATAAATCTGATCGCTCAGTCCACTTGAGAGGGTGATCTGGGATGCATTGCAGATGAAACTGGACAGGTCTAATCATTTTTTAGACAAAAGTAATATAAATAAAATAAATGATGACCTGGAGAAAATCTGACCTGTGCCTGAAACACCTGTAGGTGCGCTTTTACAGCCAAAACTCTATTAAAAACATGTTTACTATAAGCATAAAACATGTGTTCTAACTTTTCAGGCCTGTAGCCAGGGGGGATGACCCACCCCTCACTGACAAAGGTCCAGAATTTGTCCCATACATGAGCTCATTTGTCCTATTTTGACTGCTATGCCGTCATAAATAATGAAAATAATCCATCGAAAAAGGCTTTAAGACCAAACTGAATCCTCTGTCGGCTATAATCTGATGTAAGAGAAGTCTTCTTTCACTACTGTATTGTTTTTAAACAGAGAAAACATTGCAGGTAACTTTTATTCTAAATCTTGGACCTTATTCCTGAAATAAAAATGAGTAATAAAAATGTGTAAAGCACCAGATGCAGACCATATTAAATTAATTTTAATATATTTTGGCTGCTATTGATATCCAGGAATTATCAAATGTACTTTCTTTTTTTTTTCCAAAGAGGCTAGAAAAATTCTGAAAAATTAATTATTATTGTTTTATTATTAGTATTATTATTGTTGTTATTATTATTATTATTATGTTTTAATTTTTTTTTTTATTGAAATTGCCAAATAGTGACTGAGGACAGTTGAATGTGCTGGCCAGTTTGTGTTTTGTCTAATAAATGACAGTAGGCTACAGTTTTTTTTACCTCAAAATTTTAACAGATTCCTATTTTTTTTGTCATTAGAGCACTTTTAAAGATCAGAGAAGTGAGGTTTACCTGCATAGCACTTCGCTAGCTGGCCTCCGTTACACTCACCCCCCTAAACCTCACTCCAATCCTGGACAAGTCCCCACACATAACCCACCGGTCCTACTGCACCCATCCCGTTCTGAGCTGGGATCGAACTAGCGATTCCTTGTATGAGAGTCAGTTGCTCTAACAAGGAGACTAAAGACTATGGCCTCTAGCGTCTGTCGCTAAAGCACCTTTAGAGGGTAGAGGAGTAAGATTTACCTGCATAGCAATTCACTAGCTGGCCTCCGTTACACTCAACCCCCTAAACTTCACTCCCATCCCAGACGAGCCCCACACGTAACCCACCGGTCCTACTGCACCCGTCCCATTCTGAGCTGGGATTGAACCAGCGATTATTTGTATGGGAGTCGGTTGCTCTAACAAGGAGGGCCTCTGAGGACATTAACGTCTGTCATTAGAGCACTTTTAGAGATCAGAGAAGTGAGGTTTACCTGCATAGCACTTCGCTAGCTGGCCTCCGTTACACTCACCCCCCTAAACCTCACTCCCATCTCGGATGAGTCCCCACACATAAACCACCGGTCCTACTGCACCCATCCCGTTCAGAGCTGGGATCGAACCAGCGATTCCTTGTATGAGAGTTGGTTGCTCTAAAATGGAGGCTAAAGACCATGGTCTCTAGCGTCTGTCGCTAAAGCACCTTTAGAGGGTAGAGGAGTAAGATTTACCTGCATAGCAATTCACTAGCTGGCCTCCGTTACACTCAACCCTCTAAACTTCACTCCCATCCCGGACGAGCCCCCACATGTAGCCCACCAGTCGTACTGCCCCCATCTCTTTCTGAGCTGGGATTGAACCAGCAATTCTTTGTATGGGAGTTGGTTGCTTTAACAAGGAGGGCCTCTGAGGACATCAACGTCTGTTGTTAGAGCACTTTTAGAGTTCAGAGAAGTGAGGTTTACCTGCATAGCACTTCGCTAGCTGGCCTCTGTTACACTCAACCCCCTAAACTTCACTCCCATCTCAGACGAGCCCCCACATCTACTGCCCCCATCTCTTTCTGAGCTGGGATCGAACCGGCAATTCTTTGTATGAGAGTGGGTTGCTATAACAGGGAGGCTAAAGACCATGGCCTTTGGCATCTGTTGCTAGAGCACCTTTAGAGGTCAAAGGAGTGAGGTTTACCTGCATAGCACTTTGATAACTGGCCTCCGTTACACTGGTATTCAGCTTTCATTCATTCATTCATTTTATTCTCGGCTTAGTCCCTTTATTAATCTGGGGTCGCCACAGCGGAATGAACCGCCAACTTATCGAGCATATGTTTTACACAGCGGATGCCCTTCCAGCTGCAACCCATCACTGGGAAACTTTCAGACACACTCATTCACACTCATACACTATGGACAATTTAGCCTATTCAATTCACCTATATAACATGTCTTTGAACTGTGGGGGAAACCGGAGCACCTGGAGGAAACCCATACGAACACTTGGAGAACATGCAAACTCCACATAGAAACGCCAACTGACCCAGCTGAGGCTCGAACCAGCGACCTTCTTGCTGTGAGGCGAAACGCACCACCGTGCAGCCCGGTATTCAGCTTATCACAATTTAAAAGCTTAACTAGGTTAATTAGGCAAGTTAGTGTAAGTAGGCCAGTCATATAATGATGGTTTGTTCGGTAAACAATTCAAAATAAATATTGCTTAAGGGGGCTAATAATATTGATCTTTAAATGCTTTTAAAAAAAAACTGCTTTTATTCTAGCTGAAGTAAAACAAATAAGACTTTCTCCAGAAGAAAAAATATTATAGGAAAGACTGAAAAATTCCTTGCTCTGTTAAACATCATTTGGGAAATATCCCTGCTGAAAAATCCAGCTTAAACCAGCCTAAGCTGGTTGGCTGGTTTTAGCTGGTCGACCAGCCTGGTTTTAGAGGGGTTTTTGCCATTTCCAGGCTGGTTTTCAGCCATTTCCAGCCTGGTCTTAGCTGGTCAGGCTGGGAGTTGACCAGCTAAAACCAGCTTGACCAGCCAAAACCAGCTATGTCCAGCTTAAACCTGGCTGGTCAAGCTGGTTTTAGCTGGTTTAAGCTGGTCATTTTCCAGCCTGACCAGCTAAGACCAGGCTGGAAATGACTGGAAACCAGCCTGGAAATGGCCAAAACCCCTCTAAAACCAGGCTGGTCAACCAGCTAAAACCAGCCAACCAGCTTAGGCTGGTTTAAGCTGGATTTTTCAGCAGGGATTTGAAAAAGAAAAGAAATTCACAGGAGGGCTAATCATTTTGAGTGGATTAATCCAAAAAACACATAAAGCTCATAAAGCATCTCTATATGTCTAATTAACTACTCATTCACAAACAGAAGCACCATTCAAATCATGTCAGTTTTGCAGGCCTTCAGGGGATCCCATAAAAAGTGCTTCATACAAACAACAAACAAAAATATCTGTCCCTGCGGCCAACAGCGCAGTGGTTTAACCTACAGCATAAATAATGCATCTCCCCGTACAATGACCTCTCGTAACTCATTTTCCACTCACTACAGAAAAACAACAATGGAAAAACTCCCAATATGAAGGAAATCTGCGCGGACATTAGCTAACGTTCACCCCTCACTCAGCACGGTCTCTGTTGAGGGAAAAAAAATCAACTCATCCTTAAAAAAACTGCCTGCGTAGATGGCAACGGGAATGGCTCTCTCCGTCAAGTAGCAATCTCTGCGCAATAGAAGGCATTTCATGCTGCAAATCCCCCGCTTAAATTGGACTGGTGTGACAGCATCAAATTTTCTCCCAGGGCGATATCAAAATGATTCAGATTTCTGCCAAGTGTTTGAAGCCTTCACATTAATGCATACTCCAGTCTCGCTCTTTTCAAAACCCCGGATTCGCTGAAGTAAACACTGGCAGGAGCCCTGGGATCGCTATATTCCAGAGGACAAGATTAAGGGCAAAGTAGGACAGAGGCGTTTCTAAATGAGAAGTTTAGCACAACCTTATTATTATTAATGCGGCAAACTTAAACAAAGCATCTCCGCTGATTCATCAGACTCCGGAAATGAATGCGCCATTAAACACGAGGGAATACGTCGCCGTCATTTGGAATTCAAAAAGAGCCTCGGAGGTCACGGCGGTGCGAATGCAAAAAAAAAAAAAAAAGTTGCAGGAAGACTGACTGGATGTTTTAGCATTCGATTTGCATAGCGAGTAGCCTGACTGCTCTGATGAATAGGTAAAAGCAGAACAGGTTGCATTGTGGGACAGTTGCTGCGGGGCGTGTCATTCCAGCAGAGTGGCTTCGCCTGACACTCCAATTTTCAGGCAAATCCTCCCACTTTTGTCCCGGGGCTGTGGGTGACAAAAAATTTTATGCATTATGTATTTGTTTATTTATTTACGGCATCTATCTTATTCGCCTTTCTTTCTTCTGTCCCTGAAATAAAAGTTGTAAACATGCCCAGCTCTGCCTGTCGCTTATACACGAGGGGCCGCGGTTCCAAAACTCAATAAAGCGTCGGTGAGCTGCAATAAAGTTGTATCTTGCTGATATTATTTGTTGTACCTTGTTGGACCTCTCGCAGCAATATGAATCACAATTTAAGGCCTCACACACGTTCACGACTGACAAAAACACTGGCTGGCATTTGAAAAATACTTGCGTTTGCATGGTGTTGTGGACGGAATAGAGTTTGGTGAAAAAGTTGAAGATGAAGTAGTTCAGTTGCAGTCAAGTAGTTGAGAATAAAAAGGTACAACAAGCTGGCACTGGCAAGGTAACCTTTCAAACTATCATTCATTCATTTTTTTCGGCTTAGTTCCTAATTTATATGGGGTCGCCCACAGTGGAATGAAGCGCCAACTATTCCAACATATGTTTTACACCAGGGGTGTCAAACTCAGATCCTGGAGGGCCGCAGCCCTGCACAGTTTAGTTCCAACCCTGCTTCAACACACTTACCTGCAGGTTTCAAACAAGCCTGAAGGACTTAATTAGTTTGATCAGGTGTGATCAATTAGGGTTGGAACTAAACTGTGCAGAGCTCCGGCCCTCCAGGAACTTAGTTTGACACCTGTGTTTTACACAGTGAATGCACTTCCAGCCGCAACCCAGTGCTGGGAAACACCCATACACACTCACATTCTCACACACACTCACTGCGGCCAATTTAGTTTATTCAATTCACCTGTAGCACATGTCTTTGGACTGTGGGGGAAACCAGAGCACCTGGAGGAAACCCACGCCAACACAGGGAGAACATGCAAACTCCACACAGAAATGCCGACTGACCCAGCCGGGACTCAAACCAGCGACCTTCTTGCTGTGAGGTGACAGTGCTAACCACTGAGCCACTGTGCCGCCGTTTCTTATATCTATCTGGGGAGGGAGATAAAGTTGTAGTGTGCTGATATTATTTGTTGTGCCTTGTCAGGCCTCTCAATGCGATATAAATCTCATTTTAAGACCAACAGGCATTCAGACGATTCACAAAGTACAAAAGCATGGTCGAAATAACCACTGGCTGGCATTTGAGAAGCTTTATTTGCACTATAAAACATTATAGCATCATTACATTGAACTCATTCATTTTCATTAATTCCAATAGTTAGAGCAAGTTTTGGGTTTTGAAAGGCCTTCCCTTATAACCAGCGTATCCTAAAATCATAGGGAAAAGTAGGTGAATGTATAGTTGAAACCAGAAGTTTACATACGCAATATAAAAAGGCACATAACCATTTAAAAAAAAAGTCAAACACATGTGACAACATGGGAAAATCAACAAGCCAGAATCAACAAAAAAGCCAGATTACAATTTGCTAAATTACACTGGGAAAAAGAATAATTGTTGGAGACATGTCCTGTGGTCTGATGGAACTAAGATTGAACTGTTTGGCCATAATGACCAGCGTTACATTTGGAGGACAAAGGGGAAAGCTTACAAGCCTAGGAACACCATCCCAACTGTAAAGTATAGGGGTGGCAGCATCATGTTGTGGGGCTGTTTTGCTGCAGGAGGGACTGGTCCACTTCACAGCATAGATGGCATCATGAAGAAAGAACATTATGTAGAAATACTGAAGCAACATCTCAAGACATCAGCCAGGAAATTAAAACTTGGCCACAAATGGGTCTTCCAAACAAACCATGACCCTAAGCATACTGCCAAATTAGTTAAAATGTGCTTTAAGGACAACAGAGTGAATGTTTTGGAGTGTCCATCACAAAGCCCTGTCCTCAATCCTATAGAAAATTTGTGGGCAGAGTTGAAAAAGCTTGTGTGAGCAAGACAGCCAACAAATCTGACTCAGTTACACCAATTCTGTCATGACGTTAAATTCTGACCATCTACCATCCGAATATCGCAGCAGAAATCGAGACTTATCAGACCAGGCAACGTTTTTTCAATCTTCTCTTGTCCAATTTTGGTGAGCCTGTGTGAATTGTAGCCTCAGTTTCCTGTTCTTAGCTGACAGAAGTGGCACTCGGTGTGGTCTTCTGCTGCTGTAGCCCATCTGCCTCAAGGTTGGACGTGTTGTGCATTCAGAGATGCTCTTCTGCAGACCTCGGTTATTTGAGTTACTGTTGTCTTTCAATCAGCTCCAACCAATCCGACCATTCTCTACTTACCTCTGGCATCAACAAGGCATTTACGTCCACAGAACTGCCGCTCACTGAATATTTTCACTTTTTCGGACCATTCTTTGTAAACCCTAGAGATGGTTGTGCATGAAAATCCCAGTAGATTAGCAGTTTCTGAAAAACTTAGACCAGCCCGTTTGACACCAACAACCATGCCACGTTCAAAGTCACCTAAATCACCTTTCTTCCCCATTCTGATGCTCGGTTTGAACTGCAGCAGATCGTCTTGACCATGTCTACATGCCTAAATGCATTGAGTTGCTGCCATGTGATTGGCTGATTAGAAATGTGCATTAACGAGCAGTTGGACAGGTGTACCTAATAAAGTGGCCGGTAAACGTATATGTATATATACATATTTGAAAAACAACAAATCACTGAACTATGTTTGTAACTACAGAACCTATTTGGGAATTACACACCTAATTGGTCGATTGTAAAGCTGATCCAGGAACATGTACTACTTGTTAAAAATCCCCTATTTAAGATAGTTACTCCCTAGCCTAGAAATGCGGACAGAAAGCCTGCCACAGGTCAAGGGCACTGCATATAAAGCGTTGGCGATATAATGATGGAGAATCTGGAGGAGATAATTAAAGCGGAAGTGTTCTAATATCAGACATGCAGGATGGGTGGAGGCCGCAGAGGTGAGACTGACGCAAATCCTGCAAGACAAGAAAGGTGACATTGTTCCCCATACTTGGAAAGCTGGAGAAGATAAAGAAGAGCAGATTTTCTTAAAGGAATGAAAGAAGCACTAAGATCACCGTGGCGTGTTTCTGAGCGTCTGCCGAATGAGGTTAGACGATGTGAGGTTTCTTTTGTCGAAGCGCAGGACCATCTGTCTGAAGGACCTGAAGATGTAATTATGCTGTCTTCGTTCAGACAGATCACGCACAATCAAGTGCAATTAGATGGCCTTCTGCTCCAATTCCCTTATGTTATGATGTGAGCGTGCCGTATATGGAGCTTTTGTGGAACACTACTTAGGCGAGTAAATACTTCAGATACTTTCTAGTACAAAAGAGCCTTTAAATATGATAGTCGGCTTCCACAGGATCAGGGTTATTATTGTTAACTATAAACTTAAAGCATAAAACTTTTGCATTTTTGTAGTTCAAAAACAAAAAAAGTGACATCTATTATGAACTAATGGCCTAATATGATTACTAATATGAACAAATGATTTAATACAGTACTTTATTAGTTTTTGTTAATGTAAATGAATGAAATAAAGCTGTTTATTGTTAGTCCTTGATAACTCACAGTGCATTAACTAATGTTAACAAGCACAGTTTAGACTTTAATAATGCTTAAGTAAATGTTGAACTATGATCAATAAATGAGGGGATCGTGGTGGCACAGTGGGTAGCATGATCGCCTAACAACAAAAAGGTCGCTGGTTCGAGCCCCGGCTGGGTCAGTTGGCATTTCCGTGTGGAGTTTGCATGTTCTCCCTGTGTTGGCGTTGGTTTTCTCCGGGTGCTCCGGTTTCCCCCACAGTCCAGACATGTGGTATAGGTAAATTAAACAAGCTAAAACATATGCTGGATAAGTTGGTGGTTTATTCCGCTGTGGCGACCTCTGATTAATAAAGGGACTAAGCCGAAAAGTGAATGAATAATAATTATTATTATTAATTATATATATATATATATATATATATATATATATATATATATATATATATATATATATATATATATATATAATTATTAATATAATTAATTATTAATATAATATTATAATAATAATTATTATTATTATGATTATTATTAAGTAGGATTTTTTTATTTTCTTAGTAAATAGCCTACTGTAAGTTATAACCCTTAACAAATTATATGTAAGACTTTCTCGAAAAGTAAAATATAATAGGAAATACTGTCAAAATCCTTACAAATATATCTTTTAAAATCATATTTTTAATAGGAAGCTATACAATATTATATCTGAGCATATACATTTGATTAATTCAATTCAATTCACCTTTATTTGTATAGCGCTTTTACAATGTAGATTGTGTCAAAGCAGCTTCACGTGGAAGATTATAGTAAATTGAAACAGTGTCAGTTCAGTTTTCAGCGTTTAAGTTCGGTTCAGTTCAGTTCAGTTTAGTGTGTTTTAATATTTACTACTGAGAGTCCAAACACTGAATAGCAAATCCATCGATGCGCAGCTCTACAGATACCGAATAATGCAAGCCAGTGACGACAGCGGCAAGGAAAAAACTTCTCCAATTGGCGAAAGTGAAGAAAGTAAAAACCTCGAGAGAAACCAGGCTCAGTTGGGCATGACCAGTTCTCCTATGGCCAAACGTCTTGTGCAGAGCTGCAGTCTAGGCGCTGGAGGCTAGAGAAGGCTGGACCTCAGCGAAGACTCGTCTGTCCCTGGAGCATCACAGGAATCAGTCTCATGCTCTCCACTCCACCATGACCAGCACAGCAGTGGCTCAGGATACGGCCTGGTCCAGGATTATGGAAACCCTGGGATCATCTCATCGCTGGTCTTGGATCGAATCAGTGGCGCTGCGTAGTCTGAGGGCCTCGGGATGAGTACCCCCAGGTGGAAATAGAGAATAAAGGGAATAATTATCGTAGCTGCTGTTTATAGTGCATGTAAACGAGATGCAAATACGTGCGTTGAGCACACTCATGCGTCATACCGCTAAGTGATGCACTGAGTGTTTGCTTTGATAAAAAGATAGGTCTTTAATCTAGTTTTGAACTGCGAGAGTGTGTCTGAGCCTCGGACATTATCAGGAAGGCTGTTCCAGAGTTTAGGAGCCATAAATGAGAATGCTCGTCCTCCTTTACTCGACTTTGCTATTCTAGGTACTACCAGAAGCCCTGAGTTTTGAAATCTTAGAGTGGGTTGGATTGTAGCGAGACAGAAGGTTGGTTAGAGAAACAGGTGCTAGATTATTTAAAGCTTTATAGGTAAGAAGTAATATTTTAAAATCAATACAAAACTTATCAGGCAGCCAGTGTAAGGAGTATAAAATTGGGGTGATATGATCATATTTTCTAGACCTGGTAAGAACTCTGGCAGCTGCATTTTTGCACTGATTTTTGTACTGATTAGTCAGTACTGAAGCCAAATCTCGAGCTTATCTAACAAAATAACTTCTGATAATGGTCCAAAAACTAGTACAGCCAAATTTATGTTATAGAAAAATATTAAATACAAATTTTATTTTTTTGCAAGTTTTTGCTTAAATTTAATTGTATTATCTTTCAATTTATAAATATGTTTGATGACTAAAATCTTATTTTAATAAATATATGTTTAATAAATCTGTTTTGTTCAAATGCACCAAAATACATTGCCTATATTCACTGAGAAATAGATACAAATATTCATTTCCAAAATGGGGTGTACTCAATCATGCTGAGCACTGTAAATTACAATTTCACAAGAGGGCTAATACATTTTGTCACCTTGGAATTATAAGGTTCTATCTGCGTCTGATTTTGAGATATTGAGTTTCAAAATTTTTGCCTTCCATATAGCAAACAATATGTGTGTAACAGTTCTCATTCATACATTAACATGACAGAGACCCTAAATGTAATCTAAATGAAAATGATCAAATTTCTCTTACATTTGCAAATAGAGGTAATGAAAACAGGGTAAATGCAGATAGAACCTTCTCATTCTAAAATGTCATTTTCCGTCTGGAATTATGAGGTTCTATCTGGCAGATCATTAATTAAAGTATTACTTATGAAGAAATACAACCACTAAAAGTAAAAAATGGTGCTGTAACAATATGTTGATGCTTGAGAAAGAGAAACATTTATTTAATGTTTTAGGATGAATATTTTTTCTTGTTCAAATTAAGCATACAAGGCTGTGCTAAATATTTTGTCCAGTGCAGATGTTAATTTTATATAATTAATATGGTAACAGGTGCTTAACAGGCTCTCTGTTAAGGGCCGTCTTGTCCCTGTATGAACAGAGTAGGAGTCTGGTTCAAATTGCCGGCAATAAGTCAGACTTGTTTCCAGTGTATGTTGGACTCCGGCATGGCTGCCCCTTGTCACCAATTCTGTTCATAATTTTTATGGACAGAATTTCAAGGCGCAGTCTTGGGTGGTTCGGGGAGCACAGGTTTTCATCTCTGTTATTCGCAGACGATGTTGTTCTGTTGGCTTCATCGAACATGGACCTTCAGCATGCACTGGGGCGGTTTGCTGCCCAGTGTAACGAGGCTGGGATGAGAATCAGCATCTCTAACTCCGAGACCGTGGTGCTCGACCGGAAAAAGGTGGTTGGCCATCTCCAGGTTGGAGGAAAGTCCTTACCCCAGGTGAGGAGTTTTAGTATCTCGGGGTTTTGTTCACGAGTGAGCGAAGGGTGGAATGTGAGATTGACGGGCGGATTGGTGCAGCGGCAGCAGTAATGCGGTCGATGTATCGGTACGTTGTGGTAAAGAAGGAGCTGAGCCGAAAGGCAAAGCTTTCGATTTACCGGTCAATCTATGTTCCTACTCTTACCTATGGTCATGAGCTTTGGGTCATGACTGAAAGGGCAAGATCTCGGATACAAGCGGTCGAAATGAGTTTCCTTCAAAGAGTGGCAGGGCGCGCTCTTATGGATAGGGTGAGGAGCTCTGACACTCGGGAGGAGCTCGGAGTAGAGCAGCTGCTCCTCCACATCGAGAGAAGTCAGCTGAGGTGGCTTGTGCATCTGTTTCGGATGCCTCCTGGACGCCTACCTAGGGAGGTGTTCCAGGCATGTCCTACCGGGAGGAGGCCTTGAGAAAGACCCAGGTCACGCTGGAGCGACTATGTCTCTCGGCTGGCATGGGAACGCTTTGGGATCACCCCGGAGGAGCTGGAGGAAGTGTCTGGAGAGAGGGAAGTCTAGGGTTCTCTCCTAAGACTGCTGCCCCCACGACTCAGCCTCGGAAAAGCGGCAGAAAATGAATGAATGAATGAATAATATGGTAATATTTATTGAATTTTTATGCTTTGTATGCCTATTGAATTATATTTATTAAAATTATATGTCCCATGAATTAAATTAAGTATTTTCCCTTCAAGGTTTAATATCAAATTTAAAAGAAAACAGAAAATGAGCAAATGAGTTAAATAAACACTGGAAAAAAATGTTTCACTGACTATATATACACACAAGTAAAAATATTTCACATTTTATATATTACATTTTTTAAATAACTGTTTCTTTTCAACAATGTCAAATTTAACATTTCATCTCAATGCCAGAAAACGCTTCTAAATCATCACATTGACACACATCTATTTAGTTCCAGGTTTCTTCTCAATGTTGTGTGGTACGGCATTATTTAGTCGACTGATTTTGTGTTTTTTTCTGGGCTTTCCCGCTGTCAACTGAGCAGTCCGGCGAAATGACAAAGAAAGCTGATCCTGATTGGTCCTCGTGTGTTTATTTGAAATAGCTCACAGGAAGAACCTTATAGAGCAAAGCTAGAGTTTGGCTGCGTCCGAAACCGCCTACTACTCATTAGGTACTGCATTTGAATTTAAACGTACTACTCGGCCGTTAGAAAAGTACGTTCTATACAGTATGAATGTAAGAAGTATGAATGGAATTCGGACGTACTACATCCGCCATTTTGTCATGGTCACGTGACCTACCTGCGTCAGTTGCGTCGATTTACTTCCATTCATGAATTCTCTCGCGGAGCATCATGGGATAGCGCAGCGGGCATGGGATGCGCACTTCAGAATCTCGCCGGAAATAGTAAGTCATCCGGGTACTTCTCGCATACTGATTTTCGAATTCTATGAATTCGGACATACTACTCGGCTCGCATACTGATTTTAGCGTACTGTATAGTATGGAAGTATGCGGTTTCGGACGCAGCCTTTGACTTTGTAGATAAAACTTTTTTGTTTTTTTTTAAATAAAATGTATTCAAATGTAAACATCACAATGTAAATAAGTTGTCATTTAATAAGAATATGTGAATAACTCCATTTTGACGATTGTCAGATAAAACCTTATAATCCTAAGGTGATGATTTGTCTAGAAAATGCTTTTTAATTTAAGAATGTTTAGATATTTGAGAATGAAATAAGCATTATTTACAGTGTAAAATGAAGACCACTTGAAAATTCTGTTTCTCTGGATTTACCATTTTCCGAATTTTAAATACAAATATTATAATAAAACAATCAATGATTACATATATGTTCTAATAAACTGTATAAATATACTTTGCAAGAAGAAACTTGCCTGCTGAAGTCTTGCATGAAATGGTGAAATTCTGGGTTTGTCTTGCAAGGTTTTGGTTTGGTGAAACAGGTGAAAAGTCAGAGGCTGTCAGACGAGGAGGAGGAAGCCTGATGGTCTGAAGAGAATGAGTGAGAGAAACCCTGAACCCAAACACCACCAAAGCGGACCATGCAATCCCCTCTGGTACACGGCTGAGCGGGCTGGGGCTCGTCCGACAGGAGCATAATGACCCAAAACAGACCTGCAGGCACTGGAGAAACAGCTCCACCATCTCCACTGGGATGCCCAGAGATGAGCTGGACAGAAGAGTGAAGCAAGTAAGAGTAAAACACATACAGTATATGGCAGAACTGTCTGGGAAAACTTTACAAACATTATCTGTTTTCTACTGTGGAAAAAAAAATGCTTTAATATAGTTTATATATATAAATGACATTTATTGGCATTTTTGTGCAATTAAATTTAGAAAAAGTTGGGACAGTATGGAAAACACAAAATAAAAAAATAAAAAATAAAAGAAAGTAGTGATTTCTAAATTTACTTTGACTTGTATTTAATTGCAGACATTATGAAGACAAAATATTTCATGTTTTGTCCTGTCAACTTCATTTCATTTGTAAATGGACATCCTTTTCTGTCATTCAGACCTGCAACACATTCCAAAAAAAGTTGGGAGAGGAGTAATTTAGGACTGGTAATCAGGTAAATTGGTTAAATAATGATGTGATTTGAAACAGGCGATGTCAACAAGTAATTATAATTGTGATTTGGTACAAAGACAGCATCCGAGAAAGGTCTAGTCCTTTAGAAGCAAAGATGGGCAGAGGATCGCCAGTTTGCCAACAAATATGTGGGAAAATGATTGAAATGTTTAAAACAATGTTCCTCAAAGAAAGAGAGGAAGACGTTTAGATATTTTACCTTTATCAGTGCATAACATCATTAAAAGATTGTAGGAATATGGAGGAATTTCAGTGCGTAAAGGACAAGGGCGCAAGCCTAAGCTGAACAACCGTGATCACGATCCCTCAGGCGGCACTGCATCAAGAATCGTCATTCATCTGTGAGCAAAATCATCACATGGACCCACGAATACTTTGGCAAACCTTTGTTAAGAACAGCAATACATAGTTACATCCACAAATGGCAGTGAAAACTATACTGTGCCATAAGGAAGCCTTATGTGCAGAAGCACCATCCACTTGTCTGGGCTCGGAGGCATCTGGGATGCACCATCACACAGTAGAAACGTGCACTGTGGTCAGATGAATCAGTATTTCAGCTACTTTTTTGAGAGAAATGTGCTCTAGACCAGATGTATCTTCGGGTATATATTTCCACCCCATATTATTCAATTTACAGACCCAATGGAACCAGATATACCTCTGGGTACATATTTCCGCCCTGTATCGTTCAATTTAACAGACAAAATGAAGCCAGACGTACCTCCAGGTACATATTTCCGCCTCATATTATTCAATTTAAAGACGAAATGGAGCCAGACGTACCTCCAGGTACATATTTCCAACCCATATTGTTTAATTTACCGACGAAATGGAGCCAGATGTACCTCCGGGTACATATTTCCACTCTGTATCGTTCAATTTCTGATCTCTGATCCCTCAGGCGGCACTGCATCAAGAATCATCATTCATCTATAAGCGATATCACCACATGGACCCAGGAATACTTTGCCAAACCTTTGTTAAGAACCACAATATGTAGTTACTTCCACAAATGCCTGTTAAAACTGTACTGTGCCAAAAGGAAGCCCTAAGTTAACAGTGTCCAGAAGCGCTGTTCACTTCTCTAGGCTCGGAGGCATCTGGGATGGACCATCACAAAGTGGAAACGTGTACTTTGGTCAGATGAATCAGTATTTCAGGTACTTTTTTAGGAGAAATGGACGCTGTGTGCTCTGGACCAGACATATCTTCAGGCACATATTTCCACCTGGTATCATTCAATTTACAAACCAAATGGAACCAGAATGGAACCAGAGGTACCTCTGGGTACATATTTCTGTCTCGTATCGTTCAATTTACAGACAAAACCGAGCCATACATACCTCTAGATACATATTTCCACCTCGTATTATTTCATTTACAAACAAAATGGAGCCAGACGTACCTTCAGGTACATATTTCCACCCGTATCGTTCAATTTACAGACAAAATGGAGCCAGACGTACCTCAGTGTAAATATTTCCACCCCTATCGTTCAATTTACAGACAAAATGGAGCCAGATGTACCTTCAGGTACATATTTCCACTCGTATCGTTCAATTTACAGACAAAATGGAGCCAGACGTACCTCTGCGTAAATATTTCCACCCGTATGGTTCAATTTACAGACAAAATGGAGCCAGATGTACCTCTGCGTAAATATTTTCACCCGTATCGTTCAATTTACAGACTAAATAAGCCAGACGTACCTCTGGGTACATATTTCCACCCCGTATCATTAAATTTCTGGTCTCCGATCGCTCAGGTGGCACTCCATCAAGAATCCTCATTCATCTATAAACAATATCACCACAAGGACCCAGGAATACTTTGGCAAACCTTTGTTAAGAACCACAATACGTAGTTACATCCACAAATGCCTGTTAAAACTGTACTGTGCCAAAAAGTAGCCCTATGTTAACAGTGTCCAGAAGCGCTGTCCCCTTTTCTAGGCTCGGAGGCATCTGGGTTGGATCATCACACAGTGGAAACATGTATTGTGGACAGATGAATCAGTATTTCAGGTACTTTTTTAATAATAATATTAATAATAATAATATTAATAATAATAATAATAATAATAATAATACATTTTATTTATAGTGCGCTTTTCTCAGACCCAAAGGGCTACAAGGCAAACAAAGCAGAACAGTAAAAAGACCACAATAAAACAATAAAATATGAACGATTCAATACAACTGGATGATTAAATTAACAAAAATAATCCAAGTTAAAAACAATGGTAAAAAGGTGAGTCTTGAGAAGTTTCTTAAAACAGTCCAAAGAAGTGGCATTCCTGATGCTGATGGGTAGGCCATTCCATAGCTTAGGTGCACTGCACGAAAAAGCACGACCACCCATAGTCTTTAGATTTTTGGAAGAAATGGACGTTGTTTGCTCCGGACCAAAGAATAAAAGGATCATCCAGACTGTTACCAGCAACATGACCAAAATCCAGGGTCTGTCATGGTCAAGTGCCCTTGGCAAAGGTAACTTCCATCTCTGTGATGCCACTAATAATGCTGAAAAGTACATAGAGATTTTGGAGCACAATATGCTGCCTTCTTTTCCTAGGACGCCTATGCATATTTCAACAAGACAATGCAAAACCACATTCTGCACACATTACAAAGTCCTGGCTGCGGAGGAAGAGGACACAGGTACTTCACTGACCTGTCTGCAGTCCCGACCTGTCTCCAATAGAGAATGTGTGGCACACTTTGAAGCGCAAAATGCAACAACGAAGACTTCGTACTGTTGCCCACCTTAAGACATGTTTGCAGGAAGAATGGTACACAATTACACCTGAAACACTTCATCACTTGGTGTCTTCAGTCCTTAAACATCTTTTAAGTGTTGTGAAAAGGAATGACAACATTACAAAGTGGCAAATGCTTTCCTGTTCCAACTTAAGTCTGTAAAATAATGGAAAATATACAGGCAGTTTATCACAAGGTTTTTGTAGCATAATATACAACACCAACCCAGATATTATTCCACTTTAATCTATTAAAAATGTTAATAAAAGTCAAACTTTTTTTCAAACTTATAAAGACTAAAAGTTGTTGAAAGAAAGATCAAGGTCCTATAATGTAATTCAAAAGCATAAAAGCATAAATAAACAGGTAATGAATCACAAAATACAGAAAACTATTTCATTTAACTAAGTGAAGTTTCATAAACAAATTTCGAGAGGAACACGTGATATTATTGACCGCAGCTGATCCCTCATCCACAATCATTAGCTAGCCAATCAGATCAATCCAAGCTCACTATAAGTAGCCTAGGGAAAATCACTCCCTTATCTTCATTTCGAAGAAACCCCCCATCCACCCCTTCGCCTCCTCTTTTCTTCCTTTTACCACAGGGAGCTCTCGAGAACCACCTGATCTCGTACTCCCCTGATACGCTCTATCGACCAGGCGGGAGCCCTGGGCTCAACTATCTCCGAGCTCAGGGTTCTCTCCCGGGACAGCATGCCAAACCAGCTAACGTTTGTCAAACAATATCTAAGTGCAAACTCTTGAAACTATTTCAATTATTCCAGCAAGTAATTAAAATGAGATACCTTTAAACAGCAATGGCCTATAATGCATGACATTATAATTTCATCATCCTCCACCTCTGAATAAACCACAGCATTGCTGAACACGACAGTCTGCTGTGTTTGCGTGTGGAAATAAAAAACAAAAAGTCACAATCTCAGCTCTTTCTCCAGTCTGCGTTTGGTAGAATTAGGGCAGTTTTCTGAAAAGACGCAGACTTGTCTATACGCTCTGCTTTTCTGCTCATCTGCTCCTCAAATATGTCTCCATCGGGTCTCCAGAGAAAGCGTCCTCCAGGACAACAGCTGCGTCTTCCCTATTTCTTCATTTACTTCATTTACGCCCGGTCTGCATTCATCTGCGCCCGCCCCAACCAGGTTATGTCTTCATTTCCAATTCAATAACGGCTCTTCTGCTGTGTTAATTAAACAGTTAATATTGAATCTTGCAGAAATTAAACCAGAGTCCGTGAGAAGCTTCTGGCTCTCTCCTGAGAGATTACCGCCGTCATAATGAACTGGAAAAACAATTTTTTCAGGTGCTTTCTGATCACTGTCAGACGCATTATTGAGTTTTATTCGGTCTGACTGTTTGTTGTTATTGAGCTCGTCGTGTCGCTAATGTCATTAAGAGCAGAACAAGCTCATCTGATGTCTCGGATTGTTTGCTTGTGCTTTTTTTAATTTTGCAATCCAGCTCACTTTTTCATCTCATTTATTTAAATTAAAGAAGCAAGAGGACTTAAGTGCTCCTTTAGAGAATCACACCAAATGAAAAAAAATATATATGATAATGTTTTGAACTATTCTATTGTAAAGTGTTGTGCTGAATAAATTACAGTAACTTTAAATAAACTGCAATAAATGCTGTAGTAATCTTGGTCACACTTTACAATAAATTTTCATTAGTTAATGTACACTCACCAGCCACTTTATTGGATACATCTATCCAGCTGCTTAACGCAAATTTCTAATCAGCCAATCACATGGCAGCAACTCGATGTATTTAGGCATGTAGACATGGTCAAGACGATCTGTTCAATTTACAGACAAAATGGAGCCAGACGTACCTCCAGGTACACATTTCCACCCCGTATCATTTAATTTACAGACAAAATGAAGCCAGACATACCTCCAGGTACATATTTCCACCTTGTATCGTTCAATTTACAAACAAAATGGAGCCAGACGTACCTCCAGGTATATATTTCTGCCCTGTATCGTTCAATTTAAAGACAAAATGGAGCCAGACGTACCTCCGAGTACATATTTCTGCCACGTATCGTTCAATTTAAAGATAAAATGGAGCCAGACACACTTCCAGGGACATATTGCCACCCCCTATCGTTCAATTTACAGACAAAATAGAGCCATACATACCTCCAGCTATATATTTTTGCCCCATATCGTTCAATTTACAGACGAAATGGAGCCAGACATACCTCCGCATATATATTTCCACTCTGTATTGTTCAATTTACAGACAAAATGGAGCCAGACGTACCTCCAGGTACATATTTCCACCCTGTATCATTTAATTTACAGACAAAATTGAGCCAGACATACCTCTGCATATATATTTCCACTCTGTATTGTTCAATTTACAGACAAAATGGAGCCAGACGTACCTCCGAGTACATTCTGCCAGGTATCGTTCAATTTAAAGATAAAATTGAGCCAGACATACCTCCAGGGCCATATTGCCACCCCCTATCGTTCAATTTACAGACAAAATGGAGCCATACATACCTCGAGCTATATATTTTTGCCCCATATCGTTCAATTTACAGACTAAATGGAGCCAGACGTACCTCCAGGTACATATTTCCGCCCTGTATTGTTCAATTTACAGTCAAAATGGAGCCAGACATACCTCCAGGTACATATTTCTGCCCTGTATCGTTCAATTTACAGACAAAATGGAGCCAGACGTACCTCTGGGTACATATTTCCACCTTGTATCGTTCAATTTAAAGACAAAATGGAGCCAGACGTACCTCCGGGTACATATTTCCGCCCTGTATCATTCAGTTTACAGACAAAATGGAGCCAGACGTACCTCCAGGTACATATTTCCACCTCATGTCGTTCAATTTGCAGTCAAAATGGAGCCAGACGTACCTCCAGGTACATATTTCCGCCCTGTATCGTTCAATTTACAGACAAAATGGAGCCAGACATACCTCTGGGTACATATTTCCACCCCGTATCATTTAATTTACAGACAAAATTAAGCCAGACATACCTCCAGGTACATATTTCCACCTTTTATCGTTCAATTTAAAAACAAAATGGAGCCAGACGTACCTCCGGGTACATATTTCTGCCCTGTATCGTTCAATTTAAAGACAAAATGGAGCCAGATGTACCTCCAGGTACATATTTCTGCCCTGTATCGTTCAATTTACAGTCAAAATGGAGCCAGACGTACCTCCAGGTACATATTTCTACCTTGTATCGTTCAATTTACAGTCAAAATGAAGCCAGACGTACCTCCAGGTACATATTTCCGCCCTGTATCGTTCAATTTACAGACAAAATGGAGCCAGACATACCTCCGGGTACAGATTTCCACCTCGTATCGTGCAATTTAAAGACAAAATAGCGCCAGACGTACCTCTGCGTATATATTTCCACCCTGTATTGTTCAATTTACAGACAAAATGGAGCCAGACGTACCTCTGAGTACATATTTCTGCCACGTATCGTTCAATTTAAAGATAAAATGAACCAGACATACCTCCAGGGCCATATTGCCACCCCTTATCGTACTGTTCAATTTACAGACAAAATGGAGCCAGACGTACCTCCGGGTACATATTTCGAAATGTAGACAGGGGTACGAATCCACATGATCCTGTGTTGATGGATTGGTTTTGTTTTAATAATCACTTTTTGTTACTGTTTGCCCTTTAATTTTCATCTTCTTTAAATTAATGTGACAGACTGTTCTGTTTTGCTGTGTTTTCATATTTGTAATAGTTCACATATGTACTCTATATCCCATTTACTATCGTGTAGTCAACAACAAAAATAATAATAAGGTACAACCTAAATTACTTCACTCCCATGTAAGACACTTTTACTTTTAATAACTTTATCTGAAAGCCAGGCCTCAATATTCATAACCATCTAGCCTCATAAGACTTTAATAAAGAAAAAAATTAAACATTTACCAGCAATCAGTTTAAAGCCCGTCACTCTAAATGGCCAGTTCAGGCTGCAGGTTCCTTTAATTTGATTTCTGAATGAAACATTTATTTACTTCATACATCTGAGGCCTATTAGGTCTAATTAAATATGATGGCCTATAAAGACTCCAGAATGAAGTTTGGAAGCGCAACGGCCAACTTTTGCTGCACAGACATTATTTCTCTGCCTTTACAGTGTTCATGGGTTGAATGTCTGGCGTTCTTTTTGTCCTGAATCTCAATACACTGTAAAAAATGTTGGGTTCCACACGACGTTTTTACACGTTTTTTACTTGTTTTGATCGTTTTTACAAATTTGGATTAGAAAAGTAAATTGAACATAAAACAATTAAGTTGTCCCCATAAAAAAATAAAGAATTTTGTTGTTTCAACTCATTTTAAATAAGTAGTTTGAACTTGAAAAGTTTTTTGTTTGTTTGTTTAAGTGTACAAAGAGCAATGTTTTATTTTATTTTAAGTTTATTTGACAGGGACAATGCACATTTATAATACAAATGCATCTACAATGTGCCAAAATTAGCCAAAATGCTATTTTTCGTCTACAGTCACCCTAAAAACATAAAATGATTAATCAGTGCTGTCAAACGATTAATCGCATGCAAAATAAAAGTTAATATTTACTAAATATATTTGTGCCTACTCTGTATATTTTTGTGTAATATACATGAACTATATGTAAAATAGGTTTATACACAATTTATATATATTGAAAAACCAATTTAATCCAATTCCCTTATAGCACATGTCTTTGGACTGCAACTCTATTACCTGCCTATTAAGACATTAAGACTTATAAAGTATAAACCGATTTTACGTCCCTAATCTTACCCAATGCCTAAACCCAACTATTACCTTACTATTACTGAGCAGCTAATTAGTAGTTTATTTAGCAGAAAAAATGGAGCCAGACATACCTCCAGGGATATATTGCCACCCCCTATCGTTCAGTTTACAGACAAAATGGAGCCAGACGTACCTCCAGGTACAAATTTCCGCCCTGTATTGTTCAGTTTACAGACAAAATGGAGTCAGACGTACCTCTGGGTACATATTACCGCCCTGTATTGTTTAGTTTACAGACAAAATGGAGCCAGACGTACCTCTGCGTACATATTTCCACCCTATATCGTTCAATTTACAGACGAAATGGAGCCAGACGTACCTCTGGATACATATTTCCACTCTGTATTATTCAATTTACAGACAAAATGGAGGCAGACGTACCTCTGGGTACATATTTTTGCCCTGTATCTTTCAATTTACAGACAAAATGGAGGCCGTCGTACCTCACAGATTTCCACCCTGTATCATTTAATTTACAGACAAAATGGAGCCAGGCGTACCTCCGGGTACATATTTTCACCCCATATCATTCAATTCACAGACGAAATGAAGCCATACGTACCTCTGGGTACATATTACTGCCTCGTATTCTTCAATTTACAGACGAAATGGAGCCAGCCGTACCTCCGGGTACATATTTTCACCCCATATCATTCAATTCACAGATTAAATGAAGCCATACGTACATCCGGGTACATATTTCCGCACCGTATTGTTCAATTTAGAGACGAAATGGAGCCAGACGTACCTCTGCGTACATATTTCCACCCTGTATCATTCAATTTACAGACGAAATGAAGCCAGACGTACTTCCGAGTACATATTTCGGCCACTATATATTTTTGCCCCATATCGTTCAATTTACAGACAAAATGGAGGCAGACGTACCTCCAGGGACATATTTCCAATCCCTGTCGATATAGACACAAAAGAGCAAAGATAAAAGTGTGATAAATAGTGCTTTAGGGATTTCATGGCAGTCAAATAATATTCAGGTACAGGGTTTTAAAAATCAAATGTAAAATAGACTATTCCAGAACATGTTTTATGCAGCGGATGCCCTTTCCAGCCGGAAACCAATACTGGGAAACACCCATACACTCTCACATTCACACACACGCTCAAACACTACTGCCAATTTAGTTAATCCAATTCCCTTAGAGCACATGTCTTTGGACTGTGGAGGAAACCGGAGCACCCGGAGGAAACCCACGCCAACACAGGGAGAACATACAAACTACACACAGAAATGCCAACTGACCCTGCAGGGACTCCAACCAGCGACCTTCTTGCTGTGAGGCGACAGTGCTAACCACTAAGCCACTGTGCCGCCTTACTGTATAAATAATTTAGTAAAAATATTCTTTAATAAAGTTACAAATAGTAAACTTTCTTGTACCTGAATACTTTGGACTCTGTCAGACTTTAAAACAACCCAGGCTCATTCTGATTATGTACCCCTATATGCATTTTTGGAGAGCGACAAATACATCCCAGGAGCTAAATTTTTGGTTTTGCAGTTTTGGTTTTGCATTTCCACCAGAGGCCGCTGTCGACTGACTGAATGACTGACCGACCGATTCCCCCACCCACCCCCTTCCATAAACCCAACCGATAGTGTTTTCAAAACACAGATTGGCCAGTGCCCACCCACTTCCCTAAACCCAACCAACAGTGTCCAGAAAAAGAAAAACCCTCGTGGCAGCCTGATTTATGATTTCAGATTTTACCACATTCTCACCCTGTTATTTACTTATTTTATTTTTTTGCTTCTGTTTTTGGTTTACCTGCTTTCTAGAATCGTTATTCGCTGGACTTGAACCCCATCGTCACGGTCAACTCCGCTCTGCATCTCAAATCTGCCCGACGTACGCAGCGAGCCACTGGACAAACTGGAAACAGAGGTAAGGAGGTAAACAGAAATGCAGGTAAGCACCAAAAGGAATGGCGTCATATCGCCCCGTAGCGTTCGCTTTGAAGACGAAATGCAGCCATACGTACTTCTGGCTACATAATTTGCGCTCTCCAGAAATGTATATAGAGCTACGTTTTCAGAATGAGCCTAATATGTTGGATCAATAAGTATTAAAATTCTAACATTATTTTTACAAAATGTAATTAAATCTATATCTTTTTGTCCATCAGTGCTGCAAAAATCTCGACTCTTCCAAACACTGCGACAGCCAAAAGCAGAGAGTTGATGCCAGATAGTACTCAGCCATTTTTAATTTCCGTTTTATATTACCCACTGACATATCTTCTCCCCGATGAACTAATTCACTTTGTGGAGGTAACAGCAGTGGCGACTAATCAAACGGGACAATGATATTGCCTGATGTGGTGATCCTCTGCTGTTAATGTCTGCTATCATTCAGGACTTGTGCTGCTTTAATGAGGAGCACCGCTGGAAACGGGACAGAGGCCAACTGGACGCTTTGTTACCCTCCTCCAGCAGCCCAGACGGGGTAAAGTGATGCCCATTATTATGTCGTCAGGTCAAATTAGACACTTGTATGGCAATCTGTTCACACATCAATCCTGAAAAGCATGCTCGTAAAATAAATATTGCATAAGGGTGGTTTTGCACTGATGACACTGGGTTATTTTGGATTTATATTTTACAATATCAATCCATAAATATTTATGGAAGTATTCATTACATATTTATAAATACTGTAAATTATTATATTATTTATTATAACTTTTTTCCCTACTAAACTTCTAGTTTAAAATGTAGTTTTAAAAAAACGTGGAAGTAGTATGTAGTAGTTTTATTTCTAAATTAAGGTGTGGTACAAGATATACAATATATAATAATGTTGAAAAATAAAATACTATAGAAATGTATATTTACATATATACACTACATGACAAAGGTCTTGTCGCCTGTCCAAGTTTTAGGAACAACAAATAATAACTTGATTCTAGTTGATCATTTGGTATCAGAAGTGGCTTATATGAAAGGCAAAGGCCTCTAGATTACGCTTATTTGACCAAAACAAAACATGATCATGCCTTGATTTTTAATTCTTTGAATAGGACAGTAAGGTCTGACTTTTAGACAAAAGTCTTGTCACTTAACAGAAATAATGTACAGTATACAATATAAAGTCATGCTGCAGTGGAAAAAGAATGAATATTGTGGATGACTCCCATGAGCTTGGAGGACTGCATCCATACATCTCTGCAATGACTCAAATCACTCATTAATAAAGTCATCTGGAATGGCAAAGAAAGCGTTCTTGCAGGACTCTGAGTTCATCAAAACTCTTTGGATTCATCTTCAATGCCTCCTCCATCTTACCCTAGACATGCTCAATAATATTCATGTCTGGTGACTGGGCTGGCCAATCCTGAAGCACCTTGACCTTTTTTGCTTTCAGGAGCTTTGTTGTAGAGGCTGAAGTATAAGGAGGAGTGCTATGCTGTTGAAGAGTTTGCCCTCTCTTGTGGTTTGTAATGTAATGGGCAGCACAAATGTCTTGATACCTCAGACTGTTGATGTTGCCATCCACTCTGCAGATCTCTCGCACGCCCCCATACTGAATGTAACCCCAAACCATGATTTTTTTTCTTCACCACACTTGACTGATTTCTTTGAGAATCTTGGGTCCATGTGGGTTCCCATAGGTCTTCTCCAGTATTTCTGATGATTGGGATGCAGTTCAACAGATGATTGATCAGAAAAATCGACCTTCTGCCACTTTTCCAAATGATCAACTAGAAGTCAAGTTATTATGTGTTAAAACTGTGTATTTATATATATACTTATATATGAAGAGTTCGGATGCAAAAACCTCTAAGTGCCATTTGGAATTCTCTTCTACATTGAGCATTTTTCTTAGCCTCATATGTTTGTATTCAGTTATTTCATATTAAAAGCAATGAAAATAACCTATTCTTTGCCATAAAAGTGAAATTACTAAATCAAGACATAGGAGCCTGAGAAAATGCTTATATTAGAAGAAAATATCAGATGGCACTTACAGGTATATATACATACATAAGTCTCTATTCAAAATAAATGTGAGAATAAATCAAAATATATAAATATTAACAAAGATTTTGTATAAAAATTCCAGATAAAGAATTATTCATAGACACCTTGTTTAACAATAATAATAATAATAATAATAATAATAATAATAATAATAACAATTAATATTATTAATAATAATAAGCATATAAACCAAATAAATATATAGATAATAATCAATTATTAAAATATGAATTAGTAAATATAAGATTAATTGGTCACACTTTACAATAAGGTTTCATTAGACAATATTATCTAATGTATTTGCTAACACACACAAGCACTATTATTAATTATTTTTATTAATAACAATTATTAATCATAGTGCATCATTTACTAATGCATTAAAAAATCCAAAATTGTCCTTGTTTACATTAGTTAATGCACTGAGTTAACATGAATTTTTATTAGCGTTAACAAAAATTAACATACTTTATTAAATGCATTGTTCATTGTTTGGTCATGTTAAGGAGTAAAGAGTAAAAGTAAAGAGAAGAAAGGAGGAGGGTCATTCTTTATCCTCACGCTGCAGATGGTCTGTTTAACGGTTTTCTCCCTAGTGAAGCGTTCAGTTTGTAAATAGCAAAAATTACACAACTGACTCTTAAAAGGAATGGGAGATAAGACTCTGATTGGTTTAATACATGTTATGCTCAAAACACACCCAAAACTCATTAAGTGAAAAAGCACAACCCTATTAGACCATGCGCCGAGGCGCAAACCATATTTTTCCCTCCTTAACATAGCAAAAGTGGATTCGGACACGCCCTTAACTACGTTCACACTGCGAGGCTTAGTGCTCAAATCTGATTTTTTTCTCAGATCTGATTTTTTTGCCTAGCTGTTCACACTGTTGTTATAAATGTGGCCAATATCAGATTTGCAGTGTGAACAGATCATGGTCGTAAACTGACCCGCATGCGCAGAAGTATAGTTACGGACAACACTGTATGAAGCACGTTGTCAGATTATGCTTAATATGATTATTGCCCTTTTCACAGACAACCGTGGTGTATTACATGAACTTTAAAGGGTTGTTCTGCTACTACTAATGTGTATTTCGGCATTTGAAACCTAAAATAAGTCCCTTGTGATTGAAAACACTGATCATTTGTGATTTATGACAACCGCGGCGCGCATCTGTCTGACCACCGGTGTAGTGAACTCATCAAAGGTTAATGAGCAGCCGCAGACTGAACTGTGAAGGAGGAGTTGGTTTATCTCCGTTTGCAGTTATTTTATTTTACTTCGTTATAAACGACAGACACGTGCAGATGCAAAACTTCAGATCTGTGTCTGATTTAAGACTACATATGAAAGTGGCACAAATCTGAAGAGAAAAGATCAGATTCCATGCGGTTTGGGCTGTTCACACTGTCAAGACCTGGGTCACATATGGGCGAAAAGATCAGATTCGGGCCACATTTGCCTGCAGTGTGAACGTAGCCTTAGACTTTGCACTTAGATCGTTAAAATAGAGCCCTAACTAATGGAACCTTATTGTAGTATTATAAGAGATTTTATATGATGTGTCTGTATTATGTTTTAAATAAAAACGAAAATAAAAAATCCAAAATGTAAAATGTGTTTTTAAATAATTGTTAAACTTCTTGGTTATCAGGGCTTAAATGATTTGTTACCCTCCTCCACCAATCAAAACAAGGTAAGGTGGTAAAGATGTCATCATGTCAAGTATGTTCAATCTAGAAAAGCACACTTGTAAAAATGTACATTTCAAACTGTTTTTTACAGCGAAGCCACTGAAGCACACTTTCAGTGAACAATTCTCTTTAAAAAAAAACTCTCCTTTTGTTTATATTTAAAAAATCTAAAGAACCTCTTTGGGAAAGTAAAGTTTCCACTGATGTTTCAGGTTCTTCACGGAACCATCAATGCCAATAAAGAGCGTTTATTTTAAGAGCGGATGGATTCAGATCATACTTGTCTTTCTCTCCAACCTGGTTTGTTTTGCATCAGACGAGCAGCAGCTCAGGTCAACTCAACCCACATGAGGAAAATGTTAAAAGCTGTCAGCCCTGAAAAGCATGACACAATCGCAGAACGAGAGAGAGAGAAAAAAACAGGCTGACATTTGAAACATTTTCTCAGAGATAGTGTTATATAAGCAGTTATAAGAAGGACTCTATTTGCTGAGTGTTTTATTAAATAACTAAGCACTAATAAACAATTGCTGCGATAAAAGAACTAGTTTGGATCTGCCAAACGTACACATTCAAAACCTGCTTTAAAATCTGAATGACCAGTTTAAGCTGCCAATTGATGGTCTATTTCATGAAGTAGATCAATTTTTCAATATTTCAGGGGGAAAACGTTCAGTCACTAAACATAAATGAGCAACGGCTGCAAGTGATGCAGCATAAAAATAAATCAGGAGCCTTGGAAACAGCAGCCAAAAATAAAATATTAAAGAGAGAAAATGCATAAAAAAATAATAAATAAATAAAAAACATGTAAACATACAGCATACTGTATGTTTTACGCAGCCGATGCTCTTCCAGCCGCAACCCAACACTGGGAAACACCTATACACTCTCACACACACTCATTTAGTTGATTCAATTCACCTATAGCGCATGCCTTTGGACTGCGGAGGAAACCGGAGCACCCAGAGGAAACCCACACCAACACAGAGGCTCACATAAGCAACCTTTTTGCTGTGAGGCGATCGTGCTACCCACTGCACCACCGTGACACCATTATGTCAACATAACCGAAATAGACAAGAACTGTAACTTTTTGGAAATTTTATTTTTACTAGCAATCAAACAATTCTCAAGAAAATACTGATTATAATAATTTAATAATATAATATTGCAATTTAGGGTGGCGCAGTGGATAGCGCTGTCGCCTCACAGCAAGAAGGTTGCTGGTCCGGCTGGGTCAGTTGGCATTTCTGTGTGGCGCTTGCATGGAGTTTCCCTGTGTTCGTGTGGGTTTCCTCCAGGTGCTTTAGTTTTCCCCACAATCCAAACACATGTGCTATAGGTGAATTGGGCAAGCTAAATTGTCCGTAGTGTATGTGTGTGAATAAGAGTGTATGGGTGTTTCCCAGTACTGAGTTGCAGCTGGAAAGGCATCTGCTGCGTAAGACATATGCTGGATAAGTTGGTGGTTCATTCCGCTGTGGCGACCCCAGATTAATAAAGGGACGAAGCTGAAAAGAAAATGATTAAATAATGCAATTTAATTGAATCGTTTCCTTTTTTGTTACATATATTAGTGCTATATATTAGTATTAATATTAATAATAATTTGATACAAATTGCATGTAAATTAAAATATTTATGTAATGTGTGTGTATCACTTATAAATAATAACTATGGATATAACGCACAGACATACACTCACCGGTCACTTTATTAAGTACACCTGTCTAACTGCTCGTTAAATTTCAACAAATTTCTAATCAGCCAATCACATGGAAGCGACTCAATGCATTCAACCGAGCATCAGAATACCGAAGAAAGGTGAGGTGGTGTTGAACGTGGCATGGTTGTTGGCGTCAGACGGGCTGGTCTGAGTAATTTAGAAACTGCTGATCTACTGGGAATTTCATGCACAACCATCTCTAGGGTTTACAGAGAATGGGCGAAAAGAGAGAAAATATCCCGTAAGCGGTAGCTCTGTGGGCGCAAATGCCTTGTTGATGCCAGAGGAGACTGGTCAGACTGGTTCTAGCTGATAAAAAGGCAACAGAAACTCAAATAAGCACTCGTTACAACCGAGGTCAGCAGAAGAACATCTCTGAAAACACAACACGTCCAACATTGAGGCAGATGAGCTACAGCAGCAGAAGACCACACCAGGTGCCACTTCTGTCAACTAAGAACAACAAACTGAGGCTACAATTCGCACAGGCTCACCAAAATTGTACAATAGAAGACTGGAAAAACGTTGCCTGGTCTGATGAGTCTCGATTTCTGCTGTGACATTCGGATGGTAGGGTCAGAATTTGGCATCAACAACATGAAAACATGAATCCATCCTGTCTTGTATCAACGGTTCAGGCTGGTGGTGGTGGTGTAATGGTGTTGGGGATATTTTCTTGGCACACTTTTGGCCCATTAGTACAAATTGAGCATCGTGTCAACACCACAGCCTACCTGAGTATTGTTGCTGACCATTTCCATCCTTTTATGACCACAGTGTACTCATCTTCTGATGGCTACTTCCAGCAGGATAACTCGCCATGTCATAAAGCGTGAATCATCTCAGACTGGTTTCTTGAACATACATATATATAAGGCACATAACCATTTAAAAAAAGTCAGATGTTAATGAGACTAAACTTTTTCTCTTTAGGTAAGTTAGGATTATCAAATGTGTTTCTGTTATGCTTAATAGCAGAATAATGAGAGAGATATTTTTTGAGAAATTGTTATAACTTTTCTTGAAAGTCAAGTTTACATACAATAAGATTATTATGCCGCTGAAAAAGCTCAGATGATGGTGTCAAGGTTTGGAAGTTTCTGATTGGCAACATTTGAGTTAATTGGAGGCACAACTGTAGAATAGTATTTAAGGAAAACCTCAAACACACTGCTTCCTTGTGTGACAACATGAGAAAATCAACAAGCCAGAATCAACAAAAAAGCCAGATTACGATTTGCTAAATTACACTGGGAAAAAGAATAATTGTTGGAGACATGTCCTGTGGTCTGATGGAACTACGATTGAACTGTTTGGCCATAATGACCAGTGTTACATTTGGAGGACAAAGGGGAAAGCTTACAAGTTTAGGAACACCATCCCAACTGTGAAGGATGGGGGCGGCAGAATCATGTTGTGGGGCTGTTTTGTTGCAGGGGGACTGGTCCACTTCACAGCATAGATGGCATCATGAAGAAAGAACATTATGTTGAAATACTGAAGCAACATCTCAAGACATCAGCCAGGAAATTAAAACTTGGCCAAAAATGGGTCTTCTAAACAGACCATGACCCTAAGAATGCTGCCAAATTAGTTAAAATGTGCTTTAAGGACAACAGAGTGAATGTTTTGGAGTGGCCATCACAAAGCCCTGAACTCAATCCTATAGAACAGTTGTGGGCAGAGTTGAAAAAGCTTGTGCGAGCAAGACAGCATACAAATCTGACTCAGTTACACCAATTCTGTCAGGAGGAATGGGCCAAAATTCATTCAAACTATTGTGAGAAGCTTGTGGAAGGATACCCAAAACATTTGACCAAAGTTATACAGTTTAAAAGCAAAGCTAAAAAAAATACCAAGGAAATGTGTGTAAACTTTTGACCGTCTAGAAATTAATAAAAAAAGATTCTCAAAAAAAGAATTCTCTCATTATTCTGGCATTTAGCAAATGTAAATGATTTAGGTAATCCTATCGGACCTAAAATAGTAAACGTTTAGTATGATTTACCATCAGACATTTAAAAAAAAAATGGTTATGTTCCTTTTTTAGAGTGTATGTAAACTTCTGGTTTCAACTATATATATTTGTTTGTTTGTTTTCTTGAATTATAAGCAATTTCTGAGTAAACATGAATTTTTGTTTATTATTGTTTTCAAAGCAGTACACCTTAAAGTGCTTACACAGCAGAGTGAGCTTTAAGAAAGATTGCGAAGGCCTTTTTTTTTGCACCCAAAAAGGGTGAACTGATGAATAATTTACTATAAGTCATGCAATAAGAAAGTAAACACCTCGATTTTGTTGTTGCGCTGACTTCAAACACTGACACACGTGATACTCCAGGATATGTCAGGATCAGATTAACCCCTTCTAGTCTACAAGTGATTCCTCAAAATAAAAACGTTAAAGCAGTGGCATTGAGAAATGTACACAGCGGCTCTGCATCCAGCAGCCGCAGGTCTGTTGTGTATGCCGGCTTTCCATTGATTTGTTTCAGTAATTGACTGTCTGGAGAGTCCTCTAACCTGGAACTCACACCATAATCAGTTTGTTGGTGGGTAATTACCAACACGTGGCCCGCAGGCCTTTGACTCACCTCAGATACTCATGCGGTGGGGTTGAGTCTTCATGGGACCGATAGATCCTCCTTATCCAGAGGTGTTTGTGCTGTTAATATGGCCGACTGCTTTAATGCAGGTTGTTTGTGTGGCTGTTGGATCTGTGGTTGATCCCTCATGGGCGACCGGTGAAATGAGATCAACAGAATGACCAAGAATCCTGGATAAATACAAATGATGGAGTTCAATGTGTGATCGATAACACGGATTCTCTTCTATAAAATACAGCATATGCTCATTGGGAATATGTACTCAGGGACACATTTTTGAGAACTAAGAAATTACAATAATAGTACATGAATAATGTGTTCATATTCAAACTAAACATTACATTATTATGGACTAATGATGAGTTAATGTATGTGCTAATCATGAACTAAATGTAACTACACCATGAGTCACATGAGTGAATAACGGCTACCTTAATTACTTGTTAGTACATGATTGTTTAATTAATGTAATAATTACCACATTAGCTTATGCTTAATGTAACCATCATGAACTCATGAGCTGTTAATATATAATTATATCATGACTTTACTTGGAGGGGCACATCACTATTAACTCATCCTTACTCATGAACTCTTTATGCACGTCCAACTTGTGCATTTACACTGAATAACAATAGAAAAGTGCTCTGTCAACATCAACATGAACAGTTTAAACACAGTGAGTTCATAAGCAGTTAAGGATGAGTTAATGTTGATGTGCCCCTCCAAGTAAAGTCATGACATAATTATACGTTAACAGCTCATGAGGTCATGTTGGTTACATTTAGCTTAAACTTAGACTTAGCTTAAACAAGAAATTAAGGTAGCTATTATTCACACATGAACTCTTGTGAATCATGTTGTGGTTAATGTTAGTTCATGATTACCCAGAGGTGGGTAGTAACGAATTACATTTACTTGCGTAAAATTGTTGGGTAACGTGTACTTTTTGAGTACATTTAAAGATGTGTACTTTTACTCTTACTCAAGTAAATTATTAGAGAGAAATCATTACTCTAACTTCGCTACATTTGGCGGCGTTCCTCCATTACTGTCAAATTATTATAAATATGATTCATGTGACTTGTTTGCAAATATCGATAGGTGCCGCATTGGAGAGGTTGTGTCACGAGAGGTTACTACAGAGACGCATCTCCCGCTTTCGGTTAGAGTGCGCGCGCCTATGTTTGAATGATGGCTGAAGTCGAGAAAGACGTGCGAGTTTATACTGCGGTCATGCCATGGCCGGTTCCGGTCTTGCGGTTATGCCATGGCACAGTTTCTCTCTTTAACTGTGTGTGTGTGTGTGTGTGTGTGTATATATATATATATATATATATATATATATATATATACAGTTGAAGACAAAATTATTATCTCCCCTGTTTATTTTTTTTCCCTATTGCTTGCTTTTATTTTCTTTATTGTATTAACTTATTGTGCGTTATACTTTTATAACGGTCATTATTAATTATTAAAACTGATATTCAATGAAAGAGAGGGTATGTTTCGTATTTTCAATGAAAATGAAAGGAGGCAGTAATGTTATAGGCTCCGTTTTGTTATAAATATGCATGAAGATGACGCTCATATTATGAAGCCACCTGACGCCTCAACTTTTTTGATGTCTGTTAAGTTGCTAATAATATCAAAATTAAAATAGGCAGTTCCTCACATCATGTTTTCATTTTATTGTTAAGAAAGTGAAACAGCATAGAGAAACAGCACAGTGAAACAGCGTAGCCAGGGTGATGTGAGTGACTTTATAAAGTACACACTCGGGAGTTTGTTTTCCTTATCAATTTGCGAAGTCTGAACTTACAAGGAGAGGATGCAGGACTGAACTGTGTAAAGGCTACCTAATATTGAGGAAAAAGCCTTAATCAGAGAGTCGAATGTCTGCAGCCCCGCCTCCATTTTCAGGTGTCTCTGTTTTCCCCCATCCACACTGAGACGAAGCAGCAGCGTTTAAGAATGAAAACGACCTCTCCAGCGTTTCCAAAACACTCCGTTTTCGGGGCTCGAAAACTCCGGACGGATGGCGTAACCGTAGCAAAACATATGCGTTTTAAAACGAAAACGCATTAGTGTAAACGGGGCCTAAGAGACTGAAACTAACATCTAAAAACTTTATTTTAATTTTCCAGGATCTTTAAAAATTGAATCAATTAAACAATCATCATTTGAGCCATAATTGTTAATAAATAAATGATCATTTAGGCCCAATCCCAATTCTACCCCTTACCCCTTTCCCTTACCCCTACCCCTCGTTTTGCGCATTCATGTGAAGGGGTAGTGGTGTCACAATTCTCTTTAGCTTGAAGGCATATAGGGCTAAGGGGAAGGGTTGAATAGCCCTTCGAACGAAGATTTTATAGGACCACACTCGAAACCAAGGGGTAAGAAAATTTCCCAGAATGCACCAGCTACAGCGGCAGTTTCGCTGCACCCGGAAGTATGGAGGTCCACAAATTAGTATTTTTTGTCATTATTACGAATTTTTACAACAAACAAGCACATGTTTTAATATATTCATAACCGCGTTCATGTTTTACCGTCATGCTTTTATAAAAAAAAAAAATGCTAAAATAAAACCGCTAAATTTCGCGATCTATTATCCATAATAATAACTCCTGTACAGCAGTCCCACAACATTCTGACACTCGATGACACTCGAATACCCTGTCAGAAAAGTCTAGTGGCTGAGAATGAGCTTTTTACAGTGTCTGCTATAATGTTAATGTTGTTTTTGGTGTGTTAACTGTTGTAGGGGGGAATTTATTTTTATTGCTTTTGTGTCTTTATTTTTATTAGAAATAATGTTTAGACTAACAACAGATTAATCAATCTTTTTCTTCTGTATGATATCATCTATTACCCAGACAAACTTCTTCTTTCTTATTGTGTTGCATACTTAGAAGGAACTGCTGACTAGAGGGAAATAGCAGAATAAGAATAAATATAGTGCAAGGGACCCTTGTTCCAGACTGCTGTCTAATAAGAAGTCTGCACATGTCACAAGGTGCGTGATTCTTACAGAAGTTGTGAAATATATTAAAGATACACTTAATTGTTCAGTTCTGGTATGCGGAGAAGGGTTGCAGAAAGAGGAAGTATGTCTGGGGTACAAGAGCCAAAGGACTGCAGAATGACTGATAAGTGACGTTACACCAAAGCTCCACCTGTTAGTATCAGTTGTGTATATATGCTGGAGTCAGGAAATGTATGTTAGTTGTGAACCTCTTGAATGTAATTCTTGTATTGCATTGGGGTAACGTAATCCAGAGCTCTGTATATCGAATTATTCATTTGTATCTAATAAATTACTAATATTTTTGGCATTGAAGGAAAACCCTCTCCTGACCTTTTTAATTGAACATGCATGGAATAGGATTGATATTCCAACATTACATAAATGAATATGGCCACAGTGTAAATGCACAGTACAGTTACGATCTTATTGCCACAGTACATCTTATTGCCACATTAGATCATTATGATAACATAATATATGCCTTCAGTGATTTCCTGAAGATAAATAACACAAAACAACACAACTGGAATAACTACAGCAGTCGCCATCATCTGATCTCATATGAAGCAAGATCATATTACCCCAATTCTTAGGGGTAAATTTTGAAGCCCTTCACACTCGTTTTTGAGGGCGAAGAGGTAGGGGTACAAAAATAGAATTGGGATTGGGCCTTATTCTGCTGTACATTCACTTTTAGGCAGGTTTCTGTGCAAATTTTATAAATTAAACCCTGTCTTGTTTCTGGTCCAAATGTCTAAAAAATTCCGAAATCATTTTCGAGTTTTTCCTTAAATTATCTGCCAATGGTATGAGCAAAATAATCTTGTTTTTGTTTTTTTTCAGAGTAAAGAGAGGCTTGATTTTGTCATTTGCAGTTATGGACAGAAGTGGGCACAGGTATGTTTTTGAGGGCTTTACTTGCAGTGGCTGAAATTGGTGCTATTTTCTGTGCAGTATCATGGGTAATGTGTTTTTCTGCATAAACTTGGCTATTAAATGCTGCCTGAAAAATATGGTGAATAAATGGAACAGATGGGATTAAACAACAGCATCTGCAATCCATTAAAAACCTCAGAACAGGTCTGTCTTTACAGGTATATCAGTTAGGGTTAAAAAAATGTGTTTCCCTGTGAAGAACTATACCTATAAACTATACCTATACTAACACATTAAACTAAACATTTCTGACACATTGTTGATTGCTTAATAATAATTCTGTTTCATTAAGAAATGCATTGACAAAAAGTAAAACATTTCAAGTTGGCTTTTTGCTGATGTGACCTGATTTTTCCAGCATGGTTATGATATTTTTTTCTACATGAACAGTCTTACAAAAGCAGGACAATATCTTGTCTGAAGCTTCAGTGCATTTTTGTATATCTGGTACACAAGCAAAAACACTTCAGCGCACTGAAACTCTTTAGCTGTGTCAGGCTTTGGATTACAAGAATGATGAAACTGCTTTGCTGAGTAAAGCGCATTTCTCTATTTGCTATTCATGTTGGCAGAGCAAATGCTTTGTACTAGGATGTGGTCTTGACCTCCCTTGCTCTCGAATCAAATAAATATATATATATACACAGTTGAAGTCAGAATTATTAGCCCCCTTTGAATTTTTTTCTTCTTTTTTAAATATTTTCCAAATGATGTTTAACAGAGCAAGGAAATTTTCACAGTATGTCTGATAATATTGTTTCTTCTGGAGAAAGTCTTATTTGTTTTATTTTGGCTAGAATAAAAGCAGTTTTTAATTTTTTTAACACCATTTTAAAGACAAAATTATTAGCCCCTTTAAGCTATATTTTTTTCGATAGTCTACAAAACAAACTACCGTTATACAATAACTTGCCTAATTACCCTAACCTGCCTAGTTAACCTAATTAACCTAGTTAAGCCTTTAAATGTCACTTTAAGCTGTATAGAAGTGTCTTGAAAAATATCTAGTCAAATATTATTTACTGTCATCATGGCAAAGATAAAATAAATCAGTTATTAGAGATGAGTTATTAAAACTATTATGTTTAGAAATGTGTTGAAAAAATCTTCTCTCCGTTAAACAGAAATTGGGAGAAAAAATTAACAGGGGGGCTAATAATTCAGGGGGGCTAATAATTCTGATTCCAACTGTGTATATATATATATATATATATATATATATATATATATATATATATATATATATATATATATATATATACAGTTGAAGTAAGAATTATTAGCCCCCCTGAATTATTTTTTTCAACACATTTCTAAACATAATAGTTTTAATAACTCATTTCTAATAACTGATTTATTTTATCTTTGCCATGATGACAGTAAATAATATTTACTAGATATTTTTCAAGATACTATACAGCTTACAGTGATATTTAAAGGCTTAGCTAGGTTAATTAGGTTAGCTATGCAGGTTAAGGTAATTAGGCAAGTTATTGTATAATGATGGTTTGTTCTGTAGACTATCGAGAAAAAATATATAGCTTAAAGGGGCTAATAATATTGACCTTAAAATTGTTTGTAAAAATTTTAAACTGCTTTTATTCTAGCTGAAATAAAACAAATAAGACTTTCTCCAGAAGAAAAAATATTATCAGATATACTGTGAAAATGTCCTTGCTCTGTTAAACATCATTTTGGAAATATTTAAAAAAGAAAAAAATTAAAGGGGGGCTAACTGTGTACATATGTATATGAGACAAAGATGAGTCTATATGCATCTAATTAAATTTGTAAAAGTGATGTTTAAATGCATAGCAAGAATATTAGATGATTACATGTAATTTAACAAAACAAATATATTTATTTAAAAAATGTAACAATTGTTCTGACCATTATTAAAATATATGAAATAGTAAGTGATCATTAACTTTTACTCTATTTTGCATGATTAAAAATGTTTTTCTGACAAATACAGAAATCTGATATATGGTCATCCATGCACATAATCATGGCATAGATTCAACAAAGTACTGGAAATATTCCTCAGACATTTTGGTCCATATTGACATGATAGCATCACGCAGTTGCTGCAGATTTGTCGGCTGCACATCCATGATGTGAATCTCCCGTTCCACCACATCCCAAAGGTGCTCTATTGGATTGAGATCTGGTGACTGTGTAAGCCATTTGAGTACAGTGATCTCATTGTCTTGTTCAAGAAACCGGTCTGAAATGACTCACGCTTTATGACATGACGCGTTATCCTACTGGTAGAAACAATACTCTAAGGTAAGCTGTGGCATTGACACAATGCACAATTGGTACTAATGGGCCCAAAGTGTGCTAAGAAAATATCCCCCACATCATTACACCACCAGCCTGAACCATTACAAGATAGGATGGATCCATGCTTTCATGTTGTTGACACCAAATTCTGACCCTACCATCCGAATGTCACAGCAGAAATCGAGACTCATAAGACCAGGCAACGTTTCTCCAATCTCCTATTGTCCAATTTTGGTGAGCCTGTGTGAATTGTAGCCTCAGTTTCCTGTTCTTAGCTGACAAGAGTGGCACTCGGTGTGGTCTTCTGCTGCTGTAGCCCATCTGCCTTAATGTTGGATGTGTTGTATTTTCAGAGATGCTCTTCTGCAGACCTCGGTTGTAACGAGTGATTATTTGAGTTACTGCTGCCTTTCTATCAGCTCAAATCAGTCTGGCCATTCTCTGACCTCTGGCATCAACAAGGCATTTGCGGCCAAAGAACTACCACTCGCTGGATATTTTCTCTTTTTAGACCATTCTCTGTAAACCCTAGAGATGGTTGTGTGTGAAAATCCCAGTAGATCAGCAGTTTCTTAAATACTCAGACCAGCCCATCTGACACCAACAACCATGCCACGTTCAAAGTCACTTAAATCACCTTTCTTCCCCATTCTGTTGCTCGGTTTGAACTGCAGCAGATCATCTTGACCATGTCTACATGCCTAAATGCATTGAGTTGCTGCCATGTGTTTGGCTGAGTGGTTGGACAGGTGTACCTAATAAAGTGGCCGGTGAGTGTATATGTACAAATAGCAAAAATGCAACAACAAAAAAACATTTTTAATTGCAAATATTTAGAATTATACAGATCTAAAATCTACAATAATTTTTTTTTATATTTAAATATAAACAGAGACATCCTAATGCATAAAAAAAAACTATCAATAGCTATTTTGATGCTTGAAAACCTCTATTCCTCTTCGACCTATGCATATATAAATACAACAACATCTTGAAGGATGCATCACATTATATACAGGTCAAGTGCTGTAAAGTTGCAACTTTGACCCCATTAACTCTGACCTATGAAGTGCATGTGATGGCTCCATGATGCTCAACATGACATATGATTATGTGGGCAATGCATGGCGGAAATTGATGTATTTCTATTTCTGTTCTAAGCTTAAATGCACGTTCCATTTGCCTGGCTATTTTTACAGAGTACACCTTCCGCTTCCTTGCTGCCTAGCAACCTCGTAAAACTGTCCTTCTCTGATGCTGTCGGCGACGTGTTTCATGCCGAGGTCAAAGCAATGCATGAGAGGCAAACCGAACCCCCGGTCTGAAGAGTTTCAGGGGGTTTTCTTTACTCATCTTTCCATGTTTTCCCCCTCTTCTCCCTGTATTTATCAGCGTTTGATGAAACGGCGGCCCTGGGCAGTACATAAATTATGATTTATATTTTAATCAAAGTAAAGCCTGGTGAATTTATGCGAAGGGAGTGCGTGACATATGGGCGGCCGCTGGCGGAAGGCCATGTTTGTGATCTTATATACCAGGCCAGGAAGGTAAAAAAAAACTGCGGGCGCTTTTTCTTTGTTGGCGACTCGGGTCATGGATGTGTTCTCTTTTTCTCTGACCATCTGCTGATCCCAGAGCAGCACTTCTGCAAGGACATCTGGGCCAGAGAGTGCAGATGCTGAACTACGTGTTTACACAAAACTCCACATTACCTTAATGTGCAAGTAAAACTTACTGCAATGATGCTAGAGCAGTGGTGGGCAAACTTTTTAGACCCGAGGGCCACATCAAGTTTTGCAAACCAAGTGAAGGGCCACATGTCAAATCCTTCAAAAATAACTTTTATTTATTGTGGCAGTATGCATGGAACATGTAATATCGGACAGAAACGTGTCACATTAACACACATTTTTAATAGTTATTATTGAGTCATATTTACAAGTCAAATTAATTTGCAAGAATAAATTAAATTTTAATTAATTTGAGACTTTGGTCCATATTGACATGACAGCATCACACAGTCACTGCAAATTTTTTGGCTGCACATCCATGATGCAAATCTCCTGTTTCACCACTTCCCAAAGGTGCTCGATTGGATTGAAAACTAGTGACTGTGGATGCCATTTGAGTACAGTGAACTCATTGTCATGTTCAAGAAACCAGTCTGAGATGATTCGCGCTTTATGACATGGTGCGTTATCCTGCTGGAAGTAGCCATCAGAAGATGGGTACACTGTGGTCATAAAGGGATGGACATGGTCAGCAACAATACTCAGGTAGGCTGTGGCGTTGACACAATGCTCAATTGATACTAATGGGCCCAAAGTGTGCCTTGAAAATATCCCCAACACCATTACACCACCACCACCAGCCTGAACCATTACAAGGTAGGATGGGTCCATGCTTTTATGTTGTTGACGCCAAATTCTGACCATCTGCCTCAAGGTTGTATGTGTTGTGCGTTCAGAAATGCTCTTCTGCAGACCTAACGAGTGGTTATTTTAGTTACTGTTGCCTTTCTATCAGCTGGAACCACTCTGGCCATTCTCCTCTGACCTCTGGCATCAACAAGGCATTTGCGCACACAGAACTGCCGCTCACTGGATATTTTCTCTTTTTTCGCCCATTCTCTGTAAACCCTAGAGATGGTTGTGCATGAAAATCCCAGTAGATCAGCAGTTTCTGAAATACTCAGATCAACCCGTCTGGCACCAACAACCATGCCACATTCAAAGTCACTTAAATCACATTTCTTCCCCATTCTGATGCTCGGTTTGAACTGCAGCAGATCGTCTCGACCATGTCTACATGCCTAAATACATTGAGTTGCAGGTGAGCATGTGTGTGTGTGTGTGTGTGTGTGTGTGTGTGTATATATATATATATATATATATATATATATATATATATATATATATATACAGTTGAAGTCAGAATTATTAGCCCCCCTGTTTACTTTTCCCCACAATTTCTGTTTAATGGAGAGATTTTTTTCCAACACATTTCTAAACATAATAGTTTTAATAACTCATTTCTAATAACTGATTTATTTTATCTTTGCCATGATGACAGTAAATAATATTTGACTAGATGTTTTTAAAGACACTTCTATACAGCTTAAAGTGTCATTTAAAGGCTTAACTAGGTTAATTAGGGTAACTAGGCAGGTTAGGGTAATTAGGCAAGTTATTGTATAACGATGGTTTGTTCTGTAGACCATCAGAAAAATATATAGCTTAAAGGGGCTAATAATTTAGACCTTAAAATGGTCCTAAAAAAATTAAAAACTGCTTTTATTCTAGCCGAAATAAAACAAATAAGACTTTCTCCAGAAGAAAAAATATTATCAGACTTATCAGATTATGTGAAAATGGGCGACGCAGTGGCGCAGTAGGTAGGCAGCAAGAAGGTCGCTGGTTCAAGCCTCGGCTGGGTCAGTTGCCGTTTCTGTGTGGAGTTTGCATGTTCTCCCTGCATTCGCGTGGGTTTCCTCCGGGTGCTCTGGTTTCCCCCACAGTCCAAGGACATGCGGTACAGGTGAATTGGGTGGGCTGAGTTGTCCGTAGTGTATGACTGTGAATGGATGTTTCCCAGATATGGGTTGCAGCTGGAAGGGCATTCGCTGCTTAAAACATATGCTGGATAAGTTGGCGGTTCATTCCGCTGTGGCGACCCCAGAATAATAAAGGGACTAAGCCGAAAAGAAAATGAATGAATACTGTGAAAATTTTCTTGCTCTGTTAAACATAATTTAGGAAATATTAAAAAAATAAAAACAAATTCAAAGGGTGATAATAATTCTGACTTCAACTTTATAAATATATTGACTGAATTTACAAAAATCTTGATATTATCAGGATGTGATATTGTGATATGAGATTTTTGTCATTCTTGTCTGTAGCACTTTCAAACACTGACCTGTTTTATTCAGCATCCCAGAATATCAACTTCTTTTCTGAACCAACTGTATTTAATTAATTGTTAAATTATTATATTTTTGATTATAAAGAAAAATTATGATCAATAATTGCTTTTTTTTAATTAAGAAAAATCCTTTTCAGGAATCATGTGCACTGAATAGGCATGAAAAAAAGGAAAGACTAGAAATGTGTATTAAAAAATAAAATAAATCTAATTTAATGTTGCTTTTAAACCCCTTAAGAAAATCATCTAATTACTTACTGAAAAACGTACCGCATTAATATTTCAGCAGGCCTGATTTCAAAGCTTGGTGTGAGAAATGGCCATGTTTCTTGGACATTAATTCAGCAGTCTACAGTAATCGTTAATAAATCTTCATATAAGGTCTTATATTGGAGTTAAACATCTCTGAAATATCTATTCAAGCTGCCATCCAGAATTCAGTCTTGTTCAATAAGTAGGAAAACACTGCCACCTGCCTGCAGCAAATATGATCACATCTATTTCGGCCATCATGGACAAAATATGTGCGCAAGAGACCCGATTAAAAAAAAAATACATTTATATAATTTATTGTATAAATACTCAACATTTGTATGAACATACTATATAAACAACCCTATAGTGAAAAGTTAATATTATACATAGGTTTACAAAAAAAAAACATTATATCTTATATTTTAATATCATGTTCTGCTAATTATAATGCTGCATTTATTTAGTTTTTGTTTTAATCTAATTTTTATTATTAATTTTAATCTTTGCCTATTCTAATCTAATTTGTATTTTTTATTTATTTATATATTTGGTTATTTTGTTAAATAAAATAAGGCTAAAAATAAAATTTAATCAAATAAACACTTTGAAAATTAGAATTATAAATAAAAATTAATAAATAAAAATTGGAATTAGAATTAAAAAAAAAGCAAAAACATATATACAATGTGTGTGTATATGTGTTTGTAAAAGTATGTTAACACTATTACAGTTTTCCTGAATTGCTTTGGCTCAATGCTCGATTGCAATTTGTATTTTTTTTTTAAGTTCAGATCTCTGAACAATTAGCTTACTGTTCACTTCATAGTGGCATTGCTTATTGATTTAAACAAATTGCAAATGCTTTGGCACATGTGTGCAAGTACAAGTTTGGACAAAAACTAATTGCATATGGCTTGTTGCTCAAAACTGATGAGTCGAGCCTCATTTAAACTGTCAAACTCTTTACAACTTCTCAATCATTTTTCATCATGTAAGCAATCACACTCAAAACTATTTACTCAATTATCAAACATTTGTATATTCATGTTTACTCCATAAATATCTGATATTGAAAATTGTCAATTAATGTCTGCTAAATTAGTAAATGACCTCTAGTTGCAAAACAATTTGCGTTATCTAATTATCATATGGTCCCAAATATATTAATTATTTGTTTATATTATAATTTACATATATATACTACAGTAACATGCTTGTGGAAGAGCAATTGGAAGAAGTGTGATCACTGGCAAGGCCAACAAGAGCACCAGGATGTCCACCAAGAAATTTTATATATATATATATATATATATATATATATATATATATATATATATATATATATATATATATATACATTTGAAGTCAGAATTATTAGCCCCCCCTGTTTTCTTTTCCCCCAATTTCTGTTTAATAGAGAAAAGATTTTTTTTAACACATTTATAAGCATAATAGTTTTAATAACTCATCTCTAATTACTGATTTATTTTATCTTTGCCATGATGACAGTAAATAATATTAGACTAGATATTTTTCAAGACACTTCTATTCAGCTTAAAGTGACATTTAAAGGCTTAACTAGGTTAATTAGGTTAACTGGGCAGGTTAGGGTAATTAGGCAAGTTATTGTATAATGATGGTTTGTTCTGTAGACTATCGAAAAAAAATTAGCTTAAAGGGGCTAATAATATTGTCCTTAAAATGTTTTTTAAAAAATTAAAAACTTATTCAAACTTATCAAAAAAATATTATCAGACATGCTGTAAAAATTTCCTTGCACTGTTAAACATCATTTGGGAAATATTTAAAAAAGAAAAAAAATTCAAAGGGGGGCTAATAATTGTGACTTTAACTCTATATATATATATATCCAGCATATGTTTTACGCAGCGGATGCCCTTCCAGCTGCAACCTATCACTAAGAAACATCCATACACACTAATTCACACACATAAACTACGGAAAATTTAGCTTACCCAGTTCACCTGTACCGCATGTCTTTGAACTTGTGGGGGAAACCGGAGCACCTGGAGGAAACCCACGCCAACATGGGGAGAACATGCAAACCCCACACAGAAATCCCAATTGACCCAGCCGAGGTTCGAACCAGAAAATTTCTTGCTTTGAGGCGATTCTGCTACCCACTGCGCCACCGTGCCGCCACAACAAAAATTAGATTTTTTAAACCTTAATTTCCATGGTTGATTGTCATGGTAAAAAAAATAATAATCATCTTGAGCAGTTGATACGATGCACGATGATAAATACACTATGTTTTGGTGTTCTTGGCCAAATTAGTGACACAATAACTAGGTTTTGAAGCATGAATTAAATGTTTTGAAGGAGTAACTATTTTGCTGAACTGCAATAAAGTTCTCAAGTTCCAGTTTTGAGATTTGCACTCACAGTTTAGAGAATGTTAAGACCGTTTCAGAAAATTTGCCCAAGCAATTGAGAAATACTGTATTATTCATTCATTCATTCATTTTCTTGTCGGCTTTGTCCCTTGCGGGGTCGCCACAGTGGAATGAACCACCAACTTATTCAGCACGATTTTACGCAGCGGATGCCCTTCCAGCCGCAACCCATCTCTGGGAATTTCCACACACACACATTCACACACTACGGACAATTTAGCTTACCCAATTCACCTGTACTGCATGTCTTTGGACTGTGGGGGAAACCGGAGCACCCGGAGGAAACCCACGCGAACGCAGGGAGAACATGCAAACTCCACACAGAAACGCCAACTGATACTGTATTATTATTATTATAATTATTATTATTTATTTATTTTAATGCTGTCCAAAAAGTTGCGTTTACTGCTCAATTTGTGAATTTTTAGCTAATGTTTTTGTTATTATTATTATTATTGTTGTTGTTGTTATTGTTATTATTATTATTCATTTATTTATTTTAAATGCTGTCCAATAAGTTGCGTTTTCTGCTCAATTTGTGAAGGAATTTTATTAGTTTTTAATTAGCTAATGTTTTTGTTATTATTATTATTATTATTCATTCATTCTTTCATTTTCTTTTCTGCTTAGTCCCTTTATTAATCCGGGGTCGCCACAGCAGAATGAACTGCCAACTTATCCAGCACATGTCTTACGCAGCGGATGCCCTTCCAGCTGCAACCCATCTCTGGGAAACATCCATACACATTCATTCACACTCATGCACTACGGACAATTTAGCCTACCCAATTCACCTGTACCGCATGTCTTTGGACTGTGGGGAAACCGGAGCACCCGGAGGAAACCAATGCAAACACTGGGAGAACATGCAAACTCCACACAGAAATGCCAACTGACCCACCCGGGGCTCAAACCAGCGACCTTCTTGCTGCAAGGCAATTGTGCTACCCACTATGCCACCGTGCTGCCCTATTATTATTATTATTATTATACTGCATTTATTATTTACATGGGGTTTTTTAACAGTCTGTCTAATAACTTGCTTCTTCTGAACAGTTTTTGAAGGAAACTTTATTGAATTTTTTTCTAGCTAATGGATTTTTAATTTTATCACTAATCTCATTATTTCAATCTTTTTTACATTGTCTACTTTCATAACTAGTATAATGGGGTCACACGCCAACAATGTAGCATATGAAACGTTTGCATAACACTTTTCTAATCTCGTTCCTAAAAAGTGTGAGTTAATACTGTGCAGTATGCAGTACGCCAGAGTAAAAGTGGCCTTTGTTTAAAATCATTAGACTTGTATAGCTGTGCTAATTAGGATCGAGGGAACTGCAATGAAAATCAAAGGCTCATAAAGCTTTTGTTTTGGTCTAAATCAATGCGTTTGCTAAAGAGACCTGGGGATCCAGATCCAAGAATAGACACCGTGTGTTCTGTTTAATGGGAGAAATTAATCTTTATGGGCCATGTCATACAAATAATGCCTCTGGGCTGCACTATTTAACACACATAAAGCCTACTTATTCACAGCTGGATATTAATTTGTGTTTAGAGCTACGATTTAGAGGGTTTTGAAGCGCTTGAAAAATAATGCATTATTGGTAAAACAATAACCAGACGCTGATTTCTAATCACTTATAATTGCTCTCAAAACTGTATCAAGATGTTGACTGAATTAATGGAAGGACATAATCTGGAATTATGGTATGTTAGTTATATATTATAGTTGAAGTCAGAATTATTAACCCCCCTGTTACATCTTCACTCTTTTTGTCTGTTTAATGGAAAGATTTTTTCAACACATTTCTAAACATAATAGTTTTAATAACTCATTTCTAATAACTGATTTCTTTTATCTTTGTCATGATGACAGTAAATAATATTTGACTAGATATTTTTCAAGCTACTATTCAGCTTAAAGTGACATTTAACCACTTTTGTCCAACTCCAAAGTATAAAGAAGATTGTTTATACCAGGCCCGTAGCCAGCCTGGTGAAAACTGTGGGGGGTTTTTCTCAAAAAGTGGACCTTTTTGCAGTTTTTCGCCTCATTTTCTATTGAGTTATGAGTTTTAAATACTGCATTTTACAGGCCTGTAGCCAGGGGGTTTCGGGTGGTTCGGAAGACCCACCCCTCACTGACAAAGGTCCAGAATTTGTCCCATAGGTGAGCTCATTTGTCCTATTTTAACTGCTATGCCATCATAAATTGTGAAAATAACTCATTGATGAAAGCTGTAAGACCAAGCGGAATCTGACATAAGTGAAGTCATGTTTCACCACTGACCTACAGTATTGTTGTTAAACAGCAAAAACATTTTACAAGTAACTTTTAATCTAAATCTTGGACCTTATTCTTGTAAGAAAAAAAATGACCAATAAAAAGGTGTGAAGCACCAAAGATTAATTTTGAAGTATATAAAAGTAAATTTTAATACTAATTAGGCTATTGCTGCAATCCATATTTTTTTTAAATGTACTTTTTTTCAAGAGAGGCTAAAATCAGGAAACTCTACATTATTATTAGGGGCCAAGAACCGAAGGTGCACCTATTGTATCTGTTCTTCTTCTTCTTCTTCTTCTTCCGCTCTGAGTCTATGGCAGCCCTACAAACCATTTGCGCAAACTTTGGCACACTGATAGAGGACAGTCTGATGTTCAACCACAGCAAGTTTGGCCTCTCTAACTCAAACTCTTTAGCGCCACCAATTGTCCAAAGTTTCACTTATGTTTATTTTTATAACTTTTAAACCCAATGGGGTACAATCAAAATGTGTGTGCATGATCTAGACCTGACATTGACCAAACTACATAAGTTTGAGTCACTTTCTGGGTAAAATTGATAAACAATTAAATTCTATCAATAGAAATCATACAAAATTTATCAAATGACTTTTGAATAGTTTTGTCTTTTGTCATGAGACTGGTCTTGCAGATTCCTTGGATCATACCGAGAACATTGATATAATGTATTCCCTAATTGACACGACTTCCTGTCCACCATCTTGAATTAGTTTGAAAATCGGTTGCTTTGAACTCTCCATAGATCGTTAGCCCAGTTTCCACCAAATTTGGCTCAGACCATGCTGCCAAAAAGTTGTAGAATTTTCCAGTTGCTCTGTAGCTTGTTGCCCTGCTTGTTTATGATGTGGCCACTGGGCTGCTTGGCCTCGATAGTTGCTGCTTGCAGCTATAATAATAATAATAATAATAATAATAATAATAATGTTAAAAATTTCTATTATTAAAGTGGCCAAATTCTGACTGAGTAAAGTTGAATGTGCTGGCTAGTTTGTTATTTGCCTAATAAATGACAATAGGCTACTTAGATTTAATAGTCAGTTATTAATTTAAAACTTTAATATATTACTTTTTTTCCTAATGATAATGATGTGATGAATTTGTATTTTAAAAATAATATGTATAAATATATTTTTTTCCATATTTCTTTACTCTAATTCAGGGGTGCTCAATCCTGTTCCTGGAGATCTACCTTCCTGCAGATTTCTGTTGCAACCCATATCAAACACACCTGCCTGTAATTATCAAGTGCTGTTCAGGTCCTAATTAGTTGGTACAGGTGTGTTCGATCAGGGTTGGAGCTGAACTATGCAGGAAGGTAGATCTCTAGGAACAGGATTGAGCACCCCTGCTCTAATTCTTTAGGAAATGTTTTCGGTACATCAAAAAGTGTGGTTATGATGAACACCCGAACAAGCTAATCCAGAAAAAATAGCGCTGTCACTAAAATGCAGTATTTAAACCTCATAATTAAATAGAAAATGAGGCGAATAACTGCAAAAAGGTTCAGTTTTTGAGATAAAAGAACCACCCCTTTCACCAGGCTGGCTACAGGCCTGTTTTAGTGATATTTTAAGCAGTTTTTGCTGGATTAGCTTGTCGGATGGTCATCATAACCACACTTTTTGTGGTACCAAAAACATTTGCTCGATATATATAATAAAGAAATCTGAAAAAAATACTTATCTTTAAATACACATTTATTAGATCATATTACATCACCAGAAAACAAAGAGTTAAAGTTTTAAATGAAACAAAACTGTAGCCTATTGTCATTTATTGGTCAAATAACAAACTGGTCAGCACATTCAGCTTTCTTTTTGATTTATATTTGTAACTAAAAATCAAATTTATTATGTTACATTATTTAAATACTGCTTGAAAGTTTGAGAACCTGCAAAAATGTAAATAATTTTTATCTATGGACCCTTTTCACAAGACCTTTTACGTTCATCATAATCTTAAATCCTTGAAAGTTTTTAATATCTTGATATTTTAAAAAACGAACGTATGCATATGTATTCACATATGTATTATATCATATTTGCATCAAATAACAAACATCGAATGACCAACTGTGGGAGGCATTTGAAATGGGGCTGGACAGTAAATTTGACGTTGTTCTCTCTTCTGGTTGTTGTTATCAATCGTCTCATTTTTTTTTCCTTTCTCTGAAAGTCTTTATATCATCATGGAATTTTTCTTTTATTATTTCAGCAAACGGGATTGTAAAAAAATGACTTGTTGCACTGTCCCATTTACCAACTAAGTTTACCAACTATGACAACTTCCACTACTGAGAAACCCAGAATTGTGAAAAGATCCATTAAAAAGATATTTTAGAATAATTTAACTTCATGTGACCATCAGTGATTCAACTATTTTAAATGTTGACATTTTGTATGGTCTTTAAAACAGAAATGGATGTTTTAGAGTAAGCTAACACAAATCGGCAACACCGAATTCAATAAATCCATTGCTAATCCTTACCTGCAAACATCAGTTTTTTTCCCGCCAAAATGGTGTCACTGACTGAAAGATGCTAGGCCTATTAAACCACTGTTTTTTGTCGGTTTAAATTATTTAAGAAAGATTTATAGTGGAAAACCTGTTATTGTTTAGGAGTTTTAGAGTTAATATTCCTAAGAAAATATATAATTAGAGGGAATTCCTTTCACTGTACAACTTGCAAAATAAATTACAAAGTTGACAAGCAAATTCTCAGTGGAACTGTTACTTACCATTGTCTTTTATTTTAGTCTTAAAAGAATCACACCGTAAAACTTCAAGCGATTGACCCCAAAATGGTCGTAACAACGTTTTTCCACCTTTTTTCCATTAGTGGTGTCGGCCACTGAAGGTAAAGTCTAGATGGGTACAGCTGCGAATACTCACATCAATATATAATAATCTCTGTGACACTGTACAACAATAATTAATATTTTTACATTACTCTGATGATTAGGTTTAGGGTTGGGGTGGGGTTAGACGTTAATATAATTTAATTTAATGGGTAATTTAATAAATAATATGAATAATACTCGGTAAATGACTCTTTTTACATTACAGTAATGACTGGGTTTAGGGTTGGGGCATGAGTGGACGTTAATAAAATAAAATTTGTGTGTAATTTTAATTTAATAAATAATATAAACAATTCTCGGTAACTTCTAGCCGCAGCTGTATCCCTTCTAGCAACAACCGCCACTGACCGCTAACGGCCGCTGTCGAGCTCGTGCGTGAGCTCTGACGTCACCGGATCACGCACAACTAGCGCGTGTGCGCGGAATGATAGAAGAGCTAAACACGCTTCTGTACGGAGGGAATTATGAAATCAAACAGTTTTCCAGCACAGTGATAAGAAAATCGTCATCCCCTCATCCAAATAACTTTATGAAGTAACCGAGTCATAGGAAACAGACGCTCGAAAATCAGCATCGAAAAATAAACAGGCCCAGGACTGATTGAGATCCAGCCCAGCATGGACGGTACATACAACTTTAAATATGCTATATTTCACGCGTTTTCACGATGTTAAGCGGTATATTCGCGTTGTTTTTGAAGCACAGCTGTTGTTACGGCAGCCGAATTGTTCAATTTTAGCACGCCGAGTTCGCTCTGAATTGCAAATCATGTTGAAACAGGAATAAGGTCCACCTCTGTGTTATGATGCATGTAGATCATCAGATGTTGTGCTCAGCTTGCTGGACACACTCCTGATCCTCAGATCTCCCTCAAATACATGGATATTTTTAGTTATTCGTGCGTATTTCATTGTGTGTTAGCTGTAGGAGTCTGTAGAGCTTCACATCAGTGGTAGTTAACACAGAAAGAGGGGATTTAATGTGGTCTTCGTGTTGGACATACAGTGTGAATTTGTCTTCTGATGCAGGACATGGGGACGGTCAGAGCCGCTGGTGTCTGTCCCAGGTCAAAGGAGCCGTGGATGATGATGTAGCTGAAGGTAAGACACATCCCTGCTTAATCAGGAAATACCACAATAAATGCACACTCCCTGAATACCACAGTTATTGCTGTGAAATCATCGTCAGCTAAAACTGGAGTTCAAAACATGAACTGAGATAAAGTTGGCTTTGTATTCGCACATTCGGACTTTCTCCTTAATATAATTTAAGAAAAGTATTCTTTGCAAATTCTAAATGGGGAAGTCATATTAGCAGCCAATGACTATCAAAGTATGACATTGTTCACAGTCAATTTAATAGTGCTAATGTTGTTTTGAAGTCATTCATACATGAGATTTTAGACCCAATATTCAAAGTAGTATGGTAAACAATAGCTATATATAATATACAAGTCGTCACTGAAGAAAAGTGCGAATAAAACCAACTTCACCTCAGTAAAACATAAGTAATTTTTGCTTGTATTATTTTAGCATTTAAGGTAACGTTGGTTTTATATTCACAAATTTGTTCAGTGACAACTTGTGACACAGTGCCTATATTGTTAACCGTGCTGCTTTGAATATTCGGTCAGAAATACCATGCAAGTATGAACTCAAAACAACATTAGCACTATTAAAATTGACTGAACAATGTTGTACTTTGATAGTCATTGGTTGCTAATAAGGAGAAAGTCCATATGTGTGAATATAAAACCAACTTTATCCCAATAGTTATTTCTGTGAAATCATCAACTAAAACTGGAGCTTAAAACACGAGTAATGATTCCTTGTATTATTTTAGCATTCGTTTTGACATAAAGGTAAATTTGGTTTTATATTTGCACAATCAGATTTTCTCCTTAATATAATTTAAGAAAAGTATTCTTTGCAAATTCCAAATGGGGAAGTCATATTAGCAGCCAATGACTATCAAAGTATGACATTGTTCACAGTCAATTTTAAGTAGTGCTTATGTTGTTTTGAAGTCATTCATACATGACATTTTAGACCGAATATTCAAAGTAGCATGGTAAACAATAGCTATAATATACAAGTCGTCACTGAAGGAAAATGCGAATTTAAAACCAACTACACCTCAGTAAAATGTGAGTAATTATTGCTTGTATTTTAGCATTTAAGGTAACGTTGGTTTTATATTCACATATTTGTTGAGTGACAACTTGTGACACAGTGCCTATATTGTTTACCGTGCTGCTTTGAATATTCGGTTAGAAATACCATGCAAGTATGAATACAAAACAACATTAGCACTATTTAATTGACTGTAAACAATGTTGTACTTTGATAGTCATTGGCTGCTAATGAGGAGAAAGTCCAAATGTGCCAATATAAAGCCAACTTTACCTCAGTAGTTATTTCTGTGAAATCATCCTCGGCTAAAACTGGAGCTCAAAGCACGAGTAATGATTCCTGCTGAGGTAAATTTTGTTTTATATTCGCACATTTGGACTTTCTCCTTAATATAGTTTCAGAAAAAGTATTCTTCGCACATTCTAAATAGGGAAATCATATTAGCAACCAATGACTATCAAATTAAAACATTGTTCGCAGTCAATTCAATAGTGCTAATGTTGTTTTGAAGCCATACCTACATGCTATTTCAGACTGAATCAAAGTAGCATGGTAAACAATATGGACACCATGTCACATGCTGTCACTGTTCAAAAATAAACAAATGTGCGAATACAAAACCAACTTTACCTCAGTAAAACATGAGTAATTTTTCTTGTATTATTTTAGCAATTGAGTTCAAGTTGGTTTCATATTCACACATTCGTTCAGTGACAACTTGTGACACAGTGCCTGTATTGTTTACCGTGCTGCTTAGAAATACCATGCAAGTATGAATACAAAACAATATTAGCACTATTTATCTGACTGAAAAATGTTGTACTTTGATAGTCATTGGCTGTTAATGAGGAGAAAGTCCAAATTTGCGAATATAAAACCAACTTTACCTCAATAGTTATTTCTGTGAAATCATCCTCAGCTAAAACTGGAGCTCAAAGCATGAGTAATGATTCCTGCTGAGGTAAATTTGGTTTTATATTAGCACATTCTGACCTTCACTCTCTTAATATAATTTCAGTAAAGTATTATTGGCTAATTCTAAAAAGGGAAATCATATTAGCAGTCGATGACTATCAAAGTACGACATGGGTTACAGTCAAAAAAAATAAACAAATATTGCTAATGCTGTTTTGAAGCCATACTATTTGCTATTGCAAATTATTCATGCTATTTAAGACCGAATATTCAAAGTAGTGTAGTAAGCAATATAGATACCGTTTCACACGTTGTCACTGTTCAAAAATGAACGAATGTGCCAATATAAAACCAACTTTACCTCAGTAAAACATGAGTAACCATTGCTTATTGTATTATTTTAGCATTTAGGGTAACGTTGGTTTTATATTCACACATTCGTTCAGTGACAACTTGTAACACAGTGCCTATGTTGTTTACCATGTTGCTTAGAAATGCAATGCAAGAATTACTTTAAGACAACATTAGCACTATTTTTTTTGATTGTGATCAATGTTGTACTTTGATAGGAGAAAGTCCAAATGTGCGAATATAAAATCAAGTTTACCTCAATAGTTATTGATGTAAAATCATCCTCAAATAAAACTGGAGCTTAATGCACGAGTAATGAATCCTGCTGAGATAAATTTGGTTTTATTTTCACACATTCAGACATTCAGCTTCTTAATATAGTTTCAAAGAAGTACTGTTTGCAATTTCTAAATTGTGAAATCACACTAGTGACTAAGTACGACATTTTTCACAGTCAATAAAATAGTGCTACTGCTGTTTTGAAGTCATACTTGCATGCTATTTCTGACTGAATATTCAAAGTAGCGTGGTAAACAATATAGAGACCATGTGACACATTGTCACTGTTCAAAAATGAACAGATGTGTGAATATAAAACTAACTTTACCTCAGTAAATCATGAGTAATATTTCTTGTATTATTTAAACAATTGAGGTAAACTTGGTTTTATATTCACACATTCGTTCAGTGACAACTAGTGACACAGTGCCTTTACTCTTTACCATGCTGCTTAGAAATACCACGCAAGTATGAATTCAAAACCGCATTAGCACTATTTATTTGACTGAACAATGTTGTACTTTAATAGTCATTGGCTGGTAATAAGGAGAAAGTCCAAGTGTGCGAATATAAAGCCAACTTTACCTTTAATAGGTATTTCTGTGAAACCATCGTCAACTAAAACTGGAACTCAAAACACGAGTAATGATTCCATGTATTATTTTAGCATTCGTATTGACATTGAGGTAAAGTTGGTTTTATATTCACATATTCGGATCTTCTCCTTAATGTAGTTTTAAAAAAAAGTATTGTTTGCAAATTCAAAATAAGGAAGTCATATTAGCAGCCAATGACTATCAAAGTACGACATTGTTAATAGGGCTGGGCGATATGGCAAAAATGCAATCTTGATAATTATTTTCTATATTGAACAATAACGATATTTCGATATAAGTTGTTAATGCTTCCACTTTTAAAAGAGTATCCCAACCATGACTGAAGGCGTGTACAGCTGGCGGGAAAGTGAAACGAACATCCTAAACAATACTGGTGACGCAGCATGACCTATTTTTGGTGACCAAAAATTTGGTGAATCTCTAATATTGACACAATTATAGATTCCTGTCGTTGCATATTTCTGCTGTGTGATTGGCTCTTAGGATCAATATAGAGTAAAAATGTCCAGAGTTTATCATCATTATCGACATAAATTTTATTACGTTTCAGTATGATACTGTTTTTATCGGCCCAGGCCTAATTGTTAACAGTTAATTAAATAGTGCTAATGTTGTTTTAAAGTCAAACTTGCATGTTATTTCAGACTGAATATTCAAAGTAGGGTGGTAAACAATATAGAGACCGTGTCACACGTTGTCACTGTTCAAAAATGAACAAATGTGCGAATATAAAATCAACTTTACCTCAATGGTTATTTCTGTAAAATCATCGTCAACTAAAATTGGAGCTTAAAGCACGAGTAAGGATTCCTGCTGAGGTAAATTTGGTTTTATATTCGGACCTTCACCTTCTTAATATAATTTCAGAAAAAGTATTCTTCTTAAATAGGGAAATCACATTAGCAGCCAATGACTATTAAAGTACAACATTTTTCACAGTCAATTTAATAGTGCTAATGCTGTTTTGAAGCCATACTTGCATGCTATTTCTGACAGAATATTCAAAGTAGCGTGGAAAACAATATAGAGACTGTTACTCATTGTTACATTTCAAAAATGAACAAAAGTGCGAATATAAAACCAACTTTACCTCAATAAAATATGAGTAATGTTTCTTGTATTGTTTTAGCAATTGAGGTAAAGTTGTGACAGTGCCTATATTGTTTACCATGCTGCTTTGAATATTCAGTCAGAAATACCATGCAAGTATGAATACAAAACAACGTCAGCACTATTTAATTGACTGTGAACAATGTTGTACTTTAATGGTCATTGGCTGCTAATAAGGAGAAAGTTGATATGTTTTATATTTTGGCTACAATTGTTATAAAATAATTTTTGGCTTCAAGTATTGAATTGTTCATATGTAATCTCTCGTTTACTATGAAATATATTATCAGCTATTAAATGCTCAAACAGTCAAATAACACAGAAGTACTTGGATAACAGTTTATAGTTTATGGCAAAGATTAGAATCACTGTCATATGCGATTAACTTGACGCTCAAATTAAAGTTGTAGGCAGCAATTACATTATTTAACCAATTAATGGCGACAACCAGCCATTAAAAATATACCACTGAATAATTCTTCGAAAATGAAAATGGCGCGGCTGTTCAGACTGACACCGACACAAGGACTCATGGTGTAATTTGTTTCTTTTATTGACAGCAGTAAAAAAACTGAACAATTATTTTTAACTGTACAACCGTACACATTTATTTTTATATCTTTTTTTTTTTTATCCTCAAAGTGTGCAGTTTTTGTCATCTTTTTGTATCTTAATGGGCTTTTGGAAGAACATTCCAAGATCAGTCTTGTACAGCCAGGGTGCTCTGACAGCCAAGTTGGGTCAAAGTTAGGGATGCTCCAATCAGGATTTTTACAGCTGATACTGAGTACTGATTCCTTGTCATGGTGATCGGCTGATACTGAGCACTGATTCTAATGCTTCACGCTTTATGATAAATTAAGCACATTTTCCCTCTAAGTATGAACCTTAAGAGAAGATCTTGACTTAACTAAGAGAATATATCAAGGATGCTGCATATAATCCCTTAAACACGTCTCATGACCATTTAGGTGTGAACGTGTCATGGCCAGAAGCAGCTTTACAGAAAATAATTCATCCATTCATTTTACCATGGCTTAGTCCCTTATTTATCAGGGGTTGCCACAGCGGAGTGAACCGCAACAGAAAATAATATAACACAGATATAAAAATTATGAAAAATTACAATGCAATTTGGAAACACTGATGATAAAAGAAGAATTCACCATATCTCAATCAAGAACAAGTTTGGAGTGCGCATTTGATGCATAAGAAGTTAAAATGCACACCTGAAAAATCTAAAACTTCTTTACTAAAAGGAAATAGGCCTATACTGTTTATAGCAATGAGTGTATTACAATAATTTATATTATTAAAGTCTCATGTTAAATAAATTAAGTTTTATTTATTTAATAATTCCAGCCAGCTTTTAGTGAACTTGCAATATTGTCAAACACAGAACTTTCAGTTGTTATATGTAAAAAGGCCTAAATACATGCAGGACCATTCAAATATATTGCTTGTCTCCAACTATTGACAGCAGATCTTTCAATGAGAGAGAGGGAGGGATTTGCACTCGCGATGTCTTTACTGCTCTATTCATTTAGCCTAAGAAATGTAATGCTTAGACCATCACTGTGCCTCTCACGATCTGTTCTCGCATCTGTATATATTTTAGCTGCTGTGACATGAGCGCGTTACGCTCCCACAGATCATTTACCTGTGTTGTGGCTGCTTGTAGGCTATGCATAATATACGGCAGGGGTGCTCAACCCTATTCCTGGAGATCGACCTTCCTGCAGTTTTCAGTTGCAGCCCTTATCAAACACACCTGCCTGTAATTATCAAGTGCTCCTCACGTTCTAAATAATTGGTTCAGGTGTGTTTGACCAGGGTTGGAGCTGAAATCAGCTGGAAGGTCGATCGCCAGGAACAGGGTTGAGCACCCCTGATATACGGGAATGCACGTGCGTCTTCGGTTCTGTCAGATGTGGTGCGCGCGCTCTCATTCCCATACAGCAGAGAGTGGCTATGTAGAACTTCACTGTGCGCGATTCAGAGAGCAGAAATTTGTAATCGCGCGGCCATGTAGAGACAAGTCACATGTCATTGTGTAAATGAGATATTACATATTTGGCTTGTTTATTAAAAAAAAGTTGTGATCTGGTGCTATATATAAAATACAATTAACTTGACTTCAAGGGGGGTGGGGAAAGCCGTTGGGAGGTCGGGGCGCCCCCCCTAATATAATGGAAGGGGTATGCGGAGTACTGTTTTTGTATAAATGGAAAGCAAATTACATTTGTCTCCTCCCCTTTTTGGCTGATCCAAAAAATGGTCCAATCCATGACTAAAAAAACCATAGTGTGATCTGAACTGTGAGATTTGTGATCCGTTACACCATTAGTTAACAAGTACAATTTGGCATTTTAATAATGCATTAGTTAATGTTGAGTTATGATTAATAAATGCTTTACAAGATTATGCTTAATGTTAGTAAATGCATTAACTAATGGACCATTATTCTGAACTGATACCAATTATGTAATTAGGCTTTAGTTAGTGTTTCATTTTCAGTCCTTTGACTCTGAATTCCATCTGTTTGCATGAAAATATGTTTCTTTTTTTTTTACTTGAGATTAAATTGTGCGTGTGTTGTAAGCATAAAGGATTTGTTCTCTGGATTGAGTCAGATCATGGCACAGCCCAGCACAGCACTGCTGCCCGTCACAATAATACGACAGACAAACAGAGAAGGAAAAAAAGAAAGAAAGAGAGATAGTTTGTTTTGGTCATCTTAGTGAACGCCGGGATGGGGGTTTGTTGGATGGCATTGTGTGTGCAGATGCCCGAGATGCTTTTAATGCCAGGCTCCGCATGTTCCCGCCCACACGCGCACAAATACAAGCAGTCACTTATCTCCTCAGAAACATTCAGCCAAACAATATGGTCTCATAGTTGTGCTTTTCAATAATTCATGATTGTGTGTGTGTGTGTATGTATGTGTGTGTCGCAGCTGACATCATCTCTGCGGTGGAGTTCAATCATTCTGGGGAGCTTTTGGCCACAGGAGACCGAGGTGGAAGAATAGTGATCTTCCAGCAAGAGCAAGAGGTGAGATGGATTACAGTTCATTAAGCACAACAGTTAAGGGGTGGAGAATTAATTGGCTGTTCATGCTTGATAATGTTTTTTTGAAATGCAAAATAATGCATATTCCACACTGTTACACGTTTAATTTGTTATGTTGGATGAGACATAACAATAATTGAGTCTCTACTGGTACTGGGTGAGAATGAAAAAACACAACAAATGGATAAGTGAAACAAAAATAACAATTTATTAAACAAAGAATATCAAACAATGGATATATGAATTCAGAATGTAATTTTAAGTAACCGAATTAAACAAAAAAACACAGTGTTGCCAAAACACTATATATAACAGGGCTCGAAATTGCGACCATTTTGGTCGCATATGCGCCTGAAATTGAATCTATGCGACCTCATAATATATTTGGGAGCATTTGTGCGACTGCATATAATGGTTGATTTTTTTCTAAAAAAAAAAAAAAAACTTCCCTGCCGCTATATTGGTTCATATTAGCTGTCAATCACTCAAGGCTTCCCGCTGTCAGATAACAGGGAGCTTATAAGGGCGCCAGCCGAGATCAATCGAGTGTTTTCGGAGAAGGTGCCCGAATCTCGATGCGTTGCATTCACTGCATGTTCAGCGTAAATGTCCGCTAAATGTAAAATCTAACACTGTACACATTATCGCCAAAGAAGCTCGCCTTTACTGATTTTACATTGAAACCGCGGCTCATAACAAGGAACGGTATTGCGCCGGTGGTCATCACGAGAATTCTGCTCTGCCTGCTCTTATATTGGGTCACCTGACTCCCCTGCTTTTCCACAAAAACAGAAAAATGAAAATCAGCGCAAAACGAAACTGAGCATTTAAAATGACACAAACCGAAAACAAAACTTTTAAAGAGCGGCAGAAGTGAGACTTTTACTTTCTTTTGTCCATTCTTTCTTAAGATGTATATTATTTTTCTGATGACTGCTTTGCAGCTTTCAGCATTGGATTGAATGATTTATTATAATCTTATGTTAATGTTTTGTAGCAGAAATATTATTTATTAAATTGACATGCATATAAAAACAATAGTGCAAAATAAATATTTCTTACTGCAATGCTTAATTTTTGTTTGATGCAAACCATAAATTTATAAAATTTAGTAACAAAGTAACAGCTGGACCTTTTACAGCACATTACTCGCATTCATGCACATTCAGGGCAGCATGATAATGAGAAATGTTATTCATTGTAAGTATTATTGACATCATCGTCTTCATTAATAATATTTTATAATTATTAGACATTAATTTTGGAATTATTGCACAGATATCAGTAAGTCATCACAGATTCAGTTAGTTGTTTCTGGTTTTTGTTAGTCCTGATTGATGTCGTTTTCAAAAACAATAAATCCCTTAATATACAATTTGCAGTGGTGCTCATTCATCTTTGGTGGGTGCTTCTAAATTTTTTCTGGTGCTCCTAAATTTTTGAAGTTGGGAGCACCGGTGCTACCAAGTAAAAAAGTTAGGTCACACTTTATTTTGATGGTCCGTTAGTTGAATTTAAGATACATTGCAACTAATTCTCAGTAGATTAAGTAGGTTGTTAGGTTGGGGTTAGGGTTGGGGTTAGGGTTAGTGTAAGTTGACGTGTACTTGCAATGTTTCCTATAGTCAGTTAAATGTCTGTTGAAGGATTGTTAAATGTCAGTATCAACAGATATTAAGCTGAGAGTCTACTAATACTCAAATGGACCATCAAAATAAAGTGTTACCAAAAGTTAATTTCGAGCCCTGTATAACAAAACGATCTAACTTAACCCCAACCCACTAAACTAACTAACCAAAGAAAAATGCAGGAACAAAACCGCAATCTTCAGCGTATGCGACGCTTAACTAAACTTCATAACTGTTCCAAAACATAATTACAATGGTGGCAACTCCTCCATAAACGAACTAACACAAAAAATCTATGCTGCTCAAAATTACTAGAGTTCTTGTAAAGTACACACTGTTAACAATTAGCAAAACAAGAGCTTATCTTATCCAATTCTCATAAAGATCATTCGACTTCCTAATAATAAATTTAGCTGCACAAACTTATCTATTAAACAAAGCACTTAAATGAGAGACAAACTAAACAACAACTGCAACAAAAAGAATACGAACACAAATGAACAGGCTGGCCGACACAAGTGAGGAGTTTGGTGGTGAGCCAAGCGCTCCTGCTGAACAGCGCAAGCCTTTTAAACGTGGTGGACCAGCTCCTGATTGGTGTGCCGAGTGTGTCATAATGGCGATTGACAGCCTTCTCTGCCAATGGTCACCTAGGACAGGACAGAGTACACAACGGAAAAGAGAAGAGAAAGCGAAGCAGAAAATAAACACAAAACATACGTGAAACGTAACACACATTCAGTATTGACACCTCATTGCGTTTAGTGTAGGGCTGTCCACACTTTTTGTTGTGCGATGTGTTGCACCAAAAGTAATTGCTATACATTATATTATTGACATTTTAGGACCATTTTATGCCATTCTTTATAGAATGATAGCATCAAACTTTCTTGTTGCCATTAAATGCTTTTATCATGGTGTGTGGTATCATAGTATTAGCCTAAGGTGCAAAAAAACTTACTTTAACCGGTATATTACCAAAAATTTTACTCAGATATTACTCAAATTAAACTAAGTTTTCTATTAAATAGAAAAAATATTGTATGGTACATTAGGGAAAATTTTACAATAAAGTCCTAATAGTAAATCATCTTATATGTATACTCCGTAGTAAACCATTCTCATATAAGACGTCATTTTGTCATTAGTGTTGTCACGATATTGGAATTTGGTAGCAGTTAATACTTAAATGTTATTTTAATTAGAATATGCAAAATGGTACATAGAATGTATGATAGTAATAATGACAGAAAAGAGAAAGGACAATAGTAATAACTGACAATAATAATAATAATAATAATAATAATAATAATAAAGAAAAAAGAAAAAGAAATCACCACTACACCAACTACTACTACAGAGAGTTACTAATATTACGACTACTACTGCAGCTGCTACTACAGCCACAACCACTACTACTACTACTACTAGTGTCTACTACTACTGATACTACTACAACATCTACTACAACAACGTCTACTACTGATACTACTACAACATCTACTACAACTGATACTACTACAACAACGTCTACTGATACTACTACAACATCTACTACAACTGATACTACTACTACAACGTCTACTACTGATACTACTACAACATCTACTACAACTTATACTACTACAACAACATCTACTACAACTGATACTACTACAACAACGTCTACAACTGATACTACTACAACAACGTCTACTACTGATACTACTACAACATCTACTACAACTGATACTACTACAACATCTTCTACAACTGATACTACTACAACTACAAATACTTAAATTTTAAAAACGTCAATTTCCCGCTAACAATGGAACTCTGTTGAGCTCGTTCTTAAACAGCGCTGATTTGCCATTGTGTTCACGTGCTCAACAGAAATGTGATTGACCGTGAAGGTCATCAGTTCACTGAACTCGCTTCTGTTTACTGAGTGTAATCACAAATACAGGGACACTGGAGTGTTTCAAAGTCACGTCGATCAGCTGGTTTGTCTATAAGCTGACATACAAGCAATCCGCTGATGAATTGCTGCTTTGAAACGCTCCAGTGTCCCTGTATCTGGGTTTACATTCAGTAAACAGTGGTGAGGTTGGTGAACTGATGACCTTCACGGCAAATTTCTGTTTAGCACGTGAACACAATGGCAAATCAGCACTGTTTAAGAACGCGCTCAACAGCACTCAAATTGACGTTTTTAAAATTTCAGTATTGATTGGTACTGAATTCCAGTATCGTGAAAACCCTAATGGCTACATAATAGCTAGGCGAATGACAGTATCAGACTTTCGTGTTGCCATTAATGGCTTTTATCATAGTATGCAGTAATTTCATGGTATTGACTTAAGGTGCAAATGTACAATATATAAAATGTATAATAACAAATTCAAAGTTAACAAATGTTTTAACCAAATTAAATTGCAAAAGGATTAAAAGGTGCGTTATGTAATATTTTTACTATAAAGTCCTAATAGTAAATGTTAGTTAATGGATTAAAATAAACTTTGAGGTAAAGGCCAGATTTATTATAGTTACTATGTTAAGTTAGTTTTAACAAATACTTTAAGGCTGAGCGTTCAAAAAAAAAAAAAAACACCTGCGAAGAAACTACACAGAGGAACATAACCTACTGCCAGCTAGCGTTTCGGAAGTGTTATTGCAGAGCAACACAAACAGCACGCAGAAGTATAAATGCATGGCTACGCGCAAGGCATGTGCCATGGGGTCACGGTGATCACACGACGCAGAAGTATAAATCAGCCTTTAGCCTGACCGTTATAGGTTTTATCGGGGCTGATGCCGATATTATTATTGATATATCGGGCGATATTCTTTACATGGATATTATAGTACAATACCAGTCAAAAGGACACTTTCCCGTTTGTGTGTTCAACTTTTGGCTAGTACTATACATAGAATACAGTATATACATAAACATAATAGATATATAAACACATTTTTGCGATGAAATCTGAAATGAATTAATAATTATGATGAAAAATAAACTGATTTGACCGATTCTATTTTAGTATATTCTAAATATTAATGACTTAAAATTATTTATTATTGATATATATAAAAAATATTTTAATATGCTGCATTTTATTTAATGGGAATCTTAATGGGATTACATTTTTAGTAATCAAAATGGTAATTAAATTTGCCGATATTAATACAGCGGGGACAGGCTAATATCAGGCTATAAAATCGGCAAACTGATATATCGGTTTACAATTAAAACTGAACTTGATCAGTTCTTAACTCTATTTAATAAAGTGATTACAACTACGATTTAATGCAGTATTAGGTATGAACTATGAAACATCAGATATGATTAATAAAAGTATGTGCTGCACGCAACTGTCAAATACACACTTGGCAAAATGTCCATCTCGCAGTGGTTTATGCTTTCTCTTCACCAAATAAAAAAATGCCCAACTAATCGATTATAAAAATAATTGTTAGTTGTAGTCTAACACTGTCAACTAGGGCTGCCCAATATGCTGTATCACAGTGTTCACATCTGCAACAGTCACACTGTATGATCTACAATGTCAAACCACAGTACAGAATACATGAGATCTGTAGAGTAACTACAAAGTTTAGGCATAATAGTGAGATTTTATATATACAGTATCAAAATATATCAAATGATTACATTTTTTTTCTTTTTTCGATGTTTCCTAAATCATGTTTAACAGAGCAAGGAAATTTTTACAGTATGTCTGATAATATTTTTTCTTCTAGAGAAAGTCTTATTTGTTTTATTTCGGCTAGAATAAAAGCAGTTTTAATTAAAAAAAATAAATAAAAAAAATATTAAAGTCGATATTATTAGCCCCGTTAAGCTATGTTTTTATTTGATAGTCTACAGAACAAACCATTGTTATACAATGACTTGCCTAATTACCCTAACCTGCCTAAATTACCTAGTTAAGCCTTTAAATGTCACTTTAAGCTAAATACTAGTATCTTGAAAAATATCTAGTAAAACACAATGTACTGTCATCATGGCAAAGATAAAAGAAATCAGTTATTAGAAATGAGTTATTAATACTGTTATATTTAGAAATGTGTTAATCTTCTTTCCATTAAAGAGTAATTGGGGAATAAAATATACAAGGGGGCTAATAATTTAGGAGGGCTAATAATTCTGACTTCAACTGTATATTATATTTATACATATATATTATGTTGATACATTTCTGACATCATTGATGATATGCAAGAAGTCGAAAAGTAAATGTGACATCTATGTGTTGTGTCAGAATAAGAGCCTGCCGCAGTGTCGTGCCGAGTACAACGTCTACAGCACTTTCCAGAGTCACGAGCCAGAGTTCGACTATCTGAAGAGTCTAGAAATCGAGGAAAAGATCAATAAGATCCGCTGGCTTCCTCAGAAAAATGCTGCACACTTCCTCTTGTCTACAAACGGTGAGCTAACACACATTATTTTAATTTATTTAATATTTGTATTTTATTTATTTATTTAATTACATATTTTTTATCACCCAGCTATGCATTAATCATAACCTTTTTGATATCGATTCAAACACACACAGTCTTAATTATAACCGATTATGAATTGTTTTTAATAGCATTGATCTCAGCTTTGCATCAGCTTTTGATTTGATTATGAAACCACTTTAGTTTTTTCAAGCAGTATTATTGTTTCTGAGTGATATTCAAATACTCAAAGCAATAATGTTATCACTGTTTATAGTTCATATATAACACTGACTTTTATGGCGAAGATTAAATTCACAGTTTGAAAGTAATGTGATGTTTAAAATGAACGTTGTAGCAATTACACTAGCAATTAAAATGTCAATGTGTGTCACTGAATAATTCTTAAACAATGCTGATTCTTAAAGAAATAAAACATGAAGTGTTTATGAATGAGTTATTGCATTATTCATTTTAAATGAGATAAAAATGCACATTTAAATTGCATGGTATCACTTTATTTTGATGGTCCCTTTAACGCATTTTGTTGAGTTGGTTACATTGCATCTACATGCCAACTAATTCTCATTAGATTATAAGTAGACTGTTAGGTTTGGGTTAATGTTAGTGTAAGTTGACATGTACTTGCAAAGTTTCTTATAGTCAGTTAAATGTCTGTTGAAGGAGCAGTATCAACAGATATTAAGCAGACAGTTTAATAATACTCAAATGAGAAGTAATTGGCATGTAGTTGCAACGCAAATTTTAGTCAATAAAATGTGCAATCGGGACCATCAAAATTAAAAAAAGTGTTACCATATTCATTATTATACAATTTAAATGTGCATTTTTTAATCTCATTTAACATCTATCTATTTATCTATCTATCTATCTATCTATTAGGGTTGGGCCGATAGATGATGCCATCGTCCATCGCCGATGGCCGATATACATCACGATGCTGAGCCGGCATTGCGATCCATCGCCCCACCCCCATCGCAAACCCGCTTGTGAAAAATACACACTCGGGGCCCGTTTACACTAATACAGCTTACTTTTAAAATGGCATTTTAGAACGAAAATGACCCACGTCCACATTGGTGTTTCATCTAGCATTTCTGAACAGCCCTCCATCCACTGAAAACGCACATCATGTGACCACCCCCACACACACACACACACAGCCACACACACTGTCATGCGCTCGTCTGAGCTCCAGAGAACAGTGTACGTCGGACAGTTTATCAAGGATGATAGTGGATCGCGTCTCACTAGTTGTTAAACATGATATTTAATTAATCTTGTCTCTATCCAGGGCTTAATTTGTGCCGGAACACGCCGGATCCGGCACGTCATTTTACCGATCTCCCTCCTCAAACGCCCTCCTCCCCTGTCCACTGTTCATTTTCACTTTGTTCCGCAACTTCCCTCATTTCGTCCGTGACACCTCAGCGCCTCTCACTTTTGTCCGCGAGCAACCCCCACGCCGCTCACTTTCGTCCGCGACACCCCTCCGCCATCCACCGCACCAAACAAATGACTGACACGGATCAGTGGGGGTCTTTGTTGTTAAATATCAATTCATTCATAACGAATTTAATAATTGTAGTCTATCGTTTTCACTACCTGACCCACATGGTCTTTGCTTTACCCATGACCAAACCATAAATAAATAAAGTTATACACAGATTACCACCTGTCAATCACTTTTTTGCACTTTCATGGCATGATCATGCGGAGTGATCTGTGTCCTTATAATGGCTTTTCCCCACAGCTGGTGGCAGAGACGAGACGAGAGTTCATTTGGAGTTCACTGTAATTTGTATTATGATTAATGATAACTTCCTTATTTTATTATTATTTAAGGACATAATAACAAGATGCTAGAGCTCGGCCGTTTTGGTCACACTTGCGCCTGGTATTTTATGCGACCTAAAATATGTATTTGAAAGCATTTGTGCTAGTGCATACATTTTTACCATGCGACCTGTTTACTCTAAAAAAATCGTCACCGCGTGCGCGGATTTAGGAGACATTTATGCAGAATGCATCTTTGCACCTAAAGACACCAAACGCAGCGCTCAGGAACAGATTAAAACAGTTGTCATGTGAACTTGCTGAAGTACAAAAGCTTACAATGCTTGCCCCGCCTTTGTGCTCTTCCTGTTGGCCCACTGCGCTAGAACTGAACGCGAATGGATTGGTTAATATCAGCTGTCAATCACTCAGTCAACGCCTTCTGCCTTCACATGACAAGAGCAACAGCCGCGGAAATGTGACGCGCTGAAGATGAGAGAATGAAAATAACACTGACAGATTTAGTTTTAGAAACCACCTAAAGTTAAATAATGGCACATCTTATTAGTGATCATGTGCTGAATGTTAATCCACCATTTACACTTTTCCAAGAGTGGATAAAAGACTTCCAGTGGCTTCAAGTCCGCTATGAAGATAACTAAAGCCATTCACTGTACAGTCTGTGGGACGGGGTTTACAGGTAACAGCGTTTGCCACTGAATCTACACATTTTAAGCGCAAGAGGTACTGTATAATCCTCACAATGTATTTAATCCTCACTATGCTGTCAGCCGTGCAAACAGCAGCTATAAGTATAATATAACACAGCTCATGAAAAGACCGTTATTGCTATTAAGATGACATGCAAATAATAAGTTATATATCAATATAAATGTGGGGCGGGGCGATGGATCACGATGCCGGCTCAGCATCGTGAAGTTTATCAGACATCAGTGATGGACGATCGGCCCAACCCTAGTGTATATATATATATATATATATATATATATATATATATATATATATATATATATATATATATATATATATATATATATATATATATGTGTGTGTGTGTGTGTATATATGTGTGTGTGTGTGTGTGTATATGTGTGTGTTTGTGTGTGTATGTATTTATTTAGATAATTTTACTATTATTTATTTATTTATTCATGATATGCATTTATGCAGTTTTTAAATGGACTGCAGCAAATGAAATTGTTCAAAATTCTTGTTAGTTACATATTTATTTTAGTATCTAATCAGAATCATGGGAGGAAAAAAAATAATTAAATCTGTTTATCTAGAATCATAGAATCAAATTTTTACATTTTAATATTTAATAAAATTTTAAGATTCTTAAGTTTTAAAAATGCACATTAACACACATTCATATGCCTGTTATCTTTGGATTATCCCCACTTGCAGATAAAACCATCAAGCTCTGGAAAATCAGTGAACGGGACAAGAGGCCGGAGGGCTATAACCTCAAAGAAGAGGACGGCCGCTACAGGCATCCATCATCTCTCACAACACTACGGGTGGGTGTGTCTTATATTCCTTACATTGTGGGGACCAGGTATAGTTATACCAGTAATTCTGACCTTGTAGGGATATTTTTTGGTCCTCATAAGGAAAACCGCTCCTAAGTCACACAGAATGAAGCATTTTGAAAATGTAAAAATGCAGATTGTTCCTTTTGAGGATTGTGTTTGGAGGTAGGCAAATTGATTAAATTAATCAACATTTGAAGTAGATCGTCACCTTTCATCAGAGCTGTCCTAAAATTATTGAACAACACCCATTCTTGTTTTAGGACAATTTTGACAAACTTTTTCAATTCACGTCAAATGTTGACTACTGTATACAGTCTGTACTGTATAAACACAGTAAGTCTATGTGTGTACTGGTTTTGGTGGTTTACAAGGACAGACACTTGTACAATGACATGAATATTACCTAGATCAGGGGTCACCAACCCTGTTCCTGGAGAGCTACCTTCCTGCAGATTTCAGTTGCAACTAGGCCTGGCCTGATAAACGATATTATATTAAATCGCGATAAAATTTGTGTCAATAACAATAAGCTCTGGACTTTTTTACTCTATATTGATCTAAGAGCCAATCACACAGCAGAAATGTGCAACAATGGCAATCTAAAAGTGTGTTGATATTAAAGATATACCAAATTTTCGGCCATTTAATGGACCCTCTAATTTGTGGCTTCAGTCATTGTTGGGGTACTCTTTTTAATTTGGAAGCATTAACTTCCATATTATTAGGGGTGTAATGGATCACTGTTGATCCGTGAGCCGTACGGATCACAACCCAATGTTCGGAACGCACGTGACCCGTGGATTAACTTTTTTTTGAACTTGTATGTTAATCCAACATTTATAACAATTGCAGAGATTGCCTCCCGCGTCATTTAAATCACGTGTATGAAAGCATTTTGGCTTCCCTGTAAGATATAATGATGACGACGGACAAAGTTGTGGTGGGACCTACCTAAATGCTTTCTTAGGCTATTAATTTAAGGTGTTTTCTGTCACTGCTTGTTTAGCCTGCATTAATGCATTCAGTTTAAAGCTGCACAATTACACATTAAAAGATCGTGATCTCAGTTCAAACCCGCACAACATGAACGATAAATAATAATGATTTGCATATGTTTACTAATCCTTCAAAGCGCTGCATTCAAATCTGCACTAAGAGAGATCCAGTTTTTACCCTTTTTAGATTGTTGCAAACAATTAAATAACACCGAAGAACTGGGAGAACAGTTTATAGTTCAGATATAAACACTGATGTTTGTGGTAAAGATTAAAATCACCGTTTAATGAAACACAACGCTGGTGAATGTTTGACGCTGGTGAAAGCAATTACATTGTGTAACCAACAGATGGCGACAAACAACCATCTAAATTATGTCACTGAATAGGTTTTCAAAAATAATCCACCTATAATGAAACATGAAGTTTTATGTGTGAATTGTTGAATCAATAATTAAAGATAAATATGATCTGTGGTGTAAGATGTTAGATTTCTATATTTAGCATTATCAGCAACAGTAGCAAAGATCATATTTCGTATTAAATAATTTTACTAATTCAGCTGGTTCTTTCTTGGTTTTTATTTGTATTAAAATTACAGATTTAAGTTCTGTTTGTTAAAGCATTGTTTTTTGCAGTAATATTTTTAAATAAATGACAAGCAAATGACATTTGTCTCCTCCCTTTTTTGCTGATCCGAAAAATTGTCCGATCCGTGACTCATAAACCGTAGTGTGGTCCGAACTGCAGATTTGTGATGCGTTACACCACTGCATATTATGTATCGAAATATATATATCGTTATCGTTCAATATGGAAAATAATTATCAAGATTGCATTTTTGCCATATTGTCCAGCCCTAGTTTTAACCGTGACAGAACACACCTGGCTGTAATTATCAAGTGCTGCTTTAGGTCCTTATTAATTGGTTCAGGTGTGTTTGGTCAGGGTTGCAACTGAAATCTGCAGAAAGGTGCTCTCCATGAACAGGGTTGGTGACCCCTGATCTAGATATTATAACAATGAGGTTGTTTATGAGGACATTCAATGTATACTTGTAATACAAAATGCTAAAATCTATCTTAACTGGGCATTTTAACATTCAAAATTTGCCAAAGGTGTCTTGTGAGGTTTGTATTTAAAGTTAGGGTTTTGCTGTAAGTGTTTTCTACTGTATAAAATACATTACGTCTATGGAGAGTCCTCATAAATCACCAATGGACCCTTTGCACATTTCCAGGTTTCTCAGTTGTCATAGTTGGGTAGACTTAGAGTGCAGTGAATAGGAGAGTACAACAAATACAGTAATTATTTTTTTTACAATCCTATTTGCTGAAATAATAAAAGAAAAACTCCATAATAATGTTATCAAGACTTGAAAAATCAAAAAAGGAAAACAAAAATTTTGTGAGACTGATAATGGCAGCCAGAAAAGAGACCGACATCAAATTTACTGTTCTACTCATAGACGCTGCATTAGAAACACCTTTACATTTGTATTTTGTAATTTGATGCAAAGATGATATAATACATATGTAAATACACATAAATATGCATGTTTTAAAAAAAAAAATCTAAACATTAAAAACTTTCAAGCATTTAAGATGCTGATGACGCATCATAACAGTCTTGTGAAAAGGGTCCATACCATTACCAACGTGTGTGTGCGTGTTTGTGTGTGCAATCTCTCTCAGGATTATGGTAATGCATTGATAACACTATACGCTCTGCACAGGTGCCAGTGTTCCAACCGATGGATCTGATGGTGGAGGCGAGTCCGCGGCGGGTTTATGCCAACGCTCACACCTACCACATCAACTCCATCTCTGTTAACAGTGACAACGAGACATATCTGTCTGCCGATGACCTCCGCGTCAACCTGTGGCACCTGGACTACACCGACAGAAGCTTTAGTATCCTGCTTATGCATCGTTCATTCATACTGTGCATTGGCATTTGAGAGATTTATAATGTTCTTAGAAGTCTTTTATGCTCGCTAAGGTTGCATTTATTTGATCATAAATACACTAAAATCAAGAATGTTGTAAAATTTAAAAACTCTTTCAATCATTACTGAGTGATTCTTCAGATACAAGAAAAACGCAGATATTTACACTTAATTATTAATTAATTAATTAATTAGGCCTATTGTTTTGTTCATTTCTGCATTGACACCTCCAAAGAAAGATCAGCATTGATCAGCTTCATGATCTGTCTGCAGTCTCGCTTCATCTGTTAATTCTCTCTAATGTTTGCCTTTAATGCATAATTCTAGCCAACATTTTTTAAGCTCAATTAATAATGGAAAAAAAAGCTATTAAATGTCTTATTTCTGTTTTAAAATAACTAATTAAATGTTACAAATAATGGCGGGCAATAGATTGATTGATTCATTCGATAGATTTGTACAACCCTTGAAAACTGAAATGAGGCTCTGTATTAGAAAAATCTTACCTTTATATCTGGTGACGATGTCTGTGGGTGTCACTGTTCAAAATTAAAGTGCACCTTTTCGCTTATAATGTCTCATTTCTCATCATCATAAATTAAAATCGTATGAGAGCAAAGCGGAATCCGTGGGACTGAAAAATAAACTCTGAAACGCTGACCAATGTGAGGAGAGTTTACTCGTACGTGACTTTACGAGTTTTAACTGTTTTGGTCTGTTTAGAAACTTTGCCATGTGAAAGCGAAACAATCTACAAAACAATCAATCTACAGGTGTGAAAGCAGGTGTGAAAGCCTTAGTGTCTTTCCCTTTAGATTGATTTAATGCGTCCTTGCTGTACAAACTTTTTTTGTTTGTTATATTTGAACTTTAATATATATTATTAGACAATTTCTGAATGTGGAGTAAAAAGAAGGGGTTAAAAAATATATATTTTTCATCTCTCTCACACTGATACTGAATTTCACTCCTTAACCACGTGCTCAGACATTGTTGATATCAAGCCGGCCAACATGGAGGAGCTGACGGAGGTGATCACGGCTTCAGAGTTTCACCCGCTGCAGTGCAACACATTTGTGTACGGCAGCAGCAAAGGCTCAGTGCGCCTATGTGACATGAGAGCGTCCGCTCTGTGTGACCAACACTCAAAACGTGAGTTTCATTGCATCCTACACACTAGGGCTGCACGATATTAGGAAAATATGACATTGTGATATTTTATTTTTCTGCAGTAAGTATTGCGATATGAATACAGTTTCACAAGATGTTTTGAATAACTCTATTTGATATGCAGGTACAGAAATTGACTAATCGCAATGCACAAAATGCTTTTCTCACTTTGCTTTGTCTTGTTTCCTGTCCAAATATAAAAAGAAATTCTTAGAGCAAGTAAAAAAAATTTGTTTTGTTTTCACCTTCAGAAGAAATAAGTCTGAAATTAGGGTTTAAGGTTTAAATAAGTCAAAATTAAAAGGTTTTTCCTTAAAACAATCTAAATCATCTGCCATTAGGGTAAGTAAAATAGTCTTATTTTTGCTTTGAAAAGTGGATATTCGGACTAGAAATGACGAAAACTCTTAAGAAAATTACATTTTTTTGTGTAAATTTTATAAAATTCCGTATAAATAATTAAGTGAAATTCATCTTTGCTACACATTTTTTGATTCCAAATGTTTAAACTCTCCAGCCTTAAAATTCACAGGCCTTAAAACGCATGCAAATGATAAACGTTCACTCTAATATGTTTAAACTCAGCAGCGACTCTACAAATCACATATGTTCTGTAACTCCTGGTGACTTATATTTCAAATTCAACATTGCATATCCTGCGATGTGACTATTGCGGATACGCACATTGCGATATCGATCGTGCAGCCCTACTACACACAAACGATGACACTTTAGATTACATTCATAATGCAAGCCTTAAAGGGCTCCTATTATGCTTTTTAAAAAGTTGTTGTTGATGTTTTGTCATCTTCAGAACACAGATTCAAATATTTTAGAGGAAGTCCAAGAACTCCTTCATCCTCCATAAACAGTCAAAATTAACCATGTGACTTCAGGGGTTCGGTTGCAATCATACGAAGCTCCAAGAACACTTTGTGCACCAAAAAGAAAACTGTAAATAGCTAAGTAAATGGACTTAGCTTCCCTATATCTTCTCGTTTATATCCATCGATTACAATTGAATCATTGAAGTCACATTGAATGCTTTGACTGTGTTGTTGGATAATTTTTTGGACTTTGAACGTCTCAGGACCATTGCTGTCTTTAGAGGATGAGAGAGCTCCAGGATTTCATCTGAAATATCCTTATTTGCGTTTCAAAGATGAATGATTGTCGTAAGGGTATTGGAATGGTATGAGAGTAAGTAATTAAACTGAATTTTCTGTCCCACTTTATATTAGATGACCTTAACTACAAGGTAATTGCATCAAAAAATACAAGATGGGGGATACAAGTAGGGTTAGGGACAGGTTTGATGGTATGGGTAGATTTAAGGGTAGTTTAAGGTGTGTGAGGTGGTCAGCAGGTGTTTAATTAATCATAAATACAATGTAAAAACATGTATTTACACTAAGTACATTGTAAAAAATTATTAATTTCAGTGTAAGTATATATTTGTTAAGGCCACCTAATGTAAAGTGGGACTGAATTTTCATTTTGGGGTGAACTAATCCTTTAATTATATATGTTTTAATACTCCAAGTTTTAATACTTTTAATACACTTCTTATAGTACACATTGCCGAATCAGCTTGTTTTCCGTGTCTGAATTGGTTGCTTCAAGAATCTGGTCTCTCTAAAGCCTACTTTTCTCTGATGGGTTAGAGCTCAGTCTGTTGTGATTGGTTGAAAACCAAACTCTCTTCAGAATATTTGAATTTTAGTTCTTCCTTAGCACATGTAAAAGTAGTAAGATGTAGGGTAACAATTGTGATGTTTATTTAAAGTTGTTTTAAATTTGAGTTCACATCCTTTTGAAGTAGAAATTAGAACAGTTTCTTTTCAAGATGTTGAAAATAAACACCAAACTATTGCAGGCCTCAGGTTAAAATCCACCGTTTGAAGGTCAAACCAGATGTTGTTCACATGCAGCCACTGAAGAATGATGCTATTTGTTTGTGCTGAAAAAAAGTTTTAACCTACTGACAATATTTTTTTCTTCTGGAGAAAGTCTTATTTGTTTTATTTCAGCTAGAGTAAAAGCATTTAAAAAAAAAAATAATTTTAAGGTCAATATTATTAGCCCCCTTAAGCAATATTTGTTTTCTATTGTGTACAGAACAAACCATCTTTATACAATGACTTGCCTAAGTAACCTAGTTAAGCCTTTAAATGTCACTTTAAGCTGAATACTAGTATCTTGAAAAATGTCTAGTAAAATATTATTTACTGTCATCATGGCAAAGATAAAATAAATCCGTTATTAGAAATTAGTTATTAAAACTATTATGTTTAGAAATGTGTTAAACATATTCGCTCCGTTAAGCAGAAATTGGGGGGAAAATATGTACAGGGGGCTAATAATTCAGGAGGGCAAATAATTCTGCATTTCAGGCAATTCAGAATGTCTTCTAACTTTTTTAGAGAGAAACTCCATTTCTCTACTTTGGTTTTTGATACTTTGCGACTTTTACGTTCACAAACAGTTGCATTTTACACTGCGTGAAAGGTAGGATGTAAAAAAGCTCAATAGGTGCACTTTATCTGACCAAGCATAAAACCTTCCTGACTGCTATTTGTTGAGTTTGTTATTAATTCATTCATCATATAGTTGAAGTCATAATTATTAGCCCCTCTGAATTATTAGCCCCGCTGTTTATTTTTTCCCCAATTTCTGTTTAACAGAGAGAAGATTTTTTTTCAACACATTTCTAATCATAATAGTTTTAATAACTGATTTATTTTATCTTTGCCATGATGACAGTAAATAATATTTGACTAGATATTTTTCAAGACACTTCTATACAGCTTAAAGTGACATTTAAAGGCTTCACTAGGTTAATTAGGTTAACTAGGCAGGTTAGGGTAATTAGGCAAGTTATTGTATAACGATGGTTTTTTTCTGTAGAATATCAAAAAAAATAGCTTAAAGGGGCTAATAATATTGACCTTAAAATGGTTCTTAAAAAATTAAAAACTGCTTTTATTCTAGCCGAAATAAAACAAATAAGACTTTCTCCAGAAGAAAAAATATTATCAGACATACTGTGAAAATTTCCTTGCTCTGTTAAACATCATTTGGGAAATATTTTAAAAAGAAGAAAAAAATTCAAAGGGGGGCTAATAATTCTGACTTCAACTGTATATGTTTGTGTAGTGTTTGAGGAGCCCGAGGACCCCAGCACACGGTCCTTCTTCTCTGAAATCATCTCATCCATCTCAGACGTCAAGTTCAGTCACAGCGGCCGCTATATGATGACCAGAGACTACCTGACCCTCAAGATCTGGGATCTGCACATGGAGAGCCATCCGGTGGAAACTTACCAGGTGCAGTTTCTGTTTTACTGTTTTAGGTCTTATTTACACTAATACGTTTTAGTTTTTAAAACTCATAAGTTTCCTTCCGTCCACACTCACCCTGGAGTTTTCCAGCCTTCAAAAATGGAGCTTTTTGAAAACACAGACGAAGCTGTTTTGGTTTTAAAACGCTGCTGCTCCGTGTCAGTCTGGATGGAGGAAAACGGAGGCATGACTGAAGACATTCACCTCTCTGATTGGGGCTTTTTCTCAATATTAAGTGCACAAAGTTCAGTCTTGCACCCTTTCCTTAAGTTCAGACTTCGCAAGTTTAATATGATAAACAAACTCCTGAGGACACATCGGGTAAATCTTCAAAGGGAACAGTGTACTACTTTATAACCTCATTCACATCACCCTGGCTGCGTAGTTTCACTATCTTAACAATAAAATGAAAACATGATATAAGGAACTGCCTATTTTCATTTTGATTAACTTAACAGACACCAAATTGTCGTGTAACTACATATTTATATGACCATCATCTTCACTGTATGCATATTTATAACAAAACACCTCCTTTCATTTTCATTGAAAAATACAAAACATACCCTGCTTCTTTTGCTGAGTATCAGTTTTAAAAGTCAATAATGGCCATTATAAAAATATAACGTACAATAAATGTATACAATATAGTAAATAAATGCAAGCAATCAGTCAAATGTGCAGAATCAGTGTACGTGGTTACATTAATATATTAACTTATCTTTGCGCTCAGCTAAAGCACGTTACCTGAGAACAAGTAATAGATTCAAAAGACAGAAGAGTCGTTAGATAGAGACAAGATGATTTATATGTCACGTTTAACAACTATAATGAGATGAAATCCAGCGGTTGATCCTTGATGAACTGTCCGACGTGCACTGCTCTAATCTGGGGAGGTGTGCTCAAAGCACCCGCTGACTGCCTGGAGCTCAGACGTGCGAATACGCTGCAGCGCATGCCAGAGTGCGTGTGTGGTCACATGATGTGCGTTTTCATCGTTATAGTGTGGACTGAGATCTTTTCAGAAACGCTAGGTGAATTGTCAGTGTGGACATGGATAATTTTTGTTATAAAACACCGTTTTAAAACTAAAACGTATTAGTGTAAACAGGACCTCAGATTCATTATATAATCTACAATCTGATCGATTGTCTGTAATGCTTTTTTTTGTCAACATGACTTTCTGGATTATTAGTCAGCAGCAACTTATTATATCATGCTTTTTCTGCGTTTGTGTACTACTTTTTTATTTTAAGCACCCTTGAACAATTTAAAGGGTATTATGATCTGCTTTTGTCACATTTTGAGCTCTGATTTTACTTACATAGGGAAAAACATTGCTAACACTCTTATTAATTATGAACAATTGTAATCAGCTTGATCCTTACTGTACATTCACACCGAAAGCAGCGAGAGCGTCAAAGGTCGCTCTGGCTGCCCTGGCAACAACGCTGTCTGCCTTGAGCTCCGGCGGCGAGAGCGTCAAAATTCGCTACACATTGATCTCGTATTTAAAGGAGCCGTTGTAGCATATCATATCAGTTACACTCCCGCATAAAACAAGCTTTCTAGCTTGAAGGTGTTGCACACTTATCAAATTCACTTAACTACGGAAGATCTAGTTGCATGTGGTGTGGCTTTGCTCCACGATGTGTCCATATGCCTGCAATATTCTGAAGCAGCAATGCTGTTTTGTATTGTGGCATAAAATTCCTGCTTTTTTTTTAAAGGAAAAAAATATATATATAACATTGATGCACATCAGTAACTCGCCAGTAACTTTTTAAATCTACGTTCCAGTAAGAAAACATTGCAAATAATTGGAAATCCAGCGACTGCAATAATTAAACCCTTGGGAACAACTGTGATCGGAACCAAAGTTCACAGTGACTGTGTTCTCTGACTCCTCTCAAGCAGTGGACTTCTACATTCTGATTGCTTGCCGCCGAACCGCGTCATAGCTCATTACCATAAAGTTGACTTGATTTCAAATCTCCTCGACGCTCACACCGGCGAAGACGCGCCGCGCTGCTCCTAGCCGCTTATCGCCGCCGGCTCCCATTAAAAAAGTAATGACTTTCGGCTACTTTGACGCTCTCGCCGTGTGAACGTACAGTTATTATCTGCTCTTGTCATATTATTGTGTTGTATTTAAATTTTAAAAAAATATAATTTTAACTGCATGAAGAAAGGTGGCATGGTGGCTCAGTGGTTAGCACTGTCACCTCAAACCAAGAAGGTCTCTGATTTGAGTCTTGGCTGAACCAGTTGGCATTTCTGTGTGGAGTTTGCATGTTCTCCCCGTGTTGGCGTGGGTTTCCTCCGGGTGCACAGTCCAAAGACATGCTATAGGTGATTTGAATAAATATGGCTGTTGTGTGTGGGTGTTTCCCAGTACTGGGTTGTGATTGGAAGGACATCCACTGCGTAAAACACGCTGGAATAGTTGGCGGTTCATTCTGCTGTGGCGACCTCTGACATAGAGACTAAGCCGAAGGAAAATGAATGAATGCATGAATGAATGAAGAAATGTAGGACATTCTTTCAAATTAAAAGCCATTGTAAAGAAGGTAGGGGTTTTTGGGAATGATCCTTTTAATATAATAGTAATTTTAACCATTGACCACTAGATGGCGTCAGGAATTCATTTCTAAGTAATCTTTATACAGTAACATTTTTGCAATGCATGATGGTATTGCTTTTCAAGAATTCAGAATACTTGGCAAGAAATAAAGTATTTGGATTTGATCAAATCTGGCTGAGATGCAATTTCTTAATTATAAGTTTCAGTTTCTGTAAATCTAGGGCCAGTTCACATTACTTTAAAACCTTATTTGACTTTAGAGAATATCTGTATGTTAATAGTCATAATGCGAAAATGTCTGACTGTTTTTAATCAAACATTCTGTATCAGTGATTAATGTTTAGTGATGATAAACATTGTTGATACTAATAGTGACAATTAGTGATAATAAACATTGATAATATTGATAGTGACATTTATTATGACTCCAAAAACCCAGAATTCATGTTATTAAACACTGGGATGCTGTAAATATTAAAGACTTATCTAGCAATGTTTTAATGTCCTTGAGGTTCAATAGTTTTATTTATATATATATATATATATATATATATATATATATATATATATATATATATATATATATATATATATATATATATATATATATATATTTATTTATTTTATTTTACTTTTTTAAGGTTTAATTATTGATGTTTTAATTTAAATTTATCTTTTTGTGATATTATTTCTTTGTTTTGCTTATTTGTGAATTGTATTTTTTTTATTTTTATTTTAATTTCTACGTCATAAATGAAAATGTGCAATATTTCCTTGCCAGCTCACTAAATTGATTTATACAATACAATTTAGTAACAAATGCAGCATTTATTTACTAAAATTACTTTATTTTTTTATTATTATTACTAAGTGGCTTGTGCAAGAAGCACTGTGCTTTGGTCTATATATAAACAATTTGGTAATCTTGCCGACTGATCATCGTTTTAAATAATAGTGATTGCAATATTGACCAAAATATTTGTGATTATGATTTTTCCCATAATCGAGGAGCTCTATTTTATGGAAGCCCGTTCCCCGCCACTGAGTAAAGATAAAAAAAAAAAAAAAATGTCAGAATTCTGCATTATAAAGTCGCAATTCTGAGTTATAGTCGCAATTGAAGTTATAAAGTCGCAATTAAATGGAATAAAATCACTGTCATAAATATTTCGTGCCTAAATAAAATTCACGCATCTGTAATTATAAAATCGTAAAGGAAAACGGAACATTCTCGTAATTTTACAAGGGTACAATTCCAAAATCTGCGATTAGAACAGACACAGATACGACATTTTCTTTGTTCGTATATGACGGATAAATTTACGATGGGTGTACTTTACAAACACGAAATGCAGTTTCACCACGGACACGACCTAACCTGATTACGAGTACGAATCAAAAAGCAACACTACACTGTCAAAATTACGTCACCGCTGTCACAGGCATTAATAAACCAGCGAGAGTCACCCTCTTTGAGAAATGTTCGTCATGAGCTGTAATAAAGGTTGAAACTTAATGAGGTCCATTTTCGCTGTGTTTCTTGGACATTTTACAGAATCAAAATTAAGAACGGGCCGCGATAGTAAGCTAGCATAATGTAAGTTAACAATACAGGCAGCAGGCGCAGAATTTCTCAGTGAATCACTTAACGCTGTTTAACTATAACATGACATCTGTTGATTAAGTAATCGCAGTTCTAATCGCAGATTTTGGAATTGTACCCTTGTAAAATTACGAATACGTTCCGTTTTCCTTTACGATTTTTATAATTACAGATGCGTGAATTATACAGGTATTTACGCACAAAATATTTATGACAGTGATTTTATTCCATACAATCCTGAGTTATAAAGTCGCAATCCTGAGTTATAAAGTCGCAATCCTGAGTTATAAAGTCGCAATCCTGAGTTATAAAGTCACAATCCTGAGTTATAAAGTCACAATCCAGAGTTATAAAGTCGCAATCCAGAGTTATAAAGTCGCAATCCAGAGTTATAAAGTCGCAATCCTGAGTTATAAAGTCGCAATCCTGAGTTATAAAGTCGCAATCCTGAGTTATAAAGTCGCAATCCTGAGTTATAAAGTCGCAATCCTGAGTTATAAAGTCGCAATCCAGAGTTATAAAGTCGCAATCCAGAGTTATAAAGTCGCAATCCTGAGTTATAAAGTCGCAATCCTGAGTTATAAAGTCGCAATCCTGAGTTATAAAGTCGCAATCCTGAGTTATAAAGTCGCAATCCTGAGTTATAAAGTCGCAATCCAGAGTTATAAAGTCGCAATCCAGAGTTATGAAGTCGCAATCCTGAGTTATGAAGTCGCAATCCTGAGTTATGAAGTCGCAATCCTGAGTTATGAAGTCGCAATCCTGAGTTATGAAGTCGCAATCCAGAGTTATAAAGTCGCAATCCAGAGTTATGAAGTCGCAATCCAGAGTTATAAAGTCGCAATCCCGAGTTATAAAGTCGCAATCCCGAGTTATAAAGTCGCAATCCCGAGTTATAAAGTCGCAATCCCGAGTTATAAAGTCGCAATCCAGAGTTATAAAGTCGCAATCCTGAGTTATAAAGTCGCAATCCTGAGTTATAAAGTCGCAATCCTGAGTTATAAAGTCGCAATCCAGAGTTATAAAGTCGCAATCCAGAGTTATGAAGTCGCAATCCTGAGTTATGAAGTCGCAATCCTGAGTTATAAAGTCGCAATCCTGAGTTATAAAGTCGCAATCCTGAGTTATAAAGTCGCAATCCAGAGTTATAAAGTCGCAATCCAGAGTTATAAAGTCGCAATCCTGAGTTATAAAGTCGCAATTCTGAGTTATAAAGTCGCAATTCTGAGTTATAAAGTCGCAATTCTGAGTTCTGAAGGAGTTTTTTTTGTCATGGCGACTGACCATAAATGTTGAGGACTCTTTCTTAGGTTCTGTGCTCTGTGTTCTGGTATGAATTCGCAGCTCAATTTTCCCAATAAAGGCCAGGAGGACACAGTATTTTGTTGACACTTTTACTGAACTGAAATAATGAACTAATACGTCCCTTTTAGTTTTAGCCCTTTATAATGTCTATGTGCGATACATATGTCTGCAGCTTCCAAGTACACCACATGAGGGCACCCTTGCAATAAGAAACAAATAACAGCTGCAACAAAAAGTAAATCATCATTGTTAGACATATAATATATAAATAATATAGAAATCTTCATTTTAGGCTTTTGGAGGAATCACACAACCTACAGCTAATAGTTTCAGGCGCTCTGTTTAATGCTTTATAATTGCTATTTAGACCGAATGGTGCAAATGGCATAATTAAAAAAGAACAAATCCATACGAATAAATAGACAGCCTATATATTTCCTTTTTGAAAGCATGATGAATAATAAACAGTCAGATATAGGCTTTAAGTTGTGATTATGGGCTAATGTATGCATCTTTAACACTCCATTTATGGTTAGTCGCACAGGACACTCAGAATATAACTCAAAATTCTGAATTTATAACGCGCAATTGTGACTTTATAATGTTTTTATTTTAATTTTATTAAATTTATTTTTGATTATTCAGTGGCGGGTATGTGCTTCCATGCTATTTTGTGTGGAGCGGTAATCCTGGTGTAAATGTGACTGTCATTTACTCTGTCCACAGGTTCACGGTTATCTCAGGAGTAAGCTGTGCTCTCTCTATGAGAACGACTGCATCTTTGATAAGTTCGAGTGCTGCTGGAGGGGCGACGACAGGTGAGTTCAGTAATGATATCATTAGGAGTTTCTGTCTCGCTAAAGGGCTCCCGCATGTTCAGATAATGTCCTTAGTCATGATAAAAGCACTAAAGCATGATCTGTGAGCTCACAGCAGGGTTTCCCAGCCGTATCAACGCGACGAGTGAAAGTCTGTCAGGCTGAAGCTTTTATCTTTGACTAACAGATCACTCGCGTATACAGACACACTGTTTCTGAAGCGTCTGACTGTTAACTGATGCTAATACATTATGCATGATAGTTATGGTAAATTTAGTATTGTTTATACTTTTATTTAGCAATTGCAATAAATTGGTTACAGTAAAGACATTTATAAGGGACAAAATGGTTTCCAATGTTCACTTAAAAATAATTGCTGTTCGCTAATCAAAGAATCTTGAAATAAAATGTATAGTTTACAGAAAAATATTACACAACACAGCCATTTTCTACATCTATAATAATTCTCGATTATGACCCTGGTAGGCATGGGATGATAACCGTTTTCAAGGTATACCGCGGTTTGTAAAAGTCAAGGTTTTAAAACCGCCAAAATTTTCTGTAATACCGTTGCTAAGGATAAGATTTTTTATTTACTTTTTTTAAATAAAAATTTAAAGATGCCGTTTTAAATTGTGAAGAGATCTGTGTTTTTGAAACTAATGAAGACAGCAGAAGTCAATGATTCATTTGAATTATTTAGCCTGACGCGTTTACTGCTCCAAAATATTATAAATCTTTCAAAAAATAGAAAATATTGTTTTCAAAGGGGAAAAAAGTTTTAGTTTTTTTACCCAGACATTTAAAAAGAATATATTTTAAAGCAGTAATCACAATATCGTGAAACCGTGATGTTTTTATCCAAGGTTATCATACCGTTAGAATCTTATACCGGCCCATGCCTAGGCATGGGATAATAACCGTTTTCAAGGTATACCGTGTTTTGTAAAAGTCAAGGTTTAAAAACCGCCAAAATTTTCTGCTGTACCATTCCTACGGTATGGGTAAGATTTTTTTTTTTTTTACTATTTTTTTTTTTTCTATTTTCTTTTGTTTTTTTGGACAACAGTATCTTCAGTAGAAAAAAATATCTAAAGATGCCGTTTTAATTTGTGAAGAAATCTGTGTTTTTAAAACTAATGAAGACATCAGAATTGATTAATTTTAATTATTCAGCCTGACATGTTTACGGCTCCAAAATACTTTAAATGTTTCTCTAAACAAAATATATTGTTTAAAGAGGAAAAAAGTTTGTTTTTTCAGGATGTCCGCAGGGTTTTAAAAAGTCTTAGATTTCAAAAACTAAATTTAAGCACTTAGGCCCAGTTTCACAAACAGGGCTTATCTTAAGCCAGGACTAGACCTTAGTTAAATTAGGCTATTTAAGCCACATTTTTAAAAACAGCCTTAGAAAAATACAACACTAGTGTGCACCTATAGACAAAAAATGACACTGACATATTTTAAGACATCTCACTGCAAGTTATGTTCAGTTGAGACAGCTCAAACATGCAATTTAATCCATGACTAGCCTTAAACCTTGTTTGTGAAACCGGGGGTTAAAGTATTAAATTCACTGAAATATGCTGTTGTGGGTCTTAAATACTTTTAAGCAGGTCATAATTTTCACTAATTGTCCATGTAAAGCAATGGCCAAAAATATATATAAAAATATATATATTTATAGAACTAGAGTTTGCTTGTTTTGACACATTATTTAAAATATGTGGCTAAGAAATAACAGAATTTTAATTTTAACAAGGCAAGTAAAAAAATCCACTGGTTATTACTGAAAATTATTAGCGTTTTGCTATGTGAAAGTCTAAAATTTCATTCATAAGGGTCTTAAAGTCTTAAATTTGACGTGATGAAACCTGCAGAAACCCTGTTTTTACCCAGATATGTTAAAAGAATATATTTTAGAACAGTAATCACAATACCATCAAACCGTGATATTTTTATCCAAGGTTATCATAACATCAGAATCATATACCGGCCCATGCTTAGACCCTGGATCAATAAACCATTCATAAGTGTATTTTTTTTAGATTTAAACATGGTCTGAAAGCTGAATAAATAAGCTAAGATATTTTTTATTAGATATTTGGCTGAGATTAAGATGAGTTTTTCCTTAAAACAAGCAGAAATATCGGCCAGTGGGGTAAATAAATAATCTTGCTTTTGGTTTGAAACAACATTATTTTGCTTACCCCACTGGCAGATTATTTAGAAACGTCACCTAATTTGAATTATGCCTCATTCACTCCAGCAGTGACTTTGTAGCTGCCTGTCGCTCTGAGGCCCTGTTTACACTAATAAGTTTTAGTATTAAAATTACGTTTTAGAACGAAAGCGATCCACATCCACACTGGCGTTTCACCTAGCGCTTCTGAATAGATCTTCGTCCACACTACACTTCTGAAAATGCACATCACGTGACCACACACACACTCTGGTAGGCGCTGCAGAAAGTGCGGAGGTCTGTGCTCCAGGCAGTCAGCAGGTGCTTTGAGCACAGAACCTCAGGTGAGAGCAGCACACGTCGGATAACTTATCCAGGATATACCACTGGATCTCATCTCAATACAGTTGTTAATTGTTATATTTAATTCATCTTGTCTCTATTTAACTCTTCAGTCTTTTGAATACATTACTTGTTCTCAGGTAACATGTTTTGGCTGAACGCAAAGATAAGTTAATATTAATTTATGTAACCAGGTACACTGATTATGCACATTGACTGATTGCTTGCCTTTATTTACTGTATTGTATAAATTTATTGTATGTTATACTTTTATAATAGCCATTACTGATTATTAAAACTGATATTCAGCAAAAGAGTCAGAGGATGCTTCATATTTTTCCTCGTTTGTGTTCTGACCACATGTGCCTGGTTGTGTACTATATCAATAAACTGTTTGGTCATTTAAAAACACTGTTGTAACTATAGGTGGGCATAGATTAATTTTTTTAAACTAGATTAATCTAGATTAAAATGGCTCATTTGAATTCTGCCGAAGGCATTCAGAATATGTGTGCTACCCAAATAATAAGTCTTTGAGAACGGGTTTCTCAAGCCAGGTGACGCATTAGACCAGGGGCTCATCTCCTGTTTCCAAAATGCATCACAAACTGCTTGAGAAACTGTTCTACTATGATAATTGGTGATGAAAATAAATGATGTTCAATAAGATGTACTTGTGTTTACTAATTGTTTATTCGGTTAAACATGAATGTTGAACTGTAGGCCTACATAAGCTCCAAACAGTGATTTCATACTTGCTTTTGATGTACGTACATACAGAAAATGCTGCTTCACAAAGGCAAGTTCACAGAGCCCTGACGGTGTCAAACATTGAGTATGTTTACATGGGCAACAATACTTTAATACGATTTTAATATGATTAAAACAACACTCTGATTAAGAGTCTACCATGTAAATAGCGATTTTTGATTACTTAATGCGACTAAAGTCATAACTGAACTAAACAGAAATGGAATTGAGACGTGGAGCATATTTTCCGACAAGATCCACACAGGCGGCTGTCAGTAAAGGACTGCACAGACACACAGACGCACACACACACATCGCGAAATGCGGAGGTTTTTTTTCTTCTCATTTGGCGTGCGTTATTAAATTCCATAACACTCTCACCTGTCCTTACTCATTTATTTGCGTCTAATACCCCAGTTTGTCACGAAGGCATGAATTAAATGTTCGTGAGTTCAAGTGAAACTGCTCAACTGTAGTTAGAGTCAGGCATCCTGCTGATTTGATTCAGAAGGGCACTTCTTTCCCAGACGGCTCACCGGTCAGGTATACATCCGCGCTAAACTATCACGCCCCATTCACACGGGGCGTCAGCTTCAACGATTCCCTTTCACTTTGAATGGGTGACGTCAGGCGTTGTCGAACTGCATTGTGGATCTGTCGGCGCCGCTTCAGAGGCGTTGCTCGCTGCAGAAGTTGGGACATGCTCAACTTTTCAAGCGCCGACGGAAGCGTCAGCCAATCAGATCGCTGTATGCAAATACACCAGCTCCAACAGTGGCCTATTGCTGACTAATTTCATTGGCTGACGCTGCTATGACGATCCCGTCAGCCCCAACTTCAGCCACGCCCTCTGTCAAGCGTTGACGCTGAAGCCCCGTGTGAATGGGGCGTCAAGGTGAAAGTCATCATAGCCTGCGTAGAAAAGACCCAGCTTTCACCCAACTTTGAGAATAGATTAACGGCGATATTTTTTTAATCGCGCGATAAGAGTCTCGCGTTAACGCAGCACGTTAAAGCCGATAACGGCCCAGCACTAGTTGTAACACATTGAGCCACTAAACATCATTCTTATGACGTTTTTCTACAGGAGGAAAACGCAAATTACTTCCAGATACTTCAGATATAGTCTGTGTTAGTAAAGGCAAGGCTATTGATGAAATCCAGGGATAAAACTGTATGACAACGCTTCAGATGACCGTTTTATAGCCTACAGCTAATCAGTCTGTTAAATTTTAGAGTGCATTCAAGTGCTAAAGAAAATTATAAATGATCATTTATCTTAAGGCAAATACCTTTATAGAGATGATGTAGAAGTTAGTATATAATTTCACTCACCTGGGAAATGGAGGTAACTTGAATGGTTTGTGAGCACAATTAAGTGCACACAGCATGCCATATCATTTGATAATTGTAGGAAAAAATTCCAAAAGGCAACTGACTGTGTAAAACCTCATAAAACAACACAAAAATACGATGTATATGCCGTGTTCAGCGGCTAATCAGCCTGAATCAGCTGAGGTGAAGTGATGACGACCACCGTGACATAGCTGTCACTCAAGTGGCTACGGCTAAACCAAACGGATGAGTTATAAAACAATTCACCCCCTCACAGTTGTCATGAAGTGTAATATTAGCTATATGCACCAAAACCATCTCTTGTACCAGGCTGTAAACACCTTTTTTTTCTGCTGTGAAGTTGGCCATTTTAACATTGGGATCAATGAAAATTGTGCTCTATTATGGAGCCAGGACCAGCAGAAGTTGCAGTTTCAGTTACTTCCGTATTTGCTTCACGAGGGAGAGGGGTATATTGCCGCTTGGTTTTGATCCTATAACAGTTGCCAATACATCTCTTTTTACATGTAAACATGGTTGTTTCTTTAAAAAATAAGAACCTGTTGTCTAATTGTGTCATTATTTCACATCTCTCTCCAGCGAGGTCATGACTGGCTCCTACAACAACTTCTTCCGGATGTTTGAGCGCGAGGGCCAGCGAGACGTGACTCTGGAGGCCTCGTGGGAGAACGGCTCCCCCGGCTGCCCGCTGAAGAGCTGGCGCGTGTCCACCGGCAGCCGACGCAAAAGGAACGAGATCGGCGTCGACTGTCTGGACTTCAGCCGCAAGATCCTCTACACCTCCTGGCATCCTCAGGAAAACATCGTTGCCTTGGCGACGGTCAATAACCTTTACCTTTTCCAGGAGAAACTCAATTAGGAATTTCAAAACTGCTTCGTCCCCATTCCTAAAAGCAGGAGTCAAATGCGGGATACATGCTAATCTCGTATCCAAGCACAAACTCATAGTCTTAATATTAACCACTGTAGTACACCAAAACCTTTGGATTATTCTGTTATGTTTAATTGATACACTGTAGGCCGGGGGAAGGGATTTTTAGTTGGATTACTGTATTGGGTTTTTGCACATTGATCTGTCTGTTTTATATGGAAGCCTGTTTCGGTCACAGGATATTACGGTGGATTCAAAAGCAATTCCAGCTTTTTAATCTTACAGATTTTTTTAGAAATTGAAACTTCTGAGGAGTGAAATGATCTCATACAAAGTCTCAAAGAAACTAGTGAATTCTGAGTTTATATCACAATAAAATTTACAATTATAATATCACAATTAGACTTTAATTCTTAAAATAAAATAAAACTTTTAGGCTTTCTTGCAATTCTCAGCACATATATTGTGATTTTTATAGGTTTTTCATATTTCATAATTCATATTTACATTGTGTATTTATTAGAGGTGTGAACTAGGGTTGGGCGATGTCGACCGATTTGGCATTGTACAATGTCTAATATGAAACATTGCGATGGACGATGGCATTGCCATCGTAAGCGGTGGTGAATTAGGTGTTCATGAATAATTTATTTCATAACGAATTAATTATTTGTAGCCTACCGTTTCAACTACCTGACTCGCATGGTCTTTGTTTTACCCATAACCAAATCATAAATAAAGATAAGTTGCACAAAAATTACCACCTGTCAATCACTTTTCCCGCAGGACTCTGGCATGAATAGGGAGAGTGATCTGTATCGTTATAATGGCATCGACAAACTTGGTTGGTAAAAAAGGTGCACAACCAGCAGTAACCAACCAACAGTATCTGAGGTTTTCGCTAAGGTTACTAAGTACAAGCGTGAAAGCGAAAGATTAAAGCAGTGTACTGACGCTGTGACACGTTACCTGATAGATTCAAAAGACCGAAGAGTCGTTAGATAGAGACGAGATGAATTAAATATCACCTTTAACAGCTGTAGTGAGACACAATCCAGCGGTTACATCCTTGATAAACTGTTCGACGTGCACTGCTCTCTGGGGTTTTGTGCTCAAAGCACCCGCTGACTGCTGGAGCTCAGACGCGTGCATGCGCTGCAGCACATGACAGAGTGTGTTTGTGTGTGTGTGTGGTCACGTGATGTGCGTTTTCAGCGATTTAGTGTGGAGGGAGATCTTTTTAGAAATGCTAGGTGAAACGCCAGTGTGGATCGTTTTCGTTTTAAAATTCCATTTTAAAACTAAGACGTATTAGTGTAAACAGGGCAGTGTGTATTTTTCGTGAGTGAGTTGCTGCTGCGATGGGGGCGAGGTGGAGGATTGCAATGCCGGCTTAACATCGTGATTTCTATCGGCCATCTGCGATGGACGATGGCATCGTCTATCGACCCAACCCTAGTGTGAACCTATACTGGTCTCATGGTTCGGTTCGGTTACGATTATCATGCCATCGATTCAGTTCAATTTGATATCTCGGTGCATCACGGTGCATTGATGATGCTTTCCATACACTGATCCATGCAATTTCAACTTTATTTTTAGAATTGCAAGAAATTTACGCAAATGAGTTGGTCAAGAAAGTAATTTACAATACAAAAAAAGCTAATAAAACGTCTTAACTGCAAGATGTAAACTCCCAATTCTGAGAAGCAAAGTCAAAAATGCAAACTTGCAATTGTGAGTCAGAAAAGTGAGGTAAAATATTGCAATGACCTTTTTTAATTATTATTCTGTGAATGTGTAAATTCTTCTCAAAATTCCGAGTTCGCTATTGTAATTTTGTATTTCACAATTTTGACATCAAAAGTTGTCAATTTTAATTTATAGTACAGACAAATGCTAATAACAAAGTCTCAACTGCAAGAAGTAAACTCACAATTCTGAGAAGCAATGTCAGATATGTAAAATATAAACTTCAAGAAAGTAAAATATTGCAATATACGGTAACACTTTGCAATAAGGTTGTATTAGTTAATGTGAGTTGATGCATTTACTAACATAAACAAACAATGAACGATACATTTATTACAGTATTTGTTCTCATTAGTTAATGAAAATACAGTTGTTCAATGTTAATTTGTTAACTCATGGTGCATTAACTAATGTTAACAAGCATGCATTTGGATGTTAATAATGAATGTGTGTGTGTATGTATATGTATATATATATATGTGTGTGTATATATATATATATATATATATATATATATATATATATATATATATATATATATATATATATATATATATATATATATATATATATATATATATACACATACATACATACATACATACATACATACATACATACATATACATATGTATGCATGCATGTATGTGAGTGACATGCGAGCGAGCAAGCAAGCAATATCACGCAAGTAGCAGTGCAATATGGCTGTATATCTGCACTGGTGGGAGGCATGCACTGCCTAAAGTCTGGTTTATACTATTATGTCGAATGATTGCTGTGACCCACTGCGCCTGCCTTGCACGTTGCTGTGCATTTATACTTATGCTTCTACACTTCTGAAACGCTAGTTGGCAGTAGAGTTTTATGTTCCTCTGTGTCGAGTTTCTTTGCGGGTGATTTAGTTTTTCTGAACGCTACCTTAATGTACAAGTGGCTCAAACTCGCCCATTTTGAGGCGGGAACCGGCGGACGTGCAACAACTTTAATCAAAAGGTTAACACAAAACAAACGTTTCCAATTGGAGCTCCTTCACACGACTTGACGCTTGTAAACACTCGCTCCAACGGGTTCGTGCGGCTCTCTGTCCCACCTACATTCATCATCGCTACTAAGCCGACCAATCACAGAGCTTGCGCTATGCGTCGTTGCGATGTGTAGTTACATTTTTTGAGAGCTGCCACGGCGAGAGCTATACTTCTTGACGCAGAAGTATAAATCGGGTTTTAGTGTCCCACCCGTGACTATATACAGCCAAATCACACTGTTACGAGTGTGATATTGCGTTTATAACATCCATTTGACGGCATAATCATGTATATAAAAAAGAAAATCAAACTGTCTCAAAAGTAGTTTCGGGGAACTACTTCCGCCATTCATTCAAATCTTCAGCTGACGTCAGAACAGCAGAAGCCATTAATAATTCACCAACGTCACTTTAGAGCTAGTATTTGAATGATTCTCTAACATAATATCTAAAGTGATGACAAAACAGGTGATTTTGTTCACATTTTAAAATTATAAGGATGAACGTCATGAAATGCCATCAGTCTACAGAGATTTCCCAGTATTTCTCTGTTGCAAATGGGACGTCACAATAATTAACCTTGAAAAAGCCAAAGCCGAAGCAAACACTAGATTACTATGGTATAAATACAGCACTACAACATACAAAAAAGACAGATCGACTTCGTGTGACTTACTTGTTTTATAATGATTTGATCAGCTGTATTTTGAAATACGAAAAGAAAACGCTGAGTTTTTCTCCTCTAAGGGCTTATTATGCGGTCTTTGTCGCCATCTTGTGGCGCAACCGTCTTTGCTTTGCGCCGTATGAAAGTCTGATGGCTGCAGATTTCCGAAAGTATAAATATTTAAAATAGGCACTATCCTTATAAATAATCGGCATCGTTGCAATCAAAACAATGACATTCTCGCCTAAAAAAAAGCCTCAAAAGTACATAATGTTGTCTAACAGCTGCAAAATTTGTCAAATTGTAGTGAGTTTTTTGATCTGCTGTTACTCTATGTGGGCGGAGTAATACAGAAGGGTGAAGAGGCTATACGAGTCCTGTTATTGCAGAATATTGCACGGCTATCAGCCAGTCAGATTCGAGAACCAGACAGAACTGTAGTGTGTGTGTGTGTATGTATATATATATATATATATATATATATATATATATATATATATATATATATATATATATATATATATATATATGAAGAGTTCAGATGCAAAAACCTCTAAATGCTGTCTAGAATTGTCTTCTACAGTGAGCATTTTTCTCTGCCTCTTATGTTTATGTTCAGTTATTTCAATTTAAAATCTATGAAAATAACCTATTATTTGCCGTAAAAGTGAAATTACTGAATCAAGACACAGGAGGCTGAGAAAAATGCTAATTTTAGAAGAAAATTTCAGATGGCATTTAGAGGTTTTTCCACATATAATTGATATCCCATGGCCGAAACAAGCTTCCATAATTTTAGCTTTAATCAGAAACACACTCATTGCTGTTCTTAATTTAAGTTTATTATTTTTTTTTATTAAACTGACCTGAAGAATCTTGTTTACTAAGTTTGCCTAATCATGATTAACACTGAATCGATTCTAAAGCCTCATGCACTGATCGTCCGCAAAAGTTTCCTCCCTTCTGAACTCAGGCCTGGTGCAACAGGACGTTTCTACACCCAAAAACAAAATGCCTGACATATTCGTCCACAAGTGCAATTGACTTGAAGCAGGGTTCCCAGATAGCTCCATTATTCCCTACATTCAGTCCCTAAAATTTACCGTGGCATTAATTTTATGCAATACTTTAGGGAGACTTTTTAAACCTGTCTCTTTTGATTGTTTTTTAGGGACGCGCCGATGTTTCAAGTCTTAAGTAGTGCATGTTTTATGATTTCCTGCATCTTCTGGTGTGTGTCTTTTTATTTGCAGCTTTTTAATACAGAATGGTTCCTATGAGGTATGAAGAATGCTCTAGATATTTTTATATGACTTTTCGAGGAAAAAAAAATTGAAATTATGTCCTTGGCAGTATTCAGTGTATTAATGCAGTCGCGTGACTGTCTTTGAGCTGTTGATTGGTTGCAGAATGATTCTGTATAATGGAGTGTGTTTACATGGAAATCAGGCCTGCTGTATGTGAACAAACCCTGGAGTTATATTCCCTTTATCTTAATAGTTGTAAAACCCAAAATGTTAAAAATTAAAGTCAATTTTAAGACCGAAATTTCCTGGGGTCATTTATTTTTCCAATCTGAAGGTCAGATATCATCTATTAAAGGGATCGTTCAGTCAAAAATGACAATTCTGTTATCATTTGCTCGTTTCATTCAACACTGAGTTTCTTCAGTTGAACACAAAGATATTTTGAGTATTGAGTAGTATTGCTATGGTTAAATATCTGCTTTTGTGTCTGACCCACATTTAGGTTGGCAGGAGCAAAGTAGGACATCCAGAAATGAATCTGCCTGAGCTATTTGTGGTCTATGAACTGAAGAATCAGATTTTATATTTCTAACGTAAAGATTACTGTACGTATAAACATTATTTTCATTTAGCAAACAGCAAATTACAAATGACCTCTTTAGAAGTGTGTGTGATAGACAGATCGAGCATCAAAATGGGGAAGAAAGATGATTTAAGTGATTTTGAACGTGGCATGGTTGTTGGTGTCAGACGGGCTGGTCTGAGGATTTCAGAAACTGCTGATCTACTGGGATTTTCACGCACAACCATCTCTAGGGTTTACAGAGAATGGTCTGAAAAAAGAAAATATCCAGTGGGGGGCAGTTCTGTGGGCGCAAATGCTTTGTTGATGCCAGAGGTCAGAGGAGAATGGCCAGCCTGGTTCCAGCTGATAGAAAGGCAACAGTAACTCAAATAACCACTCGTTACAACCGAGGTCTGCAGAAGAGCATCTCTGAACACACAACACGTCCAACCTTGAGGCAGATGAGCTACAGCAGCAGAAGACCACACCAGGTGCCACTTCTGTCAGCTAAGAACAGGAAGCTGAGCTTACAATTCACACAGGCTCACCAAAATTAGACAATAGATGATTGGGAAAACGTTGCCTGGTCTGATGAGTCTCGATTTCTGCTGTGACATTGGGATGGTAGGGTCAGAATTTGGCGTCAACAACATGAAAGCATGGATCCATCCTGCCTTGTATCAACGGTTCAGGCTAGTGGTGGTGGTGTAATGATGTGGGGGATATTTTCTTGCACACTTTGAGCCCGTTAGTACCAATTGAGCATCTTGTCAACACCACAGCCTACCTGAGTATTGTTGCTGACCATGTCCATCCCTTTATGACCACAGTGTACCCATCTTCTGATTGCTACTTCCAGCAGGATAACGCACCATGTCATGAAGCGTCAATCATCTCACACTGGTTTCTTAAACATGACAATGAGTTCACTGTACTCAAATGGCCTCCACAGTCCCCAGATCTCAATCCAGTAGAGCACCTTTGAGATGTGGTAGAACAAGAGATTTGCATCATGGATGTGCAGCCAAAAAATTTGCAGTGACTGTGTGATGCTATAATGTCAATATGCAGCAAAATATATGAGGAATATTTCCAGTACCTTGTTGAATCTCTCCCACGAAGTATTAAGGCAGTTCTAAAGGCAAAGGGGGGTCCAACCCGGTACTAGTAAGGTGTACCTAATAAAGTGGCGGAGAGTATAGATATACAAAAAGACTGATAGAACAAACTAACAGACAGATATAGAGATAGAACAAACTAACGATAGATAGATAGATAGATAGATAGATAGATAGATAGATAGATAGATAGATAGATAGATAGATAGATAGATAGATAGATAGATAGATAGAAAATTTTAAGTGTATTGCCATATATATTTTCATAATTTTAATTAATCTTAATTGATAAGACCAAAGAACAGAGCTGTAATTTTCAGCAAAAGGATGAGATTGAAATGGTAAGGCACTTTAAAGGGATAGTTCACTTAAAAAAAGAAAAAAAAATGAGTGATATTTATTTAGTCAAGTGGTTATAAACATTTGAGAGTTTTTTTTCATTTGTTGAACACAGAAAAAGATATTTTGAAGAAAGTTGAACATTTGTAACCATTGACTTTCATAGTAGGAAAAAAAACAAGTACTATGGAAGTCGATGGTTACAGGTTTCCAGCATTTTTCAAAATATCTTTTGTGTTCAACAGGAAAAAAGATACAATGATGACATCAGGTTTTATTTCTGGATCAACTGTCCCTTTAACACATAGGTCTCAAACTCAGATCCTGGAGGGCCTCAGCTCTGCACAGTTTTGCTCCAACTATAATTAAACACACCTGATGCAACTAATGTAGGTGTTCAAGACTCTTGGACAGCTCGATTATTTGGATCAGCTGTGTTTGATTAGGGTTGGAGCAAAACTGTGCAGAGCTGCTGCCCTCCAGGAATTGAGTTTGAGACCTGTGCTTTAACAAAATAGCATAAACACTAAAAAATGCGCATTTCCACCACAGAGGCAATAATTTATAATAAAAAAAAATATATATATATAGTTAAGGTGGCGCAGTAGGTAGTGCTATCGCCTCACAGCAAGAAGGTCGCTGGTTCGAGCCTCGGCTGGGTCAGTTGGCGTTTCTGTGTGGAGTTAGCATGTTCTCCCTACGTTTGCGTGGGTTTCCTCTGGGTGCTCCGGTTTCCCCCATAAGTCCAAGGACATGTGGTACAGGTGAATTGGGTAGGCTAAATTGTCTGTAGTGTGAATGAGTGTGTTTGGATGTTTCTCAGTGATGGGTTGCAGCTTGAAGGGCATCCGCTGCGTAAAACATGTGGTGGATAAGTTAGCGGTTCATTCCGCTGTGGCGACCCCAGATTAATAAAGGGACCAAGCCGAAAAGAAAATTAACGAATATATAATTAATGAATATATAGTTAATCTCCAAGAATCACAGCTGAAGAATAGTCAGCGAAAGTTGGGTCAGAAAAGTCTCCAAAACTACAACCCGACATAAAGTACATTACCAAAAAGATTAAAGGTCATGTGAAGTGCCTTGAAATGTGCACTTTTTATTCACAATTTGTCATAATCTTATCTGAAATATGAAGACAGGGCGGAGCATATATTAGCTATATTACAAACACAATCAGGAGATCGATATAAAGGAAAATACAAGCTACATTAACTGCATTTTTACAGAGAGAAAAATAAGAAATCAAACAAAGGAAGGGGTAAATAAATTCACTCATTCATTCATTTTCCTTCGGCTTAGTCCCTTTATTTAACTGGGGTCACCACAGCGGAATGAACCGACGACTTATCCAGCATATGTTTTATGCAGCACATTCCTTTCCAGTTGCAACCCAGTACTGGGAAACACCCATAAACTCACAATTACACATACACTATGGGCAATTTAGTTTATTCAGTTCACCTATAGCGCATGTGTTTGGACTGTGGGGGAAACCGGAGCACCCGGAGGAAACCCACGCTAACAAGGGGAGAACATGCAAACTCCACACAGAAACGCCAACTGACCCAGCCGGGCCTCAAACCAGCGGCTTTCTTGGTGTGAGGCAACAATGCCAACCACTTTTTGTTGTTGTTAAACATATGGAAAGACTTGAGCAATAACAAATAATTTTGTTTAAACTAAAAGATTGTGCAAAGGTAGGGAGGGGGTGTTTACATGATGATACAATGATCAAGTCAAACCAAAACCTCTGAACAAATTCACACACAAAAAAACTAAAAATGTATTCAAGTCAAAATGGTCAGAAGTTTGATGAGAAACTGAATATGAGGAGACGTCAAAAAAACGTTGATCCATTTAGGCGGAAGCGACAAACTGCAATCTTTGGATGTTCATATCAGGTTAATATCTTCTAAATTGAAACATTTTGTCAGTGTTTGTGAAGAGATGATGCCAAAATAAACATAATCCTGGACCAGGCCGTATCCTAGGCTGATGCTGTGGTGGTCATGTAGGAGTGGAGAGCATTAGACTGATTCCTGAAAGACCCCAGTGACAGACGAGTCTCCGCATTGATCCTAGGCCAGCCTGAAAACCCGCCTGTGACCTACTCACACCTGCAGCTTCTCCATGATGGATGTCCAGCGTTCTCCAACACCTAGACTGCAGCTCTGCGCAGGAAATTTGGCCAGAAAAGAAATGGTCATCATGCCCAACTGAGCCTGGTTTCTCACGAGGTTTTTTCAATAGTAGCTATGATCCTGTGAAGTTTGTTCCTCACCACTGTCGCCACTGGCTTGCTTTGTTCGGGACTTGTGGAGCTGCGAATCGATGGATTTGCTCTTCAGTGTTTGGACCTTTAGCAGTGAAAATTAAACCACACAGAACTGAACTTCAACTCTGAAAACTGGACTAACACAGTTTTAATTTACTAGAACTTCTATGTTAAGCTGCTTTGACACAATCTACATTGTAAAAGCGCTATAAAAATAAAGATGAGTAGAATTGTTTTGGAGCACACTAGCTTATAACTTAAAACTTTACATACTGCTGCTAACACCTAAAAACTTGATTATAATTTCCTTAAAGTTACTTTTATTTATTTAGTCGATAAATTGATGTTGTGAATGTGGTGACGTCGTGCCTGCGCTCAGGTGGAGTCATTCAGGGCGCGCGTTCACGAGGAGCAGTCGGGAGCGCGCTGTGTTGACGGACGCGAGTGACTGGAGAGGCAACATGTCCACCACAGCCGCCGCGCAGCTGAACAACAATGATGAACCGGGCCTCAACGGTAAAACTCCGTCCGTTTTTCTGCAGGGAAAACTCGGGAGGGATCCTAATGTCGCTTTTACTCTGTTCTTTGTGCTGGTTTTATTTTTCTCGGGAGCTTTAAGTCGCTGTTATGCAACATCTATTGTCTCACTTCGCTCAATGGCTGGAATTTCCTCCTCGCTCGTTGGGAGGGGTGAAAAGGCGGGAGCGTAAGATGGCGTCATAACGCGAGAGCCAATGAGAATGCCTGAGAGCGGTACTCGCTTTATTGTTGCTTAGCAACTTGTAATGATTGATAGGACGTAAACCAATCGTTAGTTTTATATCAAGTTCGAGCGCTGTGGAGGCGGGGCTACTTTATCAAAACAAGGCAAAGAGAGGACTTAAGAAATGGAGGGGGGGCGTGTGCAGTGCATTAACTAAATATACTAAGTTAATACAGCTGAGTCAATTGCTGTTTAATTTGACCCAGTTTTCATTAATATTTTTGTTTATTATCCGTTTAATTGTGATTTATCTTGTTTAGTAGCTGTAACACTATCTTTACACACCCTCATCATGTGTAACTGAATACATTAACGTTAGATTTTCCTAAAATGAACTTTTTCACATCTTTAGTCAGTTCAATTACTCTAATACATGTAATAGGAGATTAAAAGTTAAGTAAAATAATCAGACTGCTTTTATAAATGTTGTCATGGCCCAGTGCAGAAATTTGTATTTTATTAATAACCAAAAAAATGCAATAAATCTAAAATTTTCATTGACATATATTCAAACATACTTTCTTGCATCTGCTTTTGTTTGGAAAGAGTTTATCCAGCTGTACTTTAAAAGGCTAGTTTGTTGGACAATTATAAAAGCTACAACAATTAAGGATTTGTGCATACTTTTTGAATCTATAACAATGGACCCTTTTCACAAGCCTGTTATGACGCGTTTAACGGTCATCAGCATCTAAAATCCTTGAAAAATGTTTATATTTTATGAACGTTTATATGTATTTCTGTATGTAGTATATCATCTTTGCTTCAAATGACCAAAAAAAAACAAACGAATTATCGCTTGTGTGAGGCGTTTCTAATGTAGTGTCTGTGTACAGGCAGTGGTGTAAAGTAACTAATTACAAATACTCAAATTACTGCAATTGAGTAGTTTTTATCTGGAACTGTAATTTACTAAGTAGTTTTAAAAATGTGTACTTTTACTTTCCCTTGAGTAAATTTTTAGTGCTGTATTGGTACTTTTACTCCACTACTTTCCTTTAACCTGCAGTCACTACTTTTTTTTCTTATCTTTGGGGATTAGAAAAATCAGTCCTGTGATTTCTGTCCAATCAAATGACACATAGAAGGTAAATTGCATCATAATGAACTACCTCAAGACATTGGCGATTTATAATTGCAGCAAACTGTTTGGAAGCATTAAAAGTGTCCAAGATGTCCAAAATCTTTACACGCATTGACCCAGTAGGGGTGTGAACCTACACTGGTCTCATGGTTCGGTTCGGTTACAATTATCATGCCATCGATTCGGTTCAATTCAATATCACGGTGCATTGACGATGCTTTCCATACATAATTTGATTTTTTCTTCACAACACAATTTTTTTAAATTAAAATCTATAAATATTGTAACAGACTGAAGAAGGCCAGAAAGCGTTTAACATTCAACTCAGGTTTTTTTAATAAACTTTTGCAGGTTGCAGACAGAGTCATTCTTCTGCTCGCCGGAAAACAGTCACTCTTCCTCCCACCCCCACCGGACACTCCCTCTCATCCAATCAGAACCCCCCCTCACCCTCTAGAGTGTGCAGACTCGCTTTCCCCAAAATCTAGCCCCTTACAACCCCACATTACAAATACATATACACCCCAAAATAAACACAGAAACTGTTTTAACATTTACTAACATGCTACAATATATTAATATTTATATGTTATTTGTAATACAATTTTGTCCTTTAATACAAGCAGTAAGACATGTGAACTGTACCTTTAATTTGACCTGCTCAAAGAAAACACTCTTTTTGAATGTATCAAACAAAACTCCAATACATGCACAGAACAACATGAGCATTTATAGCAAATAAACTAATGTAAATATTATCTCGCTTGCTTTTTGTGCGCTGTCAAGCGAGGTCATACACCCGTATGATTGGTCATTGTCTTCACCCACTCAACATAAAGTGCTGCGATTTGCTTTAGAAATGAAAGCACGGTTTACCGATGAGTGACGCGGGAAGAACAGCCGCGGTTACACTCTATTTGCGCATATTACGCGGTTATCACAGGTAATCCATAATAGACACAGTGGACAAAACTCGCACCACTGGTACGCTCGTGTCTGGATCCACAAGTATCGCTTTAACAGCCAAGAGGAAAGGAAAAGTTACCTGACGAACACACCAGCACGTCAACTGTCCAAAGTAAGAGAGAGAGAGAGAGGCAGAGATAGAGTTTTACAGCATTTCTCCCTAGCAGTGGAATAGCGGCTTGTGTGCTGTACCTTCTTCAGTGTCAATGAAAGACTTTTCAGCAAGACTCACAAGTAGTTGAACTGTGCATAATTATCTACCTTTTAAGTAGTAGGAGCGTTTTATTTACTCGCCCTCGCGTCCTTTGCCATAGTATTCTACTGCGACATCGCGCATAGGAGATAAATGACGTCAGTACATAATAACCGGTTATGCTCTAATACTGAACCGATATTGAATTGTCCATATCTGCACCGCGGTGCACAGAAGAAACAATTAATTTTGACACCCCTATGACCCAGAGACTGTTTAGATGCATGTCACTGATAAGAAGAGGACGGATGTTTACTGTATTATGACCAAAATGGCCCAGCAGGCACAAGACCTCAACATGACTTCAGATTGACTTTGTACCCTAACGTCATAGACGTTGCATTTTTTTTGGAAATGAAAATTGGATTGACATCAGAACTCAAGGTCAGGCCGACGTCAATGTCCAACGTCAAACCTAAAACCAACCAAATATCAATGTCTAATGATGTTACAGTTTGACGTTGTGTGGACGTTACCACTATAACGTCTATCAGACATTGGATTTTAGTTGCCATACCGGAAGAATAAATATTTGACGTCAATATGACGTTGGTTTAAGATGTTGGCTCGACGTTGGATTTTGGTCACTTTCTAAAAACCTAAAATCAACCAAATATCAACATCCTTTGACGTCATTATTGGACATCAAAATAACATTGTCCTTAGACGCTTGCTAGACCTTGAATTTGGTCACCGACATCACAACCTAAATCTAACCTAATATTAACGTCTTATGATGTTGTGTGCCTGCTGGGCCATAACTAGACGCACTACAGAATGTTACGTTTACACACAAAACAAATTACATGTAATGTAATAATGTGTATTTATATAGCGCATTTATTGTGTATGGCCATACACCCAAAGCGCTTCACAATCATGAGGGGAGTCTCTCCACACCACCACCAGTGTGTAGCATCCACTTGGATGATGCGACGGCAGCCACAGGACAACGGCGCCAGTGCGCTCACCACACACCAGCTATTAGTGAAGTGAAGAGACAGTGATAGAGCCAATTCAGTGGATAGGAATGATTAGGAGGCCATGATGGGTAAGGGCCGATTGACGGACTTTGGCCTGGACACCGGGGTTACACCCCTACTCTTTACGAGAAGTGCCATGGGATTTTTAATGACCACAGAGAGTCAGGACTTCGATTTAACGTCTCATCCGAAAGACGGCGCCCACTGACAGTGTAGTGTCCCCTTCACTTTTACTGTGGCATTTGGACTCACACAGACCACAGGTTGAGCGCCCCCTGCTGACCTCTCTAACACCACTTCCAACAGCAACCTAGTTTTTCCCATGTGGTCTCCCATCCAGGTATTGACCAGTTATTGACATGTAAATGCATCAGCTTTTCACAGTGTAATACTCACTACTCACTACTCTTGAGTACTTTTGAAAGGTCTTTTTACTCATACTTTGAGTAATTTTTACAACAGATACTTTTACTCTACTTGCACTACATTTTTAGGCAAGTAATGGTACTTGTATGATTTTTCAGTACTCTTTCCACCACTGTGTATAGGATGGTAAATTTGACGGTGTTCTCTCCTCTGGCTGCCATCATCAGTCTCACACAATTTTTTCCCTTTTTCTGAACGTCTTTATAACATCATCGTGGAGTTTTTCTTTTATTATTTGAGCAAATAAGATTTTTAAAAAATTATTTGTTCTACTTTCCCATTCACTGCGCTTTAAGTTTTGGGCTATAGTAGTTGCTCTAATAGTTGGGCTATGACAACTTCCGCTTCTGAGAAACCCAGAAATGTGAAAAGGGTCTACTAAATCCGTTTGTTAAGTCGAGATGTATCGGTAACATATGGAATACTGTTTCCGGGTCGAAGCCGCTACTCATTTGAATTGAGAAAATATTCGTTTATGGCCACTTTTTAGTCATATCACACATTAAAAGGAATTTTATATAAAATCATAGTGTACACAAAAGTCTCTGGACTTGCTGCATCACAAATACCAAAATGTTAACAATTTATAAAAAATCAATCAGTTTCTGGCCATCTGATATTAGGCATGGATATATATATATATTGCTATTGTGATTTTCGAAAGTATTACAGCACTTTGTAAACGTTTATTATTACCATTTGATGAGTCTCCTCATTCAGTTTGATGTAGCGCTTGGACCCGAAAGCCGCTTCACGTGACGTCACACTTAACAAGCGGATAAACTATAATATATCTTAATTAATTGCTGTTTAATTTGAACCAGTTTTCATTAATATTTTTGTTTATTATCCGTTTAATTGTGATTTATCTTGTTTAGTAGCTTTAGCACTATCTTTACACACCCTCATCATGTGTGCTGAATACATTAACATTAGATTTTCATAAAATTTACTTTTTCATATATTAAATTATCTGTAGTCAGTTATTCAATTACTTTAATAGATGTCATAGTAAATTAAAAATAAAGTAAAACAATCAGACAGAAATTAGCATTTTATTAAAAACCAAAATAAATACAATAAATCTAAAATTTTCATTGACATATATTTAAACATACTTTCTTGCATCTGCTTTTGTTTGGAAAGAGTTTATCCAGCTGTACTATAAAAGGCTGGTTTGTTGGATATTATTGATAGACCATTTTATGCCACTCATTATATAATACCAGAATGACAATATAATAGCATCACGATGCAAGTGCACTCTTCCAAAGAACACACAATATTTTATTCTTAAGAATATTTAATTTATTATAGTCATTTTAATAATTGAATAATTAGACACTGGAATCAGTATGTGAAAACGCATATCTTCAATAAATAAATAATAAATGTTAACAAAAAGGTCCAAGGTAAAATGTAACAGAGGATTTATTTTCAGTCGTCAGACACCCACATGAAAATATAGACCAATTACCAACCTACGTCACACATGACGTCACAAGGGTCCCCGGTTGCAAAAAAAGACCGGCTGCTATAGCAAACGTGGTGTTTTGCGGTAGGATGCCAAATTCGAACTTTTACCGTACACCACACTGCCTTCAATGCCGACTGCAGACGTCTTTGGCTAAAAGGGAGCTGAATGAAGTGACGACCTAATTATAAATGCGGGACTCTGCAGTTCTCATGTTATATCAGGTCAGTTAAGGCTATGCTGAATCACACACATTACTCGTTTTTGATTGCAGCAATGATTACATATGGTTAATTAAACTGCGGACACTGAATGCTTAGAATGAAACGTGTAAGTTATTAAAGTTGGTTTTATATTCACACATTTATTCAGTGACAACTTGTGACACACTACCTATATTGCTTACCACGGCTCTTTTGAGTATTCGGTCTGAAATAACCTGCAAGTGTGACTTGAAAACACTGTTTATTTGACTGTGAACAAAGTTCTACTTTAATAGTCATTGACTGTTAATATGATTTCGCTATTTAGAGTTTGCAAATAATATTTTTATGAAGTTATATTATTAAGGAGAAAGTCCGAATGTGCGAATATAAAACCAACTTTACCTTTATGTATAAGTTCACATACCCTGGGCCTGCCGTACAGTAGTTCGCTGTCAGAGTGCAGTTTTGCTGTTGATGATTAACGTTAGCTTCGTCTTTTTTCCTCCTTGTCTTTGGCTCGGCAGAATCTCGGTTTTTAGCACTAGAGTTTTGAATCTGGTAATCCAACGCAATAATCAGGGAATTTCTTGCACATGACCACACAGAACACAATTGTTGGCATCCAAACACTTGTAGACCTTTAACTTCTCTCTTGTAAAATCCATTGGAGCTTCAATAAAATTGTATAGCTATTTGGGGCTGGATGCTTGGCCATTTCGTCTTAATCAATATCCATTGGGAGGGTGCGATCGCAAATGGACCTGTCAGACGCTCGCTTTAACGTTAATTTTGCTGAATAACTGTGCTTATCACTGGGTGACAAGCTGTTATAATACGCTGAAAGCGTTATGTAAATAATATATATAATATGTAATCAATATAACTTATTTCTAAAACAACAACAAACTCTGAACTGCATCGGATGTCATTCCCTCGCTGTAAATGCTAGCGCTCCCGGTTTTTTCTGCCACCTCCCTGCGCGCGCATCCTGAATGTTTACAAACATGGTAATTGGTCTATACTATAGTAATTTATAGTAAATACTATAGTGTTTTTAACCATACTGACACTGACACCTCCAATAGAGATAGAGATGTTAACAATCAGCTAAAATGTTGCTAGAATTAGTTTTACATATGGCCGATATATATTGCATCACCAAAATTGATTTAGGTCATGTTCATGTGTTGTGCCATATATTGATTATTGTGACAGGCCTAGTTTCCTCCTCTGAATGTTCATCATAGACCCAGTTTTTATCCATCTTTTGATGTCCAAAAGTAATATTTAGATGCAAATCGATGGATTTGCTCTTCAGTGTTTGAACCTTTAGCAATGAAATTTAAACCACACTGAATTGAACTAAACTGAACATCAGCTCTGAAAACTAGACTGACACAGATTCAATTTACTAGAACTTCTATGTTAAGTGGCTTTGACACAGTCTACATTGTAATAGCGCTACAGAAATAAACTTAAATTGAAGTGAATTGAATATGCCAATATTCAATAATACAATATATCCTGATAATGAGCATGCACAATATTGATATCATGGGCACTTCACAATACTGTGAATAATTATTTATGATTTAAACTTTTAGAGTGTCTTCATGGGTCGTTCATCACAGCAGCAAATTTTTGAAGATTTAATCAAATGTGAATATTTTTACATGTTAATCTGGCCTACGACATTGAAAATACTGTGACTATTTAAATGGCTTTTGTTTTTTAACTCTGTACAGTAAGGCTCCATTTGTTAACATCAGCTAATTTAACTAAAGTCAATAACGTTAACATGGACATCAGTAATCAAATTATTTGCCCTATTCTGAATACGACAATAATATGATTAAGATGTTTACAGGAGTTGCTTTTCAAACGTTCCTTTCATGATCCTGTTTTACATGTTATAGCACATAGATCGATTAACGTCTTGCGTCACCACGCTATGCACGTTTCCTTCTAATTTGTCGACTTTATCTGCAGTTTATCACTTTTAGGCCCAATCCCAATTCTATTTTTGTACCCTTCCCCTTGGCCCTTGAAACAGAGTGTGAAGGGGAAGGGCTTTAAAAATTTACCCCTAAGAAATGGGACAGCACTACAGCACCTGCACACGTCATCATATGTCATCGCGATCTCTTGCTTTATATGAGATTGACGATCGCGACTGCTGTAGTTACTTCAGTTGCATTATATTTGGTATTTATTGTCAGGAAATCACTAAAGGCAACGACATAGTGTTATCATAACGATATAATGTGGCAATAGGATCGTAACTGTACTGTGCATGACGGTAAAACACGAGCGCAGTTATGAATATATTAAAACATGTGCTTGTTTGTTGAAATAAATTTTAATAATGACAAAAAATACCAATTTGTGGGTCTCCTGACCTCCGGGTGCAGCTATGATGCCATTTTAGCTGGTGTATTCTGGGAAATTTTCGAACCCCTTGGTTTCGAGTGTGGTCCTGAAAAAACTCAGTTTGAAGGGGTATCTAGCCCTTCCTCTTAGCCCTACGCCTTCAAGCTAAAGAGAATTGGGACACCCCTACCCCCTCATGTGAACGCGAAGGGGTAGAATTGGGCCTTACTTTCATTCAGGAACATTTCATGCATGCCCCCCGTGACAAACGAGATATTAGATGTGAGTATGAACTGCTGGAAGAGTGTTGTTTTAATGTAGTTCGATACCGCATGCTGTATGGGAAAAAACCTTCACATTTCGCGATGCAGGTCTCTGTGTTCCTTTACTGACTCGGTAGGTGCAGAAAATAGTGTCAAACAGTCCTGTGTGTATAGATTATCCTGTCGAAAAATGCGGTGAAAATCCTACACGGCAGTAATAGTTTGATTGCGGTGTTTACATGTGTGTACTGCACTTCAATAATTGCACTACTATAGGAATACTGCACATGTCTGAATCCGATTTCTGTTTAGTTCGATTATGATTTTAATCTGATTAAATTAATCATAAATCGCTGTTTACATGGTAGACTCGTAATCAGAGTATTGTCTTAATCGTATTAGAATCGAATTATTGGTGTCCATTAGGGTTGGGCGATGTCGACCAATTTGTCTAATGTGAAACATCGCGATGGATGATGGCATCGTCATAGTAGGCGGTGGTGAATTAATTATTTATGAATAATTAATTAATTCATAACGAATAAATTATTTGTAGCCTACCGTTTCAATTACCTGACCTGCATGGTCTTTGTTTTACCCATAACCAAATCATAAATAAATAAAGATAAGTTACACACAAATTACCACCTGTCAATCACTTTTTCTGCGGGACTCTGGCATGAGACAGGCAAAGTGATCTGTGTCATTATAATGGCGTCCACAAACTTAGTTGGTAAAAAAGGTACCACCCAACAGTATCTGAATCTGAGATTTTCACTAAAATGACTAAATACAAGCGTGAAAGCGAAAGATTGAAGCAGTGTACTGACGCTGTGACACGTTACCTGATAGATTCAAAAGACAGAAGAGTCGTTAGATAGAGACATGATTAATTAAATATCACCTTTAACAACTATAGTAAGACGCAATCCAGCGGTACATCCTTGATAAACTGTCTAACGTGCACAGCTCTCTGGAGCTCAGATGAGCGCATGACAGTGTGTGTGGCTGTGTCTGTGTATGTGTGATCATGTGATGTGCGTTTTCAGCGGACGGAGGGCTGTTCAGAAATGCTAGGTAAAAGACAGTGTGGATGTGGATCGTTTTTGTTCTAAAATGCAATTTTAAAACTAAGACGTATTAGTGTAAACGGGGCCTGAGTGTGTATTTTTCTCAAGTTCGCAATGGGGGCGGGGCGGAGGATCGGCGATGCCGGCTCAGCATCGTGTTGTCTATTGGCCATCGGCGATGGACGATGGCATTGTCTAACGGCACAACCCTAGTGTCCATGTAAACCTACTCAATGTAATGACGTCTACAATACGGGTGTACGTAGATTGCTAGATGACCATCAACCGGTTTCTAAGAGGATGACAAGCTGACAAAAAATTGCTGCTACTCTCATACAAGTTTTATTTATGGAGAAAATTAAAAAGCACTGCAGTGTTTGTCTAAGATAATTATTCTACTGAAATATGTATATTCCATACAATATATGAAGCTGATCAATCAGTTCTTGTCACATGAATCGCAGTGTGCTTGTGACATTCTGAAGATTTCAACTTGGTGCGCCTGGCGCATTGCTCCCAACATGAGCGCACAAGCCGCACACCTCCTTTGGAAATAACGAACTTGTGCATGGAAAACATGCAATATGTGAACGACCCCTAGGTCACCGTCATTTGCGATCTTAAGCAGTCATGCTGGATTCACCTGATTTGTTGACAAATACCTTGGGGATCCATAGACTGATTTCACATGGCTGCCATTTAAAAAGCGAAATCAAGGCTGCGGTGGGAAGAAACCTGTAAGTATCGCCTGAGTCACACAGGAATGTTGTGTACCTGGCTATATATCTTATCATGAAAGAGAAGTGGCACAAATTTATCATTTATCTTCCGAGTGACCCAAAGGTCTGTTCTGAATGGAAAGTGAAAATAAAAAGGGATATCAGACCTCATTTTCAGCTAAGTTAAGAGAATTAGAATTAGTTAGCAAACGTTTTCTTTCCCACACACATGGTTTAGATGCCATTTATCAAACTCAAGTTAATGAACTGATTCTTTCACTATATTAGACTCGTCACGGTACTGAATTTTGGTACTGAAATGTATAAAAAACGACCAATCACAGTCATTTCTGTTGAGCGCTGGTGAATACTATGGCAAATCAGCAGTGTTTAAGAGCGTGCTCCGCAGCGATTAAATGTTAGCAGGAAATGGATGTTTTTAAAACTTCAGTACCGGGACAACACTTAAGCATTTTACTCTTAAAGACATTGTTACGTTGTTTGATGCCTAATATGCTTTTAATTGTTTAAACTAAACTTAACTGAATGATATTAAATTGCATATCTGCATTTTTAAATTGCGGCAACAGCTGGAGGTTTGTAGTCCACAGCATGTTGTTGCAATGTTTACAGTGCTGATTCTATAAGAAAAATCGAGTCCCCCCTGACAATTGGGTCCGCCTTGGACTCTGGGTGATCCTATTGGTTCACTGGAGGTTTAATCCGATTGTTAAGTGTGACGTCACGCGAAGGGGCTTCCGGGTCCAAACGCTCTATGAAACTGAATGAGGAGACTCATCAAATGCTAATAATAGACGTTTACAAAGCGATGTAATACTTTCGAAAATCACGATCGCAATATACATATGTCCATGCCTAATATCAGATGGCCAGAAATTGATAAATTTTTTTATAAATTGTTACAATTTTGGTATTTGTAATGCAGCAAGCCCAGTGATTGTTGTGTACACTGTAACTTTATATAAAATTCACTTTAATGTGTGATATGAATAAAAAATGGTCATAAACGAATATTTTGTCAATTCAAATGAGTGGCGGAAACAGTATTACATACGTCACCAACACGTCACCACTTAACAAGCGGATCGGTATAGTTTGTAGCGCCAGATTAAACAAAATCTATATATAAATGCAGCGAAATCTCATTTAAATTTATGTAATTTAAAATATTTCTAATGACATAGAACTATTTTAAATGATGTATGTCGTATGCTGATGTACAACTAAAGGCATGTGTTGTGGCATGGAGAATTTCTCTTTCGTGCTTTTATTTTAGATAGCCTACAACGTGCTACCACTTCTTATGTAAATATATAATGTTACATATAAAAACATCAAGAAGACATCATTAAATGTTTACAAACGTTTCAATTATTTTAATTATGCGTGTCTTTAACTTGTATTTACCTATAATAATGTTACTAATATGATAAGTCTCATTAAACTCTCAAGACTTAGACTATAAAAAGCACTTTTGAACAGGGCTCCAATGGATCGTCTGCATTGAATGCCTAAGCGAAGTCAATTGCAGGGGGGGACTCGATTTCTCACCACACCGGGTTTCTTCCCACCGCTGCCTCGCTTCCGTGTTTTAAAATGGTGGCCGCATGAAATAAGTGTATTCCTTGGCAGTTCTTGGGTCATTCACTGGGTCTTTTCCTCTTCACAAAGAGACGTACGTTTCTTACTCATTTTGCTAGCTTTTGGGTTAAATTTGGGTGCTCATGTGATCGAGATGTAACCAAGTGAGTCATAATTTTTCAAAATAAAAGATCGTTCGGACTTAGATAATAAATAAAATGGAAATAATTAATGATTTCTTCTGCGGCCCGGGATCAATTGATTGTGGCCTGGGTGTTGGGGACCACTGCTGTAGACATTTGAAAACAAATATTGCTTAAGGGGGCTAATAATATTGAGCTTAAAATGGTATTTAAAAACTGTTATTCAAGCCGAAATAAAACAAATAAGACTTTCTCCAGAAGAAAAAACATTATAGGAAATACTGTGAAAAATTCCTTCCTCCATTAAACGTCATTTGGGAAACATTTGAAAAAGAAAATTCACAGGAGGGCTAATAATTTTGACTTTAACTATATAGTGAGATGCAAAATGATTGTTTTTTTGACCCTGCTGCCTACTTATAAGACATGAAAATGAGTCATTGTTTACTAGTTAGTGTGTAGTGATGATGAGTAGTATGTTTATGGGTGTCTGTAGCACGCAGACAGATCTGGGTTACAGACTCAGCAGGGGGATGGGAGCCGAAAAACGGCGAGAGGATTTGGGTTTGATGTGCCAGAGATTACATAATCGCTCCCTCCCTCCGTCCGGCTTCTGTCCTGCGGTGGATTCCTTTAAAGCTGCTCTGTGTTTAGTTGTGTAACAAGAGCTGGTGTGTTATCAGTGCGTTCATTTGAATAACTTACCACACCGATGTTGTCATACACCACTTGTTGTCATTTTTTCATATGCAAAAACAAATACGGAGTCTTTCCTTCAGTGTTTGTCTGAGCTTTGGGTTGTGTATTTGTGTGATGTAGACGGAGTGAGATCAAATGCTTAGATGAAGGGCTGCTGGAATGTGCAAATACAAGAGCTCAGTGTTGTGGGCTGGAGAACCATTTTGGCAAAACAAGATGATGTGATATCCTCGTTTAAACAGGATTCTGGTTCAGTAGTTATATTATATTATGTATTAAAAATTACCTATTATAAGGGTGTCCACGTGCTCTTAAAAAGCCTTGAAGGTCCTGTGAAGTGCTACGAAATATGCATTTTTATTCGATGTTTGACGTAATCTCAAGTGAAATATGAAGAGAGGGTGGGACATAGTGTAGCCCCTCCCCTTTTTAAAAACCAGCTAATAGTGTTTTGTTTTATCAAAGCTCTGCCAATGAGAGTGGTTGAGCTTAAGTGCATCAAATGAAAAGCAAATTAGAAGCGTCTTAAAGGGGCGGGGCATGTCAGACACTAGAGAGCATTTGATTGGTTAGAAGATTTGATGAGAAACTGAAGTATGAGGTGACGTGACTAAAACGGTTGATCCATTAAAGCATAAGTGACAAACTATGAGCTTTACATGTTTATATCAGTTTTATGTATTCTAAATGCGAATTTTGTCACTATTTTGGTGCACATTAGCTTATATATATCCTAAAAACTAACAATACTTATACTAACATCTGAAAAACTTTATTTTAATGTCATGGGACCTTAATTTGGGACAATTTTAGGCCTTAAAAAGTCATAAATTCAGTAAAATATTATGTTGTAGGTCTTAAATCATTTTAAGCTGCTTTGACACAATGTACATTGTAAAAGCGCTAAAGAAATAAAGGTGAATGGAATTGACTTGAATTTAAACAGGTCTTCATTGTTCTTTGTCTATCTACACTACCTCACAAAAGTCTTGTCGTCAAGTGCAGTTGTAAGAGCAACAAATTACCATTTGACTTCAGGTTAATCATTAAGAAAAGTGGCAGAAGGTCAATTTTACTGATGAATCATCTGTTGAACTGCATCCCGATCATCACAAATACTGCAGAAGACCTATTGGAACCCGCATGGACCTAAGATGCGACCTAATGATCACAGATTTCAGTCAAGTTTGGTGAAGGAAAAATCATGGTTTGGGGTTACATTCAGTATGGGGGCATGCAAGAGATCTGCAGAGTGGATGGCAACATCAACAGCCTGAGGTATCAAGACATTTGTGCTGCCCGTTACATTACAAACCACAGGAGAGGGCAAATTCTCCAGCAGGATAGCGCTCCTTCTCATACTTCAGCCTCCACATCAAAGTTCCTGAAAGCAAAGAAGGTCAAAGTGCTCCAAGATTGGCCAGCCCCGTCACCAGAGGTAAACATTATTGAGCATGTCTGGGGTAAGATGAAGGAGGAGGCATTGAAGAAGCCAAAGAATCTTGATGAACTCTGGGAGTCCTGCAAGAACACTTTCTTTGCCATTCCAGATGACTATTAATAAGTGATTTGAGTCACTGCAGAGATGTATGGATGCAGTCCTCCAAGCTCATGATGGAGTCATACACAATATTCATTCTTTTTCCACTGCAGCATGACTTTATATTCTATACTGGACATTATTTCTGTTAAGAGACAAGACTTTTGTCTAAGCAAAGTCAGACCTTACTGTCCTAATTAAATAATTAAAAATCAAGGCCTGATCATATTTTATTTTGGTAAAACAAGCTTAATCTAGAGGCCTTTGCCTTTCATATAAGCCACTTCTGATACCAAATGATCAACTAGAAGTCAAGTTATAATTTGTTGTTCCTAAAACTTAGATAGCCAACAAGACTTTTGTCAGGTAGCATAAAGCTACCTAGTTGCATCAACACCCATCCAATCACCAACAATCTATCTCAATAGAACTTTTAACTAATGTCACATTTTTTAACACATTTGTTTGCCAGTGTGGTTTAATTATCTTCCTTATAAAAACATTTGTTCAAAAATTCTACATTTATTTATTTATAAATGCTTTTTGTTTTAAGAATTTTTAGATATTTGGACTAGAAACAAGACGACTCCAAGTAAGAAAAGCATTTTTTGCAGTGTACTTTGGTAATTTATCTTACTAATTTTGTTAAACATCGACTAAGAAACGGAATGAATTTCTGGTTAGTAAAAAACAGTAGTGTTCCATTTGGGACACTAATACACTGCATAGTTGAGTGCATAAGTGTATTAGTGATATTCTCAAAAGACATGTAAAAGTTTAAATAATAATAATAACATTCATTGATGGGTAGATTGGTGCAGCAGTAATGCGGTCGATGTATCGGTCCATTGTGGTAAAGAAGAAGCTGAGCCGAAAGGCAAAACTCTCGATTTACCGGTCAATCTACGTTCCTACTCTTACCTATGGTTATGAGCTTTGGGTCATGACCAAAAGGACAAGATCTCGGATACAAGTGGCCTGAGTTTCTTTTGCAGGGTGGCAGGGCACACCCTTATAGATAGAGCTCTGACACCCGGGAGGAGCTCTGAGTCGAGCCACTGCTTCTCCACATCGAGAGAAGTCAGCTGAGGTGGCTCAAGCATCTGTTTCAGATGCCTTCAGGACACCTACCTATGGAGGTGTTCCAGGCATGTCCCACCGGGAGGAGGCCTCGGGGAAGACCCAGGACACGCTGTAGGGACTGTCTCTCAGCTGGCCTGGGAACACCTCGAGATTCCCCCGGAAGAGCTGGAGGAAGTGTCTGGGGAGAGGGAAGTCTGGGGTTCTCTCCTAAGACTGCTGCCCCCACGACCCGGCCCCGGGAAAAGCGGTAGAAAATGAATAAATAAAAAAAATTATTAATTTTAAAGGGGTGGCATGGTGGCTCCATGGTTAGCACTGTCGCCTCACAGCAAGAAGGTCGCTGATTCGAGCCTGGCTGGGCCAGTTGGCATTTCTGTGTGGAGTTTGCATGTTCTCCTCGTGTTGGCATGGGTTTCCTCCAGGTGCTCCGGTTTCCCCAACAGTCCAAACACATGCGCTATAGGTGAATTGGATTTATTAAATTGGCCATAGAGTGAGTGAGTGAGTGAGTGAGTGAGTGAGTGAGTGAGTGAGTGAGTGAGTGAGTGAGTGAGTGAGTGAGTGAGTGAGTGAGAGTGTGAGTGTGTATGGGTGTTTTCCAGTACTGGGTTGCGGCTGGTAGGGCATCCGCTGTGTAAAAAATATGCCAGAATATTTGGCGGTTCATTCCGCTGTGGCGACCCCTGATAAATAAGTGACTACGTCAAAGGAAAATGAATGAATGTATTTTAAAGTACCCATGATAATATCGCAAATGTTCATTATTAAAGTATATTATATATGTCTACTTAACACTTTGTTCAAAGCATTTGTGGAGACTAGAGGATGGACTCTAACCAACCTCCCAGAACTCCCTAGCAACCGCATAACAATTCCCTAGCAACCTCCCATCATGTTATTATAGTGGCTCTTTCTGTGTTGCCTAGCAACAGTGAGGGTCAGACAGGACACATGCGTGTCTTATGTTTGCGCCGGGTCAACAGAGGATGTTTGTTAGCCTCTGATTCTTCTAGGAACGAAATGTGTGTTGTTTTGGCTCTCCTTTGCTTAAAATGTGCACAAGCTCTCTTACTCTGTCTTGATCTCAATCCCACAATCCTCTGAATGAGCCTACCTAGAGAATGAATATAAACGCCTGCTCAGCTTCACTCCAATAGACACATCTGGGTCAGGCAGAGGTTAGAAACTCTCAAAACAACTAAACTGCAATGGATTTCATTAGATTAATAAATCACTGATAGTTAAACTGTGACTAAATGGTTGCATTTGAACTTTTTTCCTGTCTGCCTTTATTTTGTCAGAGGTCACTTCCACTACTCCACATATGAATGAATCTCAAATCAAATCAAATCACTTTTATTGTCACATCATCAGCAGCACGTGTGCTATGATGAGTGAAAAGCTTAGGTGCTGGCTCCAGACAGTGCAAAATACAGACAGTGTAAATACAACGACAGTGCAAAATACAGACAGTGCAAAATACAGACAGTGCAGTATACAACAACATACTCACAAAAAACAAGATAATGTACTAGTCTAATCTACTAGTATAGATTAAGTGAATCGGTCAACTTAGTAGTCATTGTTGGTGTAGTAGTATCAGTGGTAGTAGCCGTTGTAGTAGTAGTAGTAGTGATCGTTGTAGTAGTAGTAGTAGTAGACGTTGTTGTAGTAGATAGTTGTTGTAGACGTTGTAATAGTAGTCATCATTGGTGTAGTAGTATCAGTAGTAGACGTTGTAGTTGTAGTAATAGTAGTGGTCGTTGTTGTAGTAGTAGACATTGTTGTAGTAGTATCAGTTGTAGTAGACGTTGTTGTAGTAGTAGTAGTAGTAGTAGTAGTAGTAAGGGTGGTCGTTGTTATAGTAGTAGACGTTGTAGTAGTATCAGTTGTAGTAGACGTTGTAGTAGTAGTAGTAATAGTGGAAGTTGTTGTAGTAGTAGATGTTGTTGTAGTAGTATCAGTTGTAGTAGACGTTGTAGTAGTAGTAGTAGTTGCAGTGGTCGTTGTTGTAGTAGTAGACGTTGTTGTAGTAGTATCAGTTGTAGTAGACGTTGTAGTAGTAGTAGTAGTAGTAGTTGCAGTGGTCGTTGTTGTAGTAGTATCAGTTGTAGTAGGCGTAGTAGTAGTTGTTGTTGTTGTTGTAGTAGTAGACGTTGTTGTAGTAGTATCAGTTGTAGTAGATGTTGTAGTAGTAGTAGTAGACATTGTTGTAGTAGTATCAGTTGTAGTAGATGTTGTAGTAGTAGTGGTTGTTGTTGTATTAGTAGACGCTGTAGTAGTATCAGTAGTAGTAGTAGTAGTAGTGGTTGTTGTTGTAGTAGTATCAGTTGTAGTAGTATCAGTTGTAGTAGACGTTGTAGTAGTAGTAGTAGTAGTGGTCGTTGTTGTAGTAGACGTTGTTGTAGTAGTATCAGTTGTAGTAGACGTTGTAGTAGTAGTAGTAGTAGTGGTCGTTGTTGTAGTAGTATCAGTTGTAGTAGACGTTGTCGTAGTAGTGGTCGTTGTTGTAGTAGTATCAGTTGTAGTAGACATTGTAGTAGTAGTAGTAGACATTGTTGTAGTAGTGTCAGTTATAGTAGACGTAGTAGTAGTAGTAGTTGTTGTCGTTGTTGTAGTAGATGTTGTAGTAGGCGTTGTAGTAGTAGAAGTAGTGGTGGTCGTTGTAGTAGTAGTAGACGTTGTTGTAGTATCAGTTGTTGTAGACGTTAGTAATAGCAAACTAACAGTAAGAGTGGATATTAAAATGCAGTTGCTATGGAAGCCTGTGGGTTGACGTCAACAGAAGGACCGCCACTCCAATCACGGAAGAAAATGGTCTTTGAATGAAGATTATCAAAACAAAAAATTCGGCAGATTCACTTGCACAAATTAATTATTAATCTCAAGAATAACAGTGTGAGCTAGCAAAATAAACCTTATGAATTTGGATTTCATGCAGACTTTAAAGTGGCCAATCAGTGCTATCAATCAAACAACAAAATCTAAAACAATCACCCACTTCTTAACTATAAAAACACTGATTAACTTCATACAGGTGCTCCTGAATTGGCCAGCCCAGTCACCAAATATAAACATTATTGAGCATGTCTGGGGTAAGATGAAGGAAGAGGCATTGAAGATGAAGCCAAAGAATCTTGATGAACTCTGGGAGTCCTGCAAGAACACTTTCTTATTCATTCTGTTTCCACTGCAGCATGACTTTATATTCTATACTGGACATTATTTCTGTTAAGTGATAAGACTTTTGTCTAAGCAAAGTCAGACCTAACTGTCCTAATGAAATAATTAAAAATCAAGGCATGATCATATTTTATTTTGGTAAAACTTGAATAGGCGACAAGACTTTTGTCAGGTAGTGTAGTACTTGGTTAGGGTTATCTGGAGCCCAGATGCATTAACCTGTGAAGCAGCAGGCAATGCTAATGTCTGTCTTTGTTGATCAGGGTCCTGGGTGGAGCTGGAGATGAATGGAAACACTCAGCATCAGAGCCCCAGCCTGCCCTCACTGCTGGGGAATGGGAACCAAGGCGAGTCCCAGGCTTCACAGGCCCTGGAGGCCGTGCAGGAGGAAGAGGAGGTCCTGACAGGAGGACTGGAGCATGTGCCTTCCTCCTCCTCCATCCATAACGGAGACATGGAGAAAATCCTGCTGGATGCTCAACACGAGTCCAGTCCCAGCAGCTCGTCCTGCAACAGGTACGAGACCAGGACACTTTGGCTGCATTTACACTGCATGGTTCAGTAGACACTTTTTTTTTCCTCCCATTTACACACTCTGTACTATGAAATCATTGCAGTGCAGTTTGCATGCAAGTCTGGAACAGAGATCTTTCCGTTTGATCGGTGCACCTCTCTTCTGTGTTTGTGTGTGTTTTCAGTCCTCCACGACCACACAGTCCTGACCAGGACGAGGGTCAGATCATGTTTGATGTGGAGATGCCCAGCGAGAGAGACTGTCAGGTCAGACTGAATCCACAGTAATCTGCAATCACTACTGAATCATCTAAAACTCTGATCATGATGCTGGATTTCTCATCTATTTCAGTCAGAAGATGACAGTATGGAGAGGGACAAAGAAGACGATATCCTCATGAATAAAGGAGAGAGTTGGGTTGCAGACTGGTCCAGTCGACCAGAGAATATTCCACCGAAGTAAGAAAACCATGTATATCACAGACACCCTTGTTCCTATTCACCTTTTTCTTCGCGAATGTGCGGGCACAGCCATTTGAATCTTTTTGGCTCGAGACTTCCGACTCATTGACTTCCATTGATTTTTAGATGTTAAAAACTGCTCGTTATGCTGCTTGATGTTGCAAACTGACATTTTCTTATTATATTATTCTGCTTTGTCTGTATTAGGGCTGGACAATAATTCGATATCGATATATAGCGCGATATAATTTTTAAACCCATTTCCGATATTTCGATATAAATTTGCATATATATATATATAAATGTATATATTATTATTTATATAAGATCTTATACATGTATCACTTGTCACTGAATGACGTTCAGTGCTCAGCCGTCAGAAAGAGCGTGATCTGATCTCACTTGCGTGATGACGAACAACACAGACACGCTGCCAGCGCTCAGCACAGCAGTTCGTTAAGCTGCGCCGCAGAAAGTTTTAGCTACAAATTGAGTGCTCTGAATACAGATGCAAATGAACAAGCTTCCACAAGTAAGAATGCAGACGAAATAGTTGATAAGAAAGGAAAGACTAATGCAGTGGTTCGGCTTTTTAAGTTCCGATAAACTTAGTTTCGGTGTTCTGCAAAGTGTGCCAGAGAGTGTAGCTGACTAGCGGCGGCAACACATCAAATCTGTTTACCATTTGAAGCAGTTCCACCCGATAAAACATACTGAGAGTCAGAGTTCAGTAAAGTTAGCAACAGATTCGCAGATTCGTCTTTTCCGGATCAATAACTCATGACCGAAACATTGTTCCTACACAAATAGCACATTTTTTCAACTGTCGCAATGTATACAACCACCTACAACCTTATTTTCCTAAAAATAAGCTTTCCTACGTGCTGGACGCATTATATTGATCTCTATGCGCCGGCGGCAAAGAGATCGATCCTTAGGGACCGTCTACAAAGAGCAAAACGCAAAAAACAATACTACAATAACTTCCCTCTTACTCATTATACTGCCATCAAACTCAGATCACACGTCACTGCTGTCCTGCTGGTTATACTACAACACTTATTTTTCTAAAAAACTATTTTGCATATTTTTTATGAATTTTTATTATGAAAAATATTCAATAACTGTACTGTAAATTACTGTACTCTCACCAAATTCAGTTTACACATCACTGCTGTCCTGCTGGTTATACTACAAAACGTATTTTTTCTAAAAAACTATTTTGCATATTTTTTTTATGAATTTTTCTGAGAGTTTTATTTATTTGATAGTTTATTTCACATTTCTTGTTTGTATAGGCTAAATACAAATAAAAAGTGAACAAATTTTTTTGTACTGTTTTTATTTAAAAAAAAGTTATAAGAGTCTGGAGGTATTATCGACTTTGCAAATTCACTTTGCAGACGTTTGTAGGTACAGACATCCATTGTGTGCGTTCTTGGCAGTTTTTCCTTTCTTTTTAATATTGTCCATATCGATATCGGAATTATATCGTATCGACCAAAATAAAAAAATATATCGTGATATAAATTTTTGCCATATCGTCCAGCCCTAGTCTGTATAATCATGCAAACACTTGTTTGTAGAGCAAGTGGTTTGATCGTTTTCTGCGGTTTATTATTCCTAGTCATTTCTCCCATAGGAAACTGAATCAAAAGTTCTAAAACAATCGCAAAAAAACAAGCGCACTTCCGAATTGAAGAATAAGGTCAACACCATACCTGCCAACAGTTCTGTTTTTCCCAGGACTCTCCTGTATTTTAGACCCATCTTCGGTCTCCCTCCCGTTTTGTTATTTCTCCCGGAAAACTCTCGTCATTTCACCCCGCCCCCGGTCTTCACCTATTTAGCTTTTTGGTACAGTCTGTAACACCCCCGCGTCGCCAACTTTGGTATATTATCCAATCGCAGCGGCCCCCGGAAGTTTGGAGACAAATGTTGGCAGGTATGTTCTATATTCTGGTGTAGACTCTCATAGACATAATGATGTTTCTACTATACAAACTGTATATTCTCTCCCCCTATCCCAACTCTACCCCTAAACCCAACCCTCACAGAAAACAATCTGCATTTATACATTTTCAAAATACTTCATTCTACAGTGTTTCCTCTAGGATTTTTTCCAGCTGTGGCGGCATGGCTTTTACACAGGTCTACCAACTACCTATGGCGTTATTTCAATGACAAATGTCGTGAGCGCAATATTACAAGTCGAGATCGCATTCATGTAATACCAGCATGCGCGCTGATTTCCTCTGTTCATCCACAAAACTTCTTGCATGCCCTCAAATATACATTGTTCAAGCGCAGATTTTCTTGTGCGCTCTCATATAAACGCTGCTGAAGTGCGATTTAGTTTGTTTATGTAACAAGTATGTCTCCAACATTTATTAGATTTGCTAGGAATATTTATGAATGTCTCCAATAGACCCACAGAGCGGCATTAATGCTTCCTGAAGTAAAGTGAAACAGCTATAAACTCCAACAAGATAAAGTCATTGTATGCAGAACCATAGATATTTATCTATAAAGTATAAGTATGGAAACTGTGTTCATCTTAACTGAAAGTTACGTCATGTTTTCTAGCCTCACACATCACACACCTGTGAGTCAGCCAGCATGTCACCTTAAAGGATTAAACAAATAACGCACAGCACTACTACAGTTACAGAAAAGTTTGCGCTGTTATAATTCACTTACCTTTTAATACGTTTTGGTGCGATTATAACTCGCTATATAAAAAAACTGACTGAATGTTTTGAATGAGAAGCTGTAATGTAGCCGTGGTGGGATGAATTTTGGTGTGGCGCTCCGCCATGGAAGAATGAACGTAGTTGAAACCATGTTCTGTGGGATTTACTGTATAAGCCTGTTTACCCGTGAGGACCTCAATTTTGGTCACCACAATGTCACAAGTCACCATGAGTCTGCGGCCGTGTTTACACTGATGCGTTTTACTTTTAAAACAGCATTTTAGAATGAAAACGATCCACACTGATGTTTCATCTGGCGTTTCTGAAAAGCTCTCCATTCACACTACACCGCTGAAAACGCATACCACGTGAACACACACACACACACTCTGGCATGCGCTTGCCTTTATTTTCTATAATGTATAAACTTATTGTACGTTATACTTTTATAATGGCCATGATTGATTATTAAAACTGATATTCAGCAAAAGAGACAGGATATCCTTCATATTTTTCAATGAAAATGAAAGGGGCAGTGTTACGACCCCAAATGTCTAGGGCTGAGGTTGAACATAAAAGTTAAAGAAAATGAATAGACAGTTGGCAGGTTATGATTTAAATGACCTTAAAGGTTCTTTTATTGTGAGAAGGCGGAAAAAGTTTGTATTATACAAGAAAACCAGAATGAGCGCAAACAAAAATAGCTTCAGGGCTGAGCAAGGCCAAAATAATAAACAAAACAATAACTAACTCCACCCCAAAGATAACTTACCTAATAAACCAAAAGAAATACAGAAAATAAATTACAAATACTACCCTTACTCCTTAACTAAACCAAAAACAGGAGAAAAAGTCAGTGTCAAAGTAAATGGCACTCAGCCCCTACTGCGCTCAGCTTACAGCTTTTATATACAAGTGTGTGACAGGCACAACAAGGAGGGGAGAGGAAAAAGGTGGAGAGCACCTTAAAGTTCAATTTAAGATCAACAAGAAATCACTTCAATAGGTTTTAAACACAAACACCACAGTCTTTGAAAAGCTCTCCGTCTCTCCCCCCGCGATCTGACTCCATCGGTTTCCTTTTAAAAAGATGCTGCGTTCTCTGAGCACCAACCACAGTGCACGCACGCAGCACGTCCAATTAGGGTGGGGCGACCTGGAAACAGGAGGGACAGGACGAGAGAAAGAGAGAGAGACACACACAGCGGCACAGAAACAACCCACGAATACGCTCATGCGTAACAGGCAGTTATTTTACAGGTTTAGTTTTGTTATAAATATGCATACAGTGAAGATGTATCATATAAATATGTAGTTACACGATACCTCAACATTTTTGCCGTCTGTTAAGTTGTTAATTTCAAAATGAAAATAGGCAGTTCCTTATATCATATTTTCATTTTATTGGTAAGATAGTGAAACAGCATAGCCAGGATGATGTGAAGGGTGTTATAACGTACACTGTTCCCTTTGAAGATTTACCCGATGTGTCCTAGGGAGTTTGTTTTCTATATCAAATTTACAAGTAAAGGATGCAAGACTGCACTTTATGTACTTAAAATTGAGAAAAATCCCCAATCAGATAGCAAATATCTGCAGCCATGCCTCCGTTTTCAGATGTGTCTGTTTTCCCTCATCCGCACTGACACAGAGCAGCAGCGTTTTAAACCAAAACGGCCTCTTCAGTGTTTCCAAAACTATCCGTTTTCGGTGCTCGAAATTTCCGGGGTAGTGTGGACGGAAGGCGTAACCGTAGCAAAAGTTATGCATTTCAAAACTAAAATGCATTAGTGTACCTGCTAAAGGCTGTGATGCACGCGAAGGTCCATCTACGACAGCGGACGTGAATCAACAGAGTTTGGCGAGAACAAAAAGCAAAGTGGGCTTGGTAAATCATGCGGTGATGAAACAAAGTCAAGACTTTTTCAAACTGTGAATCATGCTAAAGTTATTTGGAACTCTCAAGATAAATCAAAAGGAATACTGGGAGGACACATAAATGTAAGGAGTATTTTACCAAAAATTGATCAGATACAGAATCTACTTTTTGAATCAAATCTGGATTTCTTGTGTATTTCTGAGACTTGGCTGAACCATAATGTTCTTACTGATCTAATTAACGTACCGGGGTATACTTGTTATAGAAGGGACCGGGTGAATAGAAGGGGTGGTGGTGTTTTAATTTATATAAGGGAAAATTTGAAATGTTTGCAGCTTGAAACTCATGTGAATATGGAGTGTTTAGCACTAAATGTAATTCTCTCTTCAAATATGAAATTTATCATAATCGTCCTTTATAATCCTCCACGTCATGATGCAAGTTTTTTTAAAGAATTGAAGAGTCTTTTGTCACTTGTTAATGATCGTTGTGAATGTATGATGTTCGGGGATTTTAATATTAATTGGATGGATAAAAATAGTAAATTACAGTTGAAATCAAATATGGAGAAATTAAATTTGACACAATTAATTGATAGACCTACCCGAATCACTAGAAAGAGTGAAACTCTTATAGATCTGATTTTCACTAATAGACCGGAGAGGGTAACAAAAACATATAATTTAATCACTGGTCTCTCAGATCATAATTTTACATTAATTGTAAGAAAGTTAACTCAAAAACGGTTACTGCATCATAATAAGATGGAAAACCAGATGTTAATAACAGGAATTCCGAAATCGAAAATAGCTCATTTTGAATATGATTTAAAGGAAGTTAATTGGGGAAAGGTTTTTAAAGAATCAGATATAAATCAGAGTGCTGGTCATTTTGCAAATATTTTAAGTAATTTAACGAGTAAATATACAAAAACCTGGAAGAGTAGATACAAGAAATTTTCACTTCCATGGTTTAACAGTAATATTTTTCAGTTAATTAAAAGGCGAGATCTTGCTCTCAAAAAATCTTTACTAACGAAAACTAATACTGATCATTTTGTTTATACTGGGCTGAGGAACAAAGTGGTATCTGAATTGCGAAAGGCTAAGATTAAATATTTCTCTAAATTAATTGAGGAGGCCCATGGCAGCAGTTCTAAATTGTGGCAACATATCAATAGACTATCTAATTCAAACAGGCAAAAACATTCTAAAATAAAGCATCTTAAAGTTACTAATAATATGATTTGCAGTGACGAGGCTATAGCAAATGCTTTTAATAGTTTCAAACCTCTCACAGAGTCACACTGGCAATTGCTAATGGTGACTGTCTAGTGCCAAAGTGTAAGACCTCCTTTGGTCAATCAGTTTTCTCTGTAAAGGGAACCAAACTGTGGAATGATTTACCTGTTAGCCTAAAATCAGAAAGTAATATCAGTATTTTTAGTAGCATTCTTAAAGGGTCACGAAACACCAAAACACATTTTTTGAGCTGTTGACAGTCATATATGTGTCCCATGCTGCTATAAACACTATTAGGACACATATATTGCACTAAAAAGTGAAAATTGGTTGTTTTTGCGTTATTTTGAGCAAATTCGTTCTTCCGGTTTGAAACGAATTTTTGAAGCTACGTCACGGCCATGAGATACTTAGGTGTAAATCCAGCCTGTAGACTGGCTCTCTGTCTTTTCGCGGACTTTCTGACGTATGTGAGTGTGGATCATTAATTCATGATAAAGACGTGCTTCAAACCAATCAGCGCGCTCTATTGTGTATGACGCGAAACTTCATTAATATGCATGATAGCTCCGGAGACTGTTTACCTGTTACAGTGTTCAGACGGCAGAGAGACGCCACGCTGTGTTGCTAAAACAAGTGAAAGAACAATAATTTGGAGACACGAGTCGTCGGTGTTGCGTTTATTGTTGTGCTTCAACGAAGGTTTTGTTTTCATTTTCCCTCTATGAGAGAGCTGCTGGACTTGCGTGTGGATTACAGTGCACGCGACACGCGACAGAAACGCGTTTGTAAGGAACGTTTTTACCCGAGAGCTTTTCGCATCTGGAAATGGTGAAATCCGGATTTGCCGCTCGTCTACTTTTATTAAAAGACACAGCTCCAGTTTGATTGTCTGTCTACAGATGTGGTAAGTGTTTGCAATGCTGTGCCCTTTGTTTAACCAAGATTGCAAAGTTAGTTCGTGGTTAGCAGAGCTCTTTCAGTTTTTAAAGACATACCATAGTCAAAATGATTTGGTTACTAAGTTTACAGTATGTTAATATCACTGCAATATTACAGTCCAATATTATAGACTGAAAGATCCGCTGTAAATGCTGCTCTCCGAGTGTAAACATGTAAACACAAACTAATCCCGTCATGCAGGATTTTCGCCGCATTTTGTGACAGGATAGTCTATACACACACGGCTTTCTGACGCTACCTACAGAGTACATAAGTTACAGAGAAATGCGGAGGATTTTTTTTCTCTCATTCGCCATGCTGTATCAAATCAGCCTCTGTGTGTTTGTTTTGCCTGTGAAATCTGCACGTGGCCAAATGGAAACTCCCTTTTATGCAAATCCTACCCTCTTTCCCTCCCCCGACACTCCCACACTCCCAGAGCTGGACACGCCCAACTTTCCTGACTTTTTTCAAACTAGAGGTGTGAAAACACCCTGCTGAGACAGGGGGTTTCATGGCCCTTTAAAAAGTGGTTAAAAACAAAACAGCAGTGTTTGCACAAGTAGATCATGTCGCCTTTGCTTTTGACTTCATTAATTTCATGTAAAGAATTATAATGTTGTGTATATGTTTTATTTTATTTCCATTTTATCAATTTTGTCAAGCCTCCTGTGGACAGGTGTTGAGAATTAGCAAGTTTGCTAAAACACTTAAACAAATGCATTTGGTTGCCCAGTGTAATTGTGATGTCCATGTCAAATAAATAAATAAATAAAAATAAACAAGGCCTGTATGCATACAGCGGCAATGTCCTCATAATTCATCATTACTTTATTATACCTGTGTATATTATACACCAGTGTCATACACATTTGTGTCCTGATATGTCACAAAAAAAACATACAATCACACATACAAATTCACATGAAAAAGGTATACATTTCTAAATTAATCCAATGCATAATTTTATGTTCACAATAATTTGTTTATTTTTGGCATTTTATTACGACAATTATTCATTCATTCATTTTCTTTTCGGCTTAGTCCCTTTATTTATCAGCGGAATAAACCACCAACTTATCCAGCATATGTTTTACGCAGCAGATGCCCTTCCAGCTGCAACTCATCACTGGGAAACACCCATACACACCCATTCACACTCATAAACTACGGACAATTTAGCTTACTCAATTCACCTATAGCACTTGTGTTTGGACTTGTGGAGGAAACCGGAGCACCCAGAGGAAACCCACGCAAACATGGGGAGAACACGCAAACTCCACACAGAAATGCCAACTGGCTCAGCTGGGACTCAAACCAGCGACCTTTTTGCTGTGAGGCGACAGCACTACCTACTGCGCCACCGCGTTACCGTCACCCTTTATTTATTCATTCATTCATTTTCTTTTCGGCTTAGTCCCTTTATTAATCTGGGGTCGTCACAGCAGAATGAACCGCCAACTTATTTCCAGCATATGTTTTACGCAGCGGATGCCCTTCCAGCTGCAACCATACTCTCATTCACACACATACACTAGCGCATGTCTTTGGACTTGTGGGGGAAACCGGAGCACCCGGAGGAAACCCACTCCAACACGGGGAGAACATGCAAACTCCACACAGAAACGCCAACTGGCCCAGCCTGGGCTCGAACCAGCGACCTTCTTGCTGTGAGGCGATTGTGCTACCCACTGCGCCACCGTGCTGCCCTTTGTTTTATTTATATAAAGTTAACTTATTTGGTAGCAAAAAATATATATTTTCACTAACAAATTGACAACAGAAGATATAAAGTTCAGTGTGATGACCGTATAATGATCCTCTTTCACAGGGAGTTTCACTTCCGTCACCCGAAGCGTTCTGGATCCGTGTCTCTGAGCATGAGGAAGAGCGGTGCCATGAAGAAAGGAGGAGTGTTTTCTGCTGAGTTCCTCAAAGTGTTCATGCCCTCACTGCTGCTCACACACATTCTGGCTCTGGGACTCGGGTGAGGCTCAACACACACACACACACACACAGTTGTAGACAAAATTATCAGCCCTCCTGTCAATATTGTAATTATTTTTCTAATATTTTCCAAGTGCTGTTTGACAGAGAGAAGATTTCTTAACATCATTTTAAAGAACTCTAATTTCTGTTGTGTTTGCCATGATGACAGCACATAATATTTTACTAGTTATTTTGCAAGCTACTAGTATTCAGCCTAAAGTGCAATTTAAAGGCTTAACTAGGTTAATTAGGTTAACTAGGCAGGGCTGCACGATAACAGAAAAAATGATAATCATGATTAATAATGACGATTATTCCTTTGGTTAACTTTTATTATATATGTATATATAATATATGATATTTGAGATAAATACAGGGAGTGCAGAATTATTAGGCAAGTTGTATTTTTGAGGATTAATTTTATTATTGAACAACAACCATGTTCTCAATGAACCTAAAAAACTCATTAATATCAAAGCTGAATATTTTTGGAAGTAGTTTTTAGTTTGTTTTTAGTTTGAGCTATTTTAGGAGGATATCTGTGTGTGCAGGTGACTATTACTGTGCAGAATTATTAGGCAGCTTAACAGAAAACAAATATATACCCATTTCAATTATTTATTTTCACCAGTGAAACCAATATAACATCTCAACATTCACAAATATACATTTCTGACATTCAAAAACAAAACAAAAACAAATCAGTGACCAATATAGCCACCTTTCTTTGCAAGGACACTCAAAAGCCTGCCATCCATGGATTCTGTCAGTGTTTTGATCTGTTCACCATCAACATTGCGTGCAGCAGCAACCACAGCCTCCCAGACACTGTTCAGAGAGGTGTACTGTTTTCCCTCCTTGTAAATCTCCCATTTGATGATGGACCACAGGTTCTCTATGGGGTTCAGAGCAGGTGAATAAGGAGGCCATGTCATTAGTTTTTCTTCTTTTAGACCTTTTCTTGCCAGCCACGCTGTAGAGTACTTGGACGCATGTGATGGAGCATTGTCCTGCATGAAAATCATGTTTTTCTTGAAGGATGCAGACTTCTTCCTGTACCACTGCTTGAAGGTGTCTTCCAGAAACTGGCAGTAGGACTGGGAGTTGAGCTTGACTCCATCCTCAACCCGAAAAGGCCCCACAAGCTCATCTTTGATGATACCAGCCCAAACCAGTACTCCACCTCCACCTTGCTGGCGTCTGAGTCGGACTGGAGCTCTCTGCTCTTTACCGATCCAGCCACGGGCCCATCAAGACTCACTCTCATTTCATCAGTCCATAAAACCTTAGAAAAATCAGTCTTGAGATATTTCTTGGCCCAGTCTTGACATTTCAGCTTGTGTGTCTTGTTCAGTGGTGGTTGTTTTTCAGCCTTTCTTACCTTGGGCATGTCTCTGAGTATTGCACACCTTGTGCTTTTGGGCACTCCAGTGATGTTGCAGCTCTGAAATATGGCAAAACTGGTGGCAAGTGGCATCTTGGCAGCTGCACGCTTGACTTTTCTCAGTTCATGGGCAGTTATTTTGCGCCTTGGTTTTTGGTTTGGTTTTTCCACACGCTTCTTGCGACCCTGTTGACTATTTTGAATGAAACGCTTGATTGTTCGATGATCACGCTTCAGAAGCTTGGCAATTTTAAGAGTGCTGCATCCCTCTGCAAGATATCTCACTATTTTTGACTTTTCGGAGCCTGTCAAGTCCTTCTTTTGACCCATTTTGCCAAAGGAAAGGAAGTTCCCTAATAATTATGCACACCTGATATAGGGTGTTGATGTCATTAGACCACACCCCTTCTCATTACAGAGATGCACATCACCTAATATGCTTAATTGGTAGTAGGCTTTCGAGCCTATACAGCTTGGAGTAAGACAACATGCATAAAGAGGATGATGTGGTCAAAATACTCATGTATATATATATATATATATATATTCTTATTAAACTTCACAGCCACAGATTTAAAAAACACTTGTACTAAAATAAAATAAAAATATTTGTAATAAAATAAAAAAGTAGGCTAATAAAACTGGGCGGGATTAGATACTTGGATTAAGAATCGAATACTTGTTCTATAATTTAAATTTCGATTCCTCTTGTCCGATTCCTGAACACTACACGTGGTGAAGAACGATGGCAAAGCTAAGTATAATTATTGTAATAAACTAATAAGTTATAAAGCAGGTTATCGCGACCAACATGACAAAGCGTCTGCGGTTGGTTCACATAGCCTACTTCACAAACATTGAAATAAAAGAATGGCGTGTTAGGTTCATTGTGCATCCCAGGAGCAACCAACAAAAGTTGTGCCTTTTAGTTTAACTTTTTGAGCGTGCTGAGCATTTCAGTGTTAGTTTTTATTTAAATATCTTGAGGTGAACTAACTTCTCTCTGCCTCCTCATTCATAAGCAGCAGGACGCGCTGCTGAATCGCAGGAGAGACGGCTTTACACTCCGTCATTCATAATCTTAGCTTTTGAATTGGAGTCGAAAGAATATATATAAAGTAGAATGTTCTTTTAACTGTCCTGATATGTTTACTCCTTCTCTTTTGCAAAATTCCTGTCAATTTTCTTCTGCAAATTAGATTTTTTTTTTAAATCTGCTTCATTCTTTTATAACCAAAAGCCATGCAGTGCCTGTAAATTGGTGTTTTTCCATAAGATACACCCTTGTGAATGTTTTATTTTATGTGTATAGTCTTTAATGGGTTTTTAATAATTGTATTCTATTTAAAGCAACATTCACGAACATTAATTTATCCTCGAAAACATGGCATGAGAGCGATGCATGTGTTGAATGATTGTTTTTTTTTTTTGCACGAAAAAAAACTGCTGAATCTCAGCGAGTATTTGGTTAATTTAGAAAACAAGTCTTGTCTGTTTTAGGAATGTTAGTAGTGCATAGGAAATTCTCCTGAGCTCATTAACGCACTGACGACAGCCACTTTGTGATGGCTTTCAAGGTGGTTAATTAGGTTTGTTGTGTTACCTTGGGAAAATTGGACAAAACAGTAGCAAAGCCTACCTGATCAACATTACATTCCTGGAAAAAAAGGCTTGCAATCTAGACACTGTCACCTCATGCATGTGACACAGTACAATCCGTAAACTCCATCCATTAAAATAACGGCTTGGTCTTTATACTGTAAAATTGCGACAATATTTATTTATTGATCGTGGGCCACAAATACCATTATCGAGATGATAATACGATTAATCGTGCAGCCCTGCTTAGGCAGTTTAGGTTAGTTAGGCAAATCATTGGACGACAACAGTGGTTTTGTTCTGTAGACGGTCAAAAAAATGTAATTAAAGGGGCTAATAATATTGACCTAATATTGTTTTACATTGCATTTATATAATTTTGTTAATTTTAGCCAAGCTAAAACACATAAGACTTTCTCCAGAAGAAAAATATAATAGAAAATACTGTAAAAAATGTCCTTGCTCTATTAAACATCACTTTTATTTTCAATATTTGAAAACCAAAGTATGTATCATGTGTTTATTTTCACATAATAGTTTTTTAATATTTTCCTGAAGTCCACTTAGTCTTAATGTTAATCAAGGTAACACCAGAGATTCCAGACAAGGTAAAATTTAAAGTGCAACAATAATAAATAATAATAATAATAAAAAAAATACAATTGTCTTTCAAATTAATACATTGAATTATTCCAGGAATACTACAACTGTCACAAGCCACTTAGTTTATGAACATTATAACCCTTTAATACATATATTAAAGTCAATTTTAAGACCGAAATCTCCTGGGGTCATTTTAGTTTTTTTTTCATTTGAAGGTCAGAAAACGAAAGATGTCATCCATTAAAGGGATTATTCAACCAAAAATGATAATTCTGTCATCATTTACTTGTTTCATTCAACACTGAGTTTCTTTCTTTGGTTGAATGCAAAAGCAGATAATGTGAAGAATGTTGGAAATATATATATATATATATATACACTCACCAGCCACTTTATTAGGTACACCTGTCCAAATGCTCGTTAACGGAAATTTCTAATCAGCCAATCACATGGCAGCATTTAGGCATATAGACATGGTCGAGACGATCTGCTGCAGTTCAAACCGAGCATCAGAATGGGGAAGAAAGGGGATTTAAGTAACTTTGAACGTGGCATGGTTGTTGGTGCCAGACGGGCTGGTCTGAGTATTTCAGAAACTGCTGATCTACTGGGATTTTCACGCACAACCATCTCTAGGGTTTACAGAGAATGGTCCCAAAAACAGAAAATATCCAATAAGCGGCAGTTCTGTGGGCGCAAATGCCTTGTTGATGCCAGAGGTCAGAGGAGAATGGCCAGACTGGTTTCAACTGATAGAACGTTCACTATACTCAAATAGCCTCCACAGTCCCCAGAGCTCAATCCAATAGAGCACATTTGGGATGTGGTGGAATGGGAGATTTGCATCATGGATGTGCAGCAACTGCGTGATGCTATCATGTCAATATGGACCAAAATTTCTGAGGAATATTTCCAGTACCTTGTTGAATCTATGCCACGAAGGATTAAGACAGTTCTGAAGGCAAAAGGGGGTCCAACCCGGTACTAGTAAGGTGTACCTAATAAAGTGGCCATTGAGTGTATATATAAAACAATTATTTTAAAAAATTTAAGTCATAAAAGTTCAAAGTATTATAATAAACTTCAGTAACACTCCAGGGTTTTTCAGATGTGTATTTCCATGAGTGCCCTATAAAGGGTTAAATCAACCAGTCAGAATTGATAGTTGGCATTAAATGTTTTGTACACCTACAGTATGAAAAGCAGACACAGAAATATAACAACTGTATATGTTGTTTTTTAGGGTCTACATTGGCAAGAGGTTGTCTACACCCCCCAGCAGCTCGTTTTAAACCCGGATCAGATGCCAGTGCCTGAACGCCCGTCATTACCGTGGTGGCCAATCCTGTGACCGTTCCCCCTCTCTCTGTCTTTCTCTATAATCCCGTTTCCCATCCCATCCCTCTGTTCGTCCACAGCTGTGTTGCACTTTCTTGCCTTTTTACACGTTTTTATTTGAACTTGTGCTGTAATTATTCTTACTACACAAACTTAAATCTTCTGATAACACTTCACCGCTACAGGCTTTATTTTCGCATGACACTCTTCATATGCAACTTAGAGTCTTTGCGTGATTCTGGAAATGACTATTTCACATGTTATAGTGCCATCTTTGCAAGTATGTTGTCTCTCGATAGGAAATTTAGATGTCGTTTCATCCTAGAGAAGAAAATCTAGAGATGTTGAGCTCAATTAAAGGGATAGTTCACCTATAAATTAACATTTACTCACTATTTTCTCTCATTCAAGTGGTTGAAAACAAAAGATATTTTGAAGAAAGCTGAAAATCTGTAACTTCCATAGTAGAAAAAACAAATACTATGGAAGTCAATGATTACTTGTTTTCAACATTTTTCTAAATATCTTCTTTTGTGTTTAAAAAAAGAAAGAAGCTCTTAAAGGATCGAAACAAGTAAATGATGACAGAATTTTAATTTTAAGTGAACTATCCCTTTAATTCTCTTCATAAATGCATGCTTTTATAGCAAAGCAATGGCTTACATCTGACCAAATTTTCGTTTATGTACGTCAGTGCACTCGTTGCATTGTTTTGGACTGTTACAACGGATATTTTCAGACCTATATTTGCGTAGAATGTAAACCTTAAGAAGTTCCTTGCTTCATTTGAATGATCTAGTATGACAGACTCACTAATATCGCAGCAAGTTACACAATTTCCACACGTTTACTTTCACAATACATGTTTTTCTAATGCAAAGATGATCAGCATGGACGTACATCTGTTTAAGAGCCAACTGGTCAGGTTAGTTGCTACTCACACAAACACACAGATATTCTGGTTTGCCTTGATGCATATCTTTTCTCGCAGCAGTTTCTGACTCTGTATCTCGGTGCCAAAGGGTTTTCCACCGCAAAACCAGTCCTTTGCACTGGACTCGGTCTGGTTTGGGTGGGTTATTTACCTGTCGGTCACTCCACTCTGACACCTTACAAGGCCTTTGGTTTTACTGTGAACACCCTGTTGATATTAGTCAGTGTTTCTATAGTTGTGTATTATACGCTGTTGTGTGTGTACTTTTGTCAAGGCAACAGATTCACACTTCCTGTATATATTTTTATGCAATGTCGGTGTAGCTTTACTGATGAAAGTTCTAGTTTAGAAACGTTTACACATAAAATCTGTCATGAATATGTCCAGGTCGCCTGTCAAACAATTATTAATCATTTTGGCTGATTTTATTTTCACTTCTAAAGAAAAAGGCCTGGGCTTAAAGACATTGAGGATTTTTTTTATGATTATTAAGCCAGTTTTTCCCTTATTATTTTGCAAAATTTATTATAAATTGTGTGTTTGTGTACATTTTAATTTATATTTTATGTTTGTTGCCTTCAGAAACAAAAAAAAACTAAATAAATGATAATTTTTGGATGGCTGTAATCATAAATATTAATAAGCATTTCATGCAGCATTTACAGTTGTATATAAATGTATTCAATTGATGCTGCTTATATTTATTTTTAATTATTTTATAGTATGTTTATCAAATTAAAGTTCTAAAAATAATGTCACAATAAGAAAAAGACGAATTACTGCATTTGTCAAACAAATGTATTATTAATAATATGTAATAGTTTCTACTATATATATATATATATATATATATATATATATATATATATATATATATATATATATATATATATATATATATATATATATATATATATATATATTACTATTATTTATATTTTATGTCTTGTTGCCTTCAGAAACAAAAAAAAAGTAGATGTATGAGAATTTTTGCATGGCTGTAATCATAAATATTAATTAACCTTTCATGCAGCATTTACAGTTGTATATAAATGTATTCAATTGATGCTGCTTATGTTTATTTTTAATTATTTTACGGTACACTTATCAACTTGAAGTCCTAAAAATAAGCTCACAATAGGAAAAAAACGAATTACTGCATTAGTCAAACACATTTTTTTATTTATAATATATAATGATTTGCAATATATATTACAATTATTTATATGTCATGCTTGTTGCCTTCAGAAACCAAAAAAAATAAATATATGATAATTTTTGCATGGCTGTAATCATAAATATTAATAATTATTTCATGCAGCATTTACAGTTGTATATAAATGTATTCAATTGATGCTGCTTATGTTTATTCTTAATTATTTTACGGTACACTTATCAACTTGAAGTCCTAAAAATAATGTCACAATAAAAAAGCTGATTTTCTGCATTAGTTATATAATTTTATTTATTTATAATATATAATACTTTGTAATATATATTACTATTATTTTAATTTTATGTTTGCTTCCTTTAGAAACCAAAAAAAAAGTAAATAAATGAGAATTTTTGGATGGCTGTAATCATAAATATTAATAATTATTTACAGTTGTATATAAATATATTCAGTTGATGCTGCTTATATTTATTTTTAATTATTGTATTATTATTTATTATTTAATTATCAATTTGAAGTCCTAAAAATAATGAAAAAAAAAGTATGATATATAGTAATTTCTAATATATATTACTGTTATATATAATTTAGTTTGTTTGTTGTTTTAAAGAGTAAATAAAAGATGTAACCTGGACATTTTCATGACATTTTATTGTTCACCCTGACAGTGTCACCTTTAGATAGACCTTGAAACTTTGCAATTAAATTAGCTACCTTAAGCAGTTAGCAAGCCACCGTTTGCATTGTCTTTGTGCCACACTTTACTACTTCCGCTCTGTTTTCCTGCTTTTTTCTGTGTCGGAGGGAAGGTGGAAATACAAGAGGCCAATTTAGTGTCACTTCAGCCGTGCCTGGACGTTTGTTTCGTTCTGAGCCCCATTGCATGCGTGTGTTCAGAAAATCCACATCGGGATGAGTGACGGAGGGGACATTTTTAATTGAGAACTGTGAATGGAATAGGTGTAGCACATGCCAGATAAGATAAACTAACCCTGCTTCATCCGTGTCAGGCAGGATCACAATATCAGATGTTTTACGCACATTATTATTATTATTATTATTATTATTTCATTCTCTGTTATATCTCTCTTTTGTTGTTTGGATTTGTGCTTTAATCAAGAGTGTGGATTCTGGAGGGCGGGGCCCTCGTTTGATTGACAGCTCCACCATATGTTTTGTTTGAATTCCAATAGTGACTGGAGTGATGAAGCAAAGAACATGAGGTTCCTTGTGTTTGGAGGAAAACTGATATTAAAATATAACCTGACATTCATCTTTTGGTTTGTTGTCATTCCATTGTTGGTTTGCGTGTCCATGTTAAGCATTCCTTGTGTTTTGCTTTTGCCATTTGACAAGTTAGGACATCATATGAAACGCAGCCTGATAAATTTATGGAAAAATATTAGTAGCAAAATTCATTTTAAAATGTAATATGCAAATACACAATGCATATTCAAAAGCACTTTGACTTAACATTGAACCTTGATGTATTTATTTAAAGTGGATTTATAAAACATCTTAATTGTGAGTGTCAATTAGGGCTTGGCGATATGGCAAAAATGCAATCTTGATTAATTGTTTTCCATATTAAACAATAACGATGTATATTTCGATAGCAGTTATTGATTCTTCCAGATTTAAAAGAGTACCCCAACAATGACTGATGCCACAAATTATAGGGTCCATTAAATAGCATAAGCCGAAAATACTGTGCATCTCTAATATCAACACACTTCTAGATTCCCATTGTTGCACATTTCTGCTTGTGATTGGCTCTTAGATCAATATAGAGTAAAAAAAGTCCAGAGCTTATCATTGTTATTGACATAAATTTTTGTGCAATTCGATATAATATTGTTTATCGCCTCGGTGCTAGTTTCAATGCATTCAAAATATTTTTGATACCTTTTTGCTATAACTTTGGCTCAGAATGAATTGAATTTTGCTACAAATACCCCACGGTGTAATGATGAAAATGCAACCCTACTATAACTCCTAACTGAGTCTAAGGGTGCTTTCACACCTGTGAATCGATTCATTTGTTCCGAAACAGGGATTAAAATTGTTACATTGTTGCTCTTTGTTCTTGGTGCGGTTCGCTTTCACACTGCAAAGTTTCTAAACGGACCAAAATAGCTAAAGCAAGTCACGTGTGAGTAAACTCTCCTCACATTGGTCAGAGTTTCACGCTCAGCTGTCGGGGGGTGTGCGCGACATGTCTGAAGAGCGAGGAGGGATGCGGTGAGAAGGGTGCTCGACGTATTTGAGGACCGGGAGGGAGACGCGCGATTTCCGGCAGATTATCACTCGTTTGCGGACATCCGGGAGTCTCCCGCATTATAATCTTGCATTATATTTCAAAATGAACTTTGCTATTCATACGTTTTCATATCCTCCTGAGACCCCGTCCATTGACTTGTGTTTTACTTCGTAGTGGACATTGTGTTTTCATGAACTTTCTTTGAATGATTTGAGCTACTCTGTCAAGTCCTGTTGTACTGTGCGGAGGACATCCTGGGCTTTCTAGTGATATGTCATTTGATTGGCTGGCATGCTAGGGACCACTTCTTACACTGCACCCAAAATGGCCGGAATACAAACAAGCACATTTTATGGGAAGGAGAAATGTATGTAAAATTTAGCTTTTTAAATGTTTTTTTTACTATTATTATTACATATATATTTGTTTATTAAAGTGTCAGGAACAATACATTCAGCTTTCAAAGCTGTCAACATGTTTGTGTTTTAAAATATCATCCTTTTTTAAATGTCCACTATAGTCGACACCAGGACCATCTTAATGTAATTAATGACTGCATGTTGTAGGAGGCAGACCTGAAGCAGAGAGGATTCTTTATAAGATAGTTGAGGGAGAATCTGACTTAGTCTGACAATCAGTTTTAAGTCATTTTTATGTTAAATTTGTTTTGGATTAACATCACTTTTTTTCTTTTTGTTTGTTTGTTTGTTTTTTTAGTTCGGCTCTCTTTCAGACTATACTGTTTCAGGAATTTTAATACAAAAGGAAAAGATGGCTTTTGTTTAGTTTTTGTTACATTAATATTGGATTAATATCCCTTTACAGCCATATCCTGTACAGTTTTGTTGTCTGAGTTTGGTGGTCGTTTTGAACTAAAATGGTCCTGTGGTCCACTACAGTGGACATGCTTTAAAATTAAAAATACAAACAAAATGTAAAAACTCTAAATTGTAGAATTTTTTTTCCCTAAAGGATGTAGGAAATCACAGAAAAAAGAAGAAAAAGATTTTGAGTCTCAGGAGGTTAAATTTCAGCTTTAGTATATCAATTAATATGCAACCAAATGAGGAATTGAAGATGCTGCAAAACAGTCAATTTGGTGGAGTATAGCAGAATTGTAGTTAATATTTCAATAATTATCAACATTTTACGTGTTCACTGTTCCTAGATGTCAATAAATGCATCTTAACGTGAAATTAGAGCCTCTATCAATTGCATAAATAACCAAAAAGTAACTTTCACTTGTGTCATTTGAACACTGCAAGAAATGCTTTTCCTGTTTAGAGTTTTTGCCTGGTTTTGTCCAAATATCCAAATATTCTTAACTCAAGAAGCATTTTCTGGACAAGTAAAAATATAGTTTTGTTTTTAGAAATATTAAGTCGAATTTAAATGAGTTTTTTCCTTAAAACAAGCTAAATAATCTACCAATGGGGTAAGTAAAATAAACGTATTTCAAACTCAAAACAAGAATATTTTAACATAATGACAGATTATTTTGCTTGTTTTAAGGAAATGTAATGTAACATAATGTAACGTGTATTTAAATAGCGCATTTATTGTGTATGGCCATAACAAAAACAAAACAAAACAATATTTTTACTTGTCTAGAAAATGCTTCTTGATTTAAGAATTTTTAGATATTTAGACTACAAACGAGACAAAAAATCTTGCTTGGTTCAGTACTTCTGTTTCAATTTCCAACAAGAGTTTCAATCTCTCAGCAGCTTTCAGTTCACAAGTCTAGAAAGCATGTTGGTCAAGGCTTTTTGCAATGCTAAACCATTTGCAAGTAATTTGACTCCAAACAGGAAATATGAGCTGCATTATTTCAGCACTTTTAAGTATTAGCCTGAAACTAATAATACTTTTATACGTTTATAGATAAATTTGGATATCCCTCAAGTTTTTAGACAGCTTTTGGTCAGTTATCTCTTGCTAAATGTATCCAATCCATGCCAAAATTGGTACAGATCATATTTAATTAGAGACTCACAAAAAAACACCAAATATATTTTAGGTGCTCATTGTGATTCTCCAAAAACTAAACAAAATTGCATATGAAGACGAAAAACAGGCAGAATATATTGAGGTTTGGATTATTTTGGTTTTATTATGCCATATTGGTTCATTTAATTAGTTTCATTTTTTTGGTGAGTGATTTAACGTGTTAAAAAAATTAGGAATGTACTTTTTATTATTTTAGATATCTGTTCTTCCACTCTTCTAACCACCGCTAGGGGTGCTGCATTAGCAAAACAAATCCGATCATCTATACAACGGAGCTTCCGTCTATGTGTTTGTGTCTTTACTTCATGCTTTATTTGTCACTCAATTCTTCATTAATCTATGATACACTTTCCATTCATATTCATCCATATCTGAAGAAGGTAAAATGCCACCATATTTAAGCGCTTATTAGGCTGATGACGGCTGATCTACAGGTGCACGAGCGTGCGGGCGCGTGAATTTTGAATGCATGTGATTATTGTTAAGCACTGAATGTGGGACGTCGTGTTTTTCACTTGATGAAAGTGTCCACAGAGAGGCAAGCATGCGACCTGGGATCTCTCCTGTCCTGATGCATGTTACAGGGACAGAAACCGCATGGTACAGGGTATGCTTTTATTCTGTATGTGCTAACTTTATGGAAAGCTAACTAAAATGCTTCAGTAACGGATGAAAGCAAAATGGCGCTCTGTTTAGTGCACGCAAAAAAAATGAGAAATCATTCACTTATGCTGTTGTCATTCAGACCTTGTTGACTTTGTTCTTCTGTGAAATTTCTCAAATATGTTTTGCATATATATGACAGCTCATGGTGATCACACAAATCGATTTAAAAGGGTGCGTTCACTTAAATTTGTATTAAAAAAGGGGATTTTCTTGTTTTAGTATTTTTGCCATGTTTTCCATTTATAAATATAAAAGATAAAACAAAAGTTTTAAAGGAATAGCTCACCTTATTTGCTCTCAGGTCGTGAAAGTGCTAGATTACCTTTTTTTTCTTCTGTAAAACAATAAAGTCTTTAAAGTCATAAAAATTTACTATCTTTATTTTGCTAGCTCACATTGTTATTCTTCAGGCTCGACGGTTGTTGCTAGATCGGATACGTTTGCGGCCGGAAGTTAACGATAATTATTTATGAAATTTCCGATTTATTGTATTTTATTTGAAATGGTGTCAAGAGTTTAATTCACTTAAGTGTTTACAGTGTAACCAATATACTGAAAATATGAATTCATTATTGTATATAAAATCAACAAAGGCATAACTGTAAAAAAACAAAGCTTGTGCATCATAGAGAATAATATTTAGAAATTTTTAAAGTTGATTTGAACTTTTTATCTAAAACGGTGTCAGAGTTTAATTGACTTTTACTATTTTTACATTAAAAGTTATTTTAATTTTTTTTATAAAATAAATAGAAGGCTAATTCCAAAAACAGCGTCTTCTGCAATAACCAGGATGTTTTTCTGAACATTTTAGACCTGGTTTTATTGCATAATTTCAAATAGTTAAATTTATTGATTCGTTTGTATGGTTAATTTTTTTTTTTTAATTAAGAAATTAAGCCTTGTGCAACATAAAGGGCACATATTTATGTCTATCTAACATATTTTTGGCTCAAACTATAACAGGAGCAAAGAATTTAATTGGTTTGAAACCGAATGTCTAATGAATGTCAAACGTCAAACTAACTTTACCGCGGTCCACCACAACCCAAAACCCAACCGTCACAGAAGCGTAAAAACAGTAGTTGTACCGAGTATTATTTATCTTATCTATTAAATTACCCAGTAAATTGTATTTTTTAACCCCTACCCCCAACCCAACCCTAAACCCAACCGTCACAGTACTGTAAAAATAATAATTATTGTTATACAGTGTCATAAAAAAATGCCGCTATATTAATGTGCATATCGCACTTCCGGCCGGCCGCATATCCGATCTAGACTTTACCCTCATTCATGCCTGTCAACATTGGGATGTGAAAATAAGGGATATGCTCACCATAATAAGAGATTGACATCTTTAGATGTTATTAATATTAATTATGTGTATATGTCTGTTCAAACACGCACCCAAAATGCAGACTTTTGCTTTGTTTTAAATCACGTGTGCAGAATCTGTTTGGGGAAACGGCGTCCATTTGTCACTATGGACCGCGTCAGCTGACTGTCAGGCACCGCTATTACTGTTTTGAGGATTGCATAGGAGGGGCGACAGCGCCTGTACTGAAAAGGAAAGGGAATCCCGCAGTTTTTATATTTATTTCAAAGTGTTTTCATGCCTAAATAAATTGAAAGCACAGAACAGACTCGCATTTAAGAGCAAGGGGCGGCCCCTGGTGGTTTGTCGGTACTCAGTGTGGGTTGCATATAGCGAGGATCGGCTCTTTAATGTTTATTGCCACCCTTCATAGAAAGACTGAAAATACGGGAAAATACCTTTACGGGATGATAGTGGGATAGAACAAAAATACGGGAGAATCCCGGGAAAAACGGGAGGGTTGACAGGTATGTTCTTCAGGTGAATAATAAATTTGTGCTAATGGGCTCTATGCACAGCTAGAGTTTTAAAGCCAATGATAAACTTCCGGTGAAAGCATAATGTGACTATTTCCAATTTCACAAGGTTGTTTTTACAGCATCGATGTTGTAATGTAATTACAATACATTCAGTTAAATAAACTTAAGCATTCATTTAGTTGTTCAAGCGTAAAACAAGACGAAAGACCGTTGTAACCACTATCAGTAGCAATAGGCTAGAGCAGAAATTCCATTGAAAACACTGGGGTAAAATAAACTGTCTAATTTTAAAGACATGGCGGGGGAAATGGAATTTAATGCAGTGCTTCTTGTGCAATCTGAGACCCATTTTATATCGACTACCTATCAGGCAGTGAAGATAGCTGATTTTTAAAGAAATCAGATCTCAAACGTGACAATTTTGTAATGGAAAGACAGGCTGACAATTAAAAGTCTGTGTGCATATAGGCCATTTACCCATTAAAAAAATGTCGTTTTGGTGATCTTGTGGTCTACATGAACCGGAAACTGCAACTGTTTTTCTTTTTTGGCTAGCTCTCATTGCTTTTCTTTACATGAATAATGAATTTGTGCTAGGTTCTTTACTGGAAAAAATGTTATTTTGGTAATCTTAAACTGAGCATCTGCGTTTGGAGTGGGTGGTCCTTCTCTGTTGACATCATTTTGAGCTTCAGCCACAATATTTGTAACCACACCCCTTTTCCCATTACGGAATGATGCACATAAAGAAAACCCCGCCCCCTACTCAATATTCCATTTCAACTGAAAGTTGAAAGTTTCGATTCACAGGCCATTTCCACGTTTTAGTTTAAAACTATGCATCTTTTTCTCTTCATTTTGGCTATGTAATTTTTAGTCAAAAATGTTTTATGACTTTCGAAAATGAGGACGCATTTTTAGTCATGTGACCAGTTCATCTTAAATGATGGATGACATTATACTGCAGTTGTTTTTTGCAGCAACACCTCCATCTTACCGTAATACAACTCGACATATTGCCATGACATTTTAAAGAGCCTGAAATTAAATACAGTTGAAGTCAGAATTATTAGCCCTCCTGAATTATTAGCCACCTTGTTTATTTTTTCCCCCAATTTCTGTTTAACAGAGAGACGATTTTTTTCAACACATTTCTAAACATAAAAGTTTTAATAACTCATTTCTAATCACTGGTTTATTTTATCTTTGCCATGATGACAGTAAATAATAGTTGACTAGATATTTTTCAAGACACTTCTATACAGCTTAAAGTGACATTTAAAGGCTTCACTAGGTTAATTAGGTTAACTAGGCAGGTTAGGGTAATTAGGCAAGTTATTGTATAATGATGGTTTGTTCTGTAGACAATATATACTATATAGACTAAATATATAGCTTAAAGGGGCTAATAATTTTGACCTTAAAATGGTTTTTAAAAAATTAAAAACTGCTTTTATTCTAGCCAAAATAAAACAAAAGACTTTCTTCAGAAGAAAAATATTATCAGACATACTGTGAACATTTCCTTGCTCTGTTAAGCATCATTTGGGAAATATTCAAAAAGGAGAAAAAAATTCAAAGGGGGGCTAATAATTCTGACTTCAACTGTAAGTGTCAGGCCAAAAATGATGCAGGTTAAAGCATCTTACTTCTTAAAGATCCCATGAAATTAAAATAAAGTTTTTAGATGTTAGTATCTGTATTGTTAGTCTTCAGCATATCTATAAGCTAGTGTGCTCCAAAACAGTGACAAAATTCATGTTTAGACGATATAAAACTGATATAAACATGTAAAGCTTGTAGCTTGTCACTTCCACCTAAATGAATTAATGGTTTTATTCACCTCATCCTTTAGTTTCTCATCAAATCTTGACCAATCAAATGCCCTCTAGCATAGATTGCCCCCTTCAAGATCCTTCTCAGTGTTTCCTCTAGGATTTTTCCCAGCTGTGGCAGCAGGCTTTTTTTTTTTACACAGATCTGCCAACTATTTCAAAGAGAAATGTTACACGCAGTATTACAAGTCGAGATAGCATTCATGTAATACGAGCATGCGAATCTCTTTGCTTGCGCGCCGATTTCCTCTTCGTGCACAAAACTTCTTGCACGCACTCAAATTTACACGCTCAAGTGCAGATGTTCTCATGCGCTCTCCAGTAAGTGCTGCTGAAGTGCGATTTAGTGCGTTTTTGTGTGTTTTCTGACATTAACGCGTCCTGAAGTAAAGTGAAACGGCTATAAACTCCAGAAAGATAAGTATAATTATGGAAACTGTGTTCATCTTAACTGAAAGCTACGCCGTGTTTGCTGGCGCCCCACGCATCACGCACCTGTCAGTCAGTCAGCATGTCACCTTAAAGGGTTGAACAAATAGCGCACAGCACGGCTATGGTTACAGAAATGTTTGCGCTGTTATAATTCACTTACCTTTTAATATGTTTTGGTGCGATTATAACCCGCTATTAAAAAAACACAACTAAATGTTTTAAATGAGAAGCTGTAATGTAGCCGTATCGGGATGAATTTTAGCGTGGCGGCCCGCCACGGAAGAATGAATGTAGCGGAAACCTTGCTTCTCATTTGATGCACTTGATCTCAATCGCTCTTCCTAGCAGAGCTGTGATTTCAAAACAAAACGCAATTGCCAGTTTTATTTAAAAAAGGGGAGGGGCTACATTATGCCCCACCCATTTTCATGTTTTGGTTAAGATTACGTCAAACGTCGAATAAAAAAATGCACATTTCAAAGCACTTCACAGGACCTTTAACACTTGCAGCACAGGGAATAAAGTGTTTTCAGAAGTTTCAATGTGGATCACCAACTTTTGGGATATGTTTGAAAACGATGTTGTAGACACAGAGCATTTTTAGACTAAAACACTATTTTCAAATTGATCCAGGATGTAGTCTAAAGAAGGCTTTTAGCTGAAAGTGTGAGTCAAAATGCAAGTCAATGATTGCAGACAAGAGGGAAAATATATATACATTCCTTCTGGTTAGTTCCTTTATTCATCAGGGGTCGCCACAGCGCATGACCTTCCAGCCACAACTCAGTACTAGGAAACACCCATACAGACTCATTCAGACACATACACTACGGCCAATTTAGTTTATTTAGTTCACCTATAGCGCATGTCTTTGAACTGTGGGGGAAACCGGAGCACCCGGAGGAAACCCACACCAACATGGAGAGAACATGCAAACTCCACACAGAAATGGCAACTTATGAAATCAATGTAATAATGTTGTAAATCACGATCAGTTTCTTGCCGAACCATTGGTTTCACTTTATAAATTGTTGTGTGTATAGATTTAGTTGGTGGCGCAGTAGGTAGCACTCTCGCCTCACAGCAAGAAGGTCGCTGGTTCGAGCCTTAGCTGGGTCAGTTGGCATTTCTGTGTGGAGTTTGCATGTTCTCCCTGTGTTCGCGTGGGTTTCCTCCGGGTGCTCCGGTTTCCCCCACAAGTCCAAAGATGTGCTGTAGGTGAATTGGTAAGCTAAATTGGCCATAGTGTGTGATTGAGTGTGTATGAGTGTTTTCCAGTGATAAGTTGCAGCTGGAAGGGAATACGCTGCGTAAAACATACTAGATAAGTTGGCGGTTAATTCAGTTGTGGTGACCCCAGATTAATAAAGGGACTAAGCCTAAAAAGAAAATGAATAAATTTAGTGGGGTTTTTTGTGTCTGTATTATATTTTGTATCAGTTTTTTGTCTCTCAATGTGCCAGTAGCCAATGACTTGCATCGAGGACCACAATTTCAGCTGAAAATGTTCTTCCTTTATATCCCACAGAAAGCAAAAAGTCATCTTGCATTGGCCTGCAGCAATTTACTACATTTATTTGGTGAGCTACTCCTTTAAATTTGATCATTTTCCTATTAAACAGCAGTCAATTTTTAGCATGAAAGAATCACCGTAACCATTATTATTATTATTATGTTCATATCTCATATCATGCATAGGAAAGCAGATTTCAGTCTGATTGAAGAATGTGAAACGGTTTGGTTTCAGTTTTTTTTTTCAGGTGTATTTTTTAATGATTCTCTTTTATGTCACTGCCAACAGAAAAGCATTTTCTCTCGTTTTCTTCGCTTGCCTTAATTATTGCATGCCAGAATTGAGTTGGTTTGGTTCTCGTAAGTCACCCACTGTGAATAATTATTTTCATGACACTCATAATAACATATACATATATACAGTGCAAACCTGTATCTGTTGATTTGGTTTACTTTGAGAAGCGTTTTGATGATTACTGTGATCCCGACTTCTCGTTTTCGTTGTGAAATCTTGTTCATAGGTGGACACACAGTTGTACGCTTTCTTTTGCCAAAGCATTTTTAACTGGCCTTTGTAAGATATGAGCTGACTGATTCACGACACTTGTGTAAAAATCATGTCTCGTGTTTTGTTTGCATTAAAAGTAGATCAATGATTAATGTTGTTTCTGAATGTGTGTTGATTGCAAAAAGAGGCCATTTACTGTCATTTTACATTTTGTCTGAAATATCTGATTTGATATAGTACAATACTGCATATTATAGACTATATGTACTGTAAAACATACACTCACCGGCCACTTTATTAGGTACACCTGTCCATCTGCTTGTTAACGCAAGTTTCTTATCAGCCAAACACATGGCAGCAACTCGATGTATTTAGGCACGTGGTCGAGATGATCTGCTGCAGTTCAAACCGAGCATCAGAATGGAGAAGAAAGGAATTTTAACTGACTTTGAACGTGGCATGGTTGTTGGTGCCAGACGGGTTGGTCTGAGTATTTCAGAAACTGCTGATCTGCTGGGATTTTCACGCACAACCATCTCTAGGGTTTACAGAGAATGGTCTGAAATAGAGAGAATATACAGTGAGCGGCAGTTCTGTTGGCGCTAATGCCTTGTTGAGGTCAGAGGAGAATGGCCAGACTGGTTCCAGCTGATAGAAAGGCAACAGTAACTCAAATAACCACTCGTTACAACCGAGGTCTGCAGAAGAGCATCTCTGAATGCACAACACGTCCAACCTTGAGGCAGATGGGCTACAGCAGCAGAAGACCACACCGGGTGCCACTTCTGTCAGCTAAGAACAGGAAACTGAGACTACAATTCGCACGGGCTCACCAAAATTGGACAATAGAAGACTGGAAAAACGTTGCTTTAGGGCTGCACGATTAATCATATTATTATCACGATAACGATATTTGTAGCCCACGATTAATAATTAAATATTGTTGTGATTTTACAGTATAAAGACCAAGCTGTTATTTTAATGGGTGGAGTTTACAGATTGTACCGCATCACAAGCATGAGGTGATTGTGTCTAGATTGCAGGTTCATTTTCATCAGATCTGGTGCAACTTTTATTATTTACAAGAAAAGAAACTGTAATTAAAAGTTTCAGATCAATTAAACTCACTTTATAAAAAGACTAGCCTGTTTTATGCATTAAATAATGAAATAACTAATTTCCTTTATTTCCTAGACTACATGAACTTTATTGTTTCACAGTTTTAATATGTATATATGTTTTTTTTTTTTTAAATATTCGTTTAACAAATATTTTAGCACATCGAAAGTAATTAAATTACCTGTCTTTTGATTAAAAACTTCATCCAAAGGATCAGGAATTGAGAAAAAACCAATCATCCAACACATGCATCGCTCTCATGCCACGTTTTCGAGGATAAATTCATGTTCGTGAATGTTGCTTTAAATAGAATACAATTATTAAAAACACATTAAAGACTATACACATAAAATAAAACATTCATAAAGGTGTATCTTATGGAAAAACACCAATTTACAGGCGCTGCTTTCTGTTTTAAAAGAATCAAGCAGATTAAAAAAAATAAATCTAACTTACAAAAGAAAAATGACAGAGGAATTTTGCAAAAGAAAAAGATTAAACATAGCGGCAATGTTAAAAGAACATTCTACTTTAATATATTCTATTATATATACAAAGGAATAATCGTCATCATTAATAGCGATTAAGATTTTGAGCAAAATAATCATGATTATCATTTTTTCTGTTATCAAGCAGCTCTACCTTGCCTGGTCTGATGAGTCTCGATTTCTGCTGCGATATTCGGATGGTAGGGTCAGAATTTGGCGTCAACAACATGAAAGGATGGATCCATCCTGCCTTGTATGAACAGTTCAGGCTGGTGGGGGTGGTGTAATGGTGTGGGGGATATTTTCATTGCACACTTTGGGTCCATTAGTACCAATTGAGCATCGTGTCAACGCCACAGCCTACCTGAGTATTGTTGCTGACCATGTCCATCCCTTTATGAGCACAGCGTACACATCTTCTAATGGCAACTTCCAGCAGGATAACGCACCATGTCATAAAGCGTGAATCATCTCAGACTGGTTTCTTGAACATGACAATGAGATCACTGTACTCAAATGGCCTCCACAGTCACCAGAACTCAATCCAATAGAGCACCTTTGGGATGTGGAATAACAGGAGATTCGCATCATGGATGTGCAGCAACTGCGTGATGCTATCATGTCAATATGGAGCAAAATCTCTGAGGAATATTTTCAGTACCTTGTTGAATCTATGCCATGAAGAATTAAGGCAGTTCTGAAGGCAAAGGGGGTCCAACCCGGTACTAGTAAGGTGTACCTAATAAAGTGGCCGGTGAGTATAGATATATGTATATTAATAAATGATTATTATTTTTATAGGCTTTATTTTTCACCCTATATTTTTTCTTATGCATTGATTAAAATTATTTTTATTTTCAAAATCAAAAGTTGGCAGGTCCCATAATGCAATTTGAAAGCATAACACATTTGATATTTTTACAGTGTATGCATCAAACATTTGTACTGTATGAAAGAAACTATTGGATATACTGAAATATACAGTATTATTTTACCCTAGATATGCATACTTGATCCATACTAACTGTGCATAGTATATACCATAGACTGTAAGGTAACTGTTAGCCTATATACTCAGCATGGCTAGTAAGTCAGTATGCTATTCTAAATATAACTGATAATTAGCAATTACTGTCGCCTAATGGCTAAACAGCCCAATAGATGGTAAAATGAAACTGTGTAATGGCATAAAAACACGCCTCAAGATTCACAAAGAGCGTAATTTACATCGTAATAACACCAGAAAGAGCGAATGGTGTTGTTATCCTTAGCATCACAGTGCAAAACACACTTCATTCTGGAGCAAGCTCGTTTGTTGTTCCTTGTTGTCGTTCTGCTGCTTCTCAACAATATGAGAAAATCTCCAAATAGTTTGTACACACATTTCTCCATTGTGTTGCAAATAGCTCGCATTAATCGATTGAGAAGCGGCCCGTGAAATAGCAGATTAACTCGCACTGGAGCGCAGACTCCATTGTGTCTTTATTTACTACTAACAGCCTACCCAGTAACCCCAGGCAACCGTAGACACTCGGTGGGCGGGGCCTGTTGGGCTGCTCTCACGTGATTGGCTCCTGGCAGGTGTTCTGAGGTTGCATATGCTGAAGTGGAGGGTGCGTGGGTGTGTGTGTGTGTGTGTGTGTGTGTGTGTGTGTGTGTGTGTGTGTGTGTGTGTGTGTGTGTGTGTGTGTGTGTGTGTGTGTGTGTGTGTAGATTTACATGTAATTAATGATTTGTCAACATATTAAACATGTTTTCTTTCCATCACATTGTTATTGATTATAGGAAAAACAAATATGTATTTAGCACATTAACATCTGAGATTCTGTGTGGAGTTTGCATGTTCTCCCTGCGTTCGCGTGGGTTTCCTCCGGGTGCTCCGGTTTCCCCCACAGTCCAAAGACATGCAGTTCAGGTGAATTGGGTAAGCTAAATTGTCCGTAGTGTATGAGTGTGCATGTGTGTGTGGAAGTTCCCAGAGATGGGTTGCGGCTGGAAGGGCATCCGCTGCGTAAAATCGTGCTGGATAAGTTGGCGGTTCATTCCGCTGTGGCGACCCCGCAAGGGACAAAGCCGACAAGAAAATGAATGAATGACATCTGAGATTCCAACTTCATTTTATTTTATACAGACACATAATTTAATGTTAATTTGCTGTATTATGTATTAATTTTGTTATTAGTCCTAATTAAATACGTTGTTCTATGCTTTCTGAAAGGTTTTACAGATACATCAGCCCATCCCCCACTGTCTTTTATCCATCTAATGATACATAAACACAGTTATCAGTAATAAAAACTAAGATTTATATTATTTTTAGGTCAATAAAATTCTAGGCAATTCTGGGTTTGTCGCAATGTTAGTTTTTATTTTATTTAGTTTCATTTTTAATTAAGCAATGCTGCTGGTCAGATTGTAATCAAATATACAGGGAGCGCAGAATTATTAGGCAAGTTGTATTTTTGAGGATTAATTTTATTATTGAACAACAACCATGTTCTCAATGAACCCAAAAAACTCATTAATATCAAAGCTGAATATTTGTGGAAGTAGCTTTTAGTTTGTTTTTAGTTTGAGCTATTTTAGGAGGATATCTGTGTGTGCAGGTGACTATTACTGTGCAGAATTATTAGGCAACTTAACAAAAAACAAATATATACCCATTTCAATGATTTATTTTCACCAGTGAAACCAATATAACATCTCAACATTCACAAATATACATTTCTGACATTCAAAAACAAAACAAAAACAAATCAGTGTCCAATATAGCCACCTTTCTTTGCAAGGACACTCAAAGCCTGCCATCCATGGTGAACAGATCAAAACACTGACAGAATCCATCAACATTGCGTGCAGCAGCAACCACAGCCTCCCAGACACTGTTCAGAGAGGTGTACTGTTTTCCCTCCTTGTAAATCTCACATTTGATGATGGACCACAGGTTCTCTATGGTGAACAAGGAGGCCATGTCAATTGTTTTTTTTCTTTTAGACCCTTTCTTGCCAGCCACGCTGTGGAGTACTTGGACGCGTGTGATGGAGCATTGTCCTGCATGAAAATCATGTTTTTCTTGAAGGATGCAGACTTCTTCCTGTTTCACTGCTTGAAGGTGTCTTCCAGAAACTGGCAGTAGGACTGGGAGTTGAGCTTGACTCCATCCTCAACCCGAAAAGGCCCCACAAGCTCATCTTTGATGATACCAGCCCAAACCAGTACTCTACCTCCACCTTGCTGGAGTCTGAGTCAGACTGGAGCTCTCTGCCCTTTACCGATCCAGCCACGGGCCCATCAAGACTCACTCTCATTTCATCAGTCCATAAAACCTTAGAAAAATCAGTCTTGAGATATTTCTTGGCCCAGTCTTGACGTTTCAGCTTGTGTGTCTTGTTCAGTGGTGGTTGTTTTTCAGCCTTTCTTACCTTGGCCATGTCTCTGAGTATTGCACACCTTGTGCTTTTGGGCACTCCAGTGATGTTGCAGCTCTGAAAAATGGCAAAACTGGGGGCAAGTGGCATCTTGGCAGCTGCACGCTTGACTTTTCTCAGTTCATGGGCAGTTATTTTGCGCCTTGGTTTTTCCACACGCTTGCGACCCTGTTGACTATTTTGAATGAAACGCTTGATTGTTCGATGATCACGCTTCAGAAGCTTGGCAATTTTAAGAGTGCTGCATCCCTCTGCAAGATATCTCACTATTTTTGACTTTTCGGAGCCTGTCAAGTCCTTATTTTGACCCATTTTGCCAAAGGAAAGGAAGTTGCCTAATAATTATGCACACCTGATATAGGGTGTTGATGTCATTAGACCACACCCCTTCTCATTACAGAGATGCACATCGCCTAATATGCTTAATTGGTAGTAGCCTTTCGAGCCTATACAGCTTGGAGTAAGACAACATGCATAAAGAGGATGATGTGGTCAAATTACTTATTTGCCTAATAATTCTGCACTGCCTGTATATATAAGTCGCCACACAATAAATCAACAGTGGCTTTTTTTGCTATGGAAAAAATAAAGACCGCTTGCTCTCTGATCCTACACTGTAAAAAATCCTGGTTGTCTTAAATTTTTAAGCTGAATCAAATTAACCAGTCCATTGAACTTATATTATGTTAAACTGACTTAAACAGCTTGCATAACTTAATTTTATGAGTTAGAACATGATTAACTTAGTTTAAAAACTTACAATAAACTAAAAACATGCTTTTACAATGTATGGATTTACAATTTAGTGTAGTTTATGGTTCTGCAAACTATTAATGACATTTCTAAAAAAAGAAAAAATATATATATATATATTTATATTTCACACAATACCAATGTTTTTACTTCAGAAGAGTTAAGGTAATTTACCTTACATCTGAACAACTGTCATTTTATGTACAGAAATAAATTCACAGAATGACAACAGCTTCATTGAAAATTTGTAAGAAATTTAATAAAACCTATAGAATATTAAAGATATTAGCATTTTACTCCAACACATGTTTATTAAATCCATAGAAACTGAGATTCTCTCTCTCTCTCTCTCTCTCTCTCTCTCTCTCTCTCTCTCTCTCTCTCTCTCTCTCTCTCTCTATACATATATATATATATAAATCTATGGGTATAAATATACACATGCATATATGTGGAGGTATAGAAGATATATATAGATGAGCAATATCACACGAGTAGCGATATGGCTGTATATCGACACTGGTGGGAGGCATGTGTTGAATCGGGTGCCTTACTGTACGTTCACACCGAAAGCGGCGAGAGCGTCAAAGTAGCCGAAAGTCATTCATTTTCAATATGAGCCGGCAGCGATAAGCGGCGAGGAGAGTTGAAATCAAGTCAACTTTATGGTAATAAGCTATGACGCGGTTCGGCGGCAAGCAATCGGAATGTAGAAGTCCACCGGTTGAGAGGAGTCCAGAGAACACAGTCACTGTGAACTTTGGTTCCGACCACAGTTGTTCCCAAGGGTTTAATTATTGCGGTCGTTGGATTTCCAATTATTTGCAATGTTTTTTTACTGGAACGTAGATTTAAAAAGTTACTGGCAAGTTACTGATGTGCATCAATGTTATATATATTTATTTTCTTTAAAAAAAAGCGGGAACTTCATGCGACAATACAAAACAGTATTGCTGCTTCAGAATATTTCAGGCATATGGACACATAGTGGAGCAAAGCCACACCACATGCAACTAGATCTTCCGTAGTTAAGTAAATTTGATAATAAGTGTGCAACACCTTCACACTAGAAAGCATGTTTTATGCGGGACTGTAACTGATATGATATGCTGCAACGGCTCCTTTAAATACGAGATCAATGTAACGAATTTTGACGCTCTCGCCGCCGGAGCTCACGGCAGACAGCGTTGTCGCCAGGGCGGCCAGAGCGACCTTTGACGCTCTCGCTGCTTTCGGTGTGAACGTACAGTTAGTGCCCCCTATACAGCTATATCGCACTGCTACTCGTGTGATATTGCATTTATATAACAGTTCAACGGCATAATCGTGTATTCATTCATTTATTTTATTTCGGCGTAGTCCCTTTATTAATCCGGAGTTGCCACAGCGGAATGGATCGTAAACTTATCCAGCACATGTTTTATGCAGCGGATGCCTTTCCAGCCGCAACCCATCCCTGGGAAACATCCATACACACTCATTCACTACGGACAATTTAGCCTACCCAATTCACCTGTACCGCATGTCTTTGGACTGTTGGGGAAACCGGAGCACCCGGAGGAAACCCACGCGAATGCAGAGAGAACATGCCACACAGAACTCCACACAGAAACGCCAACTGACCCAGCCGAGGCTCGAACCAGCGACCTTCTTGCTGTGAGGCGACAGCACTACCCACTGCGCCACTGTGTCGCCCATAATCGTGTATATAAAAAGAAAATCAAACACGAAGAGTCTCAAAAACGTACGAGGAACTACTTTCTTTCGTCATTCATTCACATCTGCAGCTGAGGTCAGAACAGCAGAAACCAGTATGTGAATGATTCTCTAGCGTAATATCTGAAGTGATGACAAAACAGGTTATTTTGCTCACATTTAAAGATCATAAGGCTGAACCAAGCAGCAACCTCCCGCTCTCCCTCGTGAAGCTAATATGGAAGTAACTGAAACTGCAATTCATTGAAATTCCACTAGTTCTGGCTCCATAATAGAGCAAATTTCTATTGAGCCCACTGTTTAAATGGCCAACTTTACAGCAAAAAAAAAGGTGTTTACAGCCTGGTACAAAGAACAGTTTTGGTGCATATAGCTAATATTACCCTTCATGACAACTTTGAGGGGGTGAATTTTTTTTATAACTTATCCATTTCCTTTATATTAGGTTATATTAAGTCTGCATAATTAAGGGCGTGGCCACTTGAGTGACAGCTAGCTCTCTCTGGTCGCCGTTACTTCACCTCAGCCGGTTAGCCGCTGAACTCGGCATATATATCGTATTTTTGTTTGGTTTTATTTGGCTTTACACAGTCAGTTGCCATTTGGAATAATTTCTTACAATTATCAGATACTATAGCATGCTGTGCGCACTTAATTGTGCTTACAAACCATTCAAGTTGCCTCCATTTCCCAGGTGAGTGAAATTCTATACTTATATACCATCTCTATAAATGTATTTGTTTTATTTATATATATATATAATATTTATTTATATATATAATATTTATTTATATATATAAATTTATTTATATATTTATTTTTATGTATATATATGTATATATATATTTATATATATATATATTTATATATTTAATTATTTTATATATATATATATATATATATATATATATATATATATATATATATATATATATATATATATATATATATATATATATAAATTTATATATATATATATATATTTTTTTTAATTAATTAATTAATTTATATATATATATATATATATATATATATATATATATATATATATATATATATATATATATATATATATATATATATATATTTATTTATTTATATATATATATAATTTTTAAAGAATGTATTATATTTTTAGTTTATTTCATTTAAGCAATTTAATATTTACAGGTATATTATTCAGCAGTGTATTGTTTTTAAATATTTCATTCGCTAAACCATGTCCTGCATGTGTGTGTGTGTGTGTGTGTGTGTGTGTGCGTGCGTGCGTGTGTGGATCAGGGTGGGGTGTTGCGCATGCACGCTGGCTTTGGCGTGTAAATCTCCATCAGTGTCTGTCTTGGATCTTCCTGCTTCTGCGCCGGAACACGAGAGAGAAGAGCCCGTCACCTAAAACACGGGGAAATCTCACCGTCCACCATCACAGCCGCTGCAGGATCGCTCTGGAAGCTCCACCATCGCTTCATCCCGGTTGTTGAGAGCCGACGGCGGCGGGTGTCATTGAGCTGCGGGGCGTCGCTTCTCCAAACGCGCATCGGGAACCTTTATTACGCGCGCGGATCACCAGAAATTAGCAGAGATGTCCGGATACCAGGGCAAGAAGAACATCCCTCGCATCACCGTGAGTACAGACACACCTGAAAACAACCTTTGCATATTAGCATGTGACTCGTGAATGGCATTCCGCTGCTGAAATGCACGAGATAGGGGTCGTGGTTTCATCAAGTCGATACCGTTACATCAGATGCTGAATTACTGTCACTTTTCATTTCGCTGTGATGTGCCCACTTTCAGATGTGTTTCTTTGTGGGTCAGATTGACTGAAGCTCTGCTAGGATGCATTTGTTATATCCATTCATGCATTATTAAACAGGCCTCGTTGCTATTTTAATTGCAATAACTATATTACAATCTAATTTTGTTGCTGGATGTGTATCTTAAAGTGTTGCTATGTCATGTCCTGGATTGATATATGGTAGTTTATTATTAGAGCACCTTTGTGATTGCTGTCTTTGCATGCATTGAAGTGTTCCCCTGTCAAAATCTCAAATTATTTAAGCATGAATTTATGCATGCATTCTGTTGAGATACTAGGAATATGCATCAAATAATTAAATACAAGATGCAAGATTACTAGATAGACACATTGACGATCAGATGAATATTTTATCCACTTCTCAGTGAATATAGGTCATATATTTTGGTGCATTTGAATAAAACCGATGCATTAAATGGGTATATTTATTAAAATAATATTTTAGTCTCCGAACATCTTTAAAAATAGAAAGATAATACATTTAAATTCATGCAAATTTATGTTTTTTTTTTTCTCTTTATTTTTTCCTCTTTTTAAAATTTAGTTTAATAATTTTTCCTAACATAAAAATTTGGGCTGCTAATTATCGGATTCTTAGTTACTGTTTGTACTATGTGTTAGATAAGCTCCAGATTTGGCTTCAGTAATGTCTAATCTAATGTATATGCACAAATATAATATTGTTAAGCATCCTATAAAAAATATTAATTTAAAAGACTCATATACTGTATGCTAAGCACCGTGTGATTCTTCTCTATTAAATATGAAGCAGTCATTGCTGCTCTTTGGAAATGTTTGTGCATTGTGGCTTTGCGTGCACTAAAATCAGAATCAAAAGTGTTTCATTTTAGTCAAAACAAAACAAACAACAGTAATCTAATACGCTCTTAATAAGAGACAAACCATTACTTTTGTGAATGGTGCTTTTGCAGGCATTCAAATAATTCTCCATCATAAATCTGTAGTATTTTATTTTTAAAAAATAGTTTTGAAGGCTAAGCATGCATGCATTTTTTGAGATAACAGGAATAAAACATAATGCATAGCCTAAAAACATTTCTTAGTCATTTAAGAAAAAAAAAATCGTACATGAATGTGTTTTAAATATGCAATTGCATGCATTAACCCTCATGTGCTGTTGGGGATGTTTTCATCCACTCTGGGGGGATTTTATCTTAATTTGGCCATAACTTGCTCTCTGTTTCAGCTAGTGGAATTATTTTTGGTGTCAAATTTTATTTTGACACATATTTTGAGAAAATGCTTTGAAATTTCTCAAAGATACACTCTTGGCAAATTTACTGCTAGGCATGGGACGATAACTGTTTTCAAGATATACCGCGGTTTAAAAAAGTCAAGGTTTTAAAGTCGCCAAAAAGTTCTGTAATACCGTTCCTAAGGTATATATACGATTTTTTTATTTACTTTTTTTCCTTTCTTTTTTTTAAGCAACAGTATCTCCAGCAGAAAAGATATCCAAAGATGCCATTTTAAAATGTAAAGAAATCTCTGTTTTTGAAACTAATGAAGAATTGAATGATTCATTTTAATTATTTAGCCTGACATGTTTACTCCTCCGAAATATTATAAATGTGTCTTAAAATAAAATTAGTTGTTTTCAAAGGGTAAAAAAATTGTTGTTTTTACCCAGACATTTAAAAAGAATATATTTTAGAGCAGTAATCACAGTACCGTGAAACCGTGATATTTTTATCCAAGGGTATCATACCATCAGAATCTTATTCTATGCCTATTTGCTACCCTTTTGTTATGTTCAGGATGAAAACATCCACTGAATTAAACTGCTGTAAAAAGGCATCAGATAAATATTTTTTCAAATGTGTTTGCATAAATCTGTTAATCAACCTCAGTCCTGATCAAAACTACTAAATTGCTTAGAGAATTACAGGATTTTAATTCTTTAATTGCCAAATTCATAAATGATGTCACTGATTTGGTGAAAAAAACACACAAAATGAAGCATTTTCAATATAAAAACTAACTGTGGACTGGATTTTTTGTTTTTTACCTTTTATCTCAGTCTTGGACATGTGAAACAGCATTGCCTTTGATGCAATTGCTTTGCTGATGTAGCGGAAGGGGCGAAGCTATCGGGCGCTCATATTGGATAACTTTATTTTGGATGGTGAAAGCAAAATTCTCCCATAGATATATACATTAGATGTCGCCTTCCCTGCTGTGGTCTATTAGAACGAATACGTCAATAGAGCCGCCATTTTAGTACAGGGTAGCGCTCCTTTGAAATGAATGCGGGACCAAGGTGAAGTGGAGGACTGTGGCCATCCAAAGCCAGAGAAATACACATATACATGTATATCTATGATCAGGAGTTTTCCCCGGTGGTCCATTTGCAAATATTTTTTTAAATTACGAAATGTTATAATTTTACATCACTTTTCTACATTGATGGATGTGACCGCATGAGCATTCCTGACAAAGAGCGTGTGTTTGTGTGCATGGAAATGCATGTTCCTCCTTCCCAGTTAATTTGATCTAATCCATGTCCTGAAACACACTCCCTCTCCTGCTTTCACTTCTCAATCTGACGGAGGGAGCGATTCGTTTGAGAATGAATCCCCTTTATGAACGACTCGTTCACTTAGCCGACAATAACACATGTTTCTGGCAGCACAGCGTCTTGTTGTGATATTTCATAACATTGTTTGCTTATTTTATTCAACAAAACTAGCATAAGCTTAGAATTTAGTGCGAGTTGGTGCTCCTTTGCCTTATGGTCACTGCAGTAAGAGACTGTATTATCATCAATACTTGTTAAGCACAAAAGTTCATAACATACAAAAACATAAAAATCGAAATCTTACCAATGTTCTGCCTTTGTGCTTTGTTTATTTGTTTGCTCGTTACTACATCCGAACACAGCCCTAAAGTCCAGCATCTTCACATTGGCACACTGTCTTGACTAGTGCGGTTGAATGACATTTGTCATAGGAGCACTGTACCAATGTGGCGGCGCTATTGGCGCATACTCAGGGTCCCTATGTGATATCTAGTGTATATATCTATAAAAATCTCTTACGAGAGTGATTATAGCGCCCCCGATGGTGAATGTGGTTATACTCAGGGCAGGTATTATTTGGTACTTTGGTCATTTATTTCACTAATTTGGCGACCATCAAACATCATCAGGGAAACGGTTTGAATTTCCGCTTAGTAAAAAACATTAGTGTTCCATTTGGGACGATACTACATACATATACTTTGCTGTTGAGTGTGTAAGTGCATAAGTGCATAGTGTATAGTGTGCCATTTGGGACGCAGCTATTGTGAGAGTGACCTTTGCACACTTATGCCGAGTTCAGACTGCATGATTTTCAAAGTAGTCGTGTCACAGATGTTTTCACACTGCATGACTCTCTGGGCTAGCGTTTTGTTGCTGTGTTGTTTATACTGCAAGATGGATCGACGACAGGGGGTTTCACACTGTATGACTTTAAAATAGGAAGAGTCGCTGACAACTTTGTCCAAACTACGACTCACAACCAAAAACACGTCGTATATCTTTTGATATTAACTACATAATGAGAAAGAAGCATTTAATGGGGTAGAAAATGTACATATTTGCTGACCTGCGTTTGAAGGGAATTAGTCATTTCTGCTCAACTTTTTTGTTTCGACCCGGTTGTGGTTTTGCTCAGATGACACATCAAACAGACACGGGTCCTCCTGCCAAATTTCTGCTAGTTTTTCCTCAATTTCTTGGGTCCAAATAAACTGAAAACGAGCTCTTTTAACTTCTCCCCCAGCCTCCCAATGGCCTGCAGGTACCCACACTAGTGGATGCTGCTCTCTCATTGGCTGTAGGTGATCGCCGATGTTATTTTCAGTCAAAACTAGTTTCACACGGCATGATTTGAATCGCCGACAGCTCCAGATATTCAGCATGCCAAATATCTCACGGGCATTGGCGACTCATCTGCAATTCTCTCAGATCGCGTTCTTGATAGTTCACACTGTGTGATTGTCACTCGCATGCACGAGCACCGATTTGCCTGTGATTTCAGGCATTTGTCGGCGATTTCTCAAAATCTGTCGGCGAGTCAAAATCGGGGTTAAAATCATGCAGCCTGAACTCGGCATTACCTTGATGTGTCTGAGGCCCCGTTTACACTAATGCGTTTTCGTTTTAAAACGCATAAGTTTTGCTACGGTTACGCCATCCGTCTACACTACGCCGGAGTTTTCGAGCCCCAAAAACGGAGCGTTTTGAAAACGCTGGAGGGGTCGTTTTCATTCTAAAAGGCTGCTGCTCCGTCTCAAGTGTGGATGGGGGAAAATGGAGACATCTGAAAACGGAGGCGTGGCTGCTGAGATTCGCTACCTGATTGGGGCTTTTGGGTCATTGCGTATCCTCCCTCTATTTGCCAAGCCCCTATCACATGACTAACGCTACCGGAAGACGGCAGACCAGCCTTCACTGTAAACAACAACATGGACACAGAAATGGGAGCGTTGTTTGCACTATTGTTCGTTTTAGGCGCCATTGTGCAGTTAAACTCTGCCCTTTTTTACTACAGCAGCTGCATATATTCGCAAGAGGCAAGCTATTGTTCGAGCACTCGCTAATCGCTCGCGTTCATCGTTCAACCAGCGTTTGTTGACTAACAATAACCAAATGCCGAGCGAGACACATGCTTCCTGAATGCCCAGTGCGCGAATGGTCACGTGATGTACGTTTTTGGGGGAGAAGTGTGGACGGAGATATGTTTAGAAACGCTAGATGAAACGCTAGTGTGGACGCGGATCGTTTTTGATCTAAAACGCCGTTTCAAAACTAAAACGCATTAGTGTAAACGGGGCCTGAGAAAACCAAAATATGCATCTTAGTTCTCAGAACTACATGGAGTAAACAAAAACAAAGACTGCGTATTCATGCACCATCAAATGTGCTTATAATGGAAGTCAATGAGGCAGAAACAGCCACCAGCAGTAAATTAAGGAGAAAAAATTTAAATCTAACAGTGCAACAAAGACAATGTTGTTACTAATCGTTCACATGTCCAAGACAGATAAAAGGTTAAAGAAATCCACAATTACTTTTTATATAGAAAATGCATTATTTTGTGTGTGTTTTTCACCAAATCAGTGACATCATTTATGTATTTGGCAATTAAAGAGTTAAAATCCTGTAATTTTCTAAGGAATTTAGTAGTTTTGATTAGGACTGAGGTTGATTAGATTTATGCAAACACATTTGAAAAAAATATTACTCTGATGCATTTCTACAGCAGTTTCAGTCGATGTTTTCATCCCGAACATAAAGCATAATAAACTTGAACAGTGCACAAGAGTTACAAATCTAACAAAACTAACCTGTATAAATCCTGCATTTATCACAGCTCAAGATAAATTAAAATCAAATCAAACATTATTCCAACCAATCCTTCAAATGCAATGCATATATCTGTAGTATATCAAGATATCTCAGCTTGTGCATGCATCGACAACGTTCCCCTTCAGAAGCGCATTCGCTTAATGTAAAAAGCAGCTTCAGATTAAGCTGGCGATACAATGGCCTGCGCACCCACCCCCCCCTGCTGTGAGCCGGAGCCGGTTTGATAGCCATGCTAAATGCAGAGGACCGTCTCCGGAGGAAATGAATGAAAATCCTCTTTTGAAAAGTAGGTCAGTGAATGTAAAGTGTAAGTCATGGTATGTGGTGGTGCATGCCTGTATTTCAGTTTCAGTGCAGAGACGCTGTGGATGTGATATGTGCTAGGGCTAATGATCAGATAGCGAGGCCTGTAGGAGAACGAGCAGGTCTGGGAAACGGTGGAGAAAAAGATGAAAACTCAAAAAGATGAGATCGGGCCTTCAGTTCTTGGGTGTCAGCTATAAGCTTCAGCCATTTTTAGGGATGATGATGATTATAAGGCTGGCAGAGGATGGTGAACGCTGATACTGTACTGCACTGGAAAGCTTAAAGAGACAGTTCACCCATAAAGGGAAATTCAGAAAAGCTAATGCTTCACTTGTTCCAAACCTGTTTGAGTTTCTTTATTCTGTTAAATGCAATAGAAGATGTTTCGAAGTAAGCTGAAAACCTGTAACCATTGACTTCCATGTATGTATTTGCAACTATGGAAGTTAATGGTTACAGGTTTTCAGCTTCCTTCAAAATATCTTCTTTTACATTCAACAGAAGAAAGAAACTTGGTGGCACTTTAAATTAGTTAATCTTAATGTATTTACTAATATGAACAATTATTAAAGGGGTGGTCCACTACGATATCACTTTAGTTGATGTGTAATGTAGCTGTGTGAACATAAACGACATCTCTGAATGTAAGACGCTCAAAATTCAATGCAAGGGGAGACATTGGCTTTTATAGAGTTAGCTTAGCAAAGCCTACAGCGAACGAAGTTGTGGACTACAAAAAAATACATTCAGGCTAGTGAGATCACAAGGGTTTCCGGTTACATGCATTTACCATGCGCACACACCCTGCACAGCGAAGGGGCGTGGCCAGAGGCGCTGTAATGTTACAGCAGAGAAAGCTAAAATGACGTCCAAATGCTGCTATTTCCACAGAGCTTCTTCTGTTTCTGTATTTGGGCTTCCAAAGGACACAACACAAAGAGAGAAGTGCTTAGTTTAATGTTAATTATGTTCCAGAGAATTATAAAACATATAAAGCGCTAGCATATGACAAAGGAGAGCTTCGAGAATCTCTTAGTTCAGTGCTGGATTCAGCTAAAACTCCTCAAAGAAGGAGCATCTCCAACCATAATAGAAGAAGCTGTGGATTGTGAGCCACAACCTGTAAGTGTTTTTATTTGTTTAAACTGACCAACTACAGGCACAGTTTCTAGCATTAACAATATGTTGTAGCGAGGACAAACCCCTGTAAACAGTGCTTAATTTGAGCCAGATCTTGCCGGACTCTGTTCCGGAAAATGTCAGATATTCGTGTTTTGCTTTCCGGTATTTATTTTAATAGATCCGGCATTAACTTTTGCGTGAGTAATAAAATAAAAATAATAAAAGACAGTTCAGAAATATGATGCTCTTTTTTTGTTCTATCACCGTTTAATGATGTCATGTTCTGCGAAAACTGAAATTGTGTGGTGGACGTCGGTCACGGTAACCTTTATTTCCTGGTTTTGTTCCAGGAATTATTCATTTCCAAATTAAGCACTGTAAACACTCACAGTCTTAAGCAGCCCTGCTGAAAAATCCAGCTTAAATTAGCCTAAGCTGGTTGGCTGGTTTTAGCTGGTCGACCAGCCTGGTTTTAGAGGGGTTTTGGCCATTTCCAGGCTGGTTTCCAGCCATTTCCAGCCTAATCTTAGCTGGTTAGGCTGGAAAATGACCAGCTTAAACCAGCTAAAACCAACTTGACCAGCCTGGTTTAAGCTGGACATAGCTGGTTTTTGCTGGTCAAGCTGGTTTTAGCTGGTCAACTCCCACTAGCTAATGGACCATTATTCTAAAGTGTTACCAGAAACTCATATAGGTTTGGAAACACTTGAGGGAGAGTAAATATTGGGTTAATTTTCATTTTTGGGCGAACTGCTTGAAAAGAGTCATTTTGATCCACATATTGATTTACTGAACTGCATACACTCACCGGCCACTTTATTAGGTACACCTGTCCAACTGCTTGTTAACTCAAATTTCTAATCAGCCAATCACATGTCAGCAACTCAATGCATTTGGGCATGTAGACATGGTCAAGACGATCTGCTGCAGTTCAAACAGGGCATCAGAATGGGGAAGAACGGTGATTTAAGTGACTTTGAACGTGGCATGGTTGTTGGTGCCAGACAGGCTTGTCTGAGTATTTCAGAAACTGCTGATCTACTGGGATTTTCACGCACAACCATCTCTAGGGTTTACAGAGAATGGTCAGAAAAAGAGAAAATATCCAATGAGCGGCAGTTCTGTGGTCGCAGTTCTTTGTGGATGCCAGGTCAGAGGAGAATGGCCAGACTGGTTCCAGCTGATAGAAAGGCAACAGTAACTCAAATAATCACTCGTTACAACCGAGGTCTGCAGAAGAGCATCTCTGAACACGCAACACGTCCAACCTTGAGGTAGATGGGCTGCAGGAGCAGAAGACCACACCGAGGGCCACTCCTGTCAGCTAAGCACAGGAAACTGAGGCTACAATTCACACAGGCTCACCAAAATTGGACAATAGAAGATTGGTGAGTGTAGATCTGTAGCACATTAGCAATTAGTCTCACTGGTCAAACATTGGAATTGGTTTGTGTGGTCATCATTTCAAAGAGCATTTTTTATCCAGACAGAACATTTCTTTTTTTAGTCATCTCAAGCAGAAACAGAAGTGCATCTGATTGGATATTATTCTCCACCTTGTCCTGCTTAATTTGAGTTTATGATGGAGAATCGGGTTGATCAAATAGTTCTTCTGATGTTACAAAATATATGGTAATATTATGGCAAATATATTTCGATATATGGGCAATATGGTGGCCTCACAGCAAGAAGGTCCGTGGTTCGATTCATGGCTGGGCCAGTTGGCATTTCTGTGTGGCGTTTGCATGTTCTCCACATGTTGGCATGGGTTTCCTTGAGTAAATGAAAGTAATTTGTGTACCATAGATGAATGTTGGAGACTAAATTAGGAACATTCAGAATAGCATAATAAGTGTGCTTCAATGCTTTAAAGGCAAAGTGTTTGAATATTCATGCAGCTATTTTGCATACAGTGTCATCAAGGCATTCTAAAAAGTACAGCATCAAAACTTGTTCATATTTATTTCAAGTCTTCTGACGTCAAATGTTAGCTTTAACAGAACCAATTATAGTCTTTGTAAAGACATTTAAATGTCATTTTGTATGCCTATAACTTCAGTGTGTGCATAAATATTACGCAAGTCTATATTCTGTCCTTGTCCATTTGGTCTGCCTTAATTTTGTAGTTTCTATATTACCTTATTGCGGACATTTCATTATGTGGACATTACCATATGTTTGGCACTTCAGTGCAATTTACATCTTATGTTTGGCTATTTTACCTGTAAAAAGAATAATGTGCTTAATAATTAAGCACATTTAAATACAGTTTTTAATTTCCAGTCCCTGTTTAAAAAACTATTAAGAATAATTTAGTTTGGAATTTGTAAAATGTACTTGGGAATGAAAATATGGTCAGAATATTGACTTGCATAATAATTACATGTGCAATCAAAACCAAATGAAGTGCTCCAGTGAAAATATGTGGCTTTCTGGTATGTCTGGCTCTTTCCTTCTCATTCTAACACAGTCTGACAGTGTCACATCGAGACAAACATTGCCTGAGTATTCAGCCACACACACACACACACACACACACTCACACACACACACACACACGCTCATGGCCCACTTTCTAGCCATGTTTTTGCAGCAGTTTCAGTCCTGCAGCTCTGACTATATTCTGCTTGGCCTGAGTTGATCATCCGCAGCGTATCGAATGGCTGTGAGCTTTGCTTCACTCTCTCTTTCTTTCATTGATTTGATAAAAGCAAAACTGTTTGTCCTGTTTGACCCTCGTTTGAACAGTGAAGCTCACCTTAAAATGCCCATAATGACTTTTATTGCACTGAAGTCGCTTTGTTGTGACTCGGCAGTTCTCAGTTTTCCCTGAAATATCACCATGTCATTATAAAACCAAAAAATTATTGTCTGATATATTCAGTAGGGCTGGGCGATTTGGCCTAAAATATAAATCTCGATTAATTTGACATTTTTACTCCATTACGATTAATGAACGATTCTTTTATTTATTTATTTTATTTGTTTTGCCCTTTCTGCCCCGCCTACACTCGTCAATCCTTCCAAGCTGGTCAATCACAAAGCTTGTGATATGCGTCGTTGCAACGTGTAGTTACATTTTTGAAAAGGTCAGCATCTGAATCAGTCACATGCGAATGCGCGAAGACCATGCGCTGCACTCAACGCAGAAGTGTAAACAGAGTGGGGTCACATGACTCCATAAGCGGTAGGGAAAGTAATTAAAAAATTTACCTGGAAAAATATTATCGATTATAGCTTCTGAATGTCGATTTCTATTACTTTTCGATTAATCGCCAAGCCCTAATATTCAGCACAGGCTCATTGGAAATGCATGCCTCAGCCTACATTTTTGCAAAACATAAAATGCATGGCTCAGGGTACATTCAGTCTAAATGTTGGATTTACATAGATTGCTAGGCGACAATCAACCGTTTTCTCAGATGATGACAAGCTGACAAAACATTGCTGCAACTTTGATACAAGTTTTATTTATGGAGAAAATTACAAAGCCCTGCAGTGTTTGGGTGTTCTGAGTTTGTCTGAGGCAATTAGTCTACCAAAATGTGTATATTCCATACAAGCTGAAGCTGATCGGTCCATTCTTGTCACGTGACTCACGGTGGCATTCTGAAAAGTTGAGATATTTTCAACTGGGTGCGCCAGGAAAATGTGAGCGCGTCACTCCCAATATGTGCTCGCAAGCCGCACGCTTCCATTAGAAATAATTAACTTGCACGTGGAAAAGACACGACAGCCGCTGTCATTTGCAACCTCCAGCTGTCGATCTTCTTCTTGCACAGCCATGGTGGATTCACCTGATTTGTTGATAAATGGGTTGCGGATCTATTCCTTGGCAGTTCGCTGGTCCTTCACTGGGCCTTTTCCTCCTACCAAAGAAACTTTCCAAAGATGTCTGTTTTTTTACTCATTTTGCTGCATGTGGATTAAATTTAGGCGCTCAACTGACCGAGATGTAAGCGAGAGAATACGGTCATTTTTCAAAATAAAAGATTTTTTAAAATAAAAGATCGTTCACACTCCAATAATAAATAAAACATAAATAATTAATGATTTCTTTTGCAGCCCAGTACCAATTGAGGCCCGGGGGGTGGGGACCACTCCACTAGAGGGTGCTGTCCACATTTTTGTGAATCTGAAATATGTTACTTGCAGTACGTTTTGTTGTGCGTTTCAGATACACGTCCTTTTTGTATACGTCCATGAGAAGGTGGGGCTTGTAGTACAGATCAGTTGGCAAACCACTGATCTAAATGCTTCCCTGAACCCAACCAACAGTGTTTTCAAAAGCAAAGTAAAAGCAAAGTGCACTGGAAGAAACATTATCAGTAGTTTGAAATTAATTAATTAATGCACTTTCTGTTTATTTTCAGTTAAATTCTCAGATTAGGTCTGTCTGAGGTATTGGGCGTGGCTTACATACTTAACCACGCCCCTCCACCTGTCAGTTTTGATAACAAAGAGAAATGGTGAGCAGGAGGAGTCTGTTAGGTTGTAATAACTCTCCCCTACCCTTTTCCCCATCTTTCTGAATGAAACGCCTTCTTTTCTACATCCAATCAGCTCGCAATAGAAAAAATAAGCCACGCCCTCTTTCTCATTTAATATTCCATTTCTCTAGGAACTGTCACAGTACTACAAAAATGGTCACAGCTTCTGGTTAATGCCGATTTTAAAATGAATTTTTCAGCAGGCACACAACGTCATAAGACGCTAATATTAGGCTAGATTTAGGTTGTGATGTCGGGTGACAAAAATACAATGTCTAGTTGGTGTCTAAAGACAACGTCATCTTGATGTCTAATTGCGACGTCAAATGACGTTGATGTTTGGTTGATTTTAGGATGTTAGAAAGTGACAAATCCAACGTTTAGCCAACATCTTAAACCAACGTCATATATGACGTCAGGTATGGCAACCAAAATCCGACGTATGATAGATGTCATAATGGTAACCAGGCCCAGATTAAGTATTCAGAGGCCCCTGGGCACATTGTCTTGTAGGGCCCCCTACTCGGCCACACCCCTATAGTTGAATAAAAAAATAAGAATAACATAATATTTTTTTAATAAAATGAGTCTATAATGTGTTGCCCTCATTTTTTAAATAAATGATATATATAGTACATATATTTATAGTCTACAAAGATTTAACAAGGAGCCGTTTTAGAGGAGATATTAGAGCACAAGTGGTTCAGCATGATGTAGAACCCATCAGCAGCAGAAAACAGGTTTTCATACTTCCATTTTTATTTTATTTTTAATAATAATAATTATATATGGTGGCAACTATTTGCTAAGAGGAAAATATATAGTTGTCTAAACAATATGTGTTTTTTACAGAGAGGGAGGCACCTTTATTAAGGCATGTGCCATTTATTAAATGTTCTTCAAATGGAGCCATGAGGTCGGAGAATATGGGTGAAGCAGGGCGACTAACATTGTAAATACAAATTAATTATATTAAGATGTTGCTAACATTTCACACCAGGTGGAAAATGACTGTTTATAGAATATTTAAAATCACTATTTAGATGCTGTTTATACACAAATGAAATAGGGTTGGGCGATGTTGACCAATTTGTCATCGTACGATGTCTAATGTGAAACATCGCGCTGGACAATGGCATCGTAGGCGGGGGTGGAGGTGGTTGTTGTTAAATATCAATTAATGCATAACGAATTAATTAATTGTAGCCCATCATTTTTACTACCTGACCCACATGGTCTTTGCTTTACCCATAACCAAACCATAAATAAATAAAGTTACACACAAATTACCACCTGTCAATCACTTTTTGTCCGTGGGACTCTGGCATGAATAGGCAGAGTGATCAGTGTGGAGGTGGAGGAGACGAGAGTTAGTTTGGAGTTCACTGATATTTGTATTGTGAATTGATGATAAGTTATTATTTTATTATTATTATGAGGAAATAATAACAAGTAAAGATGCTAGGGCTCGACCGTTTTGGTCACACTTGCGCCCGAAATTTTATGCGACCTAAAAATATATTTGGAAGCATTTGTGCTAGTGCATAAATTGTTGCTGTGCGACCTGTTTTCACTGCAAAATCCTCACCGCGTGCGCGGATTTAGGAGACATTTATGCAGAATGCATCTTTGCACCTAAAATCGCCAAATGCAGCTCTCAGGAACAGATTAAAACAGTTGTTATGTGAACTTGCTGAAGTAAAAGCAAGAGCCTTTGTACTCTTCTTATTGGCCCACTGCTCTAAAACTGAACGCGAATGGATTGGTTAATATCAGCTGTCAATCACTCAGTCAATGCCTTCTGCCTTCAGATGACCGGAGCTACAACCGCGGAAATCTGAAGCGACGAAGATGAGAGAATGAAAATAACACTGACAGATTTAGTTTTAGAAACCACCTAACGTTACTAATAATGGCACATCTTATTAGTGATCATGTGCTGAATGTTAATCCATCATTTACACTTTTCCAAGAGTGAATAAAAGACTTCCAGTGGCTTCAAGTTCTCTATGAAAATAACTAAAGCCGTTCACTGTAAAGTCTGTGGGACGGGGTTTGCAGGTAACAGCGTTTGCCACTGAATCTACACATTTTAAGCGCGAGAGGTACTGTATAATCCTTCATTTAATCCTCACGATGCTGTCAGCCGTGCAAGCTGCAGCTATATGTAAAATTTACCACAGCTCATGAAAAGATCGTTATTATACATTAGCTTATTTGCTATAAATGCTCATGTTGTTCTGTGCATGTATTGGAGTTTTGTTTGAAACATTCAAAACGAGTGTTTTCTTTGAGCAGGTCAAATTAAAGGTACAGTTCAAATATCTTACTGCTTGTATTAAAGGACAAAATTGTATTACAAATAAAATATTAATATATTTATAGATTTTAATAAAAAAAAATTCTTGTGAAAGCATCGTCAGTGCACCGTGATGCACCGAGATATCGAATTGAACCGAATCGATGGCATGATAATCCTATCCGAACCGAACCGTGAGACCAGTATAGGTTCACACCCCTAAACCTCATGCCTGCTCTCTAAAATAACATCTGACAAGTGGCTGTAACGAGTAAAAATAGGGTGTGGCTCCTTTAAGAGAGAATCGCCATTTTATGTATGTATGTATGTGTGTGTGTGTGTGTGTGAACAACAGTCTGTAGACGCATCTAACACGAGAACTGCGTGTGTGCGGGGACCGATGTTTATTTTTGGTTTTCTCTGATGCTTGAATTAAATTACTTTTCTGTAATATACAGTGACACTGTTGACAGGAGAATAAAGAGCAAGATGTTACACGAGAGCTATCCTGTATTTTTTTTACCTAACTCAACGCGCTGCATGTCTTTCACATATATTCGGGTTTGAAGTACGTGTAAGTAATATGAAACGTTCACATGTCTTTTGTGAGTTCGTTATTTGAGATGTAGAACGCAGGGAAAGCGTCCGCATAGAGAGACACTGCAGCGCTGCAGAAGATTGTGTGTGTTTACAGCGGTTTGACAGATAAATATGAATTTGTAGCTAAATTGTTAACGGTGCCAAGCGGCATTTCCTGTTGTTTACATCCTCGCTACAACATACCGTTAACGCTAGACGTTGTGCATGTAATAGATCAATTTTAACAAATAAAAACACTTACAGGTTGTGGCTCACAGTCCACAGCTTGCTCTATTATGGTTGGAGCTGCTCCTTCTTTGAGGAGTTTTTAGCTGAATCCAGCACTGAACTGGGAGAGATTCTGGAAGCTCTCCTTTGTCAAATGCTAGAGCTATATTTGTTTTATAATTCTCTGGAACATATTAAAATTAAACTGTAAGCACTTCTCTCTTTGTGTTGTGTCCTTTGGAAGCCAAAATACAGAAACAGAAGAAGCTCTGTGGAAATAGCAGCATTTGGACGCCATTTTAGCTTTCTCTGCTATAACATCACATCGCCTCTGGCCACGCCACTTCGCTGTGCAAGGTGTATGCATGTGGTAAATGTACATAACCTGAAGCTCTTGTGATCTCACTAGCCTGGATGTATTTTTTTGTCGTCCACAAACTTCGTTCGCTGTAGGCTTTGCTAAGCTAACTCTGTAAAAGCCAATGTCTCCCCTTGCATTGAACTTTGAGCGTCTTACATTCAGAGATGTTGTTTATGTTCACACAGCTACATTACACATCAACTAAAGTGATATCCTAGTGGACCACCCCTTAACAACATTAAAACAACCTCAATTAGACAACTGTTACACTGAAATGGGAGTTTGTCAAGGATTTATCACTGGACTGTGTCTCACTATAGTTGTTAAACGTTATATTTAATTAATCTTGTCTCTATCCAGGGCTTAATTTGTGCCGGAACACGGCGGATCCGGATCCGGCACCTCATTTTACCGATCTCCCTCCTCAACCGCCCTCCTCCCCTGTCCGCTGTTCATTTTCACTTTCTTCCGCGACTCCCCAACCCTCTTCACTTTCGTCCGCAACACCCCCGCGCCGCTCACTTTTGTCCGCGACACCCTTCCGCCATCCACCGCGGTGGTGGATGAAATGGTAGGCTACAAATAATTAATTCGTTAAGAATTAATTAATTATTCATAAATAATTAATTCACCTCCGCCTATGAAGACGATGCCATCGTCCATCGCGATGTTTCACATTAGACATCGTACGATGCTAAATTTGGTCAACATCGGCAAACCCTAGTGTTTGGACTGTAGGGGAAATCTGAGCACCCGGAGGAAACCCACGCCAACACAGGGAGAACATGCAAACTCCACACAGAAATGCCAGTTGACCCAGCCGAGGCTCGAACCAGCGACCTTTTCGCTGTGAGGCGATTGTGCTACCCACTGAGCCACCAAAACATTCTATTTCCCTACATATTATTTCTTATTCATAATATGATTTCAAACTACTGTCAATAAAATCCCTTTGTTAAATATTAAAAGTTGACAGAGCAGAGATCAACATAATGCAATTCACAACCGTAAATAAACTGAAAACACTTGTGAATCACAAAATACGGTTTATAACAGATATTTTTTTTACAGTGTAGTTGGAATTTATGCTTCTAAGAGCATCCACTGTTGTCCCACTGTAAATATTCATGTGATGTCTTTATTTCAGTATTGCTCGTTCAGTACAGAATCTACTTTAAAGGGCACCTAGGTTACCCCTTTTTTCCAGATTTAATATAAGTCTTTTGTGTCCCCAGAATGTGTCTGTAAAGTTTCAGCTCAAAACACCCATCAGATTATTTATTATAGCTTTCACTAGTTTGTATTTTATAGCTCTCAACAGCTTTTAGCTGTTTTTGTGTACTGGGTCTTTAAGGCTAGTCCTCCCCGCCCACTGTTCCCACGTGCCTGTCAGCGTGCCTCAGTCTCCGCCCTCGGCTGCCTCACACAACACAATGTCTTTACAAAGTTCACGCACACACACAGCACGGACACACACACACACATACAGCGCGCGCATTTAGCTTTGCACTGTTTTTGCACGCAAATGTGACAGGATACAGGTTAATATCCACTGCTGTATGGATATCTGTTACGTTAATGTACAAAATAAACCTGATTTAACGTCCACAAACCGGGATTGAAGCGTCTTCTTTTATAATTGTTCTGACATGCGGCTGTGGTGATGAAGTAAAGCTGAACTAAATCGCTGTAATTTATTAACATGCACTGTTTTAAAACCTTTTAAACTTGTAAAACTCACTCTTGATCACATCTGATGATAATTGATGATCCTAGCAAACTGAACAGACCTTTTATTCCCGGTTGCTTTGCGCACGTTCTCTCTTGTTGATATGATTATGCGAGTCACTACGGAGACATGTTAATACGCAGCTGTCAATCAATTCGGTGGGCGGGGGGACTGCACTCCTACGTCAAGTTGCGGTTGGTCTGAAAATCGCTCCAATTGGTCCACCGTTTTTATGTTGTTAAATTGAAAAAAAAAGGACTGGGTATGTTTATATCAGCCCAATATGACAATCTACACACTATACCTACACATATGCGTGTCCAAACACCTTGAAAAGTAGATTTTTCACCATAGGTGCCCTTTAAAACAGACGTTTTCACTATAAACATATAAAATGTTGAAGCAGACGGTTTACACCAGTGCTCAATGTACTGCTGAGAATAATGCAGCATGTGCTTGTGTTGTTTTGAACTCTGTAATCAGCATATTATTAATGTATTGACAATAGCTGGAAGTATCTGTATTCATGTAACTGCGTAAAGCGGGATTCTTACCATTCAGAAATGCTGTATATAATTTCAGCCTCTTGAGGAGTGGGATCTATATTCAACAACTCCTCAAATCCCAGGCCTGCATTTGCAGTTCAACAGCAAAATAAACACAGATAAATAAAGCAGTGTGGAGAGGAAAATCGAGATCTGTGAACCTGCTTTGACCTGATTAAATCATTTGTCAGAGGACGTTTGTTAGGCATGACTAAGAGATCTGTGCAGTGTGTATACTTTCTCTTATTATTATTCTTTCTTTTTTTTTTAATGCTGCAGCAAAGTATACAGAATTGGATGATCTAAACACTCTATGCAATTGGAGTTTAGATCACATGCTTCCAAGTATTAGTATGCATTTATGTGAATGCTAGATCATACCTGCCAATGCTCCCATATTTTACACCCATCTCCTGGGAAACTCCTATAATTTGTATGGAAGCTTACAGTATATAGTAGGTATGTGCTAGATATAAATGCATGCATTCATATCCACTGTGCATGCTTTAACATTCATAAATACAGACATTTATGTGCGTATATACAGACATTAATATGCATATAAATACATACATCAGTGTGCATATGCACATTTACGTGGATACATACAGTTGAAGTCAGAATTATTAGCCCCCCTTTGATTTTCTTTTTTTAAATATTTCCCAAATGATGTTCAACAGAGCAAGGAAATTTTCACAGTATGTCTAATAATATTTTTTCTTCTGGAGAAAGTCTTATTTGTTTTATTTCGGCTAGAATAAAAGCAGTTTTACATTTTTAAACACCATTTTAAGGACAAAATTATTAGCCCCTTTAAGCTATATTTTTTTTCGATAGTCTACAGCACTGATCATCAACTGGCAACCGTGGGCCAAATCCGGCCCGCTGAGCCATTCAATCTGCCCCGCGACTGGATTCCAAAATTGTGAGGATCAAAAAGAAAATAGTGGTCCACACTATTAAAGCAACTAAAAATAACAACAACTGAGTCTCTTGTCAGAATAACCAGCATTTATGACTATATTTAGGCTACATTTCGACATGAGGACAGACTCAGACAGACCATGCGGCGTTAAGCATTTATTGTTTCAAACTGGTTTTAGCGTAAGTGAAGACCGGGTGGGGTGCAAGCGGAGTGGGCGCGACGTGTGTGTGATGAAGAGCAAGGAGGGATGCGGTGGAGAGGGGTGTGCAAAGTATTTGAGGAGCGGGAGGGAGACGCGCGATTCCCGGGAGATTATCATTCGTTTACGCGCATCCGGGAGTCTCTATGCATTTGCGGGAGACTCACAGAACTTCCGGGAGACTTGGGATGTCTGCCTCAGGACTAAAAATAAGGAGGAAAAACAATCTGGCACAACTTAAAATAGCATGGTAAATAAATAACCTGGTACCAGAACAAAACAGGTCACAAATAATGTTCCCACATCAAATGAAACATTAAGTGGGCTTGAATTCAAATCACAATGCTGAAACGGGCTACTCACAGTGCTTAATCAATGGCTAAAGTTACATTTCCCCTTGTTGACTTAGCCTAATTGAGTTGAGGCAAAATATCTATCACTCCTAGTGGTTGACTGTGGTATAGGTGATGGGAGCCTGAATCAAATGTATAAATATATGATACAAAACGCATGCATTCATGTGCATATATACATGCATTTCTTTTTCTTTACATGCATGTAGGCATTTAAGTGTGTGTGTGTGTGTGTGTGTGTGTGTGTGTGTGTGTGTGTGTGTGTGTGTGCGTGTGTGCGTGCGTGCGTGCAAGTAAAACATGCATAGACATTCATCAATATGCATGCATTAATATAAATATATACCCAAATGTAATGTAATTACACTATAAATGAGTTTATACACATTTATATATATATATATATATATATATATATATATATATATATATATATATATATATATATATATATATATATATATATATATATATATATATATATATATATATATATATATATATATATATATATATATACACAGTCATTGATACATACAGTTGAAACCAGAGTTTACATACACTCTAAAAAAAAGAACATAACCATAAATCATACTTAACGTTTACTATTTTAGGTTCGTTAGGATTACCTAAATCATTTACATTTGCTAAATGCCAAAATAATTAGAGAATTGTTTATTAATTTCTAGACAGTCAAAAGTTTACATACATTTCCTTGGTATTTTTTTAGCTTTGCTTTTAAACTGTATAACTTTGGTCAAATGTTTTGGGTATCCTTCCACAAGCTTCTCACAATAGTTTGCAGGAATTTTGGCCCATTCCTCCTGACAGAATTGGTGTAACTGAGTCAGATTTGTAGGCTGTCTTGCTGGCACAAGCTTTTTCAACTCTGCCCACAAATTTTCTATAGGATTGAGTTTAGGGCTTTGTGATGGCCACTTCAAAACATTCACTCTGTTGTCCTTAAAGCACATTTTAACTAATTTGGCAGTATGTTTAGGGTCATGGTCTCTTTGGAAGACCCATTTGTGGCCAAGTTTTAATTTCCTGGCTGATGTCTTGAGATGTTGCTTCAGTATTTCTACATAATGTTCTTTCTTCATGATGCCATCTATGCTGTGAAGTGGACCAGTCCCTCCTGCAGCAAAACAGCCTCACAACATGATGTGTTCCTAGGCTTGTAAGCTTTCCCCTTTGTCCTCCAAATGTAACACTGGTCATTATGGCCAAACAGTTCAATCTTAGTTCCATCAGACCACAGGACATGTCTCCAACAATTATTCTTTTTCCCAGTGTAATTTAGTAAATTGTAATCTGGCTTTTTTGTTGATTCTGGCTTGTTGATTTTCCCGTGTTGTCACACAAGGAAGCAGTGTGTTTGAGGTTTTCCTTAAATACTATTCTACAGTTGTGCCTCCAATTAACTCAAATGTTGTCAATTAGCCAATCAGAAACCTCCAAAACCTTGACACCATCATCTGAGCTTTTTCAGAGGCATAATAATCTTATTGTATGTAAACTTGACATTCAAGAAAAGTTATAACAATTTCTCCAAAAATATCTCTCTCATTATTCTGCTATTAAGCATAACAGAAACAAATTTAATAATCCTAACTTACCTAAAAGAGAAAAAGTTTAGTCACATTAACATCTGACTTTTTTAAATGGTTATGTGCCTTTTTATAAAGTGTATGTAAACTTCCGGTTTCAACTGTACATACATACATACATACATACATTTGTGTGCATGCACTGTATGCATTTATGAACATCATGAGTTAACACCATATAGGTTTACATGCATTTATGTGTATGTTTGCGGTGCATTTATGCTCATTTACTGTACACACACACACACACACACACACACACACACACACACACACACACACACACACATATATATACAAAATTATTCAACCCCCTGAATTATTAGCCCCCCTGTTTATATTTTTCCCCAATTTCTGTTTAACAGAGAGATTTTCTCAACACATTTCTAATCATAATAGTTTTAATAACTCATTTCTAATAACTGATTTATTGTATCTTTGTCATGATGACAGTACATAATAATTTACTAGATATTTTTCAAGACACTTCAAGTGACATTTTAAGGCTTAACTAGGTTAATTAGGTTAACTAGGCAGGTTAGGGTAATTAGGCAAGTTATTGTATAATGATGGTTTGTTCTGTAGACTATTGAAAAAATATATAGCTTAAAGGGGCTAATAATTTTGACCTTAAAATGGGTTTTAAAAAATTAAAAACTGCTTTTATTCTAGCCGAAATAAAACAAATAAGACATTTTCCTGAAGAAAGAACATTATCAGACATACTGTGAAAATTTCCTTGCTCTGTTAAACATCATTTGGGAAATATTTAAAAAAAGAAAAAAAAATCAAAGGGGGTTGAATAATTCTGATTGCAACTGTATATATATATATATATATATATATATATATATATATATATATATATATACATACATAAATTGTGCAAATCCATTTGTATGTACGATGCATTTATGTGCATAGATACTCACATACACACTGCAAACAACCATATACATGTATTTGTGTGTGCATGCATGAATGTACATGCATATTTCTTATATTTAAAAAAATAACATGCATTGATGAAGAAATAATCTACCACTTTTAACATTTTTGTCTACAGCAATGTATATTTTTTCTTCTAATATATTACTAGCTTTACCAGTTCACTAGTTTTATTGATTAATTTCACAAAAAGCGACAGTGTATATTATTGAACATTCATCAAGAACATAAATGTATCCAAATTTGCCCAAATTCTAGGTTTCATTTGTCATTCCTTAACTGATAATAGACCAATAAACCAATATATTTATGCATTCTTACAATAACATACATGAATTTTCATGTTTATACAGTATACACTACCTGACAAAAGTCTTGTCGTGGATCCCAGTTGTAAGAGCAACAAATAATAACTTGACTTCTAGTTGATCAGTTGGAAAAGTAGCAGAAGGTCGATTTTACTGATGAATAATCTGTTGAACTGCATCCCAATCATCACAAATACTGCAGAAGACCTACTGGAACCAGCATGGACCCAAGATTCTCACAGAAATCAGTCAAGTTTGGTGAAGGAAAAATCTTGGTTTGGGGTTACATTCAGTATGGGGGCGTGCGAGAGATCTGCAGAGTGGATGGCAACATCAACAGCCTGAGGTACATTTGTGCTGCCCATTACATTACAAACCACAGGAGAGGGCAAATTCTCCAGCAGGATAGCGCTCCTTCTCTTACTTCAGCCTTCACATCAAAGTTCCTGAAAGCAAATAAGATCAAGGTGCTCCAGGATTGGCCAGCCCAGTCACCAGACATGAACATTATTGAGCATGTCTGGGGTAAGATTAAAGATGAATCCAAAGAATCTTGATGAACTCTGGGAGTCCTTCAAGAATGCTTTCTTTGCCATTTTTTTTTTTTTTTTTTTTGCCATAATGTACGTTATTTCTCTTCAGTGACAAGACTTTTGTCTAAGCAAAGTCAGACCTTACTGTCCTAGTTAAATTATTAAAAATCAAGGCATAATCATATTTTATTTTGGTCAAATAAGCGTAATCTAGAGGCCTTTGCCTTTCATATAAGCCACTTCTGATACCAAATGATCAACTAGAAGTCAAGTTTTTATTTGTTGTTCCTAAAACTTGGCTAGACGACAAGACTTTTGTCAGGTAGTGTATATAAATCTGCGGATTCAATACAATGAAGATGTAAAGCAACCAGCAGCCACGAAAATCCTTCCACTACTACTAGACATGACTGAACCTTCAACAATCTGAGCATGCTTGACCCACTTACCAGACCACAGTTCTCTTAGTTCTCAATGCGCATTACTTTCAGAAAGCCCATTTTGCTCCAGCATCCAGAATGCACTCCATCCAAAGGCCATTATAACTTAATGCCTATTGGACTAGCTTGGGATGCATTTAGGGAAAAATCGTGCACCAGATTTGCAGTAAGTGGGTCACAGGGATGGACTCTCTGGAGGCCATCATTAGAAACCCCTCACGCTTTCTGCAGGACATACTAAACACATCAGAGGTGAAAGAAACCAAATGGTGAATTATTAAGTGCTGCATTTGTCTCTTTACTCTAAACAGAGCAGCTCTTAGCTGTCGGAAACACATTTAACCATTACAAACTTTTAGTTGAATGATTCAAGCACAAACACTCATCTAAAGGAGGGACTTTCTGCTCTTACGTAATTACTCATTAAGCCCATTCACAGGCTTAACAATGGATTAAAGGAACATTCTGGGTTCAGCTTCATCCGCAGCCATTGTTGTATAATGTTCATTACCACAGAATAATATTTCAAGCACTTTGAGTAATGCAAGGAGAGTAAAGCAGTGCCAGTATTCAGATCATTTATACTGTATATTCAAATATAAAGCTTGTATTTTTTTGTAAAAGCACTCATGTTAAGTTTATTTCCATACAAATGTGTGTTATGTGAGCTGGTCTAAATCATTGTTTTTGGTGATGCTGATGTTCCAGATCTGGGTCAGCTTGTGTTTTTTGGGCTCATATATACACACATGCACATCATAGAGTTGCTCTGTGGGCTCAAGACAACAGACTGGCAAACTGCCAGCTTAACTCCACATTAAACAGCTGAGATACATCACCTTTCTTCTCTGTATTGTTGTGCATAATTGACCAGGATCAGTGGATGTAATATTGGATATATAAGTTTACACTGATAGGATGATGAGTTATTCTGTAACAGCAGACTCATTTATTTTGTTACTCCAGTGTTAAAATATGTCCTTCATTTTATAAACATATGCTAAAATCATGGTTAATTAAATACAATTCCAAAATTGTAATATTTTATTGATAAATATTAAATATTATATACTGAATTTATTGTATATATCATTCTGCCAGCAGCTAGCTCTCTGCAACTCTCACATGGTCCCCCACTGAAGCTAAACAGGGCTGCACATGGTCAGTACCATGATGGGAGATCACATTTTTGAGAGTATTCCATCATAAATTGTAGTGGTGTAACGGATCACAAATCTGCAGTTCGGACCACACTACGGTTTTTGAGTCACGGATCGGACCATTTTTCGGATCAGCAAAAAAGGGAGGAGACAAATGTCATTTGCTTTCCATTTATACAAAAATATTACTGCAAAAAACAATGCTTTAACAAACAGAACTTAGAACCTGTAATTTTAATAAAAGTAAAAATAGAACCAGCTGAAAAAAGAAAAGTATTCAATATGAAATATGATCTTTGCTACTGTTGCTGATAATGCTAAATATAGAAATCTTGCACAACAGATCATATTTATCTTCAATTAATGATTCAACAATTCACACATAAAACTTCATGTTTCATTATAGGTGGATTATTTTTGAAAACCTATTCAGTGACATCATTTTGATGGTTGTTTGTCGCCATCTGTTGGTTACACAATGTAATTGCTTTCACCAGCGTCAAACATTCACCAGCGTCATGTTTCATTAAACGGTGATTTTAATCTTTACCATAAACATCAGTCAGGGCTCGAAATTGCGACCATTTTGGTCGCATATGCGCCCGAAATTTAATCTATGTGACCTCATAATATATTTGGGAGCATTTGTGCGACTGCATATAATGGTTGTAGTGCGACTTGTTTAGATTTTTTCTAAAAACGTGCTGAATCGGACTTCCCTACCGCTATATTAGTTCATATTAGCTGTCAATCACTCAAGGCTTTCCGCTGTCAGATGACAGGGAGCTTATAAGGGCGCCAGCCGAGATCAATCGAGGGTTTTTTGGAGAAGGTGCTCGAATCTCGATGCGTTGCATTCGCATGCGTGTTCAGCGCAAATGTCCGCTAAATGTAAACACAGTACACATCATCGCCAAAGAAGTTCGCCTTTACTAAGTTTAAAATGAATCTGCGGCTCATAACAAAGAACGGTATTTGCGCTGGTGGTCATCACGAGAATCCAGTTCTGCCCCGCTCATATATATATTGGGTCGGCTGACTCGCGTGCTTTTTTCCACAAACACAGAAAAATGAAAATCAGCTCATAACGAGACCGAGCAGTTAAAATGATACAAACCGAAACCAAGACTTTTAAAGAGTGGTAGAAGTGAGACTTTTCTTACTTTCTTTGGTCCATTCTTTCTTGAGATGTAGATTAATTTTTTCTATTTACTGATGACTGCTTTGCAGCTTTCAGCATTGGATTGAATGATTTATAATCTTACGTTTGTTTTGTAGCAGAATTATTATTTAGTAAATTGACATGCGTATAAAAACAATAGTGCAAAATAAATATTTCTTACTGCAATGCTTCATTTTTGTTTGATGCAAACCATAAATTTATTTTTCATAAAGTAACAGCAGGACCTTTTACAGTACATAACTTGCATTCAAGCACATTCAGGGCAGCATGATAATGAGAAATGTTATTCATTGTAAGTATTATTGACATCATCGTCATCATTAATATTTTATAATTATTAGACATTCATTTTGGAATTATTGCACAGATATCAATAAGTCATCACAGCATTAGATAGTTGTTTCTGGTTTTTGTTAGACCTGATTGATGTTGTTTTCAAATACAATAAATGCCTTAATATACAATTTGCAGTGGTGCTCATTCATTTTTGGTGGGTGCTCCTGAATTTTTTCTGGTGCTCCTGAATTTTTTCTGGTGCTCCTAAATTTTTGAAATTGGGAGCACCGGTGCTACCAAGTAAAAAAGTTAACTTCGAGCCCTGTCAGTGTTTATATCTGAACTATAAACTGTTCCCCCAGTACTTCTATATTATTTAATTGTTTGTAACTCACTGAAAAAGTGTAAAAACTGGATCTCTCTCGATGCAGCGCTTTGAAGGATTAGTAAACATATGCAAATCATTATCATTTATCGTTCATGTTGTGCGGGTTTGAACTGAGATCACGATCTTTTAATATCTAATTGTGCAACTTTACACTGAATGCATTAATGCAGGCTAAACAAGTAGTGACAGAAAACACCTTAAATTAATAGCCTAAGAAAGCATTTGGGTAGGTCCCACCACAACTTTTTCCGTCATCATTATATCTTACAGGGAAGCCAAAATGCTTTCATACACGTGATTTAAATGACGCGGGAGGCGATCTCTCTGCAATTGTTATAAATGTTGGATTAACATACAAGTTCAAAAAAAGTTATTAATCCGCGGGTCACGTGCGTTCCGAACTGTGGGTTGTGATCCGTACGGCTCACGGATCAACAGTGATCCATTACACCCCTAATAAATTGTGAAAATAACTGATAGAAGAAGGCTCTAGGACAAATTAAAATTTTAATTATTCAAACTTACAAATTCTGACTGAGGAAATGAGCTGGAGAGTTTATTTACCTGCAGACTACAGTTTTTAATTTGTTTTTTGTTGAATTTTAATAAGTTATTAAAAATTGTTTTAGTTAATGATACATGATGATACATTTGTATTTTAAAAAACAATATTTTTGGCGGCGCGGTGCCGCAATAGGTAGTGCTTTCGCCTCACAGCAAGAAGGTCGCTAGTTCGAGCCTCGGCTGTGTCAGTTGGCATTTCTGTGTGGAGTTTGCATGTTCTCCCTGTGTTCGCGTGGGTTTCCTCCGGGTGCTCCGGTTTCCCTCACAAGTCCAAAGACATGCGGTACAGGTGAACTGGGTATCCTAAAATTGACCGTAGTGTATGAGTGTTCCCCAGTGATTGGTTGGAGCTGGAAGGGCATCTGCTGCGTAAAACATATGCTGGATAAGTTGGCGGTTCATTCCGCTGTGGCGACCCCAGATTAATAAAGGGACTAAGCTGAAAAGAAAATGAATGAATGAACAATATTTTTTTCATACTTCTTTATTCAAAGGTTTTAATCTAAAATTCTAATCTCATAACATTATTTATAAAACTGTAATTACTTCCAGTTTAAGCGCACATTTCTAAATAAACACTTTGTGGTAAAATAGTATGGTAAGCACTTTGACAAAATTGTAGGAAATATTTTTGTTGCATCAACTGTGATGGGAGACCACATGGGAAAGCTAGGTTGCTGCCGGAAGTGGTATTAGTGAGACCATCATGGGGGCTCAATCTGCAGTCTGTGTGGGTCCTAACGCCCCAGTATATTGACGGGGACTCTATACTGCTCAGTGGGAGCCATCTTTCGGATGAGATGTTAAAAGGAGGTCCCGACTCTCTGTGGTCGTTAAAAATCCCAGGATGTCCTTCGTAAAAGAGTGGAGGTTTTAACCCTGGCATTCTGGCCAAATCTGCCCACTGGCGGATATAGTACGTCCGAATTCCATTCATACTTCTTACATTCATACTGTATAGAACGTACTTTTCTAATGGGCGAGTAGTACGTTTAAATTCAAATGCAGTACCTACTGAGTAGTAGGCGGTTTCGGACGCAGCCCTGGTGTGTGGTGTGCGGTCTGGCGCATTATGGCTGCCGTCGTCATCCAGGTGGATGCTGCACACTGGTGGTGGATGAGGAGATTCCCCACAAAAAAATATAAGTAAAGCTCTTTGAGTGTCCAGAAAAGTGCCATATAGATGGAAGGAATTATTATTATTATTATTATTATTATTATTATTATTTATAGATATTCTTGAAAATATGATGTATTTCTTTTCTCCGTTTGATAAAAGTATACATAAAAATGTGCAAGGCCAAAATTGGTGAATGAATAATTTTTAGGGTGTGTCTTTACATGTCTGCATATTTTGTCTTCAAATATTTATGCAATTGATTTGCTCCTCGAAACCTAATATGTGGATATTCTTAACAATGCTTTCAAAATTGAGGCACAGATATAGTCAATGTGACATGCATATACAGGCAAATATATAGACACACTGTATGTACGTGCAGTGTATTTATGTGCGTGCATGCATTTACTTGCATGCATATACGTATATACATTCATTCATTCATTTTTCTTTGGCTTAGTCCCTTATTTATCAGGGGTTGCCACAGCGGAATGAACCCCCAACTATTCCAGCATATGTATTTTACGCAGCGGATGCCCTTCCAGCTGTAACCCAGTTACACACACACACACACACCCATACACTATGGCCAATTTAGTTTATTCAATTCACCTATAGCGCATGTCTTTGGACTGTGAGCACCCGGAGGAAATCCACGCCAACACAGGGAGAACATGCAAACTCCAGGACTAGAACCAGCGAACTTCTTGCTGTGAGGCGACAGTGCTAACCACTGAGCCACCCATGCATATATACACATATAAACTACAGTATATATACATTTGATGACATGCATACTTTGCATATATACATGCATTTGTGTGCATACTGTATATGCATATATGTATACAGTCAGTGCATTTATGCTAATATACTGTATCCGCTGCGTAAAACATATGCTGGATAAGTTGGCGGTTCATTACGCTGTGGCGACCCTAGATTAATAAAGGGACTAAGCCGAAAAGAAAATGAATGAGTTTAGAAGCTTAAAGAGCCGCTATTTTGGGTTTTTGAAAATGACCTTCCATGCAGTATGTAACACAGCTCTAAGTGAAGTGAAATATTCAGCTAAGGCTTAAATCTGAAAGTGCACCATGATTAAAACTATTGATTCATCTATAAAAGAGTCGACTCATAGTAGTTCAACTGAATCGCCATGGAGTCTTTAGCCGTGTCGGAGTGACGCCGATACGGAACTCAAGCCCCGCCTATTTGTTGCGCACGCAGACCCGGGAAAATTGAACCGCCCCCCAAACATTGTAGAAAGAAAAAGAGGAAGACAAACACTGTGGCAGATCGTGGTTGAATCAAGTTGCATAGACGCTGTACTCTGAAGTGTGAGGGAAAGTTAGTGTTATTTTCCCTTACCCGATGATGAGGCTGTGAAGAGTCAGTGGTTGAAGTTTATTATTGTAAGCATTATCGGCTTAGCCTTGTGCTGTGTTCCCGTCCTTTTTCTGACAAGTGCTTCAGCAATCTACACGCTTACAACAGGGGATTCATTGGCCGTTTGTTAAAGAAAGGATCAGAAAAAACTATTAATGTAGTACGGGACTTTGTCAGAGCTTGACAAGAACTTTACAGTACACAGTTCATGGATCAGTTTCAAGCAGAGATGTATAGAACTACTTCACTACTGTACTTAAGTACTAAAAGGCTGTATCTGTACTCTACTGGAGTATTGTTTTTTTCTCCTACTTCTACTTTTACTTCAGTACATATTTTCGATGAGCTTAATACTTTTACTCCAGTAGATTTTTTATGTGCTGCATAGTTACTCGTTACAATTATAAAAATGTAAGGAATCATTCCAAACCCTCATTATCACTGCCAGAGCAGCAGATGGCTCTGTCATAGGTTTGACTAAACTGGCTCGTCATCATTCAGACGATCAAAGAAGACAGTGCTGCTTGCCTGCATTGAGAGCATTTTAGTTTGTTTTCGACATGGAAAACCCAGAAATTCCACCTTCAACTCCTTCACTTTCAACTGTTCATGGCGATGAGGAAAAAGACCACCCGTGGCCCTATTTAGAGTCCATGTTTGCATTTGTCGGAGTGAAAGACAGTTCATATAGAATGAAGTGTATACTCTGCCTTCCAAAAGATTGTGAAATAATGGCCTTCAAAAATTCACTGTCGAATTTGAAGAAACATGTCAAGTTAAGTTAAAAATAATGTAATTATAATTATAGTAAGAGCTAGATAAGTTAACTAATGTTAGCTACCCACGGTTCATAACATGCTGCAATGTTCACTTAACGTTTTATTTATATTATAAATCGTAAACCATGGTTCTTTTTAAAATAAACAAAACAATATGATGTCTTTGGACTGCTTTCTTTAATAACTACATAACTCAATATTTGTACTTTTACTTTCCGTACTTGAGTAGAAAATTTTAGAATAAACTACTTGCAATACTTAAGTACAAAAAATGTTGAATACTTTAGTACTTCCACTTAAGTATGGTGCTTAAAGAGCACTTCAACTTCTACTCAAGTCACTTTTTTGATAGAGCACTTGTACTTTTACTTAAGTCTGGGTCTCTAGTACTTTATACATCTCTGGTTTCAAGTGTAAGTAACTTGCGATTAAAATGGTTGCCTCCTTGTTTTCTCTAGCTAACAAACTATGTATTTAATTGTGTTTTGTTAACTCTATATTTTCATATCACATCTAAAATCACTTTGAAAATGTAATGCGTGACAATTTCTTTACGAATTTAAATGCATTTGTGAGCTTACGATCCTCTGCCGTTTGTCATTGTTATGGCCACCGTCGGCTGTTCCTACACACGTGCGGTGGTCAAGTTTCAAAATAGTTCAACCTTTGCCACTGTGTGGATTAATACTGAATGTGTGTCATGGTTAAGAATAGAGTAGTATGCTGGTGTTTAACTGCATTGCTTTAATGCACTCCTGCATTGGGCTCACACTCTGCACTCCGACTACTTCAACAATGTTAATAAGCCGTGGTGGGCGTTTCTCTCTGTCTCACGCTGAACGCAGTCGACCAATCGCAACAGACTGGGTCATCGGACCAATCAGTGCAGATTAGCATCGTGCTAAGGAGTGGTTTGAGAACAAATGAATCACTGAACGAATCATATTGGAGTCGCTGGGATAATTAGATAAAAATAAATGCATATTATAAGACATGGACAGTGTTTTTTGACCTTACATGCATATCAGACTGTTGTTGGAGACCCCCAAAACCAAAATATGACATTTATTAATGCATAATAGGGGCTCTTTAAATGAACAACACATATCCACATTTATTATTTTATTATTATAATATATTACTAAAGCTTTGTCTAGGAAAATAGTTGGAGTTCAGATAAGTGTGATATGTTAAAGTCATCCAGATGTTTTTTTAATCCTCTAATTGGTCAGTATTCCTGAATATGCATTAGTACATTAAACAACTGCTGAATAAGCCAAAAGCTCAGCAGTAAAGCAGACGTAAAGGGCTGTTTTAATGAGACAACGTTTGTCCAGACTCAGCGTTAGTATTGGATTTGTGTAGAAGAGTGACCAACAGACGACTACTGAGAAACATGTCTCGTCACGCTTCATTACAGCAAGTTCATCCTGATTTCTGAAGCTCAGTATAAACATCACAGATAAACCATGTGATCCGAGTGCTTCCGCTGTGACTAACAAGGTTAAGATGGTTTGAATGTTTGGGAGATGGGGGTTTTTTTTTCATCTAAGAGCAGCAGCGATCACAGACTATGAGGCAAAAAAAAATCTGGAGCTGCTGTGGGTCATGTGTGTGTGTGCGTGCATTTATGTTCATATATACATGCATTCCGGTGCAGACATACACATGCATATATACAGGTACATGCATTTATGTACATGCCTGTACATACACTTGCCTAAATACATACATTTATATGCATACCTGTACATGCACTTGCCTATACGCATGCATTTATTTGCATACCTGTACATACACTTGCCTATTTACATGCATTCATGTGCATACATACACTTGCTTATACACATGCATTTATGTGCATACCTGTACATAAACTTGCCTATATACAAACAATACACATGCATTTATGTGCATGCATACACTTGCATATATACATACATTTATGTGCATACATGTACATACGCTTGCCTTTACACATGCATTTATGTGCATACCTGTACATACACATGCCTATATACATGCATTTATGTGGATACATGTACATACACTTGCCTATATACATGCATTTATCTGCATACCTGTACATACACTTGCCTATTTACATGCATTCATGTGCATACATACACTTGCCTATATAGATGCATTTATGTGCATACCTGTAAATATACTTGCCTATATAAATGCATTTATTTACATACTTGCCTATACACATGCATTTATGTGCATACCTGTACATACGCTGGCCTATTTACATGCATTTATTTGCATACCTGTACATAAACTTGCCTATATACAAACAATACACATGCATTTATGTGCATGCATACACTTGCTTATATACATGCATTTATTTGCATACCTGTACATAAACTTGCCTATATACAAACAATACACATGCATTTATGTGCATGCATACACTTGCTTATATACATGCATTTATTTGCATACCTGTACATACACATGCCTATTTACATGCATTCATGTGCATACATACACTTGCCTATATAGATGCATTTATATGCATACCTGTACATATACTTGCCTATATAAATGCATTTATTTACATACTTGTACATACACTTGCCTATACACATGCATTTATGTGCATACCTGTACATACGCTGGCCTATTCACATGCATTTATTTGCATACCTGTACATAAACTTGCCTATATACAAACAATACACATGCATTTTTGTGCATGCATACACTTGCTTATATACATGCATTTATTTGCATACCTGTACATACACTTGCCTATTTACATGCATTCATGTGCATACATACACTTGCCTATATAGATGCATTTATGTGCATACCTGTACATACGCTGGCCTATATACATGCATTTATTTGCATACCTGTACATAAACTTGCCTATATACAAACAATACACATGCATTTATGTGCATGCATACACTTGCTTATATACATGCATTTAATTGCATACCTGTACATACACTTACCTATATACATGCAATTATGTGCATACCTGTACATACACTTGCATATATACATACATTTATGTGCATACATGTACATACGCTTGCCTTTACACATGCATTTATGTGCATACCTGTACATACACATGCCTATATGCATGCATTTATGTGGATACATGTACATATACTTGCCTATATACATGCATTTATGTGCATACATGTACATACACTTGCCTATGTACATGCATTTATATGCATACCTGTAAATATACCTGCCTACTGTATATACATGCATTAATTTGCATACCTGTAAATATACCTGCCTATATACACACATTTATGTGTATACCTGTAAATACGCTTGCCTGTATACATGCATTTATGTGCATACATGTACATACACTTGCCTATGTATATGCAATCATATGCATACATTCATATATACATGCATTTATTTGCATACATACATATTTGCATGCATTTATGTGCACACCTGTAAATATACCTGCCTATATAAATGCATTTATTTGCATGCATGTACATACGCTTGCCTATACATTCATTTATGTACATACCTGTACATACACTTGCCTATATACATGCATTTGTGTATACATGTACATACACTTGCCTATACACATGCATTTATATACTGTACATTCATATATACATGCATTAATGTGCATACATTATATTCATGCATTTATGTGCATACCTGTAAATATAACTGCCTATATACATGCATTTTTTTGCATACCTGTACATACACTTGGCTATATGCATGCATTTATGTGCATACCTGTACATAGGCTTGCCTATATACATGCATTTATGTGCATACATCTACATACACTTGCCTATGTACATGCATTTATATGCATACATTCATATATACATGCATTTATGTGCATATCTGTACCTACACTTGCCTATGTACATGCATTTATATGCATACATTCATATATACATGCATTGATGTGCATACATACATATATTCATGCATTTATGTGCATACTTGTACATACATACGCTTGCCTATATACATGCATTTACGTGCATATCTGTACATACACTTGCCTATGTACATGCATTTATATGCATACATTCTTATGTACATGCATTTATGTGCATACATCCATATATTCATGCATTTATGTGCATACTTGTACATACACTTGCCTATATACATGCATTTATGTACATTTGCATACATACATACATACACTTGCATATATACATGGATTTATGTGCACACATACACTTACATATATATATATATATATATATATATATATATATATATATATATACTGTGTGTGTGTGTGTGTATGTATATATATATATATATATATATATATATATATATATATATATATATATATATATATATATATATATATATATATATATAAATATATATATATATATATATATATATATATATATATATATATATATATATATATATATATAAATATATATATATATACATATACACATGCATTCATGTGCATTCATAGATATATACATGCATTTATGTGCATACATACACTAGTACATATATAAATGCATTGATTTGATTAAATGTAGGATTTTCTTCTCTTTTTTGGCCAAACCAAAAGAGTTGAACTACAAGTGTGAAAGCAATCTTATATTCACGTGTCTTCTTCAGATCTGCTTAATTGCTGAAAATAATTTCTTACATACCTGACCACTTTTAGAAAGAAGTTCATAAAAGTTTAGAACCACATGAGTAAATAATGAGTAAATTATCATTTTTGCGTGAACTATCCCTTTAAGGTTAATTGTGGTCTTTATTTTTAAATCTTAATATTTGAATGATAAAGTTTTTGCAGTCTTTCCATTGATGTATTGTTCTTCCCATAGGCTCTTTTCTTACAGTAGAATCCACTTCTCATTAACAGACAACCAGCTAGAGAAGAAGACAATTATCCCATCAGCCCTTTAATTACAGAGCGCGATGCAAACCAGATCTGCCTAAACCCCCACACTTCCCATCATGCCCTTGGACAATATGATCACAAGCCCAGCTTAAATGTGTTCTAGCAATGCTGAGACACAGGCATTTTTCTAGCTCCGCCCTCTTTTAAAAAGAGAAAAATCTCATTTGAATTTAAAGCGACAGTCACCAAAACGGCATGCTTTGGATCAAAGCCTAAAGGGACACTTTCAAAGTGTTATAAAACAATATTTGTGAGGTATTTTAAGCTTCACATACACACTCTAGGGACATCAGAGACTTATTTTACGTCTAGTAAAAAAGATTGTTTTCTGAGTTGTAGTGCTGGTTCCTCATGTTTGAGTGTGCTCCTCGTGTCTTAACAGGACTAAAGCATGTCCTGAAATGACATTTAGGCCCATGATGGCGTGTCAGAATTGATTTAGCATGAAAAGATTGACTGTGTTTCTTTGCCTCAGCGCTCTTCATGCTTCAGCACTGATTAAACCTGATGTCCAATGCTTGTCGGTCATTTTTGTAGATGCACTGTGTGTTACGGACAGGATTCTGACTGTGCAGTTTGTCCTGGATCTCCAGATGATGAGAACTGCATCTCATTTTGTTGTTGTTTTTTTGTTGTTGTTGACCTTGTCATGCAGTGACGTTTATTGAATCAGCTCACTTCAGCTATAACAGTGGTGACTTATTTTGGCCATGTGCATGGAAAAGGTTTTGAAAGTGAATGCATTTACATGACAAATTAAATCTCCTAGGCTATTTGTGGGTGTATGACAAGGACTTACTTCTGAATTTGCAATACATATACACATTTTTTGTTTGATTGTGGTCAATAAATGAAATTAGTATATAAACATAAACATAAAGTAATATGTCCTCAACCTAAGTGGTGGATTTTCTTAATTATGATTTCAAAATTGTGCCACAGATATAGTCAATGTGACATGCATATAGAGGCACACATATAGACACACCGTATGGATGCGCATATATACAGTGCATTTATGTGCATACATGCATTTACTTGCATACATACATATATACACTATATATACATTTTTGGACATGCATATTTAGACACATTTGTATTATATATATAAATATATGAAGCCAGATTACAATTCGCTTAATTACACTGGGAAAAAGAATAATGTTTGGAGACATGTCCTGTGGTCTGATGGAACTAAGATTGAACTGTTTGGCCATAATGACCAGTGTTACATTTGGAGGACAAAGGGGAAAGCTTACAAGCCTAGGAACACCATCCCAACTGTGAAGTATGGGGGCGACAGCATCATGTTGTGGGGCTGTTTTGCTGCAGGAGGGACTGGTCCACTTCACAGCATAGATGGCATCATGAAGAAAGAACATTATGTAGAAATACTGAAGCAACATCTCAAGACATCAGCCAGGAAATTAAAACTTGGCCACAAATGGGTCTTGCAAACAGACCATGACCCTAAGCATACTGCCAAATTAGTTAACGTGTGCTTTAAGGACAACAGAGTGAATGTTTTGGAGTGGCCATCACAAAACCCTAAACTCAATCCTATTGAAAATTTGTGGGCAGAGTTGAAAAAGCTTATGCAAATCTGACTCAGTTACACCAATTCTGTCAGGAGTAATGGGCCAAAATTCCTTCAAACTATTGTGAGAAGCTTGTGGAAGGATACCCAAAACATTTGACCAAAGTTATACAGTTTAAAAGCAAAGCTAAAAAAAATACCAGGGAAATGTGTGTAAACTTTTGACTGTCTTGGAAATAAAAAAATTCTCTTAATTATTCTGGCATTTAGCAAATGTAAATGATTTAGGTAATCCTAACAGACCTAAAATAGTAAACGTTTAGTATGATTTACCATCAGACATTTTTTTTAAAATGGTTCTGTTCCTTTTTTTAGAGTGTATGTAAACTTCTGGTTTCAACTGTATCTGCTCTTAAAGAGATAGTACACCCAAAAATGAAAATTCTGTCATCATTTACTCACTCTTTACTTATTTCAAACCTTTATGAGTTTCTTTGTTTTATTAAACACAATAGAAGATACTCTGAAGAATGCTGGAAACCTGTAACCATTGACTTTTATAGTATTTGTTTTTCCTACTATGGAGTCAATGCATACAGATTTCCAGCTTTCTACAAAAAATCTTCTTTTGTGATCAGCAGAAAAAAGAAAGTCATAAAGGTTTGTCACCTCTTGATGGATGAGTAAGTAGTGAATAAATGTTCACTTTTGGGTGAACTGTCCCTTTAAACTGATAGCAAGTGAAACCTGTTGAGTTATAGTATAAACAGTGTGTTTTGTGTGTGTGTGATTTTCCCACAGAGTGACCGTCTGCTCATCAAAGGAGCGAAGATCGTCAACGATGATCAGTCTTTCCATGCAGACATCTATATGGAGGATGGAGTTATCAAGCAAGTCACATTTTTATTATTTATTCATTCATTTTCCTTCGGCTTGGTCTCTATTTCAGAGGTCGCAACAGCGGAATGAACCGCTAACTATTCCGGCATATGTTTCATGCAGCGGATGCCCTTTCAGCCGCAACCCAGTACTGAGAAACACCCATACACTCTCATTCACACATACACTACAGCCAATTTAGTTTATTCCCCTATAGCGCATGTGTTTGGACTGTGAGGGAAACCGGAGCACCCGGAGGAAACCCACGCCAACACGGGGAGAACATGCAGACTCCACACAGAAATGCCTACTGACCCAGCCGGGACTCGAACCAGCGACCTTCTTGCTGTGAGGCGACAGTGCTAACCACTGAGCCACCGTGCTGGCATTTTTATTATTTAATCTCATTATTTTTTCTAATGCATCTCAATAGTTTTCATCCAAAGATGTGAATTAGACTTATGTGCAAAACTGGAATATTGGATAAAGCATCTGAGAATAAAGCAGCATTTCCATCCAGTGAGTAAAAGAGAACAAAATCATCACCTCCTGATAAACTGGCGCCAAATATCAGCCACTGTGGTTCTTTTTTCCTGAATAATAATCTGCTTGTGCATCAGAAGATAAAATGCAATGAATGTGCGGTGGCTTTTAGAGGCTCGAGACACTCTTTGGGAGGGCAGACAGATGCTCAAGACGCAAGTTCTGGTGGTAATAATAATATAATAATAGTAATACTGAACCACTGTGATGACAAACTTTGGCTGAGGGATTTTATAATGAGCAAAACAACATTTCAGATGTTTTACAATGTGCTCGCTCCTCTGATTTGTCCATTATTGCCATCCAATCACACCTATTTTTGTCATCACATGATCTGTTAAAACAAAATCACATGCCTTTTCTGATGTGCATGCATTTAATTGATTTATTAAATGTGTTTGCATTGCAGTTTTTATTCAACGTAGGCTCATTCTGAAAATGTACCCCTATATACATTTCTGGAGATCACGAATTATGTAGCCAGTAGTACGTATGGGTGCATTTCATCTTAAAAACGAATGCTACGGGGTCGTATGCGTTGTTCCTTTTCACGCTTACCAGCTGACCACTTACATTCATATGGACGGCTTTTCCGCTGTTACCAGTTTGCCCAGTGATTCGCCACTTATGTTGGCAGAATTGTGCAAGGGTTTCCACGGGGTCTTAAAAAGTCTAAAATTTAAAAATCGAAATTTAGGGCCTTAAAAAGTACTTAAATATTTTTGCACAGGTCTTATATTTCCGATGCCCATGTAACGCTACATCTAATGCTCATTTAAATTCTTTTTTGTTGTTGTTGCTTGGTTTTCGTGGTGTTGTAGTTATTTGTTTCACCAGTCTAGGGATGCAACGATTATAGATTTTGGTTGTAAGATTATATATTACTATTCTGAGAAATAATCACGGTTATCACGATTATTATGCATTTATTAATTTCAAAACACTACTAGTTTAGAAAATCACATAAAAACTCCTTATATTTTAAAGTGCTATTTTTTGCTGCTCAGTAACCAATTAATACAGCACATAATAATATTAAAAACAAACAATAGTCCATGTCTCTCTTTGTGCTTGAAAATAAGTAAATTTTTGACATTTGAACATACATAATTTTTACACTGTAAATAAGTGACAGAACAATTCATTAAAAAAAATAGCCTTTGTCTAATGCAAGGCTTGAAATGAACTTTTTTACTTGGTAGCACCGGTGCTCCCAACTTCAAAAATTTTAGGAGCACCAGAAAGAATTTAGGAGCACTCACCAAAAATGAATGAGCACCACTGCAAATTGTATATTAACAGATTTATTGTATTTGAAAACAACATCAATCAGGACTAACAATAACCAGAAACAACCAATTCTATTATGACATTGATATTTGTGCAATAATTCCAAAATGAATGTCTAATAATTATAAAATATTTATGATGTCGATGATGACAATAATACTAACAATGAATTACATTATCATGCTGCCTTGAATGTGCTTGGATGCGAGTTATCTGCTATAAAAGGTCCTGCTGTTACTTTATAAGGAAAAAAAATCTATGGTTTGCATCTAACAAAAATGAAGCATTGCAGTAAGAAATATGCATTTTGCGCTATTGTTTTTATATGCATGTCAATATAATAACCAGAAAGATCAGACAAACGAAAGGAAGAAAAGTCTTACTACTACTATTCTTTAAAGGTTTTTGGTTTGTGTCATTGTAAATGCTCAGTCTTGTTATGCGCTGATTTTCATTTCTCTGTGCATGTGGAAAAAAGCAGGCGAGTCAGCCGACCCAATATATGACCGGCGCAGAGCAGGATTCTCGCGATGACCACCTGGACAGTACCATATTTTGTCATGAGCTGAAGTTTCAGTTTAAACTTAGTAAAGCTGAGCTTCTTTGGCAAAGATCTATACACTGTTAGATTTAGCGTCTATTTGCGCTAAACACGCAGTGAATGCAACGCATCGAGATTCGGGTCATTAAACAGCTGATCCACCGAGTCTTTCAGCACTCTCTCCGAAATCACTCGATTGATCTCGGCTGGGGGATCAACATTTACCGCGTGATCCTCTCATTGGCGGCAATATTTCTAACTTTAAGTGGGTTTGCCAACCTGTGTACTTTTCATTGCTTCTTCCTCAAACTTCCGCCGTTTGCAGTTCTCGCGGTCACAAAAGCCCCATCTCAACTAGTGCGCCTGAAAAGCGTGAGCCCGTTGTGTCGCGTGCACGTCCCTCCATTGGAAATAATGAACTTGCACGAGCTTGCCTTACTTAATAGCCTCAGTCATAGTTAATCCAGTGTGCGTGGTTATTAGTCTCGGTGTACAAACTAGCGCACAGTTTGCATAATTTTGTTTAGTTGCTGCAGTTTTGTTCTGTGCAGAAACGCGGTGTTAAGAAGCCTTTACGATTAATTAACCGTGACGAATTAAAGCGCGGTTAATAGTGAAACCGGTTAATCGTTGCATCCCTACACCAGTCCTAATGTAATTTGCGGTATTACAACTACAAATGAGACCAACATGCAATAGCCAATCAGCTTTCTGTTATTGAACTCCGTGCACGCGGCGAATGTGACGTCATCGCTGTGTTTGCGGAGGTTCGCTTTCGGTGCGCACGACATGATTTCGGCTGGCGGCATGAACAGATTTCGGGTGAACAGTTCGCGCGGCGCTGCGTTTGATTTGAGTTGAATATGAAACACTTTGAAGAGATTTTGTCTGAAACAGGTACGCCTGTACAGACATCTTAATGATCCGTTCATGCGTGATCATCATAGAGATAACTAGATGACCAATAATGCTTTGCTAGAAACTGCAACAGCCATGGAAAGGAGGAAAGTGTTTTGTTAAAAAGTTTGGAAAAACCTGAGAGATAAGTTTGTTAAAACAAAAAAAGATGCCATGGCAAAAGTGGAGACTAGGGATGTCAAAAGTAATTGTTTCTTCGGTGCACTGCAAATCAGACGTGGACAATTCGGTATCGGTTAAGTAATAATCATAACCGGTTATTATATACTGATGTCATTTATCTCATGTTGTAACCAGGGAAGTGACATTGACAACAGAGGTGAGGATCCACATGCAGGTTTAATATAGGGTTGTTCAGGCAAGCAGTGATCAAGACAGGAGCAAGCAGATGTGTGAGGGCAATCCAGAGTCGTAGTAAATATAACAGGCAGATAATCAAAAGGCTGGCGGCAGTCAGGGCTAATCAGGATAATCAAGGCGAGGGTCAAAAACACGGCAAAGACAAAACAAGGAAAGGCTTAGAATTGCAACTGGAACAGAATACAAGACTCTGCAACTGGAGTGAGTGTGTGTGCTGTTTATGTACTGTGTGTAATCAGTTCTTGAGCAGCTTCAGCTGTGGGATGTAATCAGTGCTGATATGAAACCGGTTGTGTGTGATGTGAGAGTAGTGCATGTTTGGAGATGTAGTCTATTAGACGGCGGATTTGTAGTCCAATAGTGAATGTGCATGTTAACCAGCGATCTATGGGGAGAAGATCCCTGGTGATCGTGACACATATGCTCTATGTTGTGGTAGCTTACTATGGCGAGGCAGGCAAGCGCAAGTGTTTACAACGCTCCAACTACTTAAAAACGCAGAGGCTGTGCACAATTACACTGCGTGTGTGTGTTTGCTGGACAGTCTTTCACTGACACTTACAGCAGAAGCCCCTTCTCTCTCTCTCTCTCTCTCTCACTGTGCCCATTTGACCTGCTGGCATGACTTTTCCTCTCCTCTCGAGCATGTGTCTGCAGAGTTTTCTCCACCGCGTCTATCATGGATCAGCTGTGATCGCCGCTGCAGTTTATCAGTGTCACTCATCTGTGAAGAGCGCCAGCGCCAATCGCAGCCCTTTCTGTTGAGCGCGTGACCAAGACAAGGCTCAGAGAGCGAGCGGGATATTTATATTTGTTTATTTGCTATAAATGCTCGTGTTTTATAAGATACAGTTTATACATCTGACTGTTTGTATTAAAGGACAAAATTGTATTACAAATAGTATATAAATATATTTATACATTTAATACAAGAATTGTTGTGCTGTGAAGAAAATATAAAACTGTGTATGGAAAGCATCATTGATGCACCTTGATATCGAATATCGAGTCGATGGCATGATAATCGAAACTGAACCGAATCGTAAGACCAGTGTAGGTTCACAACTCTAGTGGAGACCCAGGTGGTTTAAATATTACAGAATATGTTTTTCCACCATTCATGTTTTACACTGATGTATAATTTTGAAGTTAAAACAATGTAACAGCTACAAACTAAAATATAGTAACAAATTATGTTTAATAACTGGAAAAGAATATTTGAACCCAATTTCTTGGCTTTATTGGTGATAATGGACAGCGTTGTTGGACAGTTATTGCCTTTTCAGCTTATAAGTAGAGGACAGAAACTAGCCAGACAGTAATGTGTGAGTTGTGGAGTGGGCAAAATAAATAAAATAGTTTTTTTTTGATTTTATTCTTGCCATAATAAAAAAATATCATTGTAGAGCAACCCATTTTCTCTTGTTATTGACATTTAAGTTTAATAGGTAGAACTGTCCAAGATATGAACAAAAGCAAGTGATGCATCAAAGTTTGATTTAAAAAAAATCTTGAATGCTTATATAAATCTTTATAATCATTCATTTTCTTTTCGGCTTTATTAATTAGTCCCTTTATTAATCTAGGGTCACCACAGCGGAATGAACCGACAACTTATCCAGCACATGTTTTACGCAATGGATGCCCTTCCAGCCACAACCCATCACTGGAAAACACCCATACATTCTCATTTACACACATACACTAAGGACAATTTAGCTTACCCAATTCACCTAAAGCCCATGTTTTTGGACTGTGGGGGGAAACAGGAGCACCCGGAGGAAACCCACGCGAACACGGGGAGAACATGCAAACTCCACACAGAAATGCCAACTGACCCAGCCGAGGCTCGAACCAGTGACCTTCTTGCTGTGAGGCGAGAGCACTACGCACTGCACCACCCCGTCGCCCAACTTCCTAATTCTCTGTTTATCCGTCTGACTTTATGGTGGGTTTCTTTTGACCGGCCCCTGTCGTTTTAAAGAATATCACACTGGCGAACGAGTCAAGTATAAACGCCTCGTCCGTTTCGTGATGTGCCGCACAGTCAGCGGACGTGCGTGATGCGGCACCAGGTGAAAGTATAAATCAGCCTTAAGATGTTTGTTTGTTTTTTTCCTGTAGTTCAATGGTGCATCTAACCTGTTTTTAGTACTGTTCGATTTAAATAATTTTATTTTACCACAAATTTTGTGATTTTGCATTTTCTCTTGCGTGTTTTTGATGTTGTGATATTGGTCTTAATCGGTTAATCGGTGCTTTTGAAAACACTGTCGGTTGGGTTTAGGGGAGTGGGTGGGCGCTGGTTAATCGGTGCTTTTGAAAACACTAGTGGTTGGGTTTAGGGGAGTGGGTGGGCGCTGGTTAATCGGTGCTTTTGAAAACACTGTCGGTTAGGGTTGTGACGATGAGGAAATTTCCCCACCGGTTAATCGACATGTGACAACACCGGTAATACCGGTATCACCGTGGGGGTGGGCGTTTCCTCTTTTCCTCTTTTTTTCTGCTTTTAAATAGCTTATAAATGCGTGCGTATTATACTTTCACTTTCAGTTTTCGGGAATTGGCAACTCGCGTCAAACTACAAAAAATCACTGTTATTAAACACAGAACTTTTATTAACATAATGAAAAAAACAACAACAATGCTACAGGCTGAAAAAAAAACTGAAAATTGGAACCAAACAAATAACAACCATAGAACGTTTATTACTTATGTTAGAATATTTTTAAAACGAATAAGAAAATAAAATAAAAAGATAAGTGATTAAATAGCACAAAGTTTAAATAAGATTAAAGGAATGAACAAGAAACAAATATAAAAAAAACTTCCAAATGACATTAGGCTACAAAAATGACAGGTCGGCAGTCTTTAAAAAATAAAATAAACAAAATACTGCATTTTTTTTATTAACAGTGCAGTCATGGTCTTTGCCAGGAAACCCATGTTGACCATCTCTGATGGGATCTTGAGGCACACTATGTTCCCCATCGTGTTGAACACTCTCTGGGGTGCGCAGCTTGTTGCGCACACGCAAAGATACTTTTTGGTTACCTTTGCCAACAGAGGGAACCTACTTTAGTTGTCTTTTGCTGTCCTAGCTGACTTCAATGTCTTATGTATTATTTAGCCTAATGTATTATATATTAATAGCTTAGTCCTTATAAACAATCCGTTTATAAAATACATTATTAACGAATCTATAGGTTACTGAAGAATAGACCGAATATGAAATATGATCCTTGCATAATGATCACAGCTAAACAAGCTAGCACTCAATTTATATATAAACTATGAATAAAAAAAATGAAAGAAATTTTAAGTAATGGAACATTATGTAAAAAATCTACTACAGTCTAAATAAAAGTGCCTCATCAGAGCTGAACATCACTGTGCGGTCACCGCGCGCGTGTCTCCCTCAGAGATATTGGAGTTCAATAACGTGGTGCGCAGTAGCTATGACTTTTGGCCAACACCTCCCTGTAAGTTTACAGATAGACTATAGATAGCTCTGGTGGGGTGTGTTATCATTTGCGTGTTTTAAATGACAGCGACACATGCTACATTTAGTTTTTATTGTAAAATATACATTATAACTCAGTACACAGTCAAATATTTTTTTTCAATGGCTTGCCTATTGGTAGTGTATATAACCACGCTTAAATAGGCTAAGCATATTTTCATTAATATTAAAACACATGAATACAAACTAGCCATCCTTTGATTTTTTTCGTTTTCGTATATTTTTTATCAAACGAAAAATGCAATGAATTGTTTATTTTGGTTTACATTTTATTAAAATTAATATAATTATTAGGCGACTTGACTTGTGTGTCGTCTATCATGGATGACAGCGAGAGAGAGATGAGATCACACCTCAGTTTCGATGTGTGGCCGCACGTCACATTTACTTTACTGCAAGTTTTTAATTTAGGCTCATCTAAATTAACTTTTCATTCGATTAAAAGCCGAAATATCGCTAGACAGACAAAGCAACTTTGGTTTTGGGAGAGAGAGACTTCAGTGAAGACGCGCGCACACACACAGGATACACACTTGTCGGCCTTTTCATTATTGATTTTTTTAACATTAAACTCATAATAATCAAGTGCACAAAAGAACAGATGAACTTCGGAAAAAGTGATCACTGCGGTTGCGGCGAGGTTGCTTTGTTTCTCTGCAGTTGGCTTGTCAGTGGCGGGCAATCACTTTCAGTTTAATAAAAAATGAGATTATTTATCACTAAACACTGTGAGATGATGGTCGCGGGATTTTTTAAATGAGGCGCTTTTGCTTTGCGTTTTGACACTAAATCCTCCGCCATTCTCTTTCTGTAAATTCGACTCATCTTGTTCTCCTCACATGATAAATGAAATATGAAGCATTGTAGCTATGTTCCGATTTTAACTACAGCCTACTGCATGCTATCTCTTAAGTAAATTATTTGGAATTATATTTTCCATTTAATTTAAATAAATATTGAATTAAAAAAGGAATACTTAAAAAATGAGGGCACGGTGTCACGGTGAAAAAGTGATGTCACCGGTGTTGCGTCTTAAAACCGGTAACACCGTCAACACCGTCTATCGTGGCAAGCCTACTGTCGGTTGGGTTTAGGGAAGTGGGTGGGCGCTGGTTAATCGGTGCTTTTGAAAACACTGTCGGTTGGGTTTAGGGAAGTGGGTGGGCGCTGGTTAATCGGTGCTTTTGAAAACACTGTCGGTTGGGTTTAGGAGGAGGGTGGGTCAGTCAGTCAGTCAGTCAGTCAGTCAGTCGACAGCGGCCTCTGGTGGATTTACGTGAGAAAAGCAGGCATTAAAGCAGTGGTGGGCAAACTTTTTAGACCCGAGGGCCACATCAAGTTTTGCAAAACCAAGTGAAGGGCCGCATGTCAAATCCTTCAAAATATAATTTTTATTTATAGTGGCAGTATGCATGGAATAATATGTAATATCTGACAGAATCATGTCACATTAATACAAAACCGATTATGTTAATAATAGTTATAATTGAGTCAAATTTACAAGTCATATTAATTTGCACTGTTATTTATATTTACTTATTAATCATCATAAAACAATAAAGTATAATAATACTATCAATAATAATAATAATGTAATAATTTTTACAGTGGAGAATAGAAAAGATATTGTCTGATAGAAAAAATCTCGTATTAACACATTAAAATAATTCTTAAAGTTTACTATTCCGTCAAATGTACATTAATCTACTTTGCACTGCTTTTAGAATATAGAGATCAATCATCATAAAACTTGATGAAAACACATCTTTGATAAAAGAACTTTTTAAAGTGGATGTATGCATGGAAAATATATTTTATGACAAAAATTAACACATTTAACCAGCAATTATTATACAATTTGAGTCAAATTCACAACAATCTTATTTGAGCTTGTATTAATATGCTCATATCAATCATAAAACTATGAGATAAAACGGAAGAAGAATCTGAGGGCGTACTCGCACTATGTACAGTTGCATTAAACCAGGCCGAAGCATGCTTGTCCCCCCTCCTGTCTCCCACATCATCGATGATGCGCTGTTCAGTTTAAGAAGCGCTCTCGCAAAAAAAAAGAGAAGCGCATTTTGCGTGAGTGCATTTTAATATCCGAGAGTGTGTTCTAATTCTACTGGTTGCGCTAACTGTTCCGCGTGCAATACTGCCACCAAATGGCGTTCACTTGTATTGCATAATTAATTCACTAGTTCTGAAACCAAACCACTCAGAAGCAGCATTTTAAAAACTCCCTCGCGGGCCGGATGAAAGTGTTCAGCGGGCCGCATCTGGCCCGCGGGCCGTAGTTTGCCCACCTCTGCATTAAAGGCACTTTGAAAGAAATTTGAAATCTGAAAAAGTGTACACAGTGGCTTCTGGCAGATTCGTGAAAACAAAAACTGCAAAAAAACATACCTCCTGGGATGTATTTCACACTCTCCAGAAATGCATATAGGGGTATGTAATCAGAATGAGCCTGGGTTGCATTTTTTTATTGCATGAAAGGTTCATCCTACTAATAAATGCATTTTCACAATTTATATGCATCTGTGTGTGTGATGTATGTATTTTTAAATAATTAATTTTTATTATAATTTTTAAACACATTTATTGCCTTTTATTGATTTATTTATCTTTAACCATTTAGATATGTTAGATTTATTGTTCAATAAATATTCAACTTAATATATAAAAATGCAATATATGTTCATGTTTCAGCTTAGAAAATAAATTTGGTTTACAATTGGAGAATGATTCTGGAATTTATTCAGTAAAACTGTTTCCATTTAAGTTTATGCTCATTTTTTTTACTGTATAAAAAGTACACCCTACTGTGTGATTATGCATTTTTAATTAATTAATACATTTTTATTATAATTTCTTTAGCACATTTATTGCCATTTATTGATTTATTTATCTTTAACCAGATTTTTTTGTTCTATAAATATTCAAATTAATATATAAATTATATATAGAAAATTTGGTTTGCAATTGGAAAATTGTTCTGGAATTTATTCGGTAAAGGTGTTTGCTTCATAGTTTATGCACATTTTTGTAATGTATAAAAAGTTCATCCTACTAATAAATCCTATGCATTTTCACAGTGTGTGTGTGTGTGTGTGTGTGTGTGTGTGTGTGTGTGTGTGTGTGTGTGTGTGTGTGTGTGTGTGTGTGTGTGTGTGTGTGTGTGTGTGTGTGTGATTTATGTATTTTTAATTAATTAATTACTTATTTAGTTCGTTTTTATTATAATTTTTAAACACATTTATTACCTTTTATTGATTTATTTATCTTTAACCAGTTAGATATGTTAGATTTATTGTTCAATAAATATTCAACTTAATATATAAAAATGCAATATATGTTCATGTTTCAGCTTAGAAAATAAGTTTGGTTTACAATTGGAGAATTGTTCTGGAATTTATTCAGTAAATCTGTTTCCATTGAAGTTTATGCTCATTTTTTTACTGTATAAAAAGTTCACCCTACTAATAAATCCTGTGCATTTTCACAATTTATGCGCATCTTGCCATTTCCATTGTGCATTTTTTATAAGATATTTCACAACGCACATGAACACAGATGGATGCAAGCATAGCTAATTTCAGAAGTACTGACCGCTGTGTTTTCTCTTTTCAGGCAAATTGGAGAAAACCTCATCGTTCCCGGCGGTGTGAAGATCATCGAGGCTCACGGACGGATGCTGATTCCTGGTGGTATCGATGTTCACACGCGCTTCCAGATGCCCGACCGGGGAATGACTGCGGCGGATGATTTCTATCAGGGCACACGAGCTGCTCTCGCTGGTGGCACCACTATGATCAGTATGTCTGAAAACAGCAATGACACGGCCATAATATACAGTTGAAGTCAGAATTATTAGCCCCCCTTTGAATTTTTTTCTTTTTTAAATATTTCCCAAATGATGTTTAACAGAGCAAGGACATTTTCACAGTATGTCTGATAATATTTATTCTTCTGGAGAAAGTCTTATTTGTTTTATTTCGGCTAGAACAAAAGCAGTTTTTTATTTTTTATGAACCATTTAAGGGACAAAATTATTAGCCCCTTTAAGCTATATATTTTCAGATAGGCAACAGGACAAACCATCGTTATACAATAACTTGCCTAATTACCCTAACCTGCCTAGTTAACCTAATTAACCTAGTTAAGCCTTTAAATGTCACTTTAAGCTGTATAGAAGTGTCTTGATAAACATCTAGGTAGGTAGGTACAGGAATTGGGGGGGAAAATAAACAGGGGGGCTAATAATTCAGGGGGGCTAATAATTCTGACTTCAACTGTATGTAATCATGTAAATATATATTAAAGGTGCCCTATAAAGAAAATCTGCGTATACCTAGGCATAGTCAAATAATAAGAGTACATGGAAATCGGCATACTGAGAGCCTCAGACACCATTGTTTTCTCGTTCTCGTTCTTATTTAGAGATTATAACAATGCTAATCTTCTTTCCTTATTTTTGTTTATATTAAACTTAAAATTTATTTTTTGATGTTGAAAATGGGAGACACAGCAAAGTAAATGCTGGCGCGATAGTTTATTTTCGATGTGTAACTGCGCAATGACTCTTTAGAGCTTGTCAGAAGGCAAAATGCAGGATATACAGATTAAAAATGTATTTACATCGAGAGCAGAGAGGCATAAGGCATGTTTATTTGTATCTTTTGTTAATTTGGCATGTTTGTTGGGAAATTTGCTGAATGTGTTGGTAGTTTTAAGTAACAATCACATGTAGACTTTTGAGTATTATATAGTGTCTGTATATACAGTATATATAGTGTGTTTTTAGTAATGTGTATGTTTTCAGTGGATCATGCGTGTTTTATTTGACTGTGTGTGTGTGTTCAGTGGATCATGCGTGTTTTATTTGACTGTGTGTGCGTGTTCAGTGGATCATGTGGTGCCAGAGCCGGGTGTCAGTCTGATCTCTGCCTTTAACCAGTGGAGGGAATGGGCCGATCAGAAGTCCTGCTGTGATTATTCTCTTCATGTGGACATCACTGAGTGGCACAAGGGTCTGCAGGAGGAGATCGAGATGCTGGTCAAAGATCACGGTATACACACAAAACACAAACATCCAGCACAACACAAACTAATAATAATAATAATGTTTGGCTAACATTGACAATAATTTTATTTATATATATTTCTAATTATGTGGTCTTCAATTGTATGTTACGTAATTATAATGTTATAAGAATCTTCCAAAAGGTTATTTTAAAGAGTTTGCACAACCTTTGTTAGTGTGCCAGTGGAAGTGATGGGAATGTTTTTCAAGCAGTTGCAGCTCAATGAAAATCAAGTCAAGGTTCAGTTCAAGTTCAGCATTTTCCAGCATGTTTGGTGATGTTGAACTTCACAGAAGATCTTTTCCACTGAAACAAACACAAGTATTACCAAGTCCTGCTGACTTTATATGCTACCATCAGTTTAAAATAACGTGTATGTCTGGTTAATCTGGTTGCTTTTAGGGGTTATGTTAGCTTAGAGAAAAAGAGAGAAAAAAAAAATTCTAAAAGTTTAAAATTAAAAAAAATAAAAGAAAACAAATTAATAGTTTTTGTTAAAAAAAAATGAAAAAAAAAATTTGAAAATGACCATTGAAAGTTCAGCTGCACAGTGGCGCAGTGGGTAGCACATTCGCCTCACAGCAAGAAGGTCACTGGTTTGAGCCCCGGCTGGGTCAGTTGGCGTTTCTGAGTGGAGTTTGCATGTTCTCCCCGTGTTCGCATGGGTATCCTCCAGGTGCTCCGGTTTCCCCCACAATTCCAAAAACATGTGGTACAGGTGAACTGGGGAGGCTAAATTGCCGATAGTGTATGTGTGTAAATGAGTGTGTATGGATGTTTCCCAGTGATTTGTTGCAGCTGGAAAGGCATCCGCTACGTAAAACATATGCTGTATAAATTGGCGGTTCATTCCGCTGTGGCGACCCCAGATTAATAAAGGGCCTTTGAAAATAAATTAAGTAAATGAAAATTATATAAAAATAAAATCTTAAGAATTTAGAATTTGAACAGAATCTGTCATTTTAATTACTCAATGTTATTTCTTTATTTCAAAATGGGTCCATCTATAATTTATTTCCACATAAAATTAGGGATTTAGTCTAAAATTACATTTATTTTCAATGGAAAGAACTCTTTTTTTGCTTTTCAAAAACAACAATTTAGGCCAAACTCAATTCCAACGTAATCTTTCACAAACTGACTGACATGTCAGATATACATTAAATCAAATATAAAGCCATAAAATAAAAAAAATGTATAAAATAACTTAACAAAAAAATAATCAAAGTATAGTGCAGACATCAAACAGAAACTCTGTAAGGGGTTAAATAAAACCATATTCTTGAAACAAATCATACAGTTGTTTAGCCTTCTCACCCTTCATTATTTTTACAGTTTCTGCATGGGTGGCAAACTCCTTTTTAAAGACTATCAAATGAGGAGCTGTTTTCAAAATTGCATTTATAAATGAAGAATTTAAGTAAATTAAGTAAAAAATTTGCAGTTAAGTCATGGAAGGAACTTATTTTCTGCTCTTCTTTACAGGCGTCAACTCTTTTCTGGTGTATCTGGCGTACAAAGACATCTTCCAGCTCAATGACTCCCAGGTAAACAACAGTAAAACAGTCTTTATAATGCATAAAGTCAAGCCAAAAATGATTCAGACACCAGAGATGATTTTTTGATATTTGTTTACTAGTGAGCGCAGGACACTATAGTTCAGAATTTTTAGCGCAGCTGAATTATTAGCCCCCCTTTATAATTTTTCCTAATTTCTTTTAATGGAAATAAAAAAAAAATTCAACACATTTCTAAACATAATAGTTTTAATAACTCAGTTCTAATAACTGATTTATTTTATTTTTGCCATGATGACAGTAAATAATATTTGACTAGATATTTTTCAAGATACTAGATTCTGCTTAAAGTGACATTTAAAGGCTTAACTAAGTTAATTAGGTTAACTGTTACCTAAAGTCACTGTTCAGATGCTGTATTTCAGACATTTGTCAGATTTTTGTCCTCAAACTTCTCCTGTGTGTAGCACTAGTTTCTTACAAAACTCATCCAAAACCTTAAGTTGTATTTTGATGCGATTTGTATCTGTTGTAGCTTTGAAAGAACTGAAAACATTCAGTGTAGTGATATTAAAACTGTAATGTGGTCAAAACGTGCCGGAACTACTTTAATTGTGCATGTATTTGAATATAATGTTCAAACACCATAGAATGTTCATCAGCCAATCAGAATGAAGCATTCAGCAGCCCTGTCTTATAAACTGTTAAAGTGTGAGATATGTTGAAGCTGAGTACTTTTTGCTTCTACTGTACAGTATGTCTTTAATTCTGCTGATAAATTGGGTCAGATGTGTGTGTGCGTATGTTTCTGAGGAGTTCAGTCTCAGTCTTGGTGGTCTTCAGCATTTTTTCTGAAGCTGTAGATCCTGATAAACACAGAAAGCCCTTTGTTTTTCCACAGATGTACGAGGTTTTCAGTGTGATCCGTGATCTGGGAGCCATCGCTCAGGTTCATGCAGAGAATGGAGACATCATCGCTGAGGTCATTTTCCCTTGATGTGGTTTTTAGTGTAAATTTGAATTCACAAATACAGTAGTTTGTGTAATTGTATAAATATGTGATCTAATGCAGTGTTTCTCAACCATGTTTCTGGAGGCCCACCAGCACTGCATGTTTTGAATGTCTCATTTGTCTGTAACACCCATTACAGGTCTTTTGGTCTCTGCTAATGAGCTGATGATCTGAATTAGGTGTGTTTGGTTAAGGAGACATGGAAAGTGTGCAGAGCTGGTGGGTCTTCAGGAACGTGGTTGTGAAACACTGATCTAATGCACTGTGTTTTAGTGATTTTATCATAGTTTTTTTGCAAGCATTTAAAAACACAACATGTTTAAGTATGTGATGAGAAGGGTTTGTAAATTTGTTGTCAGTTAAAGCAGTTCAAAAGAGATTTTTTTTGCAGTATTAGACTAAGATAAAATAAAAAATTATGTTGGATATCACTTTGTAAATGGTATTTTAAATTATCGTAATACACTGTATAGTTTAATATTATTATAGTGACAATCAAATCAAACAAACAAATAAATAAATAAATATTAAAATTATAAAAGTGACAAATAGACCAGTTTGGCTTTCATAAAATAAAATTACATTACATTACATAAAAGTAAATAAAATTAAATTACATTAAATTACGTAAAAGTAAATAAAATTAAATTACATTACATAAAAGTAAATAAAATTAAATAAAATTAAATTACATTACATAAAAGTAAATAAAATTAAATAAAATTAAATTACATTACATAAAAGTAAATAAAATTAAATTACATTACATTACATAAAAGTAAATAAAATTAAATAAAATTAAATTACATTACATTACATAAAAGTAAATAAAATTAAATTACATTAAATTACGTAAAAGTAAATAAAATTAAATTACATTACATTACATTACATTACATAAAATTAAATAAAAAAAATAAAATAAATTATAAAATAAAATAAAATAAAAGATCAGTTTGGACAGATTATTTTCTTTGTTTTCTATATATTTGTGTTGCTAGTTTCAGACCAATGCAACCTTAGTTTCCCGTTTTCAGCCACGTTGTTTAAATAACAAATCCATTTCCGCCACTTTATGGACTCATGGGTGTTCTGGTCTGGAAAAGAGGTGTGTTAAGGCGGATTGTTGGCACGTTGCTATTTTGAGGAACTAAAATAGACTGTGCAATAGACCAGCTGAGAGCAGGTCTAAAGAGCACGTTAGTTGTGCGCCTCGCTTAAACATTGCTTAAAACATGCAGGATGTACAGCAATACACAAATATCTTTACAAATGAAAAAGGATTAAAATATTACAAAAATGATTACTTTCTACATAAATATAAAAACCACTGCCTTCATGCCTTCTTCACCTCAGAGGGCTTTTTTCAGTTTATTTACGACAATTTGTTTTTGTATAATGTTATTATTATCATTAGTATTATTTAATATATGCATATTTATATCTGTTTTATTAAAATCAAGCTTAGATTTGTCCACCTGTCAGCTTTTAGACCATATGGGCATAGCATGTGTGTTTGGATATAACTCAGTTTTTTGACCACACTTCGTTATTATTGTTCATTTATTTGTTTGCTGGAAATTAGAACTGAATTTAGAAATAGTTTTGAAACAAATCTTTGCGCTTAACAAATGAAATTAATTATGTAGGCTAATGGATGTCTTCAGTGGAGCGAGTTTCCACCGTTTCCTTATCCACGAAAAAGAGAAAGTGAAAGTAAGACCGAATGGAGGAGGCTCATTATCCTCGCGCTGCAGAGGCTCTGTTTAACTGTTTTCTCGCTAGTGAAGCGTTCAGTTTTTCCACTTACAAAGTTCGCCATGTAAATAGCAAATGCGCCATGGCATGACACAACTGACTCTTAAAGGGAATGGGAGATGAGACTCTGATTGGTTTATTTTCAAAACACACCCATAACTCATTAAGAGAATAAGCTCAACCCTGTTAGACCATGCACCGCGGCGCAGAGCGTATTTTCCCATCCTTAAAATAGCAAAAGTGGATTCGGACACGCCTTAATGCTTTTGCGCCCTGCACTTTAGATGTTGCGCCTAGACAGTTAAAATAGAGCCCTAAATGTTACTAATATAATATAATACAGTATAATATAATATAAAGTAATATAATATAATATAATATATTCATTCATTCATTCATTCATTCATTTTCTGCCGCTTTCCGGGGCCGGGTCGCGGGGGTAGCAGTCTTAGGAGAGAACCCCAGACTTCCCTATCCCCAGACACTTCCTCCAGCTCCTCCGGGGGGATCCCGAGGCGTTCCCAGGCCAGCCGAGAGACATACCGAGGTTCATCCTCCATGAACCGCCACCTTATCGTGGTGGAGGGGTTTGTGTGCCTGAGTGATCCTAAGAGCTATGTTGTCGGGGGCTAATGCCCCTGGTAGGGTCTCCCAAGGCAAAAAGGTCTTAGGTGACAGGTCAGACTAAGTGCGGTTCAAAAACCCCATATGAGTAAAAGACTGTCAAAGATCGTGACATCGCCCGGTATGGCGCAGCCGGGGCCCCACCCTGGAGCCAGGCCTGGGGTTGGGGCTCGTAAGCGAGCGCCTGGTGGCCGGGTATTTTCCCACGGAACCCGGCCGGGCTTAGCCCAAAAGAGCGACGTGGGACCATCCTCCCGCAGGCCCACCACCTACAGGGGGAGCCGTAAGGGGCCGGTGCATTGTGGAACGGGTGGTGGTCGAAGGTTAGGACCACGACAACCCGATCGTCAGACACAGAAACTGGTAATATAATATAATATAATATAATCACTTTTACCGGCTTCACTTCATTCATAAAATCAAATAAAATCTGCCAAATTGTCCTGATCATATTTTCACAATGCAATTAAAATCAAATAATCCTAAAATATATATTCCCTACTTTTTACTTTCCATTGGTTTTCGTTTGTCCATTTAAACCTCTTGTGCTCTCTCTTGTTTTCAGGAGCAGAAGAGGATTCTGGGATTGGGCATCACTGGTCCTGAGGGACACGTCCTGAGTCGCCCAGAGGAGGTAAAACACTTCATAAACACCATGTTTTTTTATTAAATCACATCACAACAAATACATCATCAGAACACATTTACACTGCAGAGAGGTTTTTTACCCAAACACAGAGACAAAATAACCTCCAAATAAGCTTTCCCAGAATAAGGTCAACTTTATTTATTTAGCACCTTAATCTTGACTGCAGCTCTACCAAAGGGTTGACCATCTTTTTACTGTTTTAAATAATGATTGTTAAAGTAATTTAAAGAATGACTGTTTTAAATAATGGCTTACACACAGAATTGTTGGTTAAAAAAAAAAAATCAAACTTTATTGTAAAAATATTGTAAAAAAAAAAAAAAAAAAAAACGAAACAAGAAATCATATTAAATGAGAATCTAAAATATTTTATGGCATACTTCAAAAAATAAAGGAGATTTAGTATTAAAAATGCTTTATTTCGAATATGTTTTAAACAAATAGGGTATATGCAGAAGCATGCAGAAAGACTTTTAATTTGTCAGTAAGCGCTTCCGGTGAACTGTATGCTGTTACAAAATCTGCACGTTTAAGGTCTGTTTTCTTTTAAATCAACAATCTTCACTGCCTAAATGATGTACGCTATAAAGTGGGTCTCAGAATGTACAAGAAGCACTGCATTAAATTACATTTTTTCGCACCATGGACCCTATTATACACCCGACACAATAAGGCACAAGACCTGTTGCCCTGACGTGTTGCTATTTTCAAAGCATCGCAACCTTAATTTTCACGTTTTCCGCCACCTTGTTTAAATGGGAAATCCATTTGCGCCACTTTGTAGACTCATGGGTGTTCTGGTCTAGAAAAGAGGTGTGTTAAGGCCGATTGCTGGTGCGTTGCTATTTTGAGGAACTAAAATAGACTGTGCAATAGACCGGCTGAGAGCAGGTCTAAAGTCCAGCGCAGAGCACGTTAGTTGTGCACCTCGCTTAAACATTGCTTAAAACACGCAGGGCGTAGAGCAATACACAAATATCTTTACAGATGAAAAAGAATTAAAGGATTAAAATATTACAAAAATGATTACTTTCTACATACAGTTAAAGTCAGAATTATTAGCCTCCTGTTTATTTTTTTCCCCAATTTCTGTTTAACGGAGAGAAGATTTTTTCAACACATTTCTAAACATAATAGTTTTAATAACTCATCTCTAATAACTGATTTATTTTATCTTTGCCATGATGACAGTAAATAATATTTGACTAGATATTTTTCAAGACACTTCTATACAGCTTAAAGTGACATTTAAAGGCTTAACTAGGTTAACTAGACAAGTTAGGGTAATTAGGCTAGTTATTGTATAATGATGGTTTGTTCTGTAGACTATTGAAAAAAAAATAAGGGGGCTAATAATATTGTCCCTAAAATGTTTTTTAAAAAATTGAAAACTGCTTTTATTCTAGCCGAAATAAAACAAATAAGACTTTCTCTAGAAGAAAAAATATTATCAGACATACTGTGAAAATTTCCTTGCTCTGTTAAACATCATTTGGGAAATATTTAAAAAAGAAAAAATTTCAAAGGGGGCTAATAATTCTGACTTCAACTGTATATATAAAAACCACTGCCTTCATGTCTTTTTCATCTCGGGGGGGCTTTTTTTTTAGTTTATTCCTGACAATTTGCTTTTGTATAATGTTATTATTATCATTAGTATTATTTATTATATGCATATTTATATTTGTTTTATTAAAAACAAGCTTAGATTTGTCCACCTGTCAGGTTTTCGACCATATGGGCATAGCATGTGTGTTTGGATATAACTCAGTTTTTTGACCACACTTCGTTGTTATTGTTCATTTATTTGTTTGCTGGAAATTAGAACTGAATTTAGAAATAGTTTTGAAACAAATTTTGAAACAAAAAAGAGAGAAAGTGAAAGTAAGACCGAATGGAGGAGGCTCATTATACTCGCGCTGCAGATGCTCTGTTTAACTGTTTTCTCACTAGTGAAGCGTTCAGTTTTTCCACTTACAAAGTTCGCCATGTAAACAGCAAATGCGCCATGGAGCGACGCAACTGACTTTTAAAGGGAATGGGAGATGAGACTCTGATTGGTTTATTCTCAAAACACACCTATAACTAATTTAGAGAATAAGCTCAACCATATTAGACCATGCACCGCAGAGCAGAGCCTATTTTTCTGTCCTTAAAATAGCAAAAATGGATTCGGACACGCAATTAATGCTTTTGCGCCCTGCACTTTAGACTTTGCGCATAGATAATTAAAATAGAGCCCCATGTCTTTAAAATATTTTACTTTATTGGTAAGACTTTATTTTGAGGGTCCATTTGAGTATTAGTAGACTGTCTGCGTAATATCTGTTGATACTGCTCCTTCAACAGACATTCACTGACTGAAACTTTGCAAATACATGTCAACTTACACTAACCCTAACCCCAACTCTAACTCCAACCTAACAGTCTACTGATAATCTAATGAGTTGGCATGTAGATGCAATGTAACTTAAATTCAACAAACGGACCATCAAAATAAAGTGTGACCAATTTATATCGCGGTTTACGCTTCAACAACTAAATGAACACTGAAGTCTATTTAACTGATTATATTTTAATTGCATTACAACATTGATGCTGTAAAAGGAACCGTATAAAATTGAAACAGTCACATTAACCGTTCACCAGAAGTTTGTCGGTATGGGAAGAAACACTAGCTCTGCATATACCCCATTGGTCTTACACTTCATATTTTCAGATTTTTGATAGTATATGTATTAATTCCAGTACTTTTACCATAAACCATTTAGTAGAGGTTGATATTTTAGAAATGATGGAATGTATTGAAAAAAAATGCATTGAGTGTGTTAACTAGCGACATTAGGAGTTAAGAAATGCAATCCAAACTTTTTTTTTCTTGTTGGGACAGTTAAAGGGTTAAAACAACATGAATGCTGAATCAAAGTGCTTCACAGACATGGCAGAATAAAAACAAAAATTAAGGGAAACACAGTATATAGTCCAATAAATAAAAATTAAAAGATAGAAATAATTTAAAGAGATCTATTCAGACCTAAATTCTAAAAAAAAAAAAAAAAAAAAAAAAAATTATAAGTAAGCCAAAGAGAAGAGGAGGCAAAAAAAAAAAAACACTTGAAGGTCCCGTGAAGTGCTTTGAACTTCTCCCCTTTTTCAAAAACAGCCAATAGCGTTTTGTTTTATCAGAGCTCTGCCAGTGAGAGTGGTTGAGCTCAAGCGCATCAAATGAAAAGCAAATTAGAAGCATCTTCAAGGGGGCGGAGCATGTCAGATTCTAGAGAGCATTTGATTGGTCAGAAGATTTGTATATGGTGATGTGAATAAAATTGTTGATCCATAAAGGTGGAAGTGACTAACATTAAGGTTTACAGGTTTATATCAGTTTAATATATCATAAACGTCAATCTTGTCAGTGTTTTGGTGCACACTAGCTTATAGATATCTTAAAAACTAACTGTACTGTTACTAACATCTGAAAAACTTTATTTTAACTTCATGGGATCTTTGAAGCTCCAAGTTTCAGAACATATTAATGGCAGTTTCAGACTCCGTTTCTGGCAAACGCATGGATGACTGCTATCAGAAAGCTTTAGTTGGCGGTCTTGAGGATGTGTCAGCGTTCAGGAGCTGCTGATCCGAGTTTTACTGTAATCTGAGCTGAAGGTCAGTGAGTTTCTGCTGTTGGTTTATTATAGGTGGAGGCCGAGGCTGTGAACCGGGCCGTGACCATCGCTAACCAGACCAACTGCCCGCTGTATATCACCAAAGTCATGAGCAAGAGCGCAGCTGACGTCATCGCACAGGCCAGGAAAAAAGGTAGATAAAAAATCAACAATATTAGGTTCTCAAAATGTTATATAAAGTTACATATATAAAATAGTATTTATATATACATAAATACTTTCAGCCTCGGCTAGGTCATTTGGCGTTTCTGTGTGGAGTTTGCATGTTCTCCCCGTATTCGTGTGGGTTTCTTCCGGGAGCTCCGGTTTCCCCCACAAGTCTCCAAAGACATGCGCTGTAGGTGAACTGTGTATGCTAAAATTGTCCGTAGTGTATGTGTGTGAATGGGAGTGTATGGGTGTTTCCCAGTGATGGGTTGCAGCTGGAAGGGCATCCGCTGCGAAAAACAAATGCTGGATAAGTTGGCGGTTCATTCCGCTGTGGCGACCCCAGATTAATAAAGGGACTAAGCCGAAAAGAAAATGAATGAATGATTAAACACTTTACAAGAATATTTTTTTGGGGGGGGGGTTGGGCTGTTTACAGGGACGTTGCTGATAGTAATTAAGCTTAAAGGGATAGTTCACCCAATAAAAAAATTATATTTACTTCAAACTTCTGAGTTTCTTTCTTCTGTTAGACACAAAGGAAGATATTTTGAAGAAAGCTGAAAACCTGCTGCCATTGACTTCCATAATAATAAAAACAAATACTATGGAAGTCAATGGTTACAGGTTTCCAACAGTCTTCAAAATATCAAAACAATATACTAATAACAATGTTGGCAATAAATACGTACAAGAGAATAAATACGTAAAAAAAATTACACACGCATTATACACACATGTAGACCATACCTGTCAACCCTCCTGTTTTTCCCAGGATTCTCCCGTATTTTACAGTTCTATCCCAATATCATCTCGTAAAGGTATTTTTCCATATTTCTCCCGTATTTTTACTCTTTCTATGAAGGGTGGCAATAAACATTAAAGAGCCGTTCCTCCCTATATGCAGCCCATACCGTTGAACCACCATGATGCCCCTTGCTCTTAAATGTGAGTCTGTTCTGTGCTTTCGTTTTATTTAGGCATGAAAACACTTTCAAATAAATATAAAAACAGCGGGATTCCCTTTCCTTTCCATTAAAGGCGCCGTCACCCCTCCTATATGATCCTCAAAACAGTCAGTTCATGTAGTGGTGTGTGACTGTCAGATGAACTCCATATTGATAAATAGACATTGTTTCCCAAATGAATTCTGTATATGTGATTTTAGGCGGAGTGGAAGTGGACATTCTGGGTTTTGGGTGCGTGTTTGAACAGACATATACACATTAATAATAATAATAATAATAATAATAATAATAATAATAACAACATCTAAAGATGTCAATCTTGGTGGGTTTTCTTTTAAACACAACAAATTTAGTCTTAAATGACCGTAAAAAGTTAGGAAGGCAAAGCAAGTTTATTTCTATAGCACATTTCATACACAATGGCAATTCAAAGTGCTTTACTAGGGACTCCACATGTCATGAGTGTCAACCTCGACCTATGGTCACCTATACTGACATAGTAACCTCTCCCTTCAAGGTATAATCTGAACCATTTGAGGACTGTTCCAGACAGCCCAACCCAGTTTTCCAGCCTATCCAGAAGTATGCTGTGATCAACAGCGTCAAATGCAGCACTGAGATCAAGCAATACCAGCACTGTTAGTTTGCCTGAATCTGTATTTAGGCGGATATCATTGATTATCTTTATAAGAGTGCTCTCTGTACTGTGATGTGGTCTGAAACCAGATTAAAAATTGTCTAAACGCCCCTTGGAGTTTAAGAACTTGTTAAGCTGATTAAAAACAACTTTTTCAATGATTTTGCCAATGAAAGGGAGATTTGAGATTGGCCTGTAACTGCTCAATAGTGTGTTATCCAGGTTGCTCTTTTTCAAGAGGGGTTTAACAACTGCAGTTTTAAGTGAGTTTGGAAAAGTCCCTGAGAGAAGTGAAGCATTTACCACTTTTAGGAGATCCAGCTATTGAATGCTTTCATTATAGATCTGTGCATTTTTAAAATGACACCTCTGTTATTTGATGTAATGTAATAAACAAAAAATCTTAATGAGAGAGTCATTCATTGCTCTTTAATCAGAATGTGTAAGTTATACAGTGAAGAAAAGGTTCATAAGATTTGATAATTTGGTTCTATTTCTTTATAGCTATTATTTTAATAGGCTAAACTGTTTGCTAATTTATTTGCAGCTTTTTCTAATTTTCCTAATACTATTTATTCTGTCCTTTGTAAATATTAATTATTAAAACATATTACTGACCGTTTCAACTGTTTATTCACAATGAAACTGCTCCAGATGAACATATTTAGTCATTTGGGGAATTTATTTATTTATTTTTATTTATTTTTTGATTCCTATGTTCAGATTCCAATAGAGTGGAGGAACAATGGCGTCACCTTGTAGGCGAATCGGCTGTTAGCATTAAACTGGTTCCCTCGATAAAATCCCTATAGGATTTTCCCATAGTCTTTTAGAAAATTGCAAATAATAAGCTCTGTGTTCAAACACTGTTCATTACACTTAGACGTTTTGTCCAGCCGGATAATCCTCACACAAAAATACAACTTTTAGCACTTTTGGATCTTGAATGCAAACGCAAGAACTGAAAAGCTAACATTAGGCTATAAACGGACTACAGCCTTCGGGCGCTCGCCTGTGACGTCAGCACCACCCTGCTACAGACCACTTTTCAAGCTTATTTTTTAGAAATATGGTCCATGACAAAGATTTACTCTCTGTTTATTATATTACAATCCAAGCTATATATTATAAACAAATAAATACGCCAAAACACATAGACCTACGTGCCTTTTGGATAGTTTTTTACGTGGGAAATACATTTTGTTTTGCTTTACGGTTGTAAAAGTTTTAAAACTGTATGTGTAAATGTGTCTACATAGTATTATCATAAGACATTTAAAAAGTGTACCGCTCGCGTGCATACAGCCCGCTTACCTTAGTAATAGACGACAGAAATGAGGCGTGAGCTGGGCGTGAGGGACAAGTCTATATGCCTGCAAGTTCCATCATTGACACAGAACAACATTCAGTATTTTTTTGTCACGAAGTACAGCGAAAAGCAGCCCAATACAGTCACATATGCTAAGGAGATTTTAAATTTTAAGGAGTGTAAATATTGCAGTTATGATGATGAGTTAAATGTGTTCAGATGAAGAAAAAAACCTGACGAAAAATCAATTGATCATGTTAAGATGACAGTTAATATGTATGTATTTTTACACATTTACACGATTGCATTACCGAGAGCAGGAAAGAGACAGGCTGCACTGGTAAGCAGTATCTTCAATAATATCGTTTAATTACAATAAATGATCAACAAATTAATCACACAATATGAATTCCCAATTAGAAAAATACTACAACTATAAAATACTACTCATGAAAATACTTAAATAACAGACAAATCCAAATGCCCACCGCAAGCGAGCTGCATTCCAGACCAGTTCAGCTCAATGACGTATAGTGTCTCTGACACCGCCTGCAGTCTCGTTTAGCAACTTGATAGCAACCGTCTTTTTAATGAAGCGAAATAGATTTAAAAAATCAAGAGTGTGATGTAACTGATGTGTTTTATGTCGGAGAATAAAACGTAAAAGTATCTTGAGTTTGTGTTCGCCACGAACCTTATTTAAGCGATTTAACTGAAATCTCATTGAAAAAACCCATTGACTTTGGGACGAGGGAACCGGAACTGCTAAAATGCTAACTCACTTCCGGGTTTTTGCATACAAATTGACGTCATAGTTCCTCCACTCTACAGGCAGTGCAGAATTATTAGGCAAATGAGTATTTTGACCACATCATCCTTTTTATGCATGTAGTCTCACTCCAAGCTGTATAGGCTCGAAAGCCTACTACCAATTAAGCATATTAGGTGATGTGCATCTCTGTAATGAGAAGGGGTGTGGTCTAATGACATTAACACCCTATATCAGGTGTGCATAATTATTAGGCAACTTCCTTTCCTTTGGCAAAATGGGTCAAAAGAAGGACTTGACAGGCTCAGAAAAGTCAAAAATAGTGAGATATCTTGCAGAGGGATGCAGCACTCTTAAAATTGCCAAGCTTCTGAAGCGTGATCATCGAACAATCAAGCGTTTCATTCAAAATAGTCAACAGGGTCGCAAGAAGGGCATGGAAAAACCAAGGCGCAAAATAAACTAACAACTGAACCATGAACTGAGAAAAGTCAAGCGTGCAGCTGCCAAGATGTCAAGATGCCACCAGTTTTGCCATATTTCATAGCTGCAACCTCACTGGAGTGCCCAAAAGCACAAGGTGTGCAATACTCAGAGACATGGCCAAGGTAAGAAAGGCTGAAAAACGACCACCACTGAACAAGACACACAAGCTGAAACGTCAAGACTGGGCCAAGAAATATCTCAAGACTGATTTTTCTAAGGTTTTATGGACTGATGAAATGAGAGTGAGTCTTGATGGGCCTGTGGCTGGATCGGTAAAGGGCAGAGAGTCCGACTCAGACGCCAGCAATGTGGTGGTGGAGTACTGGTTTGGGCTGGTATCATCAAAGATGAGCTTGTGGGGCCTTTTCGGGTTGAGGATGGAGTCAAGCTCAACTCCCAGTCCTACTGCCAGTTTCTGGAAGACACCTTCAAGCAGTGGTACAGGAAGAAGTCTGCATCCTTCAAGAAAAACATGATTTTCATGCAAGACAATGCTCCATCACACGCGTCCAAGTACTCCACAGCGTGGCTGGCAAGAAAGGGTCTAAAGAAGAAAAACTAGTGACATGGGGTCTTGTTCACCTGAACTGAACCCCATAGAGAACCTGTGGTCCATCATCAAATGTGAGATTTACAAGGAGGGAAAACAGTACACCTCTCTGAACAGTGTCTGGGAGGCTGTGGTTGCTGCTGCACGCAATGTTGATGGTGAACAGATCAAAACACTGACAGAATCCATGGATGGCAGGCTTTTGAGTGTCCTTGCAAAGAAAGGTGGCTATATTGGTCACTGATTTGTTTTTGTTTTGTTTTTGAATGTCAGAAATGTATATTTGTGAATGTTGAGATGTTATATTGGTTTCACTGATGAAAATAAATATTTGAAATGGGTATATATTTGTTTTTTGTTAAGTTGCCTAATAATTATGCACAGTAATAGTCACCTGCACACACAGATATCCTCCTAAAATAGCTCAAACTAAAAACTACTTCCAAAAATATTCAGCTTTGATATTAATGAGTTTTTTGGATTCATTGAGAACATGGTTGTTGTTCAATAATAAAATTAATCCTCAAAAATGCAACTTGCCTAATAATTCTGCACTCCCTGTATACACACTCGTATCTAAGGGGAGTTGTACGTGAAAGAGGATTTGCACATTCTCATTCAGGATGAACTCGCAAATTTTAAACATTCAGAACTTTTTGTACACTCTTATACATTTGCAAATGGTGTTTTGCATTTGTGAAATGTATTTTATGAATATGTATTTTTATCTTGTGCACGTGAATTGTTTTTGTGAATATGTATAAATATTTTACGCACGTGAATTTGGTTTTATGCACGTGAATTTGGCTACGCATGTGTACATCATGTCTTTTGCGTGAATTACTTTAGATACTAAACTCGCTCCATAAATAGTGCATCAGTAAACCTCTGATGTCTCCTGTACTCCGTCTGCAGGAACCGTAGTTTACGGCGAGCCCATCTCTGCCAGTCTGGGAACAGACGGCACTCACTACTGGAGCAAGAACTGGGCCAAAGCTGCGGCCTTCATCACGTCTCCACCGCTGAGCCCCGACCCGACCACACCGGACTACCTCAACTCACTGCTGGCCTGGTGCGTTCACTGCTGCATTCTGGGACATTAGATTACAGTCTGACCACAGTGAGACATTAAAGACTGATGAGTGTGAAGGGAACCATGTTGATAGGTGATCACTAGAGGGCGACACAATTCAAGGAACTATTGGCCTAAATCTCTGTTTTGTTTCTTGAAATAAATAAATGTTGATAATATTTCAGCTAGTTTCCTAGGAAAATCGTTAATTTATGTTTATTTTATAAATAATAATAAATATAAATAAATAAATAAATAAATAACACTTGTCATAGCATTGATATACTGCAACTCTCTGATGATTTGAAGTGCTTCTCTTGTCCTCACTTGTAGGTTACTTTGGATAAAAGCTTTTGCTAAATATGTAAATGTTATTTAACCTGATGCACTAAAAGAACTTAAAGTTCAACTAAAACTGACTTTATACGTTTATTTTTAAGTGTTGTGACAAATTATTTATTAGAAGTAAAAATTTTGAGTTTAATCTCTAACCATTTTAATTTGATATTGACTTAATGTTAAATTAACTTAATGTTTTCAAGTGCTTTCCCAATCAACATGTTGCTTTAGTCATTAATTGTTTTTAGATCATTTCTTAGAAGTTTAAGCATGGTTTAAAAGTTTTTTAGTTTCTAAAAAATAAAATTGCATGTATAACAAACATACAAAAATAACTTGATGTTTTCAGAGGCGTTCTTATTCAACTCTTTGGTTTACTTGTGACAACTGCGTTTTTAAGTTTTAATCGTATATCTTAATTAAAATTGCATGTATAATAAATACTAAAAATAACTTAATATGTTTAAAATTTGAGCTTTACTAGATTAGTTTTAGTGAATATACAACCCCAAATCAGAAAACGTTGGGACAATATGGTGAATGCAAATTAAAAAAAAGAAAGTAGTGTTTTCTAAATTTACTTTGACTTGTATTTTATCGCAAACAATAAAGCAAACATTATTTAATGTGTTCCTCATGATTTTCTTTTTTCTTTTTTTTTAAATAAACACGGATTCCAATTTTGGTTCTTGCAACACATTTCAAAAAAAGTTGGACTAGTAAAGCATTTACCACTTTGTAATGTTGCCATTCCTTTTCACAACACTTAAAAGACGTTTAGGGACTGAAGACACCAAGTGATGATGTGTTTCAGGTGTAGTTTTGTCCTATTCTTCCTGCAAACTAGTCTTAAGGTGGGCAACAGTACAGGGTCTTCGTTGTCGCATTTTATGCTTCAAAATGCACCACACATTCTCTATCGGAGACAGGTCAGGACTGCAGACAGGTCAGTCAAGTACCTGTATCCTCTTCCTCCACAGCCAGGACTTTGTAATGTGTGCAGAACATGGTTTTGAATTGTCTTGTTGAAATATGCATGGGCGTCCTGGAAAAGAATACAGCATATTGTGCTCCAAAATCTCTATGTACTTTTCAGCCTTAATGGTGCCATCACAGAAGTGCAAGGGCACTGACACAACCCCATACTATGACAGACCCTGGCTTTTAGACTTGTTGCTGGTAAAAGTCTGGATGATTCTTTATCTTGGCAAACTGGCGATCCTCGGGCCATCTTTGCTCCTAAAGGACTAGACCTTGTGTGTGTGCATTTTTTAATGATGTGTGTGTAGTGTTGATCTACTGTTTTTATAATGTGTGTCTGTGTGTGTGTTGTGTGCAATGTTGATCTGCTGTTTTCATGATGTGCGTGCGTGTGTTGTGTGCAGTGTTGATCTACTGTTTTAACGACGTGTGTGTGTGTGTGTGTGTGTGTGTGCAGTGGTGATCTGCAGGTGACGGGCAGCGCTCACTGCACCTTCAACACATCTCAGCGGGCTGTCGGCAAAGACAACTTCACCTTCATTCCTGAGGGAACCAACGGCACCGAGGAGAGAATGTCCATCATCTGGGACAAGTGTGTGGTGAGAGACGCTGCGTTCATACACACTCACAGACATCACTAGCACACACACACACACTGTATGAAGCCTGATGCTGCCCCGATCAAAAATAAGTTTTTACCTAAATCTATTTTCAGATGATGATCATGATTACATATATTTGTTTTGTAATATTATTTAATAACACACCTCTTTTAAAGATACATAACATTTATTGTAGTATAATGTTCAGTCTTCTTCTTCTTCTTCTTCTTATAATAATAATAATAATTATTATTATTATTATTAATATTATTATTATTATTATTATTAGTATCATTTACATTTTATATTAAATGTCATTTTATTTGTATTTAAATAAATTAGTTTTTTAATTGCATTAATTGAAGTGATATTTTGTTTCTCAATAGGCTTGCACTATGTAGCAAACATATAATTAATCATAATGTTTATCATAATTAATTATTGCATAAATATATATTAAACATTATTTATAAATAGGATCTATATATTTAATAATGATTATGGTAATGTTTATTATTTTATAAATATTTTGTGTTTTTTTGTTCTTTTTGTTCTTCTTTATTATTATTATTATTATTATTATTATTATTATTATTATTATTATTATTATTTATACTAAATATTAATTTATTTGTATTAAGTACTTTTTAGAAAGCACTATGTAGCAATTATTATGATTAATTATTGTTGTGATCACCAACAATCTAGCGACTGCAGATTGCAGAACTGTAAACTCACAGTTCATTCATTCATTCATTCATTCATTCATTCATTTTCTTTTCGGCTTAGTCCCTTTATTAATCCGGGGTCGCCACAGCAGAATCACCCGACAAATTATACAGCACATGTTTTACGCAGCGAATGCCCTTCCAACTGCAACCCATTTCTGGGAAACATCCATACACACTCATTCACACACATACACTACAGCCAGTTTTAGCTCACCCAATTCACCTGTACCGCATGTCAAATCAAATCAAATCACTTTTATTGTCACATCATCAGCAGCACAGGTGCTATGATGAGTGAAAAGCTTAGGTGCTGGCTCCAGACAGTGCAAAATACAGACAGTGTAAATACAATGACAGTGCGAAATACAGACAGTGCAATATACAGACAGTGCAATATACAGACAGTGCGAAATACAGACAGTGCAAATACAACGACAGTGCGAAATACAGACAGTGCAAATACAACGACAGTGCGAAATACAGACAGTGCGAAATACAGACAGTGCAAATACAACGACAGTGCAAAATACAGACAGTGCAAATACAACGACAGTGCGAAATACAGACAGTGCAAATACAACGACAGTGCGAAATACAGACAGTGCGAAATACAGACAGTGCAAATACAACGACAGTGCGAAATACAGACAGTGCAAATACAACGACAGTGCGAAATACAGACAGTGCAAATACAACGACAGTGCAAAATACAGACAGTGCAAATACAACGACAGTGCGAAATACAGACAGTGCAAATACAACGACAGTGCAAAATACAGACAGTGCAAAATACAGACAGTGCAATATACAACAACATACTCACAAAAAACAAGACAATGTAAAATTGGCAATGTTGACAGCGATACGTAGGCAGTATTGTTTTAAGTATGGATTTGTTAAAGTGAAGTGCATGCTACATCTTGATGGTGTGCAGTGTGGGGTAGGGAAGAGTTTGTGTGGGGTGTGTTAAGTGTTCTTCAGCCTGATAGTCTGAGGGAAGAAACTTTCCTTCAGTCGGCTGGTGCGTGACCGGATGCTGCGGAACCGTCTGCCTGAGGGTAGCAGAGAGAAAAGTCTATGGCTTGGG
>LR812526.1:9154814-9162314 GCA_903798195.1 Danio kyathit | reverse complement strand
ATGTGACATAATATAATATAGTATAATATAGTATAATATAATAAAATAATATAATGTAAAAATAATATTATATAATATAATAAATATAATATAATATAGTATAATGTGACAACATAATATAATATAATATAATATAATATAATATAATATAATATAATATAATATAATATAATATAATATAATATAATGTGACATGTGGCGCAGTAGGTAGTGCTGTTGCCTCACAGCAAGAACGTCGCTGGGTCGCAGGTTCGAACCTCGGCTGGGCTGGGTCAGTTAACGTTTCTGTGTGGAGTTTGCATGTTCTCCCTCCGTTCGCGTGGGTTTCCTCCGGGTCCTCCGGTTTCCCCCACAGTCCAAAGACATGCAGTGCAGGTGAATTGGGTAGGCTAAATTGTCCATAGTGTATGAGTGTGAATGAGTGTGTATAGGTGTTTCCCAGAGATGGGTTGCAGCTAAAAGGGCATCCGCTGTGTAAAACACATGCTGGATAAGTTGGCGGTTCATTCCGCTGTGGCGACCCCAGATTAATAAAGGGACTAAGCCGAAAAGAAAATGAATGAATGAATAATATAATATAACATGACAATATAATAAAATATAATATAATATAATATAATATAATATAATATAATATAATATAATATAATATAATATAGTATAATATAATATAATGTGACATAATATAATATAGTATAATATAGTATAATATAATAAAATAATATAATGTAAAATAATATTATATAATATAATATAATATAGTATAATGTGACAACATAATATAATATAATATAATATAATATAATATAATATAATATAATATAATATAATATAATATAGTATATTTCATATATAATCTAATGTTTTAGGATTATTTAATAGTTTGTAATCTACTTCTGTATGTGCTGTGGGTTGTGCTGAAATACTTAATATTTAAATGATTTGTTTAAAGATCTGAGAGGTTTCCCCTGATTGCTGTGTCTCTCAGGCGGTAGAGTATAACATCTTTGAGGGTATGGAGGTGCGTGGAGCTCCTCTGGTGGTCATCAGTCAAGGGAAGGTTGTCCTAGAGGAGGGAAACCTGCACACTACTGAGGGCTCTGGACGCTACATCAGCCGCAAACCCTTCCCAGACTACGTCTACAAGAGGATAAAGGCCCGCAGCAGGGTACATGCGTGCACTCACACACATCCAGACATTGTGGTTTTAAACAGCAATGCACCATTCTTCATATTTGTTTATGGTCAATCAAGATTCATGAAATGGTTCATTGGATTTACTAAATGTTTTTTAATAGTACGTGGCTGCAAACAGTTTATATGGGCTGATATTAATCAAACAGATTAAGTTGAACATTACTAAATTCAGTTTGTTTTTAAGATTTCAGACACAGTGGTTATAAATAGTAATGCACCATTAATAATTTTTTATGGGGAATCATGAAACTGTAATGAGTCGGGGACAACAGAGGTGAGGATCCACGTGCAGCTTTATTAAACAGAATAGTCAGACAGGCAAAGGTCAAACAGGAGCATGAAAATTATCCAAAGTTTATCATGGCTGGAAAACACTAGCTGTGCATATAGTGCACTGACACTGAATATTGAGTAGAGGATAGTGGTGTAACGAATCACAAATCTCACGATTCGGATCACATTATGGTTTTTTAAATATACTCACCGGCGTATGGCTTGCGCCAATCGATGGGCGGAGTCTGGAGTATAAAGAGGGACGCCAGACTTTAGCTCAGGGTCAGTTTACCTGGCGAGCGAGCGTGCTGTGGCAGAGCTGTAAGCGATTTTCTTGTAAGTGGTTACTTGTAAACAGTGGTTACGTTTGACTTCTTTTTTTGATTGTTTTTGTGTTGTATATATTCATCTTTATATTTTATTTGTTAATTTGATACTTTGTATTTTTTTACATATATTTTTGTATTTTTGGGACACTATATATATATTTTTTTTTTGCACTGGACTATATTTCACACATCCTTGTAAATAAATACCTCCTTTTTTACACCTCCGGGTCAGGCCATTGTTTTTGGGATTTTTTTCCCCATAGTTTTTTTTTTTTTTTGGGGGGGGGATTTGTGGCATTTAGGCCTACCACGGCTTGTAGTGGGCCCACTCCGGGTTCACTACGTCACACACAGATTGGACCATTTTTCAGATCAGCCAACAAGGGAAGGAGACAAATGTCATTTGCTTTCCATTTATTACAAAAACAGCACTGCAAGAAACTTTTGGTTTTAACAAACAGAACTTGGAAGCTGTAATTTTATTAAAAATAAAATTAAGAATTAGTCAGCTGAATAAAAATAAATAGTAAAATATTCAGTGCTGTGATAAGTTCACTGTTACCACTACTGTTGCTGATAATGCTAAATGTAGAAATCTAACATTATAATTTGTATAATTTGTCCATTTATTTTAGTCTTATTTTCAATAAGTGATTTAGTGATTCACTCATAAAACTTCATGTTTCATTGCTAGATGATAATTTTTGAAGAATTATTCAGTGGCATGTTATTGATGTCTGGTTTTCGCCACCTATTGGTTAAACAATGTAATTGCTGCCTACAACTTTCATTTTTGAGCGTCAAGTTAATCGCATATGACGGTGATTTTAATCTTTACCATAAACATCAGTGATATCTAAATTATAAACTGTTATCTTAGTACTTCTGTATTATTTGACTGTTTGTAACTTCATATCTCAAAAGACTAAAGACTGAATCTCTTTCATGGTTTTTGCGTTTTTCAAACACAGATTTGAATGCAGCGATTCGAAGGATTAATAAACATGCAAATCAGCATCATTTACAGGGAGTGCAGAATTATTAGGCAAGTTGTATTTTTGAGGATTAATTTTATTATTGAACAACAACCATGTTCTCAATGAACCCAAAAAACTCATTAATATCAAAGCTGAATATTTTTGGAAGTAGTTTTTAGTTTGAGCTATTTTAGGAGGATATCTGTGTGTGCAGGTGACTATTACTGTGCAGAATTATTAGGCAACTTAACAAAAAACAAATATATACCCATTTCAATGATTTATTTTCACCAGTGAAACCAATATAACATCTTAACATTCACAAATATACATTTCTGACATTCAAAAACAAAACAAAAACAAATCAGTGACCAATATAGCCACCTTTCTTTGCAAGGACACTCAAAAGCCTGCCATCCATGGATTCTGTCAGTGTTTTGATCTGTTCACCATCAACATTGCTTGTAAATCTCACATTTGATGATGGACCACAGGTTCTCTATGGGGTTCAGTCAGGTGAACAAGGAGGCCATGTCATTAGTTTTTCTTCTTTTAGACCCTTTCTTGCCAGCCACGCTGTGGAGTACTTGGACGCGTGTGATGGAGCATTGTCCTGCATGAAAATCATGTTTTTCTTGAAGGATGCAGACTTCTTCCTGTACCACTGCTTGAAGGTGTCTTCCAGAAACTGGCAGTAGGACTGGGAGTTGAGCTTGACTCCATCCTCAACCCGAAAAGGCCCCACAAGCTCATCTTTGATGATACCAGCCCAAACCAGTACTCCACCTCCACCTTGCTGGCGTCTGAGTCGGACTGGAGCTCTCTGCCCTTTACCGATCCAGCCACGGGCCCATCAAGACTCACTCTCATTTCATCAGTCCATAAAACCTTAAAATCAGTCTTGAGATATTTCTTGTCCCAGTCTTGACGTTTCAGCTTGTGTGTCTTGTTCAGTGGTGGTCGTTTTTCAGCCTTTCTTACCTTGACCATGTCTCTGAGTATTGCACACCTTGTGCTTTTGGGCACTCCAGTGATGTTGCAGCTGTGAAATATGGCAAAACTGGTGGCATCTTGGCAGCTGTACGCTTGACTTTTCTCAGTTCATGGGCAGTTATTTTGCGCTTTGGTTTTTCCACATGCTTCTTGCGACCCTGTTGACTATTTTGAATGAAACGCTTGATTGTTCGATGATCACACTTCAGAAGCTTGGCAATTTTAAGAGTGCTGCATCCCTCTGCAAGATATCTCACTATTTTTGACTTTTCGGAGCCTGTCAAGTCCTTCTTTTGACCCATTTTGCCAAAGGAAAGGAAGTTGCCTAATAATTATGCACACCTGATATAGGGTGTTGATGTCATTAGACCACACCCCTTCTCATTACAGAGATGCACATCACCTAATATGCTTAATTGGTAGTAGGCTTTCGAGCCTATACAGCTTGGAGTAAGACAACATGCATAAAGAGGATGATGTGGTCAAAATACTCATTTGCCTAATAATTCTGCTCTCCCTGTATAATATTTTGTTGCGTGGGTGTTGAGATCCTGATCTTTAAATGATTAATCGTGGAGCTCACACTGAATGCATAAATGCAGGCTAAACAAGTAGTGACAGAAAACACCTTTAAAGAGCCCCTATTTTGCATTAAAAAAGGTCATATTTTGGTTTTAGGGGTCTCTAACAACAGGCTGATATGCGTGCAAGGTCAAAAAACACTGTCATTGTCTTAAAATATGCGTTTATTTTTACCTAATTATCCCAGCGACTCCCATATAAATCGTTCAGCGATTCGAAGCTAATCTGCGGTGATTGGTTCGATGACCCAGTCTGTTGCGATTGGTCGACTGCGTTCAGCACAGAGAAAAGCCCACCACAGCTATAAAATAGCAGCCAGAGAGTATATGAGAGGCCAATGCAGGAATGCAATAAATTAATGCAGTTAAAGACCAGCATATTGCTCTACTCTTAAACCTAACTCAAAGTAATAACAACAGACATTCAGTATTAATCCACACAGTGGCAAAAGTTGAACTATTTTGAAAATTGACCGCGCCGCGCGTGAGAGGAACGGCTGAGGGTGGCCATAGCAAAGGCAAACAGCAGAGGATCACTAGTTCAGCACTTAAAATCGGTGAAGGAAGAAGCACGCGTCACGTTTTTAACGTAGTTTTAAACGCGATATGTGAACAGCCCCATACAGGTTTATCCTGAGAGATACAGTACAAGCACTGATCTATAATCGATACATGATCACAAGCCACGCTGAGCAATTACAAGTTACAACACACAATTAAACACATATTTTGCAAACTACACAAAACGAGGCAACAATTTTAATGACACTTACATGTTATGATCCAGAGGAAGATAAAACTAGTCCATATGAACTGTAAAAGTTACTGACAAAGTCAGCAGCAAACGGCCGGCGAATCCCACGCTGCAGTGTAGATTATTGTATCAATCATCAGAAAAATGACAAGAACAAACACAGCACTAGGTTGGCTATACTGTGGTATTGTTGTGAAAATGAACTTTAACCCTTTATTCCCTGGAGCCAGGGCCGGCGCGTTCATAGAGGCAACCCAGGCGGCAGAATAGAGAGGGTCGTCCGCAGCAACCCCCCTACCGCCCCAGTCCTCGCTGTCGCACAATCACACCCCCGTCTCTAGTTTTGGTTTGAGGGCGGCATAATCACCTTTTGCCTAGAGCGCCAGTTCAGTTTGCCCTGGCCCTGGCCGCAGCCGAATCTCCATCTGTCAGTGATCATCATCTTCACGTCATGATCAGTCCCAGGATCCCCCGCGCCTTTGCTAGTGTGTGGAGGGAAAGCGCGTGCACATTTAAACGGAACTGGAAGTACATATTTGGTGAAGTACCGTATCGACGTAGATGCAATCAAGCAAAAGATCCGAACCCAACTCGATTCGTTTATTCAACTCTGAGTCAGATATTTTGCTAAAGAATCAATAGTTTTAAACATGCTGCACTTTTAGATTTAAACCTCAGCTGGATGTTTTTATTCACTTAGAGCTGTTACACACTGCATGGAAGGTCATTTTTTAAAAACCCATAATAGGGGCTCTTTAATATCCTAAGAAACCCACCACATCCCGAATAACCTACCACAACTTCTACTGTCATCATTATAGTTTACAAGAAAGCCTAAATGCTTTCATACATGTGATTTGAATGACGCGAGAGGCGATCTCTCTGTGATCATTACATATTTAGGATTAATCTACCAGTAAACAAAAATTATTAATCCGTGGGTCACGTGTGTTCCGAACTGTATGATCAACCAAGAACCATTACACTCCTAGTAGATGTCAGGGCTTTCTTTTTGTGTATTATTCCCTCATAGCTAACTAACACTGAGAGGGGCGTGGTTAAGAATATTGATATACAGTTGCTATGGAAACTGTCAGGTTGATGTCACCAGAAGGACCTCCACTCCAAATGCAGAAGCAAATGGTCAGATTTTGACTGAAGATTACCATAGATATATACACTAGATGTCGCCTGGCCTATTGTTGTCTATTGGAAGGAATGCGTCAATAGAGCCGCCATCTTGGTACAGGGTATCGGTCGTTTGAAATGAATGCGGGACCAAGGTGAAGTGGAGGACTGTGGCCATCCAAAGCCAGAGAAATACACATATATCTATGATCGGGAGTTTTCCCTGGTGGTCCGTATGCAAATATTTTTTTAAATTACGAAATATTATAATTTTACATCACTTTTCTACATTGATGGATGTGACCGCACGGGCATTCCTGACAAAAAGTGAGTGTTTGTGTGCATGGAAATGCATTACCCTCCTTCCCTGTTTAATTTGATCTAATCCATGTCCTGAAACACACCCCCTCTCCTGCTTTCACTTCTCATTCTGACGGAGGGATCGATTCGTTTGTGAATGAATCTCCGTTATGAACGACTCGTTCACTTAGCTAACAATAATACAAGTTTCTGGCACCGCAGCGTCGTCTTGTCATATTTCATAACATTGTTTGCTTATTTTATTCAACAAAACCAGCATAAGCTTAGAATTTAGCGCGAGTTGATGCTACTATGCCTTATGGTCACTGCAGTAAGAGACTGTATTATCATCAATAACGTGACTTGTTAAGCACAAAAGTTCATAACATACAAAAACATAAAAAACGAAATCTTACCTATGAAATGTGATGACTTTGTGCTTTGTTTTCTTTGTTTGCTCGTTACTACACCCGTACACAGCGCTAAAGTCCAGCATCTTCACATTTTCACACTGTCTTGACTAGTGCGGTTGAATGACGTTTGTCCTAGGAGCACTGTACCAATGTGGCGGCGCTATTGACGCATCTTCAGGTTCCCTATGCGGTATCTAGTGTATATATCTATGGAAGATTACCAAAACAAACATTTTAACTGGGTGTATTAACTTGCACAGATTAATTAGTCACTTTAAGAATGGTAAATTTTGATTTCATGTGGACTTAAAAACACCACAGAATAATAGAAGTTTAAGATGGACAAAAAAAAGTCAAGTTATTTGTTGCGCATTAGGGACAAAAAAAACGTTCATTCAAAAAAAATGTAGTTTTTATGGAGAAGGTCTTTACAAACTGTTTACAAAACAGCAGACTTTGTTAAATTATATTACTACTATTGAGTAACGAAGCCTTTTTATTTTATCTTTATTATTATTATTGTTTATTTTTATTTTATTATTGTTTTTATGGTCA
>LR812526.1:8792314-9147314 GCA_903798195.1 Danio kyathit | reverse complement strand
GTGTGTGTGTGTGTGTGTGTGTGTGTATATATATATATATGTATATATGTATGTATATATGAAGAGTTTAGATGCAAAAACCTCTAAATGCCGTCTGAAATTTTCCTCTAAAACTAGTATTTTTATCAGGCTTTTGTGTTTGTTCAGTAATAACACTTTTATGGCAAAGAATCAGTCCTTTTCCTGGTCTTTAAAGTGAAATATCTCAACATAAACAAAGGAGGCTGAGAAAAATGTTCATTTTCGATGGAAATTTCAGATGACACTTAGAGGTTTTTGCATTCAAACTCTTCATATATTAAACTACTAATGTCACTTTTATTACTTCTAGATTTTATATATATAATAATAATTTGTTTATTCCAGCCAAACTAAAAGAAATAATCCTTTCTCCAGAAGAAATATATAATATTAGGAAACATTTGAAAAAGAATTAAAATTTCACAGGAGTGCTACTCATTTTGTCTTCATCTGTATGTATATTATGCACAGTATATGAGCTTTCATGCATGGATTTGCAAAATGCAGTATGCATTAGATCCCGTAATGTATCCAATAATGTAATGCAACATTTGCCATGCAACAAATGAACTGGAAAAATAACATTAGCATTTATTTTATTTTTATTTGTTATTTGATAAGACTGTCTCAATTAGGAATTTCAACATGCAATTAGATGCTAATTAAATGCTAAATATCACATAGTGTGATGCTAACATGCTTTAAAGAACAAACAAATTGTCAAGTGTTTCTGAGACTTTTCCCAAGTAAGCTACATTCAAAGAACAGGATCTAGCGCTGTTTGCCTCCATAGTCATGTTTTTATTGGTTTGCATTCTGGAAAAGCACAGCACAACACACAGTCTTTATCGTTCAGTATTAAACGTGCTGTCGTTTCTGATTTGTTTTTGTTCCTTGTAGGAAGAGACAATGAGTTATTTATTGCTTAGCGTTCAAACCACATTTGCGTTTTACATTCTGCAAAAAGTGTCAACTCTTCCACAAAAGCCTGATTTTAGTATGTTGTTTTTGTAAGAGTGAACTCTTATTTTGTATGTAGGATTTCGGTTTGAAAACCCTCCCATTTGTCTTCCTCGCGTATGTTTTTTGCACTCAGCATTATTTCAATGGAGACGTTTTAGAAGAAAAAGACTAATAACAGTGGTGTTTTTGGCCGTGGTGCGCAGTCCTGTGGGGTTTTTGGTGTGATTTGAATTCACTCATTTTTCACTGTAAATGTCAATCTGTCCGTTCCTACTTTACGTCCAATGGTTATACACAAAAAAGGGTCCCGGCAGTGCAGTTGAGGAAATAAAAGAAAGCTTTGCCGATCCAGAGAGAGCAGGGGTCTCATTTATAAAGTGGGTTGAAATGTAATTAATGTAATGTAATGTGTATTTACTGTATATAGCGCATTTAGTGTGTATGGCCATACACACAAAGCACTTCATAATCATGAGGGAGGGCAGCCACAGCCACAGGACAACAGCGCCAGTGCGCTCACCACACACCAGTTATCGGTGGAGTGGAGAGACTGTAGGTGCATCCACAATCGCATATTATGCACTATTCTATGCCATTTTATAGTATAAATAGTTTAGTGTATTCACACTGAAAACTCTAAAATAATAAGTGCGCTTTAATTACCCGGATGATGCACTCGTTCAGACGGTAAAATTAAGTGTGGAATGATGGACACCTCACGCACAGTGTTGCCAGATGTAGCTGACTTTTTCCAGCCCAAAAACCCGCCGAAATGCAAAAACACCGCCTAACAACCTCGATTTCACGAAAAGTGGTGGGGAGGTTGGACGCTCCAAAAAGTATGGGGGGTGCTGGATGGTCCCAAATTTCACGCAAAGTGGGGGGACGGTGCCAAATTTCACAAAAAGTGGGGGGGATAGGGGAGATCCCGGGCAGGCGGGTGTACCTTTACATACCCCCCAAATATCCACTACCCGCCTATGTTATTTTTTACCCGCACACTCGGATTCAAAACCGCCCAATCTGGCAACACTGCTCACGCACTCAACGACCGCAGCTTTGCTCATGTAGCGGAAGGGGCGGAGCTATCGGGCGCACCTGTTGGATTACTTAATTTATTTTGGATTGTGAAAGCAAATATCTCCTACGAGAGTGATTATAGCGCCTCCCGATGGTGAATGCGGTTATACTCATGGCAGGTATTATTTGGTACTTTTGGTCATTTGGCTTCTTATTTGGCAACCGTCATCAGGAAAACGGTTTAAATTTCCGCTTATTAAAAAAACATTAGTGTTCCATTTGGGACGAGACTACATTCATATACTATGCTGTTGAGTGTGTAAGTGCATAAGTGTATAGTGCATAAATGCAGAGTGTATAGTGTGCCATTTGGGACGCAGCTTGTGATAGAGCCAATTCAGTAAATGGGGATGATTGGGATGCCATGATGGGTAAGGGCTGATAGAGTGGATCTGACCAGAACACTGGGGTTATATTGTCCCCTTCACTTTACTGGGGCATTAGGACTCATACAGACTGCAGGTTGAGCGCCCCTTGCTGGACTCACTAACACCAATCAGATATTTTTTTTAATATTTATTTTTGGCTGAACTAAACTGTAAAAAGTGCTGTGTTTATATAATAGCTCCTCCCCCATTAAAAAAACAGCCAAACAGCGTTTTTTTTATTGCAGCTTCTGCCAGTGAGAGTGGTTGAGCTCAAGCGCATATAGCAATAGCGTCTTGAAGGGGGCAGGGCTTGTCAGATACTAAAGAGAATTGATTGAAGATTTAATCAGAATCTGACATGTGAGGTGATCAATAAAAGTGTTGATCCATTTGCCGGAAGTAACAAACTGCAAGCTTTGGATGTTTACACTTCATAATGCAAATTTTGCTTTGGACATCCAACATACTGATACTAACATCTGAAAACACTTTATATATTGATTTAAAGGGACATTGTTTACTCATCATTCAATTGTCGCAATTCTGTTTGGGATTCTTTCTTCTGTTGAATGGCCTACAAAAGAAGATATTTTGAAAAATGCTGAAAACCTGTAACCGTTTACTTCCATAGTATGTGTTTTTCCTACTGTGGAAGTCAATGGTTACAGGTTTAATACAGGTTAATAAATATTGAGTATTTATTTTTGGCTGAACTAAACTGTAAAAAATGCTGTGTTCCACACAATTCCTTCATGTTTTTTACAAATTTAAGTGGATTGAACATAAAACAATTTACTTGGTCCAAAAAAACTTAAGAATTGTGTTGTTTCAACTTATTTTAAATAAGTGTTTTAAACAAGCAGCAAAAGTCATGTACTTTAAATCATCATACACTTAAAAAAATATTCTTTTTGCTTGTTTAAACTACTTATTTACAGTTTTTCTCAGTGGCTTTGGTGCATTTCTCACAACACTATTTACATTTGCACAACAGTGAATGCATTTCTCAAAACAATTAATACAAACTGCAAAACCTAGTTGATAACCTGCAAAAGCGCGTCACTTGCTCAAAATGGAGAGCTCATTCCTCAAAAGCAAGTATTGATGTCAATGAAAGTGTCAATGTCATCAAGATGAAAAGTCCTGACACCATTGTTCATGAACGAGATAGTCAAATGGCTTTGTCATGTTTTCATGATGACACTTTACTCTGTACATTTTTTCCAATGCAAAACAGTCAGATTTTGGTGACACTTCCTGGAAATGCTCAAGACAGCACTATATACTATTTGCACAGCCATTTGAAAACTACAGTAAAGTTAGACATCACTGCATTTAGTGAGGTATCTGAGTACAAGACACTGAATATGTATGTTTCACATTTTTACTGCATTTGCTCTTTACAATTCGTATTTATTCACAGCATTGTGCAAAAGAATAAATACACCCTTATTCACAACAAACATAAACTTCCTTTGTGTAGAGCTGTGCACAACTGTAAACAATATTGCAGTACATATTGGAACTGAACCTACAACATACACAGGTCTGTAAATCATTCATCAAATTGTTCAATTTAGGAGACATTTTCAGAAAAAAAAAAGATTTAAAGTTTCTAAATAAAATTTGCTTGACAGATTTTGACAACTAGTTCACCATTTTTGTATGTAATGACTCAAGTAATGAAATGAGGACTATTAGTTTAATATGGAATGACTATTCAGCATTCACAAGTTTAGTTCATTTTGACTGACATGACATAAGCAAATGATAATGTTACAAACAGCAGAGAGTCGTATGAAAGCAATTGATGCACGTCCAAAAGCATTTGCAATTTGTTGGAAGGAATGAGAAACTGCTACTATGATGTGCACAATTGACTAATTGTTTTGAGAAATGCATTAACTGTTGTGCAAATGTAAATAGTGTTGTGAGAAATGCACCGAAGCGACTGAGAAAAACTGTAAATTGAGCTGAAACAACTCAATTCTTTAGTTTTTTGGACAACTTAATTTTTTATGTTCAATCCATATAAATTTGTTTAAAAATGTTAAGTTAACTTAATCAATTTGTGTTGGGACAACATGAATGTGTGGAACCTTACATTTTTTACAGTGTATATGAGCCATGCACTGTAAAAAAAAATGCAGGGTTCCACACAATACCTGTTGTCCCAATGCAAACCTATTAAGTTAACTCAATGTTTTTTTTTTTTTTTTTACAATTTTAAGTTGATTGAACATAAAACAATTAAGTTGTCCCAAAAAACTAAAGAATTGAGTTGTTTCAACTCATTTTAAATACGTAGTTTGAACAGGCAGCAAAAAAACCTTTTGAGTGTAAATTAAGAATATATTCTGGCGTACCTTCACTTTATAGGAAGAATTTTAGACACAAAGTTTTATAAACGAGACCTCTGCTCTTTTCACCCTTTCATTTCGGTTTTGGATGATGGTGGTTGCCATGGCAACGATTTTGCTCTTACTGCAGGGTTGCTGATCATTTGCGACAACCATGCCATGTTGGAGCGCCGCCCTGGTAACCTCTCAACACCGGGGGATTTATTTTCTCAAATTTTTTTTTTTAATTGCTTAAACTGGGGGGGCTCAGTGGTTAGCACTTTCGCCAAACAGCAAGAAGTTCGCTGGTTCTAGTCCCGGCTGGGTCAGTTGCCATTTCTGTGTGGAGTTTGCATGTTCTCCCCCTGTTGGCATGGGTTTCCTCCGGGTGCTCCGGTTTCCCCCACAGTAACATGCGCTATAGGTGAATTGGATGAACTAAAATTGTCCATAGTGTATGAGTGTGTGTGTGTGAATGCTAGATTGTATGGGTGTTTCCCAGTACTGGGTTGCAGCTGAAAGGTCATCTGCTGTGTAATATATATGCCAGAATAGTTGGCGGTTCATTCCGCTGTGGCAACCCCTGATAAATAAGGGACTAAGTCGAAGGAGAATGAATGGAATAGCTTAAATTGACAGTACAGGAAAATCAAAACAAAATCCAAATGATCACACACAGATCCTTAAAAAAACCATACACACTCTTTAGAAAAACTCTAATCATATATATGCATACAAATAACATTTCACTAGACAGAAAGGGAAATAATAATATTAATAATAATAAGGGATTTTATTTTATCGGCACGGGTTCGACCGGTCCCTGTGTCATCACATCGATCTCACCGGGCAGCTACACACCCCTCCGTCCCTCCTGAACCAGAACCAACTTTTACCGTGAGGACATTTTGAAGGTTGCAGCGACTTTAGTCCCTCAAGCGGATCGTCCAGCATGTGTAATAATGAGGTTGATGGTCAGCGTTACTCTGAATTAAACAGGTCACTATGTTGTTGTTGTTTTTTCCCCTTCACGTTCTGCTTTGTTTTTATACTACATCGACTTGCCTGCCTGTTCACCAAGTGGTACAGTCCTTGATTGATGTCTGTGAGTGTTGTTATGACAAAGCTGAACATTTGTCATGGAAGATATGTACAGGATTCATCATTCTTCATGTCTTTGATTGTTACAATAAAATGCAGTTGTGAACGAAAGCCTGAAAGCCTGTCAAATTATTTCCCATGCATACATAATGCTGATATATTTGCATTATCAGATGTATTGACACCATTTGTATTAAGACACCATTAATTCTGTATTAAGCTGCACGGTGTTGGCGTGGGTTTCCCTCAAGTCCAAAGACATGTGGTAGAGGTGAATTGGGTAAGCTAAATTGTCCATAGTGAATGAGTGTGTATTGTGGTGGAAATTCATTTTATGCATTTATATATTCATTTATATAGATTATAAATGTATGTTATTTTATTCTCCCATGAATGTACTGTTTAAGTTAGATCAAGTGTGACCACTTTAACATCTGTTTATCACCAGATAAGATCTGGATAAATACATGGTGATTTAACAAACTACATGTTTGGATGGGATGTTAGACTGAAATGTAGATGGTCAAAAATGAAGTTGAGCGCTGATGTAACTGTGATTCATCCTGTATGTCACTGATGACCTTGTGGGCATTACAAACTAGATAAAAAGAGAACGCACTCTGTTTCGGCGTCTCACTCTCTGCAGAAACCTGCGTTGCTGTATGATTGTCTGACCTTCTTTGCAAAGAATAAAACCTTAAAAGACACTTTGGGTAAGAATTTGTCTTCTTGACCACTGAGAGAGCCTCCTTAAAGAAAATTGCCACTACAATTTGGTGTCAGAATAGTGGGATGTCTTGGAGGAACTTTTCCGGACCCTGCGGACGGTGACTGATCATCCTGGGACTTTGTGTCACAGCCCTGCCCCAGGCGTTGAGGGTTGAGGGGCCGACCGCTGGGCCCGGAGAGGAACCCCACTGACATTTGGGAAAAAAGGAACTGAAGTGGCATCTGAACTCTCTGGTAAGAGACAAATTCTTTGTTTGTTACACTTTGGGTAAGAATGTGTCTTCTTGACCACTGAGAGAGCCTCCTTAAAGAAAATTGCCACTACAGTATGGATGTTTCCCAGTGATGGGTTGCAGCTGGAAGGGCATTTGCTGCGTAAAACATATGCTGGGTAAGTTGGCGGTTCATTCCACTGTGGCGACCCCAGATTAATAAAGGGACTAACCCAAAAGAAAATGAATGAATAATTCTGTATTATTAGATTAGATTAGATTAGATTAGATTCAACTTTATTGTCATTACACATGTACAAGTACAAGGAAAAGAAATGCAGTTTAGGTCTAACCAAGAGTGCAAGAGCAGCAAGTGCAGGATTCAGGTATAAGTTATAAAGTGCAGTTATAGAAAAACTATGGTGATATTTACAGATGGATGTACTATGAACATTATATACAGGTTGTATTAGCTATGAACAGAGATTTACAATAGATGGATATATGTACAGGTTGCTGTTAATAATCAGAAGTGTGCAGATAGATAAACATTTACAAATGGATATGTACAGTGGGAATGTACAGTTCAAATAAATGAATCAGTGCAATGAATATGTGCAATTTTAAATGTGCAAATGTTAAATAGTGCAGTAATTATGAGGAGTATGAGTTATGAGGAGAGTGGGGGTGTATTAAGGGGGGCAAAAGAGTCAGTGGGGGGCAGAGTTCAAAAGGGAGACAGCTCTGGGGAAAAGGCTGTTCCTTAGGGTGCTTTCACACTAGCACTTTTGGTCCGCACCCGGGTTCGTTTGACGTCATAGTACGGTACATTTAGCTAGTGTGAACGTGTCTTCTGAACTCGGGTGCGCACCCGTGAACCGTACCAGAGTCCGCCTGAAAGAGGTGGTCTGGGGTACGGTTCGTGCGAACTCTGGTACGGTTCACTTCTGGTATGAATGCAATCGTACCAAATAGCGGAAGTGAACCGCCAACTGTACAACAAACTATCGTTTTCATAACGTTCATTCGTGTGTGTGTGTGTGTGTGTGTGCGCCACGTATTGTACCTTTGTGACAAGCGGGACTGAGCCAAGCACAGTGATACACAGTGATGTCTGCTTGTCTCCTCCAGAAACAGCTTCTGCAGACACTGTGATGTTCTGAATGTTTATAATATTTTTGCGGCAGATAGACGCGAGTCGATTTCTGTATGTCCAAAACTTATGATTCAGTAAAAGCAAATCGACCGCGATGTGCGGAAGTCTCCATTTTGGCGCTTTGCTTTCGTGACTGTCACCTAGCAACAGCCGTAAACAAAACAGCAGCTCTATGATGCAAGCGTACCGGGGTTCAGAAGGAAAAAAGACAGTGTGAGCACAAACCAACCGAGAAGGTGGCAAGGGAGGACAATCGAACTTGGGTACGGTCCAGGCAATTGAACCAAGTGTGAAAGCACCCTCAGTCTACTGGTTTTTGTCCGGGGGAGCCTGAAGCACCTGCCGGAAGGCAGTAGAGAAAACAGTCTGTGAGCAGGGTGAGAGGAATCCTTATGAATACTGCGTGCTTGGCACAGACAGTGTTTCTTCTGGATGTCCTCTATGGTTGGCAGTGTGTTCCCTGTGATGCGTTGGGCAGTGTTCACCACCCGCTGCAGTGCCTTACGCTCAGAGCAGCTTCCATACCAGACTGTGATGCAGTTGGTCAGGATGCTTGGCATTGTGCAGAGGTAGAAGTTCACCAAGATGGCTGATGACAGCTGGTTCTTCTTAAGTTGTCTTAAGAAAAATAGGCACTGGTGAGCCTTCTTGACCAGGCTGGAGGTGTTGGTGGTCCAGGAAAGGTCCTTTGAGATGTGGGTCCCCAGGAACTTGAAGGATGATCAGGCTCGACGGCCATCCCATTGATGTGGATGGGATCATGTGAGCCTGTTCACAATGAGCTCCTTGGTCTTGTCGGTGTTAAGGAGCAGATTATTGTCGGTGCACCAAGTGGCCAGATGCTGTATCTCCTCCCTGTAGGCAGTCTCATCATTGTTGCTGATTAGACTAATCACTGTGGTGTCATCTGCAAATCAAAGATTATATACTAGAATCTACAGTAACATACTGGCAGCGGTTCACCAGTAACTTACTGTAAATCAATTACAGCAACAATACTTTATTTACATTTACAGCACTATTTATCTTGCTGTATATGTGTTTAGAGAATTGTATGTATATATTTACTGTAAAATATAGTCATTTTCACAATGCAAATTTAAAATACAGTAACATACCGCATAACTGAGGTCAATTGTGGAGTCCCACAAGGTTTAATTCTGGCACCTCTCCTGTGAAACCTTTATATGCTCCCACTGAGCCAAATAATGGGAACAAGAACCAAATCACTTACCACAGCTATGCCGATGACATTTAGATATACTTAGCTTTACTGCCTAATGACTTCAGCCCCATTGACACACTCTGCCAATGCATTGATGAAATGAACAGTTGGATGTGTCAAAACTTTCTTCAGTTAAACAAAGAGAAAACTGAAGTCATTGCATTTGGGAACAGAGATGAGGTTGTCAAGGTGAATGCATACCTTGGCTCTAGAGCAGGGCAAAGTACAGACTCTGGTCCGGATCCGGACCGCGAGGGTATTCAATCCGGACCCAACTCCATTTCGTATTGCAAGACCATGCGTAAAGGATTCACTTTGTGGATTTCCTTCATTGATAAATGTATAAACCTTTTTGTATTTTTGTTTTAAAAAAAGTATGGGCTGAAATAAATCGAAGGCAAAATATTCAGTGTTTTCGTGCATGAATGTTTTCCTGTGTGTTGTCATAACATCCAGTGATCATAGGAAGCTTTACGTGTTCGAACGGGCTAATTGCGTGGCCGCGCACCTGCTTTCCGCAGCAAAGCGATCATTTGATCAGTCTCACGAAAAAGAAAACGTATTGAAGAGAATCAACAGTTGAATAAACTCATACGTATGCGTTTATTTTGCCACAAGCCAGCACAAAACATTTCTGCTTGATTTGTAATGAGAATTGGAGTTGTAAAGAGTGGAAATGTGAAACAAAACACGGACATTTTGAACAGCCGTATCCACACAATACAGATAAAAGGACCCCAAAACAACACCTAAAGTTTTAATTACACACCATTTGTATTTTACTATTGCCTTTTGTTGTGTTTTGTACAAAAATGCACTTATATTAGTGGTTTTGCCACATTTGTATTTAATTGTGTTTAATGTGTTTTGAATGCAAATGCAAATTTATTTAAAGAAAAATAAATAGTGTTGACTTGTGATGCATGTTTATTAAAATCAAGTTATGTAATATCAAATGTTCCAGACCTTTGGTCTTAATAAAAAGTCAGATTTGGACCTTTTAATGTAGACATTGAGAACCCCTGCTCTAAGGGTCAAACAACAAAAAAATAAAGTCAAGAATCTTGGTGTGATTCTGGAGTCAGATACTGTTTGAGTTTCAATAGTCATGTCAAAGCAGTAAGTAAATCAGCATACTATTATCTCAAAAACATTGCAAGAATGAGATGCTTTGTTTCCAGTGAGGACTTAGGACTTCTTCATGCTTTTATCACCTGCAGAGTGGATTACTGTAACGGCCTCCTCACGGGCCTTCCCAAAAAGACAGTCAGACAGTTGCAGCTCATCCAGAACGCTGCGGCCAGGATTCTGACCAGAACCAAGAAATCAGAGCACATCACACCTGTCTTCAGGTCTTTACACTGGCTCCCAGTTAAATTCAGAATAGATTTTAAAGTATTACTACTTGTCTATAAATCACTAAATGGCCTAGGACCTCAATACATTACAGATATGCTCACTGAATACAAACCTAATAGAACATTCAGATCTTTAGGATCAAGTAAATTAGAAATTACAAGAGTTCAGTCAAAGCAGGATGAATCCGCCTTCAGCTACTGCGCCTCTCGCTGCTGGAATCAGCTTCCAGAAATGATCAGATGTGCTCCAACTGAAAACACATCTGTTTAGCTGTGCCTTTACTGAATGAGCACTGTGCTACATCCCACAGATCGCACTATGTTTTTTTTTTTTTTTTTACATTCTTTTAAAACCTCTTTTAAAACATTTTAATCTGTTTTTATTTCTTTGTTTTTATTTTCTTGTTTTTTATTCCTGTTTATGTAAAGCACTTTGAATTACCATTGTGTATGAAATGTGCTATATAAATAAACTTGCCTTGAACTGTCCTACAGTAAAATACAGGTCTCTTTACAAATAAATACTGTGTAATTTACAACTATCGTTAACAGTGTATATCAAATGCTTTGAATCAATTGGTGTATTTTAGTGTATGAGCTACATCCACATTATAGGATTCATATTTCCCACTACAATTTCACTAAATGTCACTTTAACAATAAAACAGTAAAAATGCTTAATAAAATGTATTGATTTTTTAATTATAGTTGCATTTTATGAATGAGTTTTATACGTCTAAAAACTAGCTTACCCAATTGTCAGCAATACAGTTTGCATCATTTAAAATATGTTAAGAAAAACTCACTTATTTATATATTAGTTCAATTCAAGTTTATTTGTATAGCGTACAATTTTTTACAATAATTGTTGTTTTAAAGCAGCTTTACAAAAGGTGCAAATTATTGCATTTCAATCAAATTAAGTTAAAGTTACAATTAAATATAAGTTAATGTACACAGACATAGTATAGACATAGTACTTTTATTGAATATAGGTAGTCTACTGCATGTGTACATCTTTAATGAAGTGCAAAGACAAGTGTATGATGTCAATGTGTACATTTTTAATGACGTGCATGTATTCAGTTTTCATATTAAAACATTGTGCACTTAGTACACATTAGTACACTCATATTTTGACATTTTATTTACATTTTTTTGGAAATTCTAAAGAACAACCAGAACGAAAATGTCAGTAATTCCAATAATAAAACATATAACGATTCATTCATCATGTAAATAATACTATCGGCCTATTAAATGGATTAAATTATTAATTTATAATTCGCCAATTATAAGCATACATAATTCCAATAATAAAACAGGAACAATTTCCCATGTTAATAATACAAATATTTTATTAAATGGCTTGAATTATTCATTTAATTGCCTCCACAAATCACCAATTATATGTACAAAAGAGCCTTACACTTATTTACGCTTTACACAAGTGGTTCTCAAAGTGGGGGTCAGGCCCCTCCAAGGGGTCGCAGGACAATGAGGGGGGTGGGGGGGGGTTTGCTTGGTGATATCCAAAAATCTATTTATTTTTATTAAACCTTAAAAATTGCCATATTTTATCCATATCCTACAGAAGAGAAAAAAATAGTCGTTTATAGTTACTGTATACTATATAGTTACTATAGTAGCTTATAGTTACTAGCTTTATTGGATTGCGACCCTTTAATAATTATATTATATTAAAGACACAGCAATAGCGTCAGATGCAGCAGATTGATTTTATAACACCAGGTTAAACTTTCTGGCACATTTACAGCACTGACATACAAAAAAATTAAACGAAGAATAGACTTGGGTCTATTGGTGTGTGCGCCATTGCATGCAAGGTTTTTGTATTTATAACCACCTCAGAGGATATTAGGGGTTGCAATTCACTGGCATTGTTATTTTGGGGGTCGCGGGGAACCCCTGATTTACACGACATTATTCTCGAATTTAGCCGCGGTCACACTGGACTTTCCTCCCGATAGACTTCCATTCATACACACACACGCGAATGCGTCAGACCGGAAACGCAGGGTCATGCGTCGAGTTTCGCAGGTTGCTGCGGTACAAAGTTCAAGCTTGGTGAACTCTGACCTGCGAAATCGCATCACTTGACTGTGTGAGACAGTGGCGTTGCGAGGGGGGGGGGGGGGCTTTGGGGGCTCAAGCCCCTGATCTTTTGGATTATGTTGCACTTAAATAAAAATAGATTGTATAACATTTATTTTGCTATCTAAGTACTTAAAATTAACACGCATCACGCGCTCCACTTAACGCAGCGTGTTAATCAGTCAGCTGTTCAGCAGTACCTGTTTCTACCGGAAGGTGGGAGTGGCACTGTTGTCACATGGTGTTAAAAAATCATACACAAATGTTTTTTATTCATACATTCATTATTTTGAGGAGCTGAAGCTGATGAGGTAATAATACAAGCGTTTTGCGAAACTGAATAGTTCTAACTACTGATGAAGCTTCATATTTGTTTTCACAGTATAAAATGTGTGTAGTTTTGGTGAAATAAAAATAACTGTAATCAATAAAATGTGCGTCATATAAATGTAAATACATGCGAATTAGAAAGAAAAGAGAAACGTAAATTGTACTAGCTTTCTATTTTTCCATTTATTGTTGCAGTCTTGTAAATGATCAGTTAAAGCCTTTTTGTTTAATCAGATCTTATTTTCATTTATTCAACTACAGCAATAGCTGGATGCCTTCATCTATATTAGGGATTTCCTGGAAAGTTCAACTACTTTTGTAAGGCATATATGGAATTTCTGCTCAAGAATGAAACAGGCATTAGCCTACATGCATTTAAAGTGCTACAATGCCCACATCAACCTATTTTGAGGAAAACTGAAAAAAAATTCCCTCTAAAGAAATTTGAAGTAAACATATTTCTAGCATATAGATCTTTATTTTTATTTATTTCTCAATTGTTATTATATCAAAAATAGTAGCCTATTGAATATCAATATTTGCAAGGTATTGAATTTAGAAATTCCAGTATCTTGACAAAACTGCATCTTAGTTAATCACTCCGTCCAAATAAACATGTTTGTAGCTTTGTATCACATTGGATAACTCCCACTATAAAATAAATCATATTTTCAGATTTGAAGACTTGCAGAAAATTTCATTTTTAAAAATCTAATTAGAATTAGAACTTTTTATTTATTCATTATTATTATTTTTTCTTGGGGGGGGGGGGGGGGGTTCTTTGGGGCTAAGCCCCTTATCCCTTTCAACCCTAGCAACGCCCCTGGTGTGAGATCAATCCAGAATCAAAACATGACCTCTCTGAACAGAAATGTAAAACATGGAGCAATCGCTGGCTTTTTTAATGTCTAATCATCTTCTTTAATCCCGCCCCTTTTCGCAGCGCCGTGCGACAGAATTTCGCAAGCTCAAACTCTAGTGTGACTTCGGCTTTTGTCGTGAATGAAATGAAAATCACTACTATCGCCTGTCACACAGTGAGCTCACTCTCTGATTGGTTGATTGCTCTAGTCTCCGCCCACCGCACTCAAAACAATCAAGCTGCTACCTAAAGTTGCTACAAAGCAAGAGGATACAAAGCTCTCGTGGAATCCAATCTTCGGTATGTATCTCTCAGCTTTTACTCACTGCGTTATGGTGTTATAACTTTTCCCACTGTTTCTCTCCTTGTGCTGAAATTTGATTTACTTTTGTCACTTCATAACTGGAGAACTTTAGTGTTGTATACTCACAACAGCTTTGTGGAAGAGTTGGGGCGTTGTCAGCTAATGCTAATGCATTATTTGTTGTACATACCGCACTCTATCACCTGGATATATAACGTACTGAAAGCGAATATTCAGAGGTGGAAAGAGTAATAAAATCTTGTACTCAAGTAAAAGTACTGTTACTTACAAAATTTTTTACTTAAGTAAAAGTACAGTTACATGTCTATAAATCTACTCAAGTAAAAGTAAAAAATAACTCATTAAAAATGTACTCATGAGTAAAAAGTAAAGAGTAACTATTTCTCAAAAGGGACAAGATGATATAAATCTCCAAATAGTTGTTTTTATTTAAGTAACTTAAAAAATTAAAGACCTATTACAAAAAAGTATATAATTATTTAAAATATTTTACAGATTATCCTATTTAACAATTTATACAAATTCACAAATTCTAATGCAACATCTGCTGTGTTAGCTAAATGGGCTATATGCACACAGACTTTTAATTTTTAGCCAGGCAGCCCAAATGCTCCTGATGAGTTGTGTTTCCATTTCAAAATTGTCACCTTTAAGATCTGTTTTCTTTAAAAATCAGCGATCTTCACTGCCTGTTAGATATATGATATGAAGTGGGTCTCAGATCGGACAAGAAGCACTGCATTAATGTCCATTTCTCCCTGCCATGTCTTTAAAATATAACAGTTTGTTTTACCCCAGTATTTTGGTTGTTGCTAGATCAGATACAATTGTGGCCGGAAGTTAACGAGAATTGTTTATATTATTTATTAAACTTCACATTTGTTGTATTTTATTAACGTCTACCCCCAACCCAACCATCACAGTAACGTAAAAACAGTAGTTGTATTGAGTATTATTTATGCTATTTATTAAATTACCCAATAAATTGTATTTTTTAAAGCCTACCCCCACCCCAACCCTAAACCCAACCATCACAGTACTGTAAAAATATTAATTATTGTTATACATTCATTCATTTTCTTTTCGGGTTAGTCCCTTTATTAATCCGGGGTCGCCACAGCGGAATGAAGCGCCAACTTATCCAGCACATGTTTTACGCAGCGAATGCCCTTCTAGCAGCAACCCATCCCTGGGAAACTAATACACACTTATACACTACGGACAATTGTTAGCGTACCCAATTCACCTGTACCGCATGTCTTTGGACATGTGGGGGAAACCGGAGCACCTGGAGGAAACCCACGCCAACACGGGGAGAACATGCAAACTCCACACAGAAATGCCAACTGACACAGCCGAGGCTCGAACCAGCGACCTTCTTGCTGTGAGGTGACAGCACTACCTACTGCGCCACCGCGTCGCCTATTGTTATACAGTGTCATAAAAAATGCTGCTATATTGATGTGCATAGCACACATCCAGCCGGCCGCGTATCCGATCTAGACTTTACCTCAGTATTTTCAATGGAATTTCTGCGCTAGCCTGTTGCTACTGACGGCGCTAGTGGTTACACCATCTTTCATCTAATTTTAAACTTGAACAACTAAATGAATGCTTAAGTCTATACTGAATGTAGTGTAACTACATTACAACATTGATGCTGTAAAAACAACCTTGTGAAAATCAAAATAGTCACATTAAGCTTTCACCGGAAGTTTATCGTTGGCTTTTAAAACTCTAACGGTGCGTAGAGCCCATTGTGCATAAACAATTTGCTCCAAGTCCCTGTTAATATCTAATCTTTGTGCTAACGAACATTAGCAATGTTACGAACACAGTTGGGTAAGTTTCTTCCAAAATGTAATACAATATATATTCAAAGTTACTGTCATTTCTTTTTTGTAATTAGTTACATTACAATATTAATATCTCAGAAATGTATTACGCTACTTTTGTATTACTTTTAGGTTACTTTAACGAAAATAACCACAGAAGTATGACTCTTATGAATTAAAGTATGAATTTTCAATAGTATGTCTATGTTATCAAATACATTTTGCTATTAATTGTAATTATTCTGAGAGATTTTTGTTTGCAAAAGGAGTCTGACAACAGCCAGTGCTCCACACAGAGATCAGATCATTTGACATACTGTATTTTATTTTAAATATATATTCATAGCGCTTCACTTTTTCCACATTTTTTTGTTACAGCCTTGAGCCTTATTCCAAAATGGATTAAATTATTTATTTCCTTAAAATTCTACACACAATACCCCATAATGACAATGTGAAAAAAAGAGTTTTTTAAATTGTTGCAAATTTATTAAAAATAAAAAACCTGTAAAATCACATGTACAAGCTACTTGTGAAATCACATACTACAAGCTGGTGTAAAGGAGAGCTAAGTCCATCTGTTGTGAGCACATGCACCATCATTGATGGGATGGCCTTAGTAAGAGCAATAGAAAAACCTGTAAATGCATCAACTTTTGGAAATTATGCTGATATTTTTATGCAGATAGTGACTGGTTATCTACATGGGAACATTACTAGAGTTGATTTAGTGTTTTGTTCAGTACCAACAGAACTCCATAAAAGGTGAAACAAGAGCAAAACGTAGCACTACCTTAAGAAAGATTGGCACCTTTGTCAGTAGGGATATAAAGATACCTGCTGACTGGAAGTATTCACAGCCTTTGGCGTGAAGCTCTAAATTGAGCTCAGGTACATTCTGTTTCCACTGATCATTCTTGAGATGATTCAGCAGCTTCATTGGAGTTCACCTGATAATATCCACTGATTTTTATATAGTCGATCAAATGAACTTAAACTATTAAAAATCCAACAAACATTTGTTTTGGCCCAAACTACAAAAACAAGCAAATTTAAAATCGTTTTAGTATTGGTTTTGCTTAAGCTGCACACTAGTTCGATCATGTAAACATGTCATTATAACTATATTGTATAAATATTATTACAAAGGCCTACATCATGCTGACAATAAAAACTAAATGACATGATATAACAGGTGATTGTCCTCTGAGTGCACCTGAAAAGACATAAATGACACTTCTCATAAAGCTTAAGCTGATGCACTCGGTAGGCAAACACCTGCGAGTTGCTTATACGCTATGCGCTGCGCACGCGCTGCTTCAGCTTTTTTTCTGCGATGGGAAAAAAAGTCTCCCCGCACTCATCACGGTCAGAATCATATAATGTGCGCGCTGCTTTATTTCCGCATAGTAATGATCTTTATATCGCGGATCAAGTGCAGTGAAGTGTAAAATTAATAATGAGTCATATACAGTAGCTTACCTTGTCATTGCTGGAGTTGACAGGCATTATGCTGATAAACCTCCTAAACTCCGGCGATAAATCCAACTCCAGCAAAAGTAAATAGACAAGTTTACCGCAGATTTTTCTCACGCTGCTGCTGCAGTGACGTGGCTTCCGGGCGCGAATCCCTTATTCTTTTTCCGTTGCATTTCTTTATATATTTATTTTTTACTCAGTAACGGATATGATTTAAAATGTAGCGAAGTACAATACTTTAGGCAAATCATACTTAAGTAAAAGTAAAATTACAGATTTTAAACACTACTCTAAAAAGTACAAATTCTCAAAAAAACTACTTAATTACAGTAACGTGAGTAAATGTAATTCGTTACTTTCCACCTCTGCGAATATTATACACAGAGTAGGCCTATATATATCCTGAAGAAATGGAACACCCAAAGTGTTCAAACTTTGAATGTTATATCCACAGTAGAACAGCAGGAGGAGTTGTTGGACAAAGCAAAAAAGCATGCATCTCATTCACCTCAGGATCATGATGAAGTTTAGCGTGTCCACAAACTGGGATATTTTCGTGCCTTTTAGGAAATACAATGAGTGATATGTCCAAATAACATGATGATGATCTAAAAAACACACTTATTTCTGCATGTCTACAAATTTATCCCATTTAGGAAATAATTGTCTTTAAATCTTTGTGAGACTTTTTGTTTTTCAGTGTTTTACTATGTTAAAATGTTATTTTAAAACTTGCAACAACCTAAGGACAACATTAATCTTAAAAAAGTTAACATTCAGCAATAACATATAAAAATTCCAAGAGTATTGTTGTAAGCAGGGTGCGAATTACAGAGGATTTACCTCTTTAAATTAAATAGTGGAAAATGGTTTGCACTAGTCCGTATTAAATAATAATAATACTCATTATTACAAATGATAAGTTAATATAAATATACATTTAACTGCCCCTATAGTGGTTCATTGTCAATGCATGATCACGCCCAGCAAGGAGGCGAGAAAATATTCAATCTAGTACCAATCCGCCCTATATGTGGACTACGCACGGCACCTGGCATAGGTGAATCTGATAAACTAAATTGCCAGTGTTTGCCAATTTGTGAGTGTTTGCCAGCACTGAGGGTTCTGGGATATGGTTGGAAGGGCATCCGTTGCATAAAACATATGCCAGAGTAGTTGGCAGTTCATTCCACTGTGGCAACCCCTCATAAAGCAAGGAATAAGCCAAAGGAAAGTGAGTGAGTGGGTCTCATGGTGTGTTCAAGTTATGTCGGATAAATCAATGACTGTATGAGTTTAATGCACATGAATGCCACTACAAAATCATTATTGAGTTGGAAACAATTTTTTTTTTTAACCTATAAATTTCTAAGTTGGGGGGACATGTCAGTGAGAAGAAACATGGCGAAATCTTTAATCGAGAATTATATATACTAGTACGTTATCATATTTTTATATATGAGCAATTTCATGCAAAGGTCAACCTTGCCATGAAAACAATTAAGCTTTCGCTAAAATAGCGAAACCATTTCTGCATTTTTTTTGTGTAGGCTTGTATTTTACAGTGCTTTAAAAATACTCAAAAATGTTTCTGTCAATGTTTTCAAATTATTAAATTTGATTTACAAAAGTCACACAAGTGGAAATTTCACATCCATAACCGAGAGATGTCACATCCATAACCAAGCTTTTTCCTCATGAATGTAAAAATATAAAATCTGTTTGTTCTATAGTGAGCCGACTCTTATCCTGTTGATGAGCATAGTTTTTTTTGGGTTGTGCAGTTTAAGTCACAGAATTTCGACAAAGTATGTTGTATACTGTAAACTCGCAGACTTTTTTCATCACATCCATAACGCATGTTTATTTTCCTCATTTAAAATATAAAAAATATTTACAGATTGATATTTTTCTGCTTCCACAACTCTGTGGTGAGTTGTTTTGGAAAATATAAACAGATATATATATATAGGTCAGTGGGTGAAATTCATGGATGCAAAATCGACTATTGTGAGATGTCAATGGCAAAACATAATTAATGCAAATTCTTTGATCTTGGTTTTCTATAACCAGTCCAGCGAGCACATTAAAGCCAAAAGACATTAAAAAAATATATATATTTTTAATGACAAAAAAAGGCAAAAAATAACCTGCAAGGTTGAATACTTTGATTTTAAAATTGGCGTCAAAAATCGACTATAAAGGAAGTCTTGTAATTGTTTTTTGAAGTGTTTTTTGTTATTTGAATTTGAGTTTTTGAATTTGTTATTTGTTACTGAAACTTTTAGATAAACGAAATTTTTCGAATTATTTTGGTCAAAGGGGCATCTATGTGTGGATGTCAATTGGACATCAAGGTTTTGAAATCAAATCAATTTGCAGTTTTCACGTTTTTGACGTCATGTCTGATGTCATTCTGACATAAAGGATATTCACCAAAAGTGGTACAACACCATCTTGTGCCAACAAAAGTGACATGAACGCATCTGACATAATTATTACGACTTGTCAACTTATTAGTAGAAACGTCTCAGGAGGACTTAAGTGTTCAAACTCATTTAAAATAGGTGTTTTTATCTAGATATGGCATATCCTGTTATTTATATATATATATATATGTATGTATGTATGCGTGCGTGCGTGCGTGTGTGTGTGTGTATGTATGTGTGTATGTATGTGTATAATTTTTATTTGTATTCATTTATAACATTGTATCACACTGGTCAACTGTAATTTAATTGTGCTCTATAAATAATCTGAGATGAAATGAGATGAGATAAAAGTCAGTCAAATTAGACTAGACTAATGTGTAATTTGATAGAGAAATAAGATCATTTCAACATTTTGAGAATGTTCATGAAGTGAGAACAACTTTCCAATTGTTCAGAGAAAGTTTTCTGTCAGCATCATGAAAAGTGCATGGCAAACAATTTTATGCAACGCTTTATAAACGTTATAGCTTTAGTTTTGCGTAAACGTTCCCAAACTACAAAAAAAAATCTTTTCTTATTTCTTCCAATTATCAAAAAAAATCGTAAATCAAGAAGCATTTTTTGGTAACAAAAATATTGTTTTTAGAAAAAATAAATTGAAATAATCTGCCAATTGGGTAAGTAAATTAATCCTGTTTTTCGCTTTAAAATAAGATTATTTTGCTTACCCCATTGACAGATTATTTTGCTCATTATAAGGAAAAACTCACTTAAATTTGAGTTTTATTATATGTTTTATTTATATATATATTATATTTATTATATTTATTTATATGAAAACAAAACAATATTTTTTACTTGTCTAGAAAATGTTTAATAATTTAAGAATTTTTAGATATTTGGACTAGAAACAAGACAAAACCTCGAGTTCCCCGGTGGTTCATCTTGTTGGAAATCTTACCTTGTCTGTAAAAACAACGTGGTAATTCGAACTTTTTGGTACTTTGATGTATGTGTGCTCATCTGACGGTGCTTTACAGAGGGAAAGCGAAGGGGCACGGGGTGATTTCAGCCTCCCACACGAGAGGCCATCAGAAAAGTGATGCAAATGTACATGAGCTCCCATTTAAAGTTGCTGTCGGATGATGTGGAGCGGGCTCTGTCTTCCCCCGCAGCTCCAGGACTACAACACTAATGACCCTGACAGGTTTTTAAATTCTTCTCTGCTGTCTTGCGGCAAGAGCCCGTTATAGATCATTACATGACTGGCTATTGTCTGATCTGCTGCATACATATTCATTTTTTTTGCAGCAGAGGTGGTGGGTGTACGGCAGTGCCAGAAATGAACTTTTCTTTGAAATAAGAAGCTGTTTGCCCCCAGAAATGATTTTCAAGGGCAGTTTTTATCGTTAATGAGGACTCTGTTTTTGCCTTGTAATTTTTCTAACCATTCAAAAAAAAAAAAAAACACACACACAGCGTGTTGTAGATTATATGGTGAACTAACTGCAATTAATTAAAATAAATTCTGAATCTGAACCTGAATGGTTGCTGATTACACTGTAAAATGACATTTTAAGTAAAAACAAAGATTATTAGATTGTATGGTTTTAGTTTCTGTTTTTACTGAATGTTGCCTTTACTTTAATGCCTATACACTACACTGTTAGACTTTGCCGCAATTTTACAGTTATTTACTGCAAAAATGCCCAGTAAAATACCACGTACATTCTTTACAGTTCACTACTGTAATATGCACTGCATTGTGGGTCATATACATTTTTTTACAGTAACTTACTGCATATTAGGAAATTGCGGTAATCTACTGTAATCAGTAATCAAGTAATCAAGTGCTGCTGTAGTTGAAGACAAAATGTGTCACTTGTTTTGGAATTTATTAAATTCAGTAGTAAATACTAAAAATAAAAGTTTGGTACTGCTAGTGTAAAATGTATATAAATTACAGTAAATGACTAACAATGGTCATACAGTAAAATTAAAAAGCTCATTTTGCCATTAAAAGTAGTTGCGCTAAGGCTATTTTACTGTCAAATTAAATTGTGGTAGGGCCCTGCTACTGTACTGTAAAACACATTTACAGCTAAGTTACTGTATAGAGGCAGTAACAGTGCCAGTAAGTTACTGCAAATCACAATAAAATGTACAACAGTATCAACATTTAAAGTGGATCAAAATTCAAACCAATGTTGTCCATTTCAAATGTTAACTACTATATAAAGGTCTATGGATAGATCTATAGTCTATGGCCTACTTTTAAAGTTGATAAAAATATACACTGTGAAAAAATAATTATTGAATTTACTTTTTAAAAGTGAGTGAACCTGCTGCTTTTAAAGCGATTTAATTGACTTTATTTTAAAAAGTGAGTAAACCTGTTGCCTTAAAATTATAATGTAAATATGCTATGTGCATATTTATAAGAATTAAGTCAACACAACATTTCCAAATTACAATGGGTTACTCAGTATTTTAAGTGAAGTCAAGTCACACTGTTAGACATTTTATTATACATTCATTCATTTTCTTTTAGGCTTAGTCCCTTTATTAATCAGGGGTCACCACAGTGCATGAACCACCCATTTTATTATATTCTGTAGTATTCATTGTATTTTGTTTTTTTACTTTATGTTTTGTTTATTGTAACTGCCCCTTTACAGTAACTTACCTGTAAATGTGTTTAACAGTACAGTAGCAGGGCCCTACTGCAATTTCATTTTACAGTAAAATAGCCTTACCACAACTTCTTTTTAGGGTAAAATGCCATTTTCTTATTCCACACTGACCATTTTTACCGTACTTTTACTGTTATCTATTTACCTTTTACACTAGCAGAACAAAACCTTTATTTTTAGTATTAACAATTGAATTTAATAAATTCCAAACAATTTGTTTTATACAGTTGCAGCACTTGATTACTTTGATTACGGTAGATTACCACAAATTCCTAATATGCAGTAAGTTACTGTAAAAGTTTTTAAATGACCCACAATGTGAACAGTAGTGAACTGTAGAGAATGTATGTGGTATTTTACTGGCCGTTTTTGCAGTAAATAACTATAAAATTGCAGCAAACAGTGCGACTTGTTGATTTTAAGGCAAGGGTTATACTCATTTTTTATTTATTTTTTTTTTTTTTGAGTAAATGAATCCCTTTTGACATCATCAAACTTAAACATTTGTTTAACATTTGTGTTTTTTTGTCTGAAGTTGTATGTAAAACAATACATGTCTTAAAAAATTATTACTTTTTTATTACTTTTATACATCACAATTTTACATTTAATTCAATCTGATAATTAAGTTTCTTTAATAATTAATAAATACTATTTAATAAAATATAAAAAATAATTTATAAAATATACATTATCATTTGTGTTTTTGGGCAGCATGGTGGTGCAGTGGGTAGCACAATCGCCTCACAGCAAGAAGGTCGGTGGTTCGAGCCCCGGCTGGGTCAGTTGGCATTTCTTTGTGGAGTTTGCATATTCTGCCTCTGTTCGCGTGGGTTTCCTCCGGGTGCTCCGGTTTCCCCCACAATCTGAGACTTCTAAGTTTCTTTAATAATTTTAATCTTTCTATTTCTGAGCAAGTCATTTCAAAATGTATCCTTCCACACTCTGTAAAAATGATCCATAAATTAGCAGTTTTCCGAATTTTGTCATTCACATTTTTATTTTTCCCCATTTATGTATGCTTCCGAATTGCCTTATGGGACCTTGATCTTTCTTCCAACAACTTTTAACCTGAAAAGTTCAAAAAAAGAGACTTTTATTATTATTTTAGTAGTTAAAAGTGATATATTGTCTGGCTTGGTGTTGTATATTACGCTACGAAAACTAATAAACTGTCAGTATATTCACAGACTTATTTTCTCTTTATATATATATATATATATATATATATATATATATATATATATATATATATATATATATATATATATATATCAGTGGTGTAGTCGGGGCTATACGCACGTATACTCAGTATGCCTACTTTTTTCCATGAGCTGTTTGGGTATTACGACTTCTGAGGATCAATAATTGCGTATACCCTCGGTATACTCACTTGTTTTTATGATTAGACTTCCCTAATTTACGTGTATTTGCGTCCCCTTTAACTGTATACCAAATGTTTTTTTTTTACTTGCATCTTATTTGTTGCAATCAGTGGATTTTTGTTTAATTTGCGGCATTCCCCGACCCCTTACGACCGCAGCAGCTGTGAGAAAATTTCGGGAGTTTTTCGATAACGACGACAAGTCAACTAAATGATGTCTCGCTGAAACACTGAGGTAAAATTATATATATAAAAAAAAGCATGGGCATCGCTTTAGCCCCCTATATTTCTATTCAGTCCCTCGAAATGTTTTGCGATTTCCTTATGAACTGTACCCTACTAAATGATCACCTTAATCCCCTTTAAATTTGATATGAAAACGGCGGCAGACTTCCGCTCCTCTGTTTTCAACTCGTTTTTCCTTTAATCAGCAAACCACAGCTTTGCAGAGTGAGAGCAGAAGGTGTGTTTATCATAGATTGTTATAATATCTGCATATTCGCAGTTCTTTGCTATAGAAACACTTGTATCACATGTACCAATCAGGTTTCCCCATCTACTGTTTCCTTGGCGCTTCCCTCATCATCTCAGCTGTTTCCTCCAGCAAAAATGCAACTCTTAACAAACATTTATCAATTAACTATGATTATAAAACACATTACAGTGCATGTGGCATTATATATATATATATATATATATATATATATATATATATATATATATATATATATATATATATATATATATATATATATATCTCATACATTCATGCACAGGATTAAACACCGTGACAGAACCACTCAGTGAATGTACTCATTTTAACTGCATATCAGAGTGAAACATTGTGTTGTATCTTGTTAAAATTATTTCCTATTATGACTTATATTATGATAGTGAAATATGTAAATTAGCCTGTACATTTTTTAATATGTTCATATTTATGCCATTTTAAATGATAAAAGTGGCAGTTCTATTTAAAACATGAAAAAAATACTTGAGTATAGGCTAGTATTTAAGTTTTTGAAGAAAAAAACTTTTTATTTTCCTGATTTAAAAAAAAAAAAAAAAAAAAAAAAAAATATATATATATAGTTTCGTCGTTTCTTTGCCTACTTTTAATATTTGGGTTGGGTGGGTAATAGTACACCACTTTATTTTTAGGACTACACCACTGATAGATAGATAGATAGATAGATAGATAGATAGATAGATCGATATCATTCCTTATATATTATATTATTTCAAACTACTAAAATGTCAATAAAAGTCTCTTTGTTAAGCTGTAGAGTTAAATTCTCCACATTAAAATTCGACAGAGCAGAGATCAAGGTCTCATAATGCAATTCACAACCGTAAATAAGCAGAAAAAATACAGAAACTGTTAATTAACATATTTCAGACAGTGCAGAATCAACCTACAATACAAAATTAACTCTAACTAAAGCACAAATGCAACAAACACAAGCTTTCACATAGAAGCAAACACGAATCAATTATAATGATGAAAAATTGTTTGACATTTTGACCACACTTCTGAGAAGAGAGATGGATGCAGATTTAGATAGAATTTCCACATGTTTCCACAAGAAACCTTTGGTCAATTTCTGACCCCGGTGTACAGAAATTACCCCATGTGTGGTCGAACAATAGTTTGTAAGGATCAGTCTTATGATTTCATGAACCATTTAAATTCCTGTTTTCATCCATTTATACAAACACATTTTTTTTGTAAACATAAATCAGACATTTTCCTAGCCTGTGATCATCAGTGTTGAGGTAAATGGTGCTCTGGGGTCTAAACACAGGATCCCGGAGCTAGGGCTGGAATTTTAAGCAGACGTTGTCATGTTGCCATGTTTCTGTGGGCGATGGCTTTCTCATGTGCACTATGTTTGGTTCTCGGCGGCTCTCACGAAGGCCTGAATAAAGCGTATCTCAGTCCCGTGAGAACACTGTGTTACTCAGACCCAGGAAATGTGCAACCTTGCTGTGTCAGGCCAATGACAAATTCAAGACAGACCAGTGTGAAAAAAAAACGATGCACTTTGCTTTCAGACATGCAGACAGATTAATATCGGATGTGTTTTCTTGGGCACCTTCATGGGTTACTTTTAATTAAAATCTCGAGGAATGGTTTTGACAAGAATAAAGCCTAAATCTTTTATTAATTCAATTAAGATGCACACCGCAAGATGGTTTTGTCTTGTTTCAAATATCTACATTTTCTTATATCAAGAAGCATTTTCTAGACTAGTAAAATATTGTTTTGTTTTCAGAAATGAGTCAAAATTAAGTGAATTTTTCCTTGAAGCAAGCTAAGTTTGATATAAGTTTATTTTATTTACCTCACTGGCCGATAGTTTTGCTTGTTTTAAGAAAAAAACTAGAAGACCACTGTCCAAAAAAATTCTTCCTAATTTAGGCATTTCTAGATATTTGGACTAGAAACGAGATATAAATAAATAAATAAATAAATAAATAAATAAATAAATAAAGTATGCACACTGCAAAAAAGATTGTTTTTATTATGTTCTTGAAAAATATCTAGTCAAATATTATTTAATGTCATTAGGGCAAAGATAAAATAAATCAGTTATTAGAAATGAGTTATTAAAACTATTATGTTTAGAAATGTGTTGAAAAAATCTTCTCTCCGTTAAACAGAAATTGGGGAAAAAATAAACAGGGAGGCTAATAATTCAGGGGGGATAATAATTCTGACTTCAACTGTATATTTGCACACTGCAAAAATATGATGTTTTTGTCTTGTTTCTAGTCCAAATATCTTAAATCATGAAGAATTTTCTCGACTAGTAAAAATATTGCTTTATTTTCAGAAATGAGTCAAAATTAAGTGAGTTTTTCTTTAAAATAAGCAAAATAATCAACCAGTGGGGTAAGATTGATATAAGTTTATTTTACTTACCCAACTGGCCGATAGTTTTGTTTGTTTAAGGAAAACTAGAAGACCATTGTCCAGAAAATTCTTCTTAATTTAAGCATTTCTAAATATTTGAACTAGAAATGAGATATAAACTAAAAAAAAATACAAATATGCAAATAAATAAATCAAGTATGCACACTGCAAAAAATATGATATTTTTGTCTTGTTTCTAGTAGGCATGTCGCAATAATCAATATATTACCCCCACCCACCCCTTTCCCTAAACCCAACCGATGGTGTTTTCTTGGGCACCCTTATGGGTGACTTTTAATTAAAATCTCGAGGAATGGTTTTGACACGAATAAAGCCTTAATCTTTTATTAATTCAATTCAGATGCACACCGCAAGATGTTTTTGTCTTGTTTCAAATATCTAACATTTCTTAAATCAAGAAGCATTTTCTAGTCTAGTAAAATATTGATTTGTTTTCAGAAATTTGTCAAAATTAAGTGAGTATTTCCTTAAAACAAGCAAAGTTTGAAAAAAGTTTATTGTCCTTACACCACTGGCTGATAATTTTGGTTGTTTTAAGGAAAAACTTCTAGACATTTGGACTAGAAATGAGATATAAACTATCTCTATTGGAGGTGTCTGTGTCAGTATGGTTAAAAAACACTATAGTATTTACTATAAGTTACTTTATTCTGACAACTGAAAATAGATCTGGTAGCAGATATCACAGCCTCTGTTACTTTTTACCTTATTTTATATATGCGTTTTCACATTCTGATTCCAATGCCTAATTATTAAATTGTTAAAAGGACTATAATTAAATGAAATATTCTTAAGAATAAAATATGATGTGTTCATTGGAAGAGTGTGCTTTCATTGTGATGATATTATATTGTCATTTTGACATTATATAATGAGTAGCATTAAATGGTCTTAAAATGACAATAATATCGTTTATTGCACTATATTTTGGTGAAATATATCGCACAACAAAAAAAGATATCGCAACAGGCCTTATTTGTAGTCCAAATATCTTAAATCAAGAAGCATGTTCTGGACTAATAAAAATATTGGGTAACGCTTTACAATAAGGTTCATTAGTTAATGTATTTACTAACGTGAGCTAATCATGAACAACACGTGTACAACATTTGTTAATCATAATTGAACATTTACTGATGCATTATTACCATCCAAGTCCATGCTTGTTAACATTAGTTAATGCACCGTGAGTTAACATGAACTAACAATGAACAACTTTATTTTCATTAACTAATGTTAACTAACATGAATAAATACTGTAGTAAATGTATTGTTCATTGTTTGTTCATGTTAGTAAATGCATTAATTAACATTAACTAATGAACCTTATTGTAAAGTGTGACCAAATATTGTTTTGTTTTCAGAAATTGTAAGTCAAAATGAAATGAGTTTTTTTGTTAAAACAAGTTAATTAACAAGTCCGTGTGGTAAGTAAAATCATCTTGTTTTTAGTGTGAAATTAGGGATGCGATGATAATAGATTTTGGTAGTACGATTATAGTCTGAGGAATAATCATGAATTAATGGTATCACGATTATTATGCATTTATTAATTTTAAACACTACTAGTTTAGTAAATCACGTGAAAACTCCTTATATTTTAAAGTGTTATTTATTGCTGCTCAGTAACTAAAAATACAGCACAAAATAATAATAAAAAACAAACAATAGTCCATTTCTCTTTAATATTTAAACATAAGTGAAAAAAATTGCCATTTAAACACAAGTAATGAAAGCTTTAGCGATAGTTCTGCCAGTAAGCACTTATCTATTCAGCCTATAACGACCAAGCGCACTACATATAAGCTCATCTAAACAATCTGTTTCGCTGTACTCCGGTGACGTTGCGGTAGTTTCCTTCCATTCTCCCCACCACCACCAGGTAAGCCTCGTCTCCACTCGGGGGTAGCTTTACTCTGCCTTAATCTTCAGGCAGGATCTGCCAGCTCATCCAGAGTTCTGCACCATAGATGGAGCTTACACCAAAGAACTTTATGACAGAATTGAAATTACGTTTATCCAAAGAGTTCACAATAAATGTTAAAACGTTATTCTGCCTTCTAAAGTCTTTCTGGTAGAATTCATTTTACACAGAAAATAAATGACAGAACAATGAATGCGGCAATCTTTCAACTAGTGCGCCTGGAATGCGTGAACGTGTCGCAATGCTCACATGCCGTCTGCAGGTCGCTCCCAACATGAGCATAACAAACTTGCGTGCGCAAAAGACGCAGTATGTGAACGGCCCTTAGTTGATAGCCTCAGCCGTAGTTATTTCAGTGTGTGTGGGTATTAGCCTCGGTGTACAAGCTCAGAACTTCAAACTAGCGCACATTTGGCATAACTTTGTTTAGTTGCAGCAGTTTTGTTCCGTGCAGAAATGCAGTGTTGAGAAGCCTTTATGATTAATTAACTATGACGAATTAAAGCGCGGTTAATAGTAAAATCCGTTAATTGTTGCATCCCTATTTGGCAGTTTATATTTTCTTGCCCTATTTATTGCCCGATAATTTAGCTTGTTTTAAGGAAAAACTCACTTAATTTAGACTTATTATTTACATACTGCGTGCAAAAGATGCAGTATGTGAATGGCCCTTAGTTAATAGCCTCAGCCATAGTTATTCCAGTGTGTGTGGGTATTACCCTCGGTGTACAAGCTCGAAACTTACGAGCTTGACTAGCGCACATTTGGCGTAACTTTTAGTTGCAGCAGTTTTGTTCTGTTTTTGGTTTACGATGAATTAACCGTGATGAATGAAAGCACGTTAATAGTGAAATCAGTTAATCGTTGCATCCCTATTAGGAAGTATGGTTGTCACGATACCATAAATTTAGGCCATGATACTGTACCAGCTGAAGTATCATGATACCAAGTAGTATCAAGATACTGTATTAATTCTAGTGTTGGGTATCGTTTGGGGTTATTTTGATACCGGCGCTAAATCGATACTTTTAAAATGGTACCGGTGCCAAAACGGTGCCTGAACCGATACTTTTGAGACACACAATTATGGTGGATGACTCTTGAAAAATCGTTTAGTTGACAAAATCTTTAAAAAATAATAATTTTAATAGAACAATTTAATTAAAGTTTCAAGTAAACATCAATTCATATTTTATATATTTGAATTGCATAAATATATTTCCTTTGATCATTTGTTGGTTAGCATGAATTTAAAATGGATTAGCTTACTACTAACCTGTGGAAAGGCTCTCATCAAAATACTAAACTCCTTTTTTCTAGGGTTGGGGCTTGTGACTGTTTACATGGTTATCAGTAATCGAATGATTTGCCTTAATCTGAATAAGACAATAATATGATTAAGTTGTTTACTTGAGATGCTTTTTGAATGTTCCTTTCATGATCCCGTCTTACATGTTATAGTACATAGATCGATTAAAGTCATTGCGTCACCACGCAATCCAGGTCTCTTCCAGTTTCATGTAATTTCAGGTTTCATTTTTAATTATTCGACTTTACCTGCAGTTTCACTTTCATTTAGGAACATATCATTCATGCCCCCATGACATACTGAGGTATTTGATGCGAGCATTAAGTAAGGACTGGTGGAAGAGTGCTCTATGGAATTTGATACTGCACGTTGAATAGAAAGAAAACACCTCCGCATTACGCGACGCAGGTGTCTGTGGTCCTTTAAGGTAATCAAAAATCGCTGTTTACACTCTTAATTAGAGTATTTTCTCAATCACATTAAAATCGGAGCATTGGTGTCCATACGTACTCATTGAAAGTGCCAGATTATATTCCAAGCTTTCAGAGACAGTGCATTCCTCTGCCTTTAAGTTGACATGAGCCCTCAAATGTGTCATTAAGTTTAACGTGTTTCCCCCTTACACGCAACTTTTGTAAAGCATCTGCTTCACGTTGCTGTGTCAGACTCCTTGCTTGTAAAATACACTTTAGAACGCTTGGTTTAAGCAAATTTGATGAACGCGATCATGCGTGTTGATCTGAAGAGAGCTCTCACTCACCGAATGTGCTGTACTGCGTGCGTTGTGTGCGTTCGTTCCCAAAGCAACAAGAACAAACGCCTGACTTTGCCTGTCCGTATTCCTAAAAGTTGTTTAGAATTAAATGTTTAGAGATGGTGTGACAACGCGTACCTATGTGTGTCTTTGATGCACCCCTTGATGCTTCTTATGTCCTTGTCGCAGCACCAGTGGCACCGAAATTCATATCGTGATTCGGTCCGGTACATACCGGTTACAAAGGTACCGGTGCTGTAAATAAAGTAAATTGTCAGAAATACTATCATACTTTAAATTATCAATCTCAAATTAATATTAATATAAAATTTCACTTTAGTTTAAAAGTTTGTGTGTGGACCACGGAAAAATAGCGTCTTTTGACGCACTTAACTTCACCTTAAATATTATTAGTTTTTCCGTTAATTTTGTAGATAACTGACCAACAAAAAATACATTAAAATTAAGATACAAATTATACCAAATGAAATTCGTTACAAGAGATTTTTTTTTTTACAAATTATGAAGTGGAAAATAGTTTTCTTAGTGTTTCCTGTTGCTATTTTCTTTCTTTTTCTTTTTTTTCAGTCTTATCAGGTAAAAATCCAATGTAATTCCAAATTTCACTTTAGTGAGTTGTTCTTTTTAAGAGATTGACGCAGTCATTGTAGCTTAATCATATTCACAGAAACTGAAATGAACTGATTCAGATGTTGTCTGAAACATCAGAAAACAAGGCACAAATTCTTGCTGCCTTAATGCAGACTATTAAAATAAAATAAAGTGGTCTATTGATTATTTTCCGGCTCAAATGAGTGAGGATTTTAGTGACTTTTCCACATGCAACATTAACTATTTTAGAACAGTTAATGACGATACTACCATTTAAAGACTATACAGAGGCACCGCTAGTACACTGTAAAAATATGCTGGGTTCCACACAATTGATATGAGTTAGGGCAACATGAAAGAATTAATTTAACATATTAGTTTTTACACATTTAGATAAATTAAACAAAAAACAATTAAGTTGTCCCTCAAAAAAGTCAAGAGCTGTGCTCATTTTAAATAAATAGTTTAAACAAACCGCAAACATTTTTTTGAGTGTACTGTATTTTGCTGCCATATTATCGCAGTGCTGCCAAAGTACCGGTAAACCGTGCAACCCTATTTATATTTTCTTACCCTATTGGCAGATAATTTAGCTTGTTTTAAGAAAAAACTTATTTCATTTTTACTTATTTTTTCTGAAAACAAAACAATATTTTTTTTCAATTGTCCAGAAAATGATTCTTGATTTAAGAATTTGTAGATATTGGGGCTAGAAACAAGACATAACCTCTTTTTCCAGTGCATATCCACATTTCCATTTCTGAGAAAACTGACTTTCTTAATAAACCCTCATGATCTTATTCTGTATCATTCAGGCATGTTTTTATATAAATGCTTTTTCTTTTTACTGAATGACCTGAAGATATAAGTTAAATCGAGTCTCGAATGGCATTTATTGCTGAGTGTATCAGCCTTTGGTTGCAGCAAACTCTGATTAAATGCAAAGAAATCATTTGAAACTCTATATGTTTCCATTTCACGGTGGTAAAAGTATCGTGTCCTTGAATAACAAGTGATCAGTGATGCATTTTTGGTCTACACTACTCCTTTAAAAGCTCCTATGAATGAGGCAGAAGGTATTACGTCAACATTAGCTAAACATTCTGTCTGATAAACCCGCTCTCAGATTTAATACAGAGTTCCACTGTGATTTATTGTGATTGTATTATTAGCAGCATCCTGCAGCGTGTGACCTTTTGTGCCTTTGTAATATATTAGATTGCACTAAAACAAAATTTACATTTGGAGCTAAAACGCTGGCCTGCTGCCGCATATAGCAACACTGGATAAAGAGGGAGACGGTGAATATGACACTTGAACAATAAATGTCCACTTGAGAATAAGTAGTCGACTTTGACGTCACAGGGATCTGAGATGCTGTCTGAAGGGCTCTTGTACTTGAAATTGTTCAACTGGGGTCATTTTAAACTTATTCCTGGGTTGTCCTGCTTCATCTCACTCAATGAATTTAGCCGTTTATTCTGGGTGTTCATAAATTGATAATTCACGCTGTAAACACTGGGTTAACATACTGATTTGCATATTTGCAATGTCATTGTTTGGACAAATGGGCTATATGCATACAGACTTTTAATTTTCAGCCAGCCAGGCTAAGCGCTTCTGGGGAACTGTCTTGCCATTACAAAATCGCCACATTTAAAGGTGCTGTTTGTAAGTTTTTGACTCTTCTAAAGCATAAAAATACCATCATATGTTTGCAGATATTTAAGAAACATGCTAAGTGAACATTCTTGTTTATCTGAAAAACAATGCTAAAGTCAGATATTCTGCTTTGAAAATGTGTGTTAGGTGTAAAACCCAAAAAGTTAAGGTAACTCAAACCATTTGAGGAAACCGATTGCAACAAACCATTTAAGTTCAAAAACTAATCCTAATGAGTACTGTGAACTTGATCCATTTGAGTAAACGAAGCAATTTGAGCACAGTAAAACCCCATAAATGAAGAGAACTCAAACCAACTGAGTACTGTAAAACCCAATAAGTTAAGGCAACTCAAACCGTTTGAGGAAACCGATTGCTACAAACCATTTGAGTTAAACTAATCTATATGAGTACTGTGAACTTACTCCATTTAAGTTGAAGTAATGAGGTATTTAATTAACTCATTACCTTCAACACTGAGTTCAAAACTCTTTTCAAATGAGTAGAATTACATCAATTTTGAGTTAACTACACTCATTTCATTTGATAAAGTTGACTTGGGTTTTACAGTGTACATCTGACCGCACGTGGGGTCGAGTCGGCCAACTGCTCTGGAATATTCAGGATGCTAGATTTTGGATTTCTGTCTGCGAGGTGTCAAGAGAAGTGTCAGCGAGCCTCTTTGATGCGTTGTTCAGGAATTCACAAAGACTGCAGAGCGCCGAGCACCCGCAGATTTTTTCCCGATCACAGCCCGATCTGTCGGCGAGCTCGTTAACTTCCAAATCGGGCTCAAATCAGGCTTAAAATCCTGTAGTGTGAACTAGGCTTAAATTGGATTTACAAATTTACGTGGATTGAACATGAAACAATTATGTTGTCCTCCCCCCACCCCCCAAAAAAATAAAAATTTGTTGTTTCAGCTCGTTTTAAATTTGTTTTACTTCAGATATATATTTCAAAAAAGCATATTCTATGCCGCAAAATAGCTAATGTTTGAAAGTGAAAATGAAAGCAAGGCCCAGACCTTTGCATGTTCTAGTATCTTAACTACATATTTTAAGGCTGTATTACCAAAAATGATCATATTTTTAGGGTAATGGTGTCAGAAAATATGATGACAGACATTCAAAGCTTAATTAAAACTTCTAATATCTCAGTAGAAGTTTTGAATGTAAATTTGACGTGATGATATGACGTCTTGTATGAAAACGGTCTGAATGACCATTATGGAAATTTTAATAGTTACAGAATTCTAGTGCCACTGTTAATATAGCCTACTCTCGTGTGCGTGTTAACGCAGAATGAAGCGAGTGCATCGATGCCCATTCTGGCCAATCACAGACGTTTCTGTTGACCTCCTGAACACACGGCCGTTCAGCTGATGTTGATATGCTCTCTCATTGGCTGCAGCTCATCACTACACTATACAACCCAAAAAGTTAAGGTAACTCAAACCATTTGAGGAAACCGATTGCAACAAACCATTTAAGTTCAAAAACTATTCCTAATGAGTACTGTGAACTTAATCCATTTGAGTAAACGAAGCAATTTGAGCACAGTAAAACCCAATAAATGAAGAGAACTCAAACCAACTGAGTACTGTAAACTCAATAAGTTAAGGCAACTCAAACCGTTTGAGGAAACCGATTGCTACAATCCATTTGAGTTCAAAAACTAATCTATATGAGTACTGTGAACTTACTCCATTTAAGTTAAAGTAATGAGGTATTTAATTAACTCATTACCTTCAACACCTGAGTTCAAAACTCTTTTCAACTGAGTATAATTAACTTTCGGCGACACAGTGGCGCAGTAGGTAGTGCTGTCTTCTCACAGCAAGAAGGTCGCTGGGTCGCAGGTTCGAACCTCGGCTGGGTCAGTTGGCATTTCTCTGGTTTCCCCCACAGTCCAAAGACATGCGGTACAGGTGAATTAGGTAAGCTAAAATTATCCGTAGTGTATGAGTGTGAATGAGTGTGTGGATGTTTCCCAGAGATGGGTTACAGCTGGAAGGGCATCCGCTGTGTAAAATCGTGCTGGATAAGTTGGCGGTTCATTCCGCTGACAAGAAAATGAATGAATAATTAACTTTCAGTCAATTTTGAGTTTACTACACTCATTTCATTTGATAAAGTTGACTGTTGGGTTTTGCAGTGTGCCGGTGTCGGAACGTCTGTCTTTGTTTTGGTTATTTAACCCGCCCAATGCCAATTTAGCGATCTATATTTCAGCAGCCTGGGTTTCCTTGGTGGAAAACAGCATATTTGATACATTCAGTCATGAAGGCTCTCAAAGTGTGTGTCTGCGACCAAAATGTGACCTCCGGTGGACAGTAGGAGACTCCAAAATTAGACGCAGATTCAGAGTTCCACATGAGGTGGTTATTAATTAGAAAATAATATAAATATTACGAATGTAAACATTAGATGCGCAGGATGCATTGTAACCCTGTGTCCTAACAACACAGTACATGATGAGATATGCAGTGATAAGTAGGGCCAGACGGAATCTGCGTATATTTTTTGCTATTTCTGCCTTTCTGACTTTTGTTAAAGATCTTCGGAAATATTTTGGGAGTATCATAAATAAAAAGTAATACCTTTTTAACTTTTATTTAATGTTTACAATGCAGATCCACTTATTTAGTAAACAAAGCAAGTCTTTCATATAATATATCTGCTAAAAGACAGAAAATATTACTTTGTAAACTGTATTATAAATAAATCATATAAATATTTTCATATTAGTCAATAAAATTACTAGAATTGATTTAAAAACTGAATAAATATAAATTTACACACATTTACACAAGTAAATAAATAGACTTAATGATAGGCTAGAAATCTGTGGAATTCTGAGTGGCTGATTCCGTGTGGGCCTAGTGATAAGCAACTGGGCTGTTTGCACCAGACAAAACATGACAGAAAATTAAATACAGCCATTCAGAAGCAGAGGATAGTGCATTTACTGCACTCTAACAAAATGGTAAGGTTTATAATCTAATTAACACATATTAAACCTCTATAACATTATTAAATGTAGATGCTGAATCACTGATATGTGTTGATTTACACTGAGTCACAGTTCTAATGTTCAGTTTAAAGCGGTTTATTTTATTTTTAAGATCTGAGGTGAACTATCTGCTGCTGCTGTCAGTAGTATGGCAATACATGTCATGTCACTCACATTATTATCATTTACCACTGAATAAAGCACACAAGATGTACCTGATTGTTGTCAGTTTATCCTGCTGTTCAACTGCAAGAAATAGAAGCGGTTTCTAAAATATAAATTCCAGGTGTTGGTTAGAACAAAAGCTCCTTTTAATGTGGAAAACATTCCTTTCATCATGTGCTGTTGCTTTTATTTTGAACACTATTTAAATCAGCTTTTAGACTCGCTCGCTTACTGTTGATGTCGTCAATCTGGCAAAGCTTGTGTATGTTTTGAACCAGGTATGCAATACCTAGCACCCGTGTTCGTTTGATATCAAAATACGGTACATTTAGCTAGTGTGAACGTGTCTTCTGAACTTGGGTGCGCACCCGTGAACCGTACCCGGGTCCGCCTGAAAGAGGTGGTCTGGGGTACAGTTCATGCGAACTCTGGTCCGGTTCACTTCTTATATGAATGCAATCGAATCAAAAAATGGAAGTGAACCGCCAACAGTACAACAAACTTTAGTTTTCATAACGTTCATTTGTGTGTGTATGCCTGTGTATCACCTACCTTTATGACAAGCGGGACTTCCCCCATTGTATACAGTGATAATGTCTGCTTGTCTCCACCAAAAACGACTTTGCAGACATTGCTTGATGTTTTTAATGTTTTTAATGTTTTTTTTGCAGCAGACCGACGCAAGTACCTTTCTGTATTTTGGTATGGTGTGAAAGCACCCCTAGATATACAGGTGAAACCAGAGTTTACATACACTCTAAAAAAAGGAACATAACTAATTTTAAAAAATGTCTGATGGTAAATTACACTAAATGTTTACTATTTTAGGTCTGTTAGGATTACCTAAATCATTATTATTAAAGTTCTTAAACTGTGTAACTTTGGTCAAATGTTTTGGGTATCCTTCCACAAGCTTCTCACAATAGTTTGAATGAAATTTGGCCCATTCCTCCTGACAGAATTGGTGTAACTGAGTCAGATTTGTTGGCTGTCTTGCTCGCACAAGCTTTTTCAACTCTGCCCACAAATTTTCTATAGGATTGAGCCAGGGCTTTGTGATGGCCGCTCCTAAACATTCACTCTGTTGTCCTTAAAGCACATGTTAACTAATTTGGCAGTATGCTTAGGGTTATGGTCTGTTTGGAAGACCCATTTGTGGCCAAGTTTTAATTTCCTGGCTGATGTCTTGAGATGTTGCTTCAGTATTTCTACATAATATTCTTTCTTCATGATGCCATCTATGCTGTGAAGTGGACCAATCCCTCCTGCAGCAAAACAGTGCCACAACATGATTCTGCCGCCCCCATACTTCACAGTTGGGATGGAGTTCCTAGGCTTGTAAGCTTTTCCCTTTGTCCTCCAAATGTAACACTGGTCATTATGGCCAAACAGTTCAATCTTAGTTCCATCAGACCACAGGACATGTCTCCAACAATTATTCTTTTCCCCAGTGTAATTTAGCAAATTGTGATCTGGCTTTTTTGTTGATTCTGACTTTTTGATTTTTCCATGTTGTTACACAAGGAAGCAGTGTGTTTGAGGTTTCCCTTAAATACTATTCTACAGTTGTGCCTCCAATTAACTCAAATGTTGTCAATTAGCCAATCAGAAACTTCCCAAACCTTGACACCATCATCTGAGCTTTTTCAGAGGCATAATAATCTTATTGTATGTAAACTTGACTTTCAAGAAAAGTTATAACAATTTCTCAAAAAATATCTCTCTCATTATTCTGCTATTAAGCATAACAGAAACACATTTGATAATCCTAACTTACCTAAAAGAGAAAAAGTTTAGTCACATTAACATCTGACTTATTTTAAATGGTTATGTGCCTTTTTATACAGTGTATGTAAACTTCTGGTTTCAACTGTATATGTATATTATGTAAATAGTGAGATCATTTTTCTTGCTTTTAAGGAAAAACTCTTAACATTTTAGTATTATTTCTGAAAATAAAACATTTTGTCTAGAAAAATGCTTCTTGAATTAATATTTGTTTTTTAATTTTGGACTAGAAATAAGACAAACTTTAAGTAAGAAAGACATTTCTTTGGGTTTAGAGCAGTACGAAAACTCTCTTCCAGCCCCTAGAAACACTGTGAACACTGATGATAATATATTGAAGATGTGAGGTGAAGTGTTCGGACTACTAGTCACAATAGTACTGCAAAAATAACCGTCCCCAGATGACTCGGTTTATGCTTCCATAAACAGGGTTTTTCCTGAGCACTGCCATAAATCAAAAACAGCCATTCTGAGATGCCTCAACTGACCACAGTGTGTTTATAATATTAGTGCTGTTTGCTGCGACAAGCACCATGATTACTATTGCTCAGAACCAGTGCTGTAAAGACATTTCTTGAGGCAAAGAAATAAACTTCAGAGAGTAACTCAACCTGCATTCATGTGCTACACACTCGAATGACACCTCAAATTGTGCTCAAATTATGACAAGTATATTATACCTCTTGAGTTATTTGTGATTTTTCAGACAATAAGGCAGGGTAACAATAAACCTCAACAGCAAGGACATTTCTATCGACTCAAAGATGGATTTTTGACAAAATAACCTTCCAAAGATTATAGCAACCACATAACTGCTTGGTAACCTCCTATTGTCTCTTTTTTTAGGGGGGGAGGCAGCGCATTGGATTGTCTTCTCTTTGAGGAATCCAAATGATGTAGCGATTTAGTTTGACAAAATGTCCATAATAACTAAATTATAGCTACAATCATTGACTATCACAGGCAAGATCACCAAAGACTAAGCAAAAAGAAAAAGCACATATATACACACACACACACACAGCAGTTCTGTCTGGTTCTCGAATCTGATTGGCTGATAGCCGTGCGATTTTAATATTCTGCAATGACAGCTCTCGTACAACCTCTTTACCCTTCTATATTACTCCGCCCACATAGTGACAGCAGATCAATAAACTCACTACAATTTGACAAATGTTGCAGCTGTTGGACAACATAATGTACTTTTGAGGCTTTATAGGCAAGAATGCAGTTATTTAGATTGCATTATGCAGTTTATTTATGATCAGCATGTTGATCGCCACAAGATGGTGCCAGAGACCGCATAATAAGGGAGGAAAAACTCAGGGTTTTCTTGTTGTATTTCAAACTACCGCTGATTAAATCATTATTAAACAGGTAAATGACGTTCGATTCAAGTCGATCTCTCTCTTTTGTATGTTGTAGTGCTGTATTTATACCACAGTAATATATATATATTTGTGTGTGTATATGTATGTATGTTTGTGTGTGTGTGTATGTATGTGTGTGTGTGTGTGTGTATATGTATTTATGTGTGTGTTTGTATGTGTGTGTGTGTGTGTATATATATATATATATATATATATATATATATATATATATATATATATATATATATATATATATATATATATACATATACATATACATATACAGTGTTTCCTCTAGGATTTTTTCCAGCTGTGGCGGCAGGTCTTTTTTACACAGATCTGCCAACTACCTAAAAAGAGCAGTATTACAAGTCGAGATCGCATTCATGTAATATGAGCATGCGAATCTCTTTGCTTGCACGCCGATTTCCTCTGTTCGTGCACAGAACATCTTGCACGCCCTCAAATTTACATGCTCAAGTGCAGATTTTCTTGTGAGCTCTCAAATAAATGCTGCTGAAGTGCGATTTAGTGCGTTTTTGTGCGTTTTGCGGCATTAATGCGTCCTGAAGAAAAGTGAAACGGCTATAAACTCCAGCAAGATAAAGTCATTGTATGCAGAGCCATAGACCTTTATCAATAAATTATAATTATGGAAACTGTGTTCATCTTAACTGAAAGCTACGTCGTGTTTGCTGGCCTCACTCACCACGCACCTGTCAGTCAGTCAGTCAGCAGGGTTGAACAAATAGCGCACAGCACCACTACGGTTACAGAAAAGTTTGAGCTGTTATAATTCACTTACCTTTTAATACGTTTTGGTGCGATTATAACCCGCTATTAAAAAAAGCACGACTAAATGTTTTGAATGAGAAGCTGTTATGTAGCCGTGGCGGGATGAATTTTGGTGTGTCGCCACGCCACGGAAAAATGAATGTAGCGGAAACCATCTATATGTGTGTGTGTATATATATATATGTATGTGTGTGTGTGTGTGTGTATATATATATATATATATATATATATATATATATATATATATATATATATATATATATATATATATATATATATATATATATATATATATATATATATATATATATATATATATATGTGTGTGTGTGTGTGTGTGTGTGTGTGTGTGTGTGTGTGTGTGTGTGTATATATATATATATATATATACACACACACATGCATACATACATACATATACACACATACAAATATATATGTATATGTGTGTGTCTGTGTATATGTGTGTGTATACAGTTATTATATTAATATGAATTATTAGCCCCCTGTTTATTTTTTTCCTCAATTTCTGGAGAGAAGATTTTTTCAACACATTTCTAAACATAATAGTTTTAATAACTCATTTCTAATAACTGATTTATTTTATTTGTACCATGATGACAGTAAATAATATTTGACTAGATATTTTTCAAGACACTTCTATACAGCTTAAAGTGACATTTAAAGGCTTAACTAGGTTAATTAGGTTAACTAGGCAGGTTAGGGTAATTAGGCAAGTTATTGTATAATGATGGTTTGTTCTGTATACTAGCGATTAAAAATATAGCTTAAGGGGGCTAATAATTTTGATCTTAAAATGGTTCTTAAAAAAATGTAAGACTTTCTCCAGAAGAAAAAATATTGTCAGACACACTGAAAATTTCTTTGTTCTGTTAAACATCATTTGGGAAATATTTAAAAAAGAAAACAAATTCAAAGGGGGGCTAATAATTCTGATTTCTACTGTGTGTGTGTGTGTGTGTGTGCGTGTGTGTGTGTGTGCGTGTGTGTGCGTGTATTACTATCAATACTTTTGTTATTTATATACATTCTATTTTTTACATTTTGATTATTTTATAGTTATCCTGCAAGATAAAGACTCGATTAATAATAGTAATTATTAAAATAACTATTACAGTTGTTATTAATTTAAATTTTATTTTAATATAAAACACATTTACTTTATAATATTTATCCATAATAATTTAGGGTATTTTTTGATCTCAAACATAGACACTTAATTTGGCAGAAAAGTGCATGAAACTATTCTCATAACAAACTAGGGGGGAATATTCGGTGGCGTCAGGCCTATCACTATAGGTCATTTTTGTTGTGCAATATTTTGTCATAAAATTATTGCAACAAGTGATATTATTGTAATTTTAAGACCAATTTGAGCCTGTTTATATAATGATTTCACAACAGGATTTACATTGGCATAAACGCATTCACATGTAAATGTCCTTTTTGGCTTTAATGAGATTCATGAATCATAACTTTTCTGGAAGTGGACTGCAGATTTGAAACAGTGTTTACTTTGACACCTCTGAAAACTCTTCATGAATCTGCTTAAATTTTTAAGACATTATATTTTATGTAAACAATATATATTGAGTGGCCAAGGACCATTGAGGTCATGTTCATGTATTGCATGATAAGTCGATACATTGATTATTGTGACAGACCTAGGTGGTGTGCTTTTTCAAATGCTTAAATGCATAAATGATTACATTCCTAACATTATAAGTGGACTGCCAGGAAAAATATGACATTCAAAAAAACATTAGTCATAACTTTGACGCACGTTTTCTATATATAACGGTCATTGCGTCCCACAGGGTCTAGGTTTAAGTCCAGACTGCATTATTTTTCCCGAACACCACCATCATCTCATTTCAAGTTTAAAATCTTCAAAGGATTAAAAGTAAACGCTCTTCTCATTTCATATCTCATCATATTTCTCATACTCGATCGATACAGCATGATACATTTCCATGAAACTGTGAGCAGCTCATCAGTCACCAGGGAAAATGCGGGAATCCACTGCTGAAATCTCATAGAAACCATCATCAAATTCTCATGGTGGTTCGGATGCGTTGCTTAATCACAAATATTCCCGAAAATGCTTATGATGCAGTGTGTTTTATTGGATATTATCCACATCGGAATCACAGGATTTTCTTTCATCATAGAAACAAACACAACAACAGAAGTGCCACTTGTTATAAGGCCATTAAGCAACACAAGTTGGTCATTTTGAGGTCGCCGTCACATATTCATAAGAATTAAGGTCAAGTATCAATCACATTGAGGTTTGTGCATTTCCTAGGTCATAGTAATTGGAACACAAATTATGGGAAGGGTTATGGTTGGTCCCTCGGGGAAACACATGAAAAAGTATCTCATATCTCTGTATTGATGTAGCAAGTGTGCGCATAAATAAGGCGATCATGCAGGAATACCAGAACGACAGATTGAAGATTGATTTTTCCATTCAAGAAGGATTCTGTGCATCACGATTGATCATCAGAGTTTTCTTCAACGTGAAGTCTTTTCTGGATTAAACTCAATGCAAACAACCCATGCCCATAAACTGTAGTGCAATTTCAGAAACTGAAAGTAAACTGAGAACAAACAGTCAAAAATATAAAATTTGATTTCTTTTTTTTTTTTTTTGTATATATACATACACATATATAAACACTCATCAGACATTGCTCAAATAAAACTGCTGTCAATAAAAAAAAGAAATAAAAGTTGCTGGTATTTATCACAGACCCATGCAGGACACCACATCCAGTATAATTTCCAAGCAAACAGCCTGAACACGTGCACATTTAGTCCTTTTAAAGGAACAGTTGACCCAGACATGACATTTTGTCTTTATTTGTTCACGCTCATGTCATTCCAAACCTAAAAACACAAAGCATTCAATAGCAGCTCAAAAAAATAGAATAAGCATATATAGTCTGTTTGACTTGTGCGTTTAAATATTCAACAACATCTACTTTGGACGAACATAATATATTAAGTTTAACCCTACAAATTCTGCTGGATTCATTTTAAAATATGATTGATTCTTTATTTTTTTGGCGAGTAGAAAGGATTTAGAGAATGCACTCAAAAAATGACTTTTTGCTGCTTATTTAAAATTAGTTGAAAAATCACAATTAGTTTGTGTTTTTTGAGGGATAACTTAAATGTTTTATGTTCAATTCACTTAAATTTGTAAAAACTATTAATCCTCTACTAGGCATGGGATGATAATCGTTTTCAAGGTATACTGCGGTTAGGAAAAATCAAGGTTTTAGAAACCGCCAAAATTTTCTGTAATACCGTTCCTAAGGTATGTGTAAGATTTTTCATTTACTTTTTTTTTTTTGTTTTTAAGGACAACAGTGTCCCCAGCAGAAAAAAAATATCCAAAGATGTCATTTTAAATTGTAAAGAAATCTGTGTTGAAACAAATGCAGACAGAAGGAGTCAATGATTCATTTTCATTATATAGCCTGATGTGTTTACTGCTCCAAAATTTCATAAATCTTTCAAAAAGTAGAATATATTGTTTTCAAAGGGGAAAAAAAAGTTTTGTTTTTTACCAAGACATTTAAAAATTATATATTTTAGAGCACAATACCATGATACTGTGATATTTTTATCCAAGGTTATCATACCGTCAGAATCCTATACCGGCCCTTGCCCACCCTATACTGCATGGTGTTGCCATATGGCAACATGATATTTATGTTCATTTCCCTGCCACTGTTTCTATAAGATCAACGTTGAATTTGTTTTTGTTCGAAAGAGGAGACCTTAGTTTAGCCAATGATGTGCTTTGGTTAAGTCACATGATGTGCAGTGTTTTTCTGTGGCGCAATTTCTGACAGACTGGCGTTTATTGTGAGTAATTGCTGAATGCAAATGTAAATGTCAATAAAAACAAAGGATCAAATTATGTCTGATCCACAAAAAAAATCTGAAACATCACCTCCAGTAAGTTATGAAGACATATTCACAACTCAAATTTTTTTGGCAAATGAGTTTTTTGTAAATTGATCAAATGCATGTGTTGCCAAATGACAACACTGTCCAATAGTGGAACGTGCAATATTGCAATGGGTTAGCTAGCTAGCAAGGTCAGCTGTGAACTTTTAAGTTGTAACAATAACAACATGAATGCTAGTAATATAATGTTGATTAGTTGTATGTTAATGGCATTTGCATTATGGATAAAATCTAGTTTTAACCTCCTAGGGCCCGAGTGTCCACATATGTGGACAGCACATTTTTAGCTCTTAAGTGGCTATTTAAAATACTTTGAATGTTTTATATTTTGTTACAGACATACAGTGTCATCCTGCAACTGTTTTGCAGCATATATAATGTCCCAAACCCTATTTTTAACTGTCCACAATGGGGAAAATGTTGTTTTTACTCTCTGATAGTCAAAGCAAGTTAAAAAAAAAAAAAAATCTATGTTAAATATGCATAAAAGAAAATTCGGGAAAAAGTGTTTTATGTAAATTCGGACCACGAGTCCACATATATGGACATCCTTTTTCTCTAAAAGTACATCATATCAAAAGATGATACTTAGATTTTTATTCTAATTAGGTTCCAATAAGCCCAAATAGCAAAGAGAAATAAAAAATGCATGAGCCTTAAGAGGTTAATGGCAATAAACCTTTTGAATAGATATGAATGCAGGGAACAGTGTATTAGCGAGCACCACCATGTTCTATGGTAAGTGAAAGAAGAAAAGAACAGAACTGGCTCTTCCTGCAGATGTAAGTGAGGATGAGATGGATTTTAGTGACCATGAGAAGGATGCAGATTGGACATTTGATAAGAGCAGTGATGGAGACAGTTCAAGTAAGTTAGTTGTGAGGCAGATAAGACAGGCGTAGTAAAGTATATAGTATAATATATAAACATTGTTAGCTAGTAGCTATATTATTCTGATGCATCTGGATATACTAGACTTGTTATTTATTTGTTATAATATTTACTGGAGAAAATATGTATATTTATTGTATGTTGTATACATGATAATACAATATTATGATTGTTTTTAATAATATTCAGCAAAAAAAGAATGGAATAAATGAAATCTGTTGGAATATCAGTTGTTGGAAAGTATGTATAAGGTGTCATTTATAAGTTCTGTGTTAAAGCTTAATAATACTGCAACACCAATTGAACATTTCAAACAACAAATTTATGGTTACACTTTATTTTGATGGTCCATTTGAGTATTAGTAGACTGTCTACTTAATATCTGTTGACACTGACATTTAACGGTCCTTCAACAGACATTTAACTGACTATAAGAAACTTTGCAAGTACATGTCAACTTACACTAACCCTAACCCCAATCTCAACCCTAACCCCAACCTAACAGTCTATAATCTAATGATAATTAGTTGCAATGTAACTTACATTCAACAAACGGACCATCAAAATAAAGTGTGACCAAATTGATTAATTATAAGGAAAGTGGTAAATTTGAAATGTCTAAGTTAGATCCATTTTTGGATGTTGTTGTCATATGGCAACATATAAAGTACCTTAAAAAAGAAATTTTTCCAATTAGTTTTTATTACAGCACTTCAAGTTAAGCCATTTTAAGAAAAGAAAAACAGTCAAATATGTTTTTTATAGATCTATCATAATGCGTGCAGTAAAGGCTTAAGTTAACCTAATGGATTTGTGTTGGGACAACATGAAGTAACTGTGTGGAACCCTGCATAATTGACAGTGTGTTTACACAACGTAAATCTGCTATAAATTTAAATGCTTTTTCTTTGGTTTTGTTTTATGTTCTGTTTTACAGAAACATCGACTGGCCTGGTAAGGACGTGAACCAGTGATATTCTTGCTGTGAGGCAACAGAGCTAACCACTGGGCCACCGTGCCCCCCTATCTAGGAAAAGGGAGGAGGAGTAGGGCTGGAAGGGGGGATTCTTCAAGATTTAGATAACTGAGGTAAGAAACTCCGGTTATTTTTATTGTGTTAGGAATAATCTGATTGGTGCATCATGTGTTGGCTAATGCGGGACCAGCCGTGGTCAATCATAAGCACTTGATCCTCTCGAAATTAGTTTTATAGACCATTTAAATGTGGTGATCTCATTGGCCCATGAATATTTCCTGCTTGATGTTAAACTATTTCCTAACTGTAACAAGAGGCAATTCACTCATAACTTAATGTTGAATTAGCTATCGTAACAGTTTTTATCAATATGTGGACCTTTTTGGATTCTCAGAAGCTATGGAAATTAAAAATGTAAAACAGGAAATATGTTAGGACCATTGTTATTGTTTACATCCCTCAAAATGGTCTATAAATAAACCACACTTGGTTTGAAATGACATGAGAGTGAAATAAACAAAATTCCAAGTTTCCATTAAACGGTGAACTGTCCCTTTAGCAAGCATCACTAGAGTCGCAGCAGCTTTCAGAAGCTATGTTTCCATCCAAAGATGCGAATTAAACTCAAGCGCAAAACTGGAATGTTGCATAAAACATTTGTGGATAAAACACCTATGGGAGTCAAAGAGAAGAAAATAGTCACTTCCTGATAACCTGGCACCAAATATATTAAGAAAGGAGTTTGCTGTAGTAGGAGAATCCATACCCGCCAATATTTGTCTGTGAAAGTAAGGGAGGTGGTATGGTTGGGGCTTAAGGAGACCAGTGTTAAGGACCGGAGGGTGGTGGGCAGGGGATTGTGGTGGGTATTCTACCTCTACACTATGGGTGCACTCACACTATGCTATCCGAACCGTGCCCAGGCGGCTTTCCTGGATTGTTTGAGAAGTGTGAGTGCTCTGAATCGGGCTCAGGCGCGGTTCAGTTAGCCGGCTCTGGCCCGGTTGGAAGAGGTGTGCCAGAGTTCGGTTCAGTTGGGCTTTGGCGTGGTGCGCTTGTAGTGAGAGTGCAAAACGCGCCTGAGCCTGAAAATGAAGACGAGACGTGACTTTTAAGGGACTGTTTTATATGGATCTATTAATTATTTTTCATTTTCAATGAACGCGAACTGTCGTAGTTTATTAAAGGGGTGGTCCAGAGTGTATTTTTAAGGCTTTGTTGTGTTCATGGGGTGCAAAGCAACGTGTGCTCATGCTTCATTTGAAGAAAATCACGTTATTTTTTTCATATATCCTACTTGGATTATATACAGCCACTCAGCTAACATGAAAACCACTGTCATATTTCCTAGTTTCTCTAAGAGGCTCTCAAGAGGCTCTGATTGGTCAGCTAACACAATGTGCTGTGATTCCCAGATAAGCTCCACATCACCAGGAAGCATCTCTGCTATAACATTGCAGCGCCTTAGGCCACACTCTTTCACTGCGCAGGGTGTATGTGCGTAACCTGAAGGGTTTATGATATCATTAACCCGGATGTATTTTTTTGTAGTCCCCAAACTTCGTTCACTGTAGGCTTCGCTAAGCTACTCTGTAAAAGCCAATGTCTCCCTTTGCATTGAACTTTGAGGGTCTTAGATTCAGAGATGTTGTCTATGTTCACACAGCTACATTACACATGAATAAAGTTTAAAATATGATATCATAGTGCAGTGGTTCCAACCTTTTTTTGCCTGAGACCCCCTTTTCCCCTGGAAAATATTGTAATGCCCTTCTCATATCATTTATTGATATTATCGCTTATTTAAGTTTACTGTAGGTATGACAAAAAAGGTTTTCAAACAAACATCGTTTATTACTATATCTAGATATGTTTATGCACAAATAATAGCCTAATGTAAAATTTAAAAGCAAAACATCAGTAGGCCATTTGTATTGGGTACACCTTGCGGTATTTGGGATGAGTTGTCTGCAAATGTCTTATTAATTTGGACGTTCTCATGCATTCATTAGCAAGAGCTTTTGGCGCAGATAATACACTGTGGCTTGGTCAGGGACTCTTTGCTTCGAAAAAAATGGAATAAAACCATAGTTCAGGTAACTATCTTGGTATTTCTTGCATTTCGTGTTTTCAGTATTGCTAGCGCTGTGACCCGAAATGTTTGGAGCTTCCTCAATGTATTCCAGTATTCTTGGGTCATTACTATTAGCTAGGGGTGTCAAAATTAATTGTTTCTTCGGTGCACCGCGATGCAGGTGCGGACAATTCGATATCGGTTCAGTGATAATCATAACCGGTTATTATGTACTGACGTCATTTATCTCATATGCGCTATGTCACCGTAGCTTACTATGGCGAGGGAGGCGTGGGCGAGTTTTTACAACGCTCCAACTATATAAAAACACAGAAACTCTGCACAATTTCACTGCGTGTGTGTTTGCTGGACAGTCTTTCACTGACACTAACAGCAGAAGCCCCTATTTCACTGCAATTGAGAGAATGAAAGTAAACTCCATTTCTCTCTCTCTCTCTCTCTCTCTCTCTCTCTCTCTCTCTCTCTCTCTCACTGTGGCCCATTTGACCTGCTGGTGTGACTTTTCTTCTACTCTCGACTGTTACACCGATACTTCTGGATACAGACACGAGCGCGTGTCTGCAGAGTCTTCTCCACTGCGTCTATCATGGATCAGCTGTGATCGCCGCTGCAGTTTATCAGTGTCACTCATCTGTGAAGAGCGCCAGTGCCAATCGCAGCCCTTTCTGTTGAGCGCGTGACCAAGACAAGGCTCAGAGAGCGAGCGGGATATTTATATTTGTTTATTTGCTATAAATGCTCGTGTTTTTTAAAGGTACAGTTTAAATATCTGACTGTTTGTATTAAATGACAAACTTGTATTACAAATGGTATATAAATATATTTATACATTTAATACAAGAATTGTTGTGCTGTGAAGAAAAATATAAAACTGTGTATGGAAAGCATCAACAATGCACCGTGATGCACCGAGATATGGATTTGAACCGAATCGATGGCATGATAATCGTAACCGAACCATGAGACCAGTGTAGGTTCACACCTCTACTATTAGCTGCTGAAGGCGAATTAGTGAGACTCCAGTGATCAGCTAGTCTTTTTTGTGGAGAACGAATTACAAATTTGTCCGTTTTTTTGGTCAGCCAGGGGATAAAATGAACTAAGGCAACATGATTGTTCTCCTAATTGTCCACTGCTAAAAAAATTTAAAATATGACGCGACCCCCCACAGAGCTCACTGGGGCCCCCTTGGGGGCCGGGAACCACTGTCGTAGTGGACCACCCTTTTAAAGATGCAAACTCTTCGCTGCATGTCAGCTGCACCTTTAGCAAACCTCCTAATACGTACGTGCAGCAAAAAGTGGTGGATCTGTTTGGCAACATATTAGACTGTGTGTCACTGCATCCCAAATGACTAAAAATAATACAAAACGATATAACTAAAGCAATCTTCACTGTGCTGAGCGAGAGCGCTTCTCTTCCTGTTAAACTGAACAGTCGTATCATCGATGATGTAAGCATGCTCAGGTTCGGTAGGTAATAACGCAATGTGAGTGCAGGCTGCCGGGGAAAGGGGAGGGGGGGACAATTGCGCTTCGGCACGATTCAAGGCTACAATACCAAATGTGAGTACGCCCTATCACTTTTGGTAGGTAGACTCTACCAAATTTGTGGACCAAGGAGTAGGGGAGTTTTACAGGGAAAATTCTGTAACAAAACAGAAGGGTCGTGGAAAATGGGTTTTACACGAGAGTGTTGGCAGGTATGGGAGAAGCCACTGTGGGTCTTTTTATTATTATAATAACTTACTTGTGCATTAGAAGACAAAGACAAAACACAATAAGGCCCAATCCCAATTCTGTTTTTGTACTCTTACCCCTTCTCCTTGGTCCTTCAAACAGAGTGTGAAGGGGAAGGACTTCAAAATTTACCCCTAAGAATTGGGACAGCACTACAGCACCTGCACACGGCATCATATGTCATCGCGATCTCTTGCTTCATATGAGATCAGACAATGGCGACTGCTGTAGTTATTCCAGTTGTGTTATGTTTTGGTATTCATCTTCAGGAAATCACTGAAGGCTTATATTATGTTATCATAACAATCTAATGTGGCAGTAAGACCGTAACTGTACTGTGCATTTACACCCTGGCCATATTCATCTATGTAAACACACCAAAAATAATATTAACATTATAGCAGACACTGTAAAAAGCATTTCTGGGAAATGTTCGTACCCCTTGGTTTCGAGTGTGGTCCTGAAAAATCTCTCTTTCGAGGACTATCTAGCTCTTCCCCTTAGCCCTATGCCTTCAAGATAAAGAGAATTGGGACACCCCTATCCCTTCACGTGAACGCGCAAAACAAGGGGTAAGGGGAAGGGCTAAGGGGTAGAATTGGGATTGAGCCTAAATGTGCAGAGGCTTTGGGAGGGCAGACACCTAACACCAGGGGTCTCAAACTCAAATTGGCTGGGTCAGTGACTGGCAATTCATAGGAGGGCCGCTTTAACATTCAAGCACAAGAAAAATGCGGGAACCTGATGTAATGGATGCACTGTATATGTTGTCATTGTGTATGTTGTATAATCAAATGACCCTTGAATATTTACAAAAATAGATCTTTAGTAAAAATACAGCACTTACAGACTTATATTTTAATGTTTACATTAGCCCCAGAAATAATTTGCTTGTGTGTTACCTTTGATTGCACGCTGAGAGAAACCAAAAGTAACCCGGACATATAGTACAGTACTTTAAATGTCCAGTAGGTGAGGGGTCGAAACCACAAGTGTATATATGACTGCACAGCAATGATAGTGATTCAAAAACATATGTTTGGGGGGCCGAATCTAGTTATATTTTGGACGTCATTTGCTGGTTAGAGGGAGGGGGGCGCAAATGGCCTGTGGGCCTGCAGTTTGAAACCTCTGCTCAAGACAGTTCTGGAGGTAATAATAATATTATGATAGTAATAATGAACCACTGTGACAACAGACTTTAGCTGAGGGATTTTATAAGGAGAAAAACAACATTTCAGATGTTTTATAATGTGCTCGTTTTGCTGATTTGTCCATTAAAGCTGTCCAATCATACACATTTTTATCATTACATGATTTGTTAAAACAAAATCGCATGACATTTGATGCACATGCTGGAATTTGTTCAGTAAATGTGTTTTCATTGTAGTTTAAGATCATTTTCTTTTATCGGATAAAAAGTTTATGCTACTATGCAGTTGTGCACATAAAGTTTTATATATTTTCTTAATGCAATTATTTTTAATGAGATAATTCCACATGCACTGAAAAACATCTACCTGCATTGGCTGCTTGAGGGTTGTAGCTTCAGACTGATGTATAGTTTGTCAAGATTACTCATGTTCTTTTTGGTGTAATTTATTCATAAACACTGACATGTGGAAAAACAGCGCCCCAGTGCATCCACGTCCTGGTGATTTAAAAAAAAGTTGGATGGATTTTCTTTTTTCTTCTTTTCATTTAGTGTATTATTTAATTAGTCAATTCTTTTACTTTTATTGTAATTTTTTTTTAAATGATCGTTTGTACCTGGTTGTGTTGTTTGGTTGTATCATCTATAGGGGTGGGGTGGATATGGGGTAGATATGGGGGATTGGGTTGGGAAAAAAAAACAGAATGTTATTACTTTTGCAATCAGAATTATTAGCCCCCCTTTGAATTTTTTTCATTTTTAAATATTTCCCAAATGATGTTTAACAGAGCAAGGAAATTTTCACAGTATGTCTGATAATATTTTTTCTTATAGAGAAAGTCTTATTTGTTTTATTTCAGCTAGAATAAAAGCAGTTTTTAATTTTTTTTTAAACCATTTTAAGGTCAAAATTATTTGCCCCCTTAAGCTATATTTTTTCGACTGTCTACAGGACAAACCATCGTTATACAATAACTTGCCTAATTACCCTAACCTGCCTAGTTAACCTAATTAACCTAGTTAAGCTTTTAAATGTCACTTTAAGCTGTATAGAAGTGTCTTGAAAATATCTAGTAAAATATTATTTACTGTCATCATGGCAAAGATAAAATAAATCAGAATAAATTAGAAATGAGTTATTAATAATATTATGTTTAGAAATGTTGAAAAAAAATCTTCTCTCCGTTAAACAGAAATTGGGGAAAAAAATAAATGAGGGCTAATAAATCAGGGGGTTAAATAATTCTGATTGCAACTGTATGTGATGTTATATCTGCACAAAATGTTAATAAATATAATTTGGGAAAAAACATTGAACGTTTTTAGAAATAGAAAGCTAATACAATTAAATTCAAGCAAAATATTGCCCAAAAAAATTACAATCTAACTAAATTTTATATGTATTTTTCCTCTTTTTAACATTTTTGTTTAATATTTTCCCTATTATATAAATTTGGGCTATTAATTTGTTTGGCCGTTATTTATTTATTTATTTGTTAGATTAGCTCCAGATTTGGCTTCAGTACTGACTAATTTAATGTAAATGTACAAAATATTATTATAAAGCATCCTGTGAAAAATAATAAAGTGAAAGATTTGTCAGGGGTGTACTCATTTATACTGAGCACTCTGTGTAATAAAAATAAAATGTGAAATTAAATATAAATAGGAAAAAAAAAGTTGGATGGAAACATAGCGTTTCTGCTTCATGGAAAGGCATCAGGCTTTTTTTTCTTCATAAACTTGTGTTCTGAAGTGTCAGCGTGAGTCTCCGTCGACTGATTTCCCCCGTGTGTTCATTCACACTGCATCTCCGTCCTCACACAGCGAGAGTTGATGGATTTTAATGACGGGGAGTGAGTTTTGCGCAGGCGGCTCCGGCTGCGGTGAATCCGCTCTCACGCAGCAGCACGTCCTCAGCAAGTTTTTACCGCACATCCCTGCCATTTTGGCTCCAACACTCACCCCCGTACTGACTCCAGTCGTCCCCACAGACGAGGTGCGGGACGGGGCTTGCCAATCCCGGCCGTCCCTTGAGGAAGGGCTGCGGGACAGAGCGATAGAGGAGGACGGGCTCAGACGGGACGGGTTGTCACGACTCGAAAGACCCAGAATCTGAGACTGGCCGTGTCTAGGACTGTGGCTCTGGTAAAGCGTATGGGATGGTGTAGATCTTTTACGGAGGCACCGCGCCCCCAACACACTCAGGAAGGCTTTCTTAAACTCCTGACTGGAGCAGGGGTAGATGATTGGGTTGATGCAGCTGTTGAAGTAACCCAGCCAAAATGTTATCTTGAAGACCGTGTCCGAGGGCCTGTACGTTGGGAAGATGGAACCTAGATAAGGGGAGAAAAAAAGCAAAGTTAGTAGACTTAAAGTGCAAATTAAATCACATTGATTTTGTTAGCTCATATTGCTAGTTTTGTGATGAACTATTCATCTGTGCATGTCATTAAGAAAAAAACAAACCGTTTACCCTTCTAATCTAAAATTAGAATCTTAAAATGCACTTCCTGTTTGTTTTTAGGTATTGGGCGTGGCTAACATACTTAACCACGCCCCTCCAGCTGTCAGTTTTGACAACAAACAGAAATGGGGAGCAGGAGGAGTCCGGAGGTTGTAATAACTCTCCCCAAACCCTTTTCCCCATCTTTCTGATTGAAATGCCTACTTTACTACATCCAATCAGCTTGCAGTGGAAAAAACAAGCCACGCCCACTGCTTTCTCATTTAATATTCCATTTCTCTAGGAACTGCGTTACAATACAAAAAAAAGGTTGCAGCTTCCGATTCATGCGGACTTTAAGAAATATGGGGTTATAGTTTGGTGTTAGAAAAGTGTTACTTCTTATATTCAAACATCAGATGTAGATATTAGGCTTTTGAAATCAAAATTATGTGCAAACATATTACATGTAATCTGCTAACCTCAATGGATAATCTACTTTGTAATTATTTACATATTTTTAGGTGATTGTTTTTACTTCATATTATTTAAATACTTTATTAAAAAGAAGTACACAAGGATTTTGACCTAATATTTGACCTGTACGAAGACCCGGAAGGGACGTGATGGTGGGGAAAAAAAACTGAGTGGGAGATAAAAAAACAGTGATAGGAAAATATATATTTTTTAAAGTTTTTGCGTTTTCTCGCAAAGATGTTTTTCCACAAACACTTCCTGTTCACTTCATACATGTCAACCCTCCCGTTTTTGCCTGGATTATCCTGTATTTTACAATTCTATCCTGCTATCATCATATCATTCAGTATTTTCCCATATTTCTCATGTATTTGTAATCTTGATAGCACGCTGAAATTAATAAAAAAAATGTCTGCATTCACTTTCTTTCCATTAAAACTGTGTGTCGATCTTCCCCCTTCATATGCAACTTCTGAATCAGATGTAAACGGACCAATGACTGTATGGACGCGCTCCGTATGATAAACTGATCCCAGATCAGCTTCTGTACACAGCATTTAAAGTGACACCTCTGTTATCAAACAAGTGAAGAGCAGCAAATGAATCTCTCGTTTTTTATTTGATAACAGTGGTGTCACTGTAAGAATGCACAGATCTATAATGAAAGTATTCCATTACTTTCGTAACTGTTTGTGCTCATTTAAAAGAACATTAGTTGCGTTTAAAATAAAACACACATCAAAAAAATCAGTGTACATTAAACTCACCTTGAGTTTAACTTAACACTCCTTGGGTGTACATATGACTCCCTCCATTTTGGAGTTAAAATAACACTTTCTAAAGTGTGAAATTTGTACATTACTCACAGAGTTCATTTTAACACAGTAAGAGTTTATTCTTACATCGAACTGGAGTGTGTGTTACCCTTCAAAGTGTTAATATATCACCTTTTTTTTTTTTGATATTATCAATTGGTGTGTGTGACCGATAACAGTGATCAAATATGTTGAAAATAGTTTTAATTGATTAAATGTTCATTAATCTTTTCAGAAATAATTTCAATACATTCAACTCTTTGCATTTTAAAATGCAACAAGACATGTTTCAAGTTTAAGTAAAACATACTGGTTTGATCACTATTTGTCTGAAAGAACCGGTTTGAGTAAAAAAAAAAATAGACTTCCCATCACTAGTGGGAAATACACTGCATATTGGGTTAAAGGTTTAACACTGAAAAAAAAAAACTCTTAAATATACGCTCTTTCACACTGGTGGATTAAATGTACTCCGGTTTTAACACTGAACAACACCAAAAAAAATCACACTGTATATATAACACTGGGATTTTTGCTGTGGCAGGACGGACATGTATGTTTACATATTATTAAGAGTATTTGTCTAAACATACACCCGAATATCCCAAAATGTCCTGCACTTTCGCTCCTCTTTAAATTGCGTGTAGAGAAGCTGATCGGGGATCAGTTTATCATACGGAGCGCATCTGTTAGTCAGCGCTTATACCAGTAATTGGCTGATTCAGAGGTTGCATATGAAGGGGGACGATCGAAGCACAGCTTTAATGGAAAGACAGTGAATGCAGACATTTTTATATTTATTTCAGCGTGCCTTCAAGATTAAAAATACATGAGAAAGTTGGGAAAATACTGAATGACAGGATGATAGCAGGATAGAATGGTAAAAAACGGGATAATGCTGGCAAAAACGGGAGGGTTGACATGTATGAAGTGAACAGGAAGTGTTTGTGGAAAAACATCTTTGCGAGGAGAAAACAAAAACTTAAAAAAATATATATTTTCCCATCACAGTTTTTTTTTCTCCCACCCATTTTTTTTTTTCTCCCACCCAGTTTTTTCCCCCACCATCACGTCCGTAGACCTGTATATTTGAATATATAATATAAAGTGTAATTATTAATAATAAATTATTAACAACAAAATACATTTTTTTTGACTCAAAAATTGTGTAAAAGTCTTTATGGGGAGCAAAAAAGTCAAAGGAGTAGTCATGGTCACAGGTGAAGAGGTCGATTAAGGCGGCAGAACAACATAAATGGTAGGGATGGCTGACGTGAAACTGACGTTTCGACAGTGTTAAGATCCCGAAGCGCAAGTGTTTCGAAACACTGCACCGAAGCATGATCGAAACACCCGGGTCACATGATCTAAGGTGATTCGAAACACCCATGTCACATGACTAAGGGGCCTAAGGAACACGCATTTATATTCCAAAAACGCGAGGCGCACCACGCTGCCTTTTTTTGTTGACAAGAAAAAAACGGCTGCGTATTGTGTTGAGTGCTGAGTGAGTGTTGCTGTTGATATTAATACAATTTTAATATTTAATAATATTGTGATATTCAAGATTTGTAAAGTCATACAGCTCCGGATTACTCAAAACAGCAACCACAAGTCTCTCCTCCATCTTCAAAATTCTCCGTTGTTGTCTTGACAACACAAACACAGCAGGCACCTCAACGGAATCCCCGCCTCTGCTTTCATTTGATTGGAGAATGAAACAGATGTGACTGACGTAACGTGATTTTTCTGCTCAGAGTTGACTTTTTTTCAACTGCGAGCGCATGGCACGCAAGGGCAAAAACATGAGGCGCAGCAGTCGGTTAATATGCCATTAATTAATCTTACGATACTTTACTAGCTGAAGTATCATGATACCAGGTAGTATTGCGATACTGTTATTCATAACTCAAGTACTATTTTATGTTATAATAAACCTACTTGAATTTAATTCGTAATTCCCTTAGTGCCAAAAAGTATTATTTGCACCCCACTTCGCCTAAAAATTATTCATTGTTATTGTTTATTTTGTAGATGACTGACCAACAAAAAAAATACATTAAAATAAAGATTTAAATTATTATTACCAAATGAAATTTGTTACAAAAGAGCATTTTTACAACAAAATTCAATGTTTCCTGTTGCTATTTTGGGTTTTTCATCTATTGTTTTTTTTTTTTTTTTTTTTGTCTTATCAGGTAACGATCCAAAGTAATTCAAAATGTCACTTTGAGAATCGTTCTTTTAAAGAGATTGTCACGGTCGCTAATAAATCATATTAACAGGAACAGAAATGAACCGATTTAGATGTGCATTTGAACTGAAGTGTTAGAAAATGTGTAGTAGGCTACCATAAAAGGCGTGAATTCTACATAGTTTTGCAACATTAAAGGGCTCCACAGACTAATCAAATAAAATGGTCTATTGTTGCACAAACATGTGAGCATATTAGTGACTTTTCCACATGCAACATTACCTATTGTCGATAAACCATTAATGACGATACTGTCGTTTACAAACTACAGTGGCTCTGCCAGTATTTTGGAGCCAAAGTATCGCGATACTACCATAGTACTAGTAAACCGTGCAACCCTACAAGGCGCATAGGGAGCATAAGCAGCACGCATAACGCTCGCGGCCATTAGCAAATCATTCAAAAAAGGCGGCTCTCAATGCATGAAGCACGTTTGGTGTGATCGGCCCCTGAAGCGATTCAAAGCATCGGTCATTTCGAGACCTGGCAAATCTGTGTTTGACTGACAGGGTCAGAATAAAACCTATATCTTGTGTAGCGTAGTGGAGTGTGCGTGCGTGTGCGCAGAGTAACTGTGCTGCAAATGGCCCGAGTTCCAATCCCGACTTGTACAAATACTCTTAAATTATGATTTGATGTATTTTAATAATGTTAACGTTTTTATGACCAAAACACGACAGATTTATTCACAAAGTGTTTCTTCGGATGTCAGACCAATGTAAAACAAAACATGTTACAAGAACAGAGCATTTAAAAACATCTATAGCTGCATCACCCTGGATTCGAAACCATTATCTCTGCATGCTAGTCAGGAACTCTCACTGCTCATTAAATCACTTGAAACCTTAACTCTAAAATTTGTGTAACAGTTTTTTTGCTGAAGCTGTTTTAGAGCAATACGTAAAAAATGACCCCTAGGTGTCACTCTAGAGACAGGTTTCAAAACGTTTTGAAGCTTCGAAAAAACATTTGCTTTGACTGTTTCAGTGTTTCATGAAGCCTTGCTTTTCCACCACTAATAAACGAAGAACAAAGGGTCAGGAAACATGGCAAGGCTAGACAATAGAACACTTAGTAATGCTTACAGAAAACAAGACTCAGTAATGTGTGTGAGAATGTTAGGTGTATATATAATCCATTTAATCAGTCTTCATGAGCTACAGCTGTGTGCAAGTAATCATTGGTAATCCGGAACTGGTGTGTGTGTGAAGTGCGTGATGGAAGTTGTAGTTCATTTCAGTTTGTAGATGTGTAGTTCGAGTGGCAGTGAATGCTCTCCAGTGATCTGTAAGAACTAGATCGCTGGTGATCATGACGTGCGTAAGTTAACATGGTGACGAAACCTGATCAAAACCAACCCACTTTGTTTTTCCCACGAAAATCAAACCATTTAGAAGATAATTCAGTATGACACAACTGAAATACTGTAGATGTGTGTGTATATTCATTCATTTATTCATTTTCCTTCGGCTTATTCTCTATTTCAGAGGACACCAATAAACCGCCAACTTATCCAGCATATGTTTTAAGTAGTGGATGACCTTCTAGCTGCAACCCAGTACTGGGAAACACCCATGAACACTCATTCTCACATACACACTCATACACTATGGCCAATTTAGTTTATTTAATTCACCTGTACCGCATGTCTTTGGACTTGTGGGGGAAACCGGAGCACCAGGAGGAAACCCACGCTGACATGGGGAGAACATGCAAACTACACACAGAAATGCCAACTGACCCAGCCGGGACTCGAACCAGCAACCTTCTAACTGTGAGGCAAACCACTGATCCACAATGCCACCAACATGAAAACAATTAGCATGCTAAAATAACACCACAACACGCTGTTTTCTTATTACGATATGTATTAACACCACACACACTGACAGAACATCCTGTAAATTTGATCTGAATATCAATATTATTGTGTTTGCAATTGACCAGTAATTTCCAGACTTGAATCTCTGTATTTAATAGATGCTTAAATGGATATGTTTCAGCTATTTCATTTTCTCAGTGAAAAATATTGAAGACCTATCGCTGTCAATGATTAATGGGAGCTGAAATGAATAGATAAGGAGCAGAAAATGAGAAAGGTTAAGTCAGGAGGAGAGAAAAGCGTGTGAATGCTCCTGAAAGCACCTCTGTCTGACAGGACGGATAACTACGTCATGCATCACAATGCCGGCCAAGTCTTTTTATAGCATCTGATCTGATCTCACGCTGCAGCGTTCCTCCGTTAATCAAGGTTAATAGTTTTATTCAAATTGCTGTCATAAATCCGGCCAATATGATCAGAGAAAAGCCCTTCAGAGGGGAGGAACTGCTCGGCATTATAAAGGACACAGACAGAGAAAAGAAAACCACATCAGCTTGTTTAAAGCAAGTCACTGTAGGCAAAAACACTGCTTGTTCATTCATACTCCTGTCCATTTTCAGATTTTGGGATTTTTATTTTATTAATTTGTGTCTGTACAATTACAATATTTTTTTTTAAGGTGAGCTATTATGCAAAAATCACTTTTATAAGGTGTTTAAATACATTTGTGTGGCAACAGTGTGTGAATATAATCAGCTTCTAATGGTAAAAAATGAATTAATTGTATTTTTTATAATCACACTTGATAAAAACTCCAGTCTGTAGAAACGCTTTGATTGACATTCTCCCTTTGTACGTGTCATCAGAGGGGGAAAGCCCCACCCATTAGTGACCATCTCTCCCTCATTAGCATTGAACGGTTGTCTTGTTTTTGATTCTGCCACTATGCTGACATGCAGGCATTTGTAGCTCCGCCCACTTTTGAAAAGAGTACAATCTTATTTGAATTTAAAGCGACAGTCATCAAAATGGCACTGTTTTGAATAAAACCTAAAAGGGTCAGTTTCAAAGAGTTATAAAACATTATTTGTATGGTATTTGAGCTAAAACTTACACATACACACTCTAGGGACATTAGAAACGTATTTTACATCTTGTTAAAAGGGGCATAATAGGTCTCCTTTAAAGCTATTTTCTCATAATTGGTTATTTTTTTTTCTCCTGGGCTGAGCCAAAATCCTTCATATCAGCAGAGCTTACATACACCATACTTTACAGTTTAATTAATATCTATACTCTAAATGTTTTTACAAAGAGATGTTTACATAATTTGCCTGAAAATATACATTTTATTCTACTAAAATTGTTTATATATTTTTTCTTTTGACTGTTTGTAATATTTTCTGAATTATTGAGTGATAAAAAGAAATACCCAAAATCCAATCTGTACAAACTTTGACTCCTTCATATGTCAAAAAAATGAAACAATTCTAATCATTATCTCGACATGTTATGATTTTTATGTAAGAAATTTAAGCAGATGAAGGCATATTTAAATAAATACAGCCTTGATTGCATATTTAAACATAACATTTTAGAAAACATGTAATAAATATATTGGAATCAATTAACTGGGTAAGTATTAATTATAATAAGATTTATTAACATATATATTATTATTATTATTATTATTATTATTATTATTATTATTATTATTATTATTATTATTAACTATTATAATTAATGTTATTATTAACTATTATAATTAATGTTATTATTTAATATTAATAATAATAATTACTATTAATAATACTATTATATCACTATTATTTGTTAATAGTAATAATTATTGTTAATAACAATAATAATAATTAGTATTATTACTATTATTGTCAATAAAAATGATGATAATAATAATCATAATTAGTATTATTAAATAATAATATTAATATAATATATAATAAAATTATTAATATTAGTACTGAGCCCACTAGCCCAGCGGTTCCTAAACTTTTCAGCCCACGACCCCCAAAATAACTATGCCACCAGGGAATAACAATGCCCTAATATCCACTGAGTTGGTTATAAATATACAAACCTTGCATGCAACGGTGCACACACACCAATAGGCCCTTTTCTTCATTTAATTTTGGAGAATTCCACTCCTGCATGTTCAGGTGTCAGAAAGTTTAACCTGGTGCCGTGAAATCAATCTGCTGCATCTGACCCTATTGCTGTGTCTTTAATCTAACGTAATGACCCCAGGAGTCGCTGTCCGATGGAAATAAAAATGTGCATGTTGTTTTTTAATGTAACTATTAACTACTAATAACCAGGGCCAGACGGAATCTGCGGGCATTTTTTGCTATTTCTGCGGAGAATTTTGGTAAAAATCTGCGGATTTCTGCGGAATTATTTTGGGAGTCTCATAACTAAAACCTTAATATGTTAAATAAAAAATAATATCTTTTTAACTTGTATTTAATGTTTAAAATGCAAATCCAATTAGATTAACTCTAAATAGTTAAATTTAAGTAAATAAACAGAATTAATGATGGGCTAAAAATCTGCGGAAAATCTGCAGAAAATCTGCGGAATTCTGCGCGCGCAGATTCCGTGTGGGCCTACTAATAACTTCTGTAAGTTATGGATAAAATATGGCCATACTAGTGGTTTAATAAAATGAATTTGATGTGTGTTGGGAACCACTGCAACTAGCCCACAGTATAGGCAAGTATTTAAAAGACAAAGTATTTTCTTGTAAATTAGGCTTTTGTATCTATATTTAGCCTAAAAGTGGTCAAATTAAAGCTAATTATTTCAATATACGGCTGCTTGCACATGGAAGTTAAGTTCATCCCTTTATTATCATCCATTTGTTATTATTGATATATGTCCCCGTTTGGCAAAATTCTGCATTTTATATCAAAAACACCATCTTTGGTGATCGTTTGTTGAAATAACTCATCACAGGTTACTTTATGTCAGAATTAAATCATTTTTGATTATTAAATTAGATGTAATTGGTTTAAATATGAATTTTGTTCACTCAGGCATGCGTATCTGTATTACACAAACTACTGCAAAAAAGCCGACCTCCTCCCTGATAGTCAATGTAGAATTCCTACACTGATCATAACTGTTTAAACTGCAGTGTCTTGCTTTAACCATTCATAAATCTGCTATTTTTCCAGGACCATGTCAGTCGTACCATTAAAAAAAGAGAGTCTTGCAAAACCACCTTGAGAAACGGCATCTGTCTAAAAGCTGGAGCGTCTTTTAACACACTTTCAGAGCGAGTCCAGAGGGGCTTTTACACATGAAGATGAAGGAGAGCAGAGACTGACAGACAGGGCTCAGGGAATCACTGAAAAAGCACACACTTTAATCATTAGTATCTGCAGGCCAAACACCAGGTTCAACCGAGGCTTCATCGACTATACTGCAGCTACCGTCCATTAGCTTACATTTCACCACAAAATGATAGATATGCAAAAGTCTTAGGCCACCACAAGCTTTAGGAGGCAAAGACTTTTGCATAAACCTATCTATCTAAAAGGTATGGAGCAAGTGCATGTGTGCAAGTGTATGGAGTCATTACTTTTGGGTGAACTATACCTTTAATATATAAACAGAAAATAAGAGAAATATGTACACAATACAGTGGTCCCTCGCTAAAACGCGGTTCACCATTTGCGGCCTCGCAGTTTCGTAAGATTTTTTTTTTTTGTGAAATTTTTTTTTTTTTACGGCGCATTGTGTTCTGCGTCCTGATTGGCTGTAGACCATTGCCAATCAATCTCTTCCGTGTCTCCTGTTTAGTACAGAATGTGTTCAGCTTGCTAAATTAACATAAATCTTCGATCACTAGCAGTGTGAGTTTCCAACAAGGATGCAAAAGGGGTTGTAACTGCCTGCAGCAAGACCATTATAAAGGGGGTCGCACACCGGATGCCCTGCACCACAACGCACCATCATGCAAACATACGTTTATATCAGTGTACGCAGACCAGCGCCGCAAGTCGGCGGCTGTCTGTGGTGCCCAGCTACGACTCAGGACACTGTTCATATTTCTGCTGCGCCACAGAGCGCCATCTGAATAGTATTATTTTTCATCCGGTGTGCGACCCCCTTAACCCCCAGGGGTCGAAGACCGCGTATACGCGTTTTGAAGCATTTTCACATGAAAACGCCGAAAAAAACTTAAATTACTCTTTCAGTTTTGATCGTACAGATATCAGCAATACATCAGTTGAATCTGTTAGCTGTCTAGATTTTTTGGGGTACACTCACAATATCAACAAAAGTGTATGCTTTTGCAAAATAAGGAAAATAAACAGTGAAGGCACTTTCTCTTTTCTCTCTCCGTGAACTGTTTTTACAAACGCGTCAGTAAAATCTACTGAACCTCCGCGAAAACTTTACACACAGACATGACACGTATATCTATAGAAAGTTTAAAGTGTTTACATTTAAATGCAGCAAGTGCATGTTGAAAACAAATATTGCTTGATAAAGTAATCAGTATGAAACCAACGCTATGTCTAGTTTCTCTGTCGGAGCTCATTATTTTTAATGCGACCACGCCCACGAGGCTTTGTTATTAAAATCGTTCACGTGAGACAGGCTCCTTGTAAACTATGGTCAGAAAAAAGGCGGAATCTCCACGAATACATGAGACATACACATGACAGACATACCTGCATAAAGCTTGGAGGGTAAACTTTCCAACTCCTTTTGAAAGCAAATGTTATCTCGCTAGGTAATCCATACAATTCTCCCGGCAGAGCGCGCATCACGCCGGCTCTTCCCACTTCCGCCATTAATACAAACAATGACGTAAGCTGCCCACAGCGCGCTGGCTGGAACGTGACGCATGTTATACGTGTTATTAATTTAATTTTTATTTTTTTTACCGTAGTTGAACCTGTTAAAGTTTGGAAAAAGTTAACTAAGGCTGCAACTATTTGGGCAAAATATATATAAAAGGTCTTAAAATATTATTGTGATCATTCTTGTGTTTTGTCATTACGCCAGAGTCATTCAGAGATTATTATTAAATGCTGGATTAATGCACAAGAAAGTTTTTATTACAACAGTTTTGCAAACACGTTTTATACCATTTCAAATATTTCCCTCAATTTCTCAGTGAATATAGGCAATGTATTTTGATGCATTTAAACTAAACAGATTTATTAAACAGATATATTATTAAAATAATATTTTACTCACCAAATATATTCAGAAATTGAAAGAAAATACAATAAAATGAAAAAACTTTACAACCTACAATATTTTAACTAAATGTAACAAGCATTTAGTTTGGGCTAGCTTTTGCAGATGGACATTGCTTTACAATGTCCTTGATGGGTGAGTGGGGGAGTGTCTTTTGTCTCTCCAGGTGTGAATTATTCATGACCATTGTCACTCATGCATATACCTGAGATGAGCCAAACAAACTTAACAAAATGTAAATCTTTGTAATGTTTCCTTTGAATGAGAGAATAAAATAATTTTTACACAATTGTGTTCAGGCACATTTAGTGTGTTTTTTTGGACCTTATTTCAGCTACATTTTTATTCTCCAAATCCTACTAACCATGCATAATATTTTTTTTCTAAAAACATAAGCATGTACATTAATATTTCTCACATATTATTGTAGCACAGTTTGTGCTTGAATACAAATAAAATACATGTTGGCCAATACCATGTAATAAGTAGCTGAAATTAGCACAAATGTCAGGGCATGTCAAAACATCTCAGGGGCCCCAAAATCAGCTCAGACCCCTGAGGGTAAAGGATGGAGTCTGCTTTAGCTTTGTGGATCAGTGACTGCAGGATAAAGAACATTACGCCGGATGGCAACATTATCCGCACAAAAGCTAAAAAGCTTTATGAACCTTTTGCTGACAGTGATGAATGTTTGTGCCTGACAACAGGTTTTGATCTTTGGTTTCATTCTATAATACTGGACTTATTTATCTACGAAGTTTGAACTTTGGGTGCTTAAACAAGAGAGAAAAGTGTGAAAATGTTAATGCCTGTCTGAGAAAAGTGTATAAAGAGTGTAGTGAGGGGTTTTACAGCCTTAAAGCATCTATAATAATTGTAAAAAATAAAGCTGACTACTTCGGATTTCACCTGTTGTGGGTTATTTTTAGAACGTAAAGCCCGCGATAAACGCTGTATTCAGAACAAAATGACTTTTGGAGTCAAAAGACTAGCATCAAAAGTCTGTGTTTAATGTGACCTCCTTAGCACCAGGCAACAGCTTGAACTTTTTTGTTGAGTCTTTTCTGAAATTATGTGCTATTTAATATCAAGCATCTTTCAGCATTTCTAAGAGTTCTTCCTTAGATTTACAAGCCAGGTTCATTCTGATTACGATTCTGGCTAAAATGAGAATCCCGATTTTTTTTTTTTTTTTTTTTTTTGCTTTAAATCAAGATCACAATTTTCTCATGATTCTGTAGATGTAAAATAAAGGTTAATATGAGTAGGCTATTATTATTGTTAATTCTCAAACATATGGTAAAACAACACTAATAATATTAGGCTTATGTGTAGGTCTACTGTTGGTTAAAATGCTGAATTTTGACATGGAATGGTGGACTTGAACAGACTTTAAATATGTCCTGGTTGTTAATGCACAGTAAAGTGATGGCATCAGAATACAACTATTTATAATTCTGAAGTTGAATTATTATGTTTGAGACATTTGCTTGTTATTTGTCATTGAGAACATTATTAGAGCATTTTTTTTTCACTGGTAAAATGAGACATTTGTCATTATCAGATTCCTCCTTGCATTATATTCAACATTATTTAGGCTAGAGTAGTTATACTGACACAGTAAGCATTTATTTTCATGCACAACACTGTGTTATCTATGAAAGAAAAAACATGTCAAATGCTTGTCGTAATCATAACTGTAAAATGCGTCATGATCATTTAAATGATGTGCACACCGGTTTCACGTTCACTTCCGAGTGCGGCTCATGGCTGCGTCACTGAGAGAACACACGCATGCAAATCATACCTCCAGCTCGGCCCTCAAACGATCGATCTGTGCAACAAACTGAATGTTATATACACAATTTTATTAGATGTTCTTCACAGCCTATGCAGGTTCTGTTCACTAAAGTAGGCATCATTCTCGGTAGTAAACAAACAGCTCGCGGTCAGCTCACGTGTGATTTCGCGGCTGCGAATATATCATTACATTAAGACAGAAATTATATTTTTTGGTCAATTATACCTTATAAATACAGTATGTGACACTTTTAACGCTATTTGCAGGTGTCCATGTTGCTGTGAAGACTTGTGCGATAGCCTTTATGCTTCTCTCCTGACCTTGAAAATATAATTAGCTGGATCGTAGAAAAGCTGAATTAAGATCGTGTGTAGGGTCGAATCGAGATCGTGATCTTTTTTCGATTAATCGTGCAGCCCTACCCCTACATACATTTCTAGAGAGCACCAAATATGTCCCAGGAGCAGGACCGGCGCGTCCATAGAGGCATATGTGAAAAGGAGATACAACCAGATCCAGAAATAGCAATATTTGGTGTGACACCTGAAAACCTTGCACTACCATCAGGTCAAGTAAATGTACTAGCTTTCTCTTCTTTGTTGGCCCGAAGGCTTATACTTTTGCAGTGGAAGTCAACTGAACCACCAACACATACCTCATGGCAAATCTAATGCTAGAAAAACTCAAATAAAGCACCCAAGGCTCAAATAACAGATTCTTTAAAGTTTGGAGACCATTCCTGTCATATTTTGAGAACAAATTTATTCCAAACACTTAAATTGTAATCACCCCCCCCCCCAACTCACCCCTAAATCAAATTTATTTCACCTTGATTTTTTTCTTCTTCATGTATTTTGTTCTAGTATATGTTTGAGTTGCTCTGTTAAAAAAGTTTTTCTGAAAAATTCAATAAAAAGACTTGTCTACTATTAAACAATTAGACCCAAAATCCCAACTAGAACCTGTATTTTCTAGTCTTTTAACTGTGTTTTTATATATGGGCCTAATTTTTTAAAATCATTTAATTAAACAAAAATAGGAGAGATGTACAGTACAAACTGTTGTTCTTCTGAAAGCAGTGGCACGGACGTCTCCTCCAAATTGTTTATCAGAAGTCACAACGTGTTTTAATGTACAAAGAGAAAGCTAAATATAAAAATGGAAGCATTAAATGACTGATGTTCTTCCGTCGATCCCGACTGATGCGTGTGGAAACATAAATAGTGGATCTGACTAAATGATGCGTTAAATTGAAAGAAGTCAAAATGAGAAAACAAAAGCAATTTTGTCGAAGCCCATAATGATAATGACTGAAGTGCTTTCTGCTGGGAAAGTGTGTTTGCTGGAGTCGAACCTTCAGACTTTGTGTGCGATGGGGGAAAAAAACGGCTCTCGTAAAAACACAGAGCAATGAAAGCGACTGTTCATCAGGTCAGATTCCATCACAGGTTATGTCCTCGACGCAGCGAGGTGTGCATTAAAGCCTGTTTATGAGGCTTAGAGGATGGAAATAAACACACATACATACGGCGCTAAATCAAGCCAGCAGATCCTGCTGAAGCATCATATTGCATACAGTATGCACAACAGCGATGTCCTTGAGTGCCGGATCACTGCATTTAGTCTTCATTACAAAAGCCTGCTGGATGTTTCTGGTGTCGTCATAAATCTCTGTAAACACACTGAAACCTCTGACACACTCTTATGTTAGTCAGTACAGCGAGTGACCAGGACGTTCTCAACCAAGTCTGCTGTTTCAGCATTTTTCCCAATCGTTTTCACATGAAAAAGTGACTGATGGACTGAAGTCCAAAGCACCCCGAAGGCATAGTCGACCTCCCCTGCTAAAAAAGGTTATTATTATCGTTTCGCTTCATAAGAGCTTAATGCATCATGCTATAATTTAGTTTTGCCTGTGTATGTTTGTTTGACTCTTATATTGTACTGAAGTCAATAGCCAGCAGTTAGCTCTCTGCAACTCTAACATGTTCACCCACTGAAGCTAAGCAGGGCTGCGCCCGGTCAGTACCTGGATGGTAGACCACATGGAAAAGCTAGGTTGCTGCCGCATGTGGTGTTAGTGAGGCCAATAGGGGGCTGCGGTCTGTGTGGGTCAGTATATATATATATATATATATATATATATATATATATATATATATATATATATATATATATACACATACACAGTATAACGCCTTAGGGTGCTTTCACACTAGCACTTTTGGTCCGCACCCGGGTTCGTTTGACGTCATAGTACGGTACGTTTAGCTAGTGTGAACGTGTCTTCTGAACTCGGGTGCGCACCCGTGAACCGTACCCGAGTCAGCCTGAAAGAGGTGGTCTGGGGTACGGTTCATGCGAACTCTGGTACGGTTCACTTCTGGTATGAATGCAATCGTACCAAATAGCGGAAGTGAACCGGCAACTGTACAACAAACTATCGTTTTCATAACATTCATTCGTGTGTGTGTGTATGTGTGTGTGTATGTGCGCCACGTATTGTACCTTTAGCGGGACTGAGCCAAGCACAGTGATACACAGTGATGTCTGCTTGTCTCCTCCAGAAACAGCTTCTGCAGACACTGTGATGTTCTGAATGTTTATAATATTTTTGCAGCAGACAGACGCGAGTCGCTTTCTGTATGTCCAAAACTAAAAGATTCAGTAAAAGCAAATCGACCGCGATGTGCGGAAGTCCCCATTTTGGCGCTTTGCTTTCGTGACTGTCACCTAGCAACAGCAGTAAACAAAACAGCAGCTCTATGACGCAAGCGTACCGGGGTTCAGAAGGAAAAAAGACCGTGTGAACACAAACCAACCGAGAAGGTGGCAAGGGGGGACAATCGAACTTGGGTACGGTCCAGGCAATTGAACCAAGTGTGAAAGCACCCTTAGTGTATTGATGGGGACTCTATACTGCTCAGTGAGTGCCATCTTTCTGAGACGTTAAACCGGGGTCCTGACTCTCTGTGGTCGTTAAAAATCCCTGCATTGTGGCCAAATTTGCCCATATCATAATTGGCTTCATCACTCACACTAGTACGTTTCAGTTTTAAAACGGCGTTTTAGGATGAAAGCAATCCGCGTCCACACTGGCGTTTCACCCAGCATTTCTGAACAGCTCTCCATCCATACTACATTGCTGTAAATGCACATCACGTGACCACACACACTTTGTCATGAGGTTATAGAGTACACTGTTCCTTTTGAAGACTTACCCAACGTGTCCTCTGGAGTTTGTTATTCTTATGAAACTTGCGAAGTCTGAACTTACAAGGAGACGATGCAAGACTGAACTGTGTGAAGGCTACTTAATATTGAGGAAAAAGTCTTAATCAGAGAGGCGAATGTCCACACTGAGACGGAGCAGCAGCGTTTTCGACGCTCAAACTAAACGTATTAGTGTAAACGGGGCCTCTGTCTCCTCTCCACCAATCAGCTGGTGTGTGGTGTGCGGTCTGGCCGTCGCGTCATCCAGGTGGATGCTGCACACTCAAATTTAACTAGGTTAACTAGGCAGGTTAGGGTAATTAGGCAAGTTATTGTATATCGATGGTTTGTTCTGTAGACTATCGAAAAAATATATAACTTAAAGGGGCTAATAATATTGACCTTAAAATGGCTTTTAAAAATTTTAAACTGCTTTTATTCTAGCCGAAATAAAACAAATAAGACTTTCTCCAGAAGAAAAAATATTATCAGACAAACTGTAAAAAAAATTCCTTTCTCTGTTAAACATCATTTGGGAAATATTTAAAAAAGAAATAAAAATTCAAAGGGGGGCTAATAATTCTGACTTCAGTTGTATATATCAGAAAACCAATAATAAAAAGACATGATTTACAAGTTTTCAAATCATATACTTAATTTCAGTTGAGCCAGTTCTGGATGTATTATTCACATTCAAAATGCTACAGGGTTGAAGGTCAGTGCAAAATTGACTAACAACAGCCTGATGAGTAAATATCTTTGCACCACAACAGTCGATCAATATTTTTGTACTTTGCGCCTACACTCTCAGAAATAAAGGTACAGGAGCTGTCTCTGGGGCAGTACCTTTTTAAAAGGTACATATTTGTACCTGAAGGGTCCATAATGGTACCTCAAAGGTACTTTTTAGGTACATTTGGGTACTAATATGCACCTTTTAGGTACCACATGGACTATTTGGGTACAAATATGTATCTTTTAAAAAGGTACTGGCCCAGTGACAGCTCCTGTACCTTTATTTCTGAGAGTGTAGAAAAAAAAAACATTTGATATATTTAAACAAACTTTATTTAAGACAATTCAAGCTATTGGAATTTGAATCTACACTACCTGACTAAAGTCTTGTTGTCGATTCCAGCAGTAAGAGCAACAAATAATAATTTGACTTCTAGTTAATCATTTGGAAAAGTGGCAGAAGGTGGATTTTTCTGATGAATCATCTGTTGAACTGCATCCCAATCATCACAAATACAGCAGAAGACCTACTGGAACCCACATGGACCCAATATTCTCACAGAAATCAGTCAAGTTTGGTAAAGGAAAACTCATGGTTTAGGGTTACATTCAGTATGGGGGCATGCGAGAGATCTGCAGAGTGGATGGCAACATCAGCAGCCTGAGGTATCAAGACATTTGTGCTGTTCATTACATTACAAACCACAGGATAGCGCTCCTTCTCAAACTTCAGCCTCCACATCAAAGTTCCTGAAAGCAAAGAAGGTCAAGCTGCTCCAGGATTGTCCAGCCCAGTCACCAGACATGAACATTATTAAGCATGTCTGGGGCAAGATGTAGGAGGCAACCCAAAGAATCTTGATGAACTCTGGGAGTCCTGAACGCTTTCTTTGCCATTCCAGATGACTTTATTAATAAATGATTTGAGTCATTGCAGAGATGCTTAGACCTTACTGTCTTAATTAAATAATTATAAATCAAGCCATGATCATATTTTATTTTGGTAAAATAAGTGTAATCTAGAGGCCTTTGCCTTTCATATAAGCCACTTCTGATACCAAATGATCAACTAGAAGTCAAGTTATTATTTGTTGTTCATAAAACTTGGATAGACAACAAGATTTTTGTAAGGTAGTGTAATATTGATTAAGGTAAAAAAACAAAAAAAAAAAACTATATGATCCCAAACATGCAAATATGAAATATTAAAGAAATATGATATATATGGCGTATGCAGTTGAAAAGGTGCAAGTAGAAATGCCACAGAGAAACCATTATTTTAGTGTTATTTATGCTGTAATATTTTTTGTATTACTTTGTGATTTTATGAATTTTGTGTGTTTTTGTTGTTTTATTTATTTGATTGTTTATAAATTTAACTTAATTTTACCCCAAAAAAAAAAATGTTTCCTTGACAACTTGCAGAAAAAACTCCTTTTTAAAATATTTTATTTGAGTTTTAATTTCAAGTAATAAAAATGTTTTTAAGGATTTTAGTTACAGTTTATTATGATAACCATTATTGTCTCAGTGTAAATTACAGATTAAATAAGACAATATGCATCTGAATAAAAGTAAAAAAAAAATAAATAAATAAATTTTTTTATATATATATATATATATATATATATATATTAGGGATGCAACAATACAGTTAACTTACGGTTCAATACGTACCTCGGTTTTTTAACACTGTTTTCGGTTCGGTTCTGATGGCTTAACACATAAGTGTTTTTTTTTTTTATTATTGTTTTTCTATGCTTAGGCAATAGGAACAGTAAGAAAGAGAAAAAAAATAAAAATGATTTATTGCAATACTCCTTTATTTTACTTCAAAGCCAAGAAATCTCACAGCTGCTGGTAGCCTATGTACAAACTGGGCAACACATAAATTCCTACATTTTAAAAATAAACATGCATGTGAAGTTAATGAACATAAATTGACCATTTCAAATAAACACATTTGTACTTCAGTAAATATAAATAAACCATCTTAATTAAACTCAACACTGCCTTTGTTATTTTTATATGTCTTTCGAAACCAGTTGGATATGTTTGCTGGAAGGATTCAGTGAGGGATTGTTGTTTTATGGAGGTCTTTATTACCTTCTCTGCTATTCTGCCTTCAGACAGTGATATTGCTGGGTGATGGCACCGCAGATGTGCAGTCATGTTGGAAGTGTTTCCGTTCGATTAGTCTATACGTGTAACCGAAATGTCCCAACACCGCGGATTTGAAAGACACCAGCATCTTATTGCTCCCTCACTTCACCGCCGCTCACCATGTTAAAGTGTGTAATGATGGTGGAGCACCCCCTAACTTTAAAGCATAGTGATTGAATATTTACTCGCGGGGAGGAGTTTCCTCATCTCAGCTCGTAGACTTACAGGCACACACAAACAGTCTATTCGGAGAGAAATAAAACGCACATAAATTATTTAAACGTAAAACCAGAAAAAACGCAATTCACAAGCGCGTATTGAACCGTGGATGTCGTACCTAACGCTTCAATATTGTATTGAGAATTGTGGCATCTTTAATATATATATATATATATATATATATATATATATATATATATATATATATTAGGGGTGTAACGGTTCACAAAAATCACGGTTCGGTTCGATACGACACAGTGGTGTCACGGTTCGGTATGTTTTCGATACAGTAAAAAAAAAAAAAAAAGGAAAAAAGCCAGAGGATTTCTCTGATTGAAATCTTTTTATTGTATGAAAACTAACATCATAAAAGCATGATCTCTCTTCTTTTCTTTTTTTTACTTTGAACTAGGGATGTCAGTTTCTACAAAATCCAGTGATCAATGATCATTTAAATTAACGATCAATTAATCTATTAATCGCTCATTCTTATAAACGATCCGTTTAAATCTAGGCTACCAGCCTGTGTTGAGGCTACTGAAGAATGAGCCGAATATGCAATGCATTATGATTCTTGCTTAATCGTCACAACGAAAAAATCCCAAACTAGGCTACAGGCTGAGTAGCCACGTCAGAGGTGAATGCGGCACACGCTTCTGTTAAAGCTTCCGTGAAGAACGAAAGCGAAAGCAACTACTAAACACTGTTATGCCATAAAATTATTTCATTTTTAACAATCAATTAAATTACACAGCGGTTTTATATCAAAAGTTGATAATAATATAAAATATACTACATTTTGATGGTAAAATAATGATTTAAAGGACGGCTGATTTTTCTTTCAGCTTTCAAACATTAAATAATGCATCAAGTGAAATAAAAACGAATATGAAACAACACATAGCAGGATTTAAAGCATATAAAGGACTATTATATTTAACAAAATGCTGCTCTTTTTATCTTTGTATTTTTTTATCATTTTATTTTTGTTATTTTTAATATTTCTTTGTCTTCATAATTAAAGCTAATCGACAAATTCCTGCTTGACATTTTAGAAAATATTTTGCGTAGCTACCCAGTATATATTAAAGACCACTAGAACAAAAAACAAACACAAAAACATGTTACATGGCCCCATAAATGTCCAACTTATATTTAACTGAATCGTATAAATTATGAAAATTGCTCCTTTTATTTTTATAAAACATTTGTTATTTTTTTTTAGTAAAAACAATATCGACATTTAAGAATAATTTTATTAATTCACTCATTCCTTTGACTTGTTTATTGGCGCATATATAGGCTATAATTTAAATCAAACAACAGTAAATTGGACCTCTACAATGCCACTAAGCTTTCAAACAAAAGTCCAAAAAATTGAGACACTGAGCTCAGTAAAATGTTTTTGATAAGTTATTAATAATCTGTTCAATAATTCGTTAAAGCCAAAATGAATGGTAATTTAATATAGGCTATTTAAATATATATATATATAATAAATATAGGCCTAACATATTTTTAAATAAAATAAAATAGGCTATTTTCTGAAAAATGCGCCTGTCTGTGTTAATTATTCCATCGAATTAATTTGATCGCAACACCTGTTATTCAGAACAGAACATTTGAGCTGGTTTCAGTTCTTTTCATTTTCTTTTTTCTGTAAAATCATTTTTACAAATAATTTTATTTCAGTTGTTTGTTAATTAAATGTTGTTATTTAGCCTATTTTTTATACAACAAAGTTGCAAATTAATTTGCTACAAGATGTGGCTGTGTAGTACGCTTATCCAGAGCGCGTGAACTGCTGCTGCAGAGAGAAAGAGCGCAATAGAAATAGGCTAATTAAATTTTCGCATGCTGATTTATGTGAAATTGCGAATACATGACTAATCGCATTGCAATTTTAAAAATTATTGTATTTTTTCCTTTAGGAGGGAAAGTCTATTTCAATTCATGCTGAAGACATGTGGTGCTGAAGTCTGAAAGTGCCGGTCATGTTGATGTGAACAGCTGAAGCTGTCAAATTATTTTTAGTTTATTTATTATTAATGATGATGATTAAAAATAATAATGCTATTCATTTTATTCAATAATGTAATTAAAACATGTAATATATCTACATTAATGCGAAACAAGCTAAATATCGTCTTTAAAGTCGTCATACTGTAGATCTCAGCTCTCTGCAATATCTTTGCCTATATCCTCCTCAATACACGATATTGCAGGACAGGCTTAAAACAAAATTCGCAGCACTGAACATGTTTCCAGACTGAAAGTGATTGATGATGAGAAAACTCAGAAACCTGTGAGAACGGAGATGTTCACCGCATATAGCCGTGACGAGCGATTCTTTTAAATGAAAGCATATTTGTGCCCGTCTGTCAAGATTGCTTGAAACACCTTAATATTTTAGAGTAAATAATTAAAGTTTGCATCACCAATAATTGATCTTACCCACGCGTGACCCACGTAGCCTATACTTAAATATCATGCGACCTATTTTTTGATTACCTGACTCACGGATTAACGGCAGCACATGTGGATACAACCGAGATCTGCTTGATTTGACCGTCACCTGCCATTTCAGTGGATCTGAAAGCAGGAATAAGCAAAGTGCTCCCAAACGCCAGACCCGCTGTTGGTTATAGGAGGATTACATTAATGTTAGCTACTAGCCATTTTGCTAGCTGTGCAGTCAGTCCGCGGCGCGTTTCCACCCTTTCGCTTTCGTCCGGAACAAACCCTGCATCATCTCAGCGCCCCTCTGTCTTCGCTTTTGTCCGGGACAAACCCCGCATCATCTCAACACCCAGCTCCGCCGGCTTTTTCGGATTGAAAGCGGCATAACTTTCGGTTTGAGCGCCAGTTGAGCTTACTCCGACCCGGAGTGCAGTGTGTCCCTGACTGGAGGTGGGCGGGGAAGGCAGATGTTGCCTGTCACATCATGGGATGCCTTGTTGAGCATTGTTGCGCTGAAAACATTATATTCTGTACACTTATTCTCTTTTATCTTTTTACATATTTGTCTGAATCGTTCGGTTCGTATGCGTACCGAACCGAAAGCCTCGTACCGAACGGTTCGATACGAATACGCGTATCGTTACACCCTTAATATATATATATATATATATATATATATATATATATATATATATATATATATATATATATACACACACACACACACAGTTGAAGTCAGAATTAGTAGCCCCCTTTGAATGTTTTTTTCTTTTTTAAATATTTTCCAAATGATGTTTAACAGAGCAAGGAAATTTTCACAGAATGTCTGATAATAATTTTTCTTCTGGAGAAAGTCTTATTTGTTTTATTTCGGCTAGAATAACAGCAGATTTTAATTTTTTAAAAGCCATTTTAAGGTCAAAATTATTAGCCCCTTTAAGCTATATTAACCTAGTTAAGCCTTTAAATGTCACTTTAATCTGTATAGAAGTGTATTGAAAAATATCTAGTAAAATATTGAAAAATATCTAGTAAAATATTATTTACTGTTTTCATGGCAAAGACAAAATAAATCAGTTATTAGAAATGAGTTATTAAAACTATTATGTTTAGAAATGTGTTGAAAAAATCTTCTGTCCCTTAAACACAAATAGGGGAAAAAATAAACAGGGGGGCTAATAATTCTGACCTCAACTGTATATATACAGTAAATAAGCACTTTAAAGTGATTTAAAATAATTTAGAAAAAGAAAGCATGTTAATATTTAAATGCATTTTTGTTTGCATTACTGAAGATTAACCTATACAGCACCTAAGCTTGAATCTTTTTCTATCATCCTGTTCGTTATATCACAGAGACAGAAATGTCACTGCGAGAATAACCTCACGAAATCTTGCAGGCATGAAAACATTTGCCTGTGATTTTCTTAATGTCAAGCCTGCTGCTCTTTAATATTAGCTCTAATGTAATATTAACCAGCAGAAACTGATGCCCATTATTTATTAAAGCCGCACGGATCCCTTCTGCATTTTACTCCATTTACACATCCAGCGCTTCCAAAAATGCAGGATGACTGAGCTCGTTTTCAATTTACTTTTTCAGGCTGAGCAGTCTGGTACCTCCTGCCTCATTTCCCATGGTCTCTTGTAAGAGCAAATGATCAGAGAAAAGAGAGAGTTTGTGCCATGTGAGGATTTCAGACATGATTTTAGTGTTAGAGTGTCCGTGGGCTCATGCATACGTCACTGGAAGACCATGTTCTCCTTAAAATACATGCAGTGGTTTGGTCACGCATCTCATGCTGTGTGACGCAGATTTGACTGGAAATAGATACACACAGAGTCGCTCGTCTCATGAAATATAATGGTGTGTTCACACTTGGCAGGTTTGGTTTAATTTGAACTTTTCAAAATCTGTCTCGGATGACCAAGTTGTGGCCAAATTTGCACAGTGTAAGACCGGCTTAAGGAGCCATTCACACAGAATACATCTTAAAGTACAAATGGAATCAAAACTAACCATATTGATTTTGTTAGCTCACATTGCTAGTTTTGTGATAAACAATTCATCTGTGCATGTCATTAAGAAAAAAGTAGTTTGTAATCTAAAATTCAAATCTGAAAATGTTTGTTTTCCAATAAATTTTCAGATTATGTCTGTCTGAGGTATTGGGCGTGGCTAACATACTTAACCACGCCCCTCCATCTGTCAGACAGCAAACAGAAATGGTGAGCAGGAGGAGTCTGTTAGGTTGTAATAACTCTCTTCAAACCCTTTTCCCCATCTTTCTGAATGAAATGCCTACTTTACTACATCCAATCAGCTTGCAGTAAAAAAAACAAGCCACGCCCACCATTTCCTCTCAAAAATATTCTGTTTCTCTTGGAACTGCGTTGAAATACGAAGAAAAAAAGGTCATAGTTTCCGGTTTATGTTGACTTTAACCCTTGTGTGCCCTTAGAATTCCAACCCAGGCTCATTGGAGATAGAGTAGTGTGAAAAAAAGTGTTTGTCTAGCTTTTGAGGATCTTTTGGTCTACCTTTTTGTCAGGCAGGTCCTTTTTAAGAGATTTCTTGATTGTGAATGTGTGTGGCAGTAATCAGGCCTGAGAAATTGAACTCAGGTGTAATAAACCAGAGTTAGGTTATGTTTTAACGGGGGGGGGGGAGAGGTGTTTTTATTTAAAACCTTCATTAAAATTGCATGATGTGTTTACTTGTTATCTGTGACTAATATTTAAATTTTTAATGATCTGTCATCTGACAATCCCTTAACTATACTCAACCAATAGTGATTTTAAAAGCAAACTAGAAGTGAAAAGCCATGGCGTCCGCATGCTTTTACCATGATTTCACACTGCTTTTTTGTTTTACCTGGTTGTGTTACCTGGAATCATAGTTCATCCTTTGCTGAACCTCAGTCTGCTTTGCATTCAAAGTCCAAAGCTGTACTAGATGAGCTACCGAGCAAACTGACTGCTCCAGAAACGTGTTGACAGTACATGCGGAGGTACACTCTAAAAAAATGTTTTTTTTTCAACCCAATTCTGGGTGTATTATAGACTAAACCAACTGCTGGGTTATTTTTTTTAATTAAAATGATAGAACCAAATAGGACCAGTGGTTTGCACTGTTGCCTCACAGCAGAAAGGTCGCTGGTTCAAGTCCCGGCTGGGCCAGTTGGCATTTCTGTGTGGAGTTTGCATGTTGTCCCTGTGTTGGCGTGGGTTTCCTCCGGGTACCCACAGTCCAAAGACATGCAGTAAAAGTGAATTGAATAAAAACTAAATTGGCCATAGTGTATGTGTGTGAATGAGTGTGTATGGGTGATTTCTAGTACTGGGTTGCAGCTGGAAGGGCATCTGCTGCGTAAAACATATGCCAGAATAGTTGGCGGTTCATTTTGCTGTGGACACCACTGAAATAGAGACTAAGCCAAAGGAAAATGAATGAATAGTATGCGCTGTCATACTGCCCCGTAGCTTTCGTTTTACACACAAAATGCAGCCAGATGTATGCCAGGGCCCATACAGTACAGTATTTGTGGTTTCCCCAATATGTAGCCTTGGACACATATCCCAAAAGAGCCTGTGTTGTAGAATTCTGTCTATTCTGTTTGTCCTTTAGGTCAAAATTGACCCACCTTTACAAACCTCTAAATAATAGGTCTCAAACTCAATTCCTGGAGGGTTGCAGCTCTGCACAGTTTTGCTCCAACCCTATCAAACACAGCTGATCCAAATAATCGAGGTGTTCAAAAGAGTCATAAACGCCTTCATTAGTTGGATCAGCTGTTTTTGATCAGGGTTGGAACAAAACTGTGCAGGGCTGCGGCCCTCCAGGAATTGAGTTTGAGACCTATTAAAGCAGCAAAACTTAATTTTGTTTTTTGCATGAACAAACAACCTCTGAACAACATCAATTTAAACAATATAATGTGCTATATGTGTATATACTGTATATATAAATATTTATATACAGTTGAAGTCAGAATTATTAGCCCCCCTTTGAATTTTCTTTTCTTTTTTTTTTATATTTTCCAAATGATGTTTAACAGAGCAAAGACATTTTTACAGTATTTCCTATAATATTTTTTCTTCTGGAGAAAGTCTTATTAGTTTTATTTCGGCTAGAATAAAAGCAGTTTTAATTTTTTTTAAAGCCATTTTAAGGTCAATATTAGTAGCCCCTTTAAGCTATATTTTTTTAATAGTCTACAGAACAAACCATCATTATACAATAACTTGCCTAATTACCCTAACCTGCCTAGTTAACCTAATTTACCTAGTGAAGCCTTTAAATGTCACTTTAAGCTGTATAGAAGTGTCTTGAAAAATATCTAGTCAAATATTATTTACTGTCATCATGGCAAAGATAAAATAAATCAGTTATTAGAAATGAGTTATTAAAACTATTATGATTAGAAATGTGTTGAGAAAATCTTCTCTCCGTTAAACAGAAATTGGGGAAAAAATAAACAGGGGGCTAATAATTCAAGGCGGCTAATAATTCTTACTTCAACTATATATATATATACAGTTGCAATCAGAATTATTCAACCCTCTGATTTATTAGCCCCCCTGTTTATTTTATTCCCCAATTTCTGTATAATGATGGTTTGTTCTGTATACTATTGAAAAAATATATAGCTTAAAGGGGCTAAAAATTTTGACCTTAAAATGGGTTTTAAAAATTTAAAAACTGCTTTAATTCTAGCCGAAATAAAACAAATAAGAATTTCTCCAGAAGAAAAAATATTATCAGACATACTGTGAAAATTTCCTTGCTCTGTTAATCATCATTTGGGAAATATTTAAAAAAGAATAAAAAATTCAAAGGGGGTTGAATAATTCTAATTGCAACTGTACATATATATATATATATATATATATATATATATATATATATATATATATATATATATATATATATATATATATATACATTTATAATTTTTTTTTCTTAAATCATTTTATTTATTAATTTGCCAGAGATTAAATTCATTATATAATAAATGTTACATAAATATTGCTGTTTTAAGTTTTAAAAGACCCAATTGACAGTAAAGGGAATCTAAATATAAAAATATACAAATAAAGAAATTTTACATTTCAAATACAAACATTTGTCATTTTTCAATGTTAATTCTAATAATAATTATGATAATAAGTAATATTATTTGCAAATGTATTATTATTGTTGTTGCTGATGTTATTAGAGGCAGTACGTTCGCTCAGTGGTTAGCACTTTCACCTCACAGCAAGAAGGTCGCTGGTTCTAGTTCCGGCTTGGTCAGTTGGCATGTCTGTGTGGAGTTGCATGTTCTCCCTGTGTTGGCGTGGGTTTCCTCCGTGTGCTCCGGTTTCCCTCACAGTCCAAACACATGAGCTATAGGTGAATTGAATAAACTAAATTAGCTGTAATGTATGAGAGCATGTAAGAGTGTATGGGTGTTTCCCAGTACTGGGTTGCAACTGGAAGGGCACTCGCTGCGTAAAACATATGCTGAAATTGTTGGTGACCCCTGATAAATAAGGGACTAAACTGACGGAAAATGAATGAATGAATACTTTATTATTGTTGTTATTGGTGTTAGATGTCTATTAGATATGGCACCAATATATAATTTAAGAATTTGAACAATTTTTGCTAAATTTAACAGTGGTCTCCCACCCGAAAACTGCATGTTTGCTATGAAAATATATAATTGGGTGTCCTCATCAGTTGCTTACTGACTCGTAAGACCCCTTACTCTTCAAAACAATCCCTAACTCTTTAGTAAAAATATGGTAAGCGGATGATATCTTGCGGGGAACTGTTGTCTTTGGCTTCAGCAGCTGTTCTTTGTGTTTGTTTTTAAATAAGCCCCTGTGTTTATGCAGAATTATCAGCGACTATAATGCAGCGGATGTTCTTAAGACTCAATCAGGCATAAAAACAATTCTCTCCCGTCTTTGCTGCTACTGTACTGGAATATTTAAAGGAAGAACATTTGTCTGAAGGGCAAATTCTTCATCCTAAAGCCTATGTTTGTCCGCTAAATCCCCTTGATATTATACCATATATATATATTTATTTATTTATACACAGATATTATGAAGCCTTCGGGCTCCTAGCGGATTTGTTGATGAAAATAGCACATAATTACTTTACTGGGAAAACAATTAACCTGTTGTTTTTAATTATCCCAGATTGAAAGGCGACTTCATTGTGAGCACAGAAAGCCTCCGAGGTCCAGTGAGATATTATACACACATGCAAAAAATAATAATAATAATAGTCGCATCGACCAGTGTAACATTAAACTAGCTACTTTCCTATTGAACACACTGTTTTAGGTTTCTTTTTTTAAAATATTTCAGTCCGAGTCATACAGATAAGGTCAGTGAATCCCCAGAGCTTTATTAAACACTCTATTATATGCAGTTTAATGCCAGTTAATTAGCAAGCATTTCAGTATCGTGCAAATCCTGACAAATCTACATGCAAACAGACTCCCACATTTCATAAAGCACTGTTATTTGTTTGCATTGGCTTTCCAATAATACCGCTAGCTGGATTCTTTCTCCTCTTTTCTTTTTCTGACCAGATAGACTTTATTTTGTGGTTTAACTCTGACTGACCTCTAACCGAAAGGTCTCACAAGAGCCCTATTGCAGGGGTGGGAAATATAATAACGGCTAAAATTCATATCTGGGGAACTGGAGAAGCTCTGCTGTGCATTAAGGGAATTACAGATGGTTCTGACTCTCATTTCTGAAGCCAAACATATTGCGTAAACACTCTTGACCCTGTTTGTCTGAGAGATGGCTCTAAACGGCGGTTAAAACAAACATCTTTTAAACCATTGGCGCTAGAAACACTTCTGCTACGCTGCTGTGTTTACGAAGCCACAAGCGAGTTGATTGTTCTGACCTGTGCAGTCCAGTATACAAGAAAAACTACATGCATCCCATATAGAAATTGGACACATGGAAATCAAGTGGGGAAAATAAGTATTGAACACATCACCATTTTTCTCAGAAAACATATTTCTAAAGGTATGGTTGACTTGAAAATTTCCCTGGATGTTGGTAACAGCCAAAGAAATCCATATATGCAAAAAAAAAAAAAATCTAATTAGTTTACAAATGAAGTTATGCATAATAAAATTAAAGGTGTAGAGGCGTAGAAAGGCAGTGAAAGCCCGGACAGCAGCTGAAATCTCTCAGTAGTTCTTCAGCAACCCTCTGCCCTTCGTCACTGTAAATGAATATAAGCTGCTTCAGTCCAACATCTACATCATCAGGATGATGAAGATGAAACCAGAGTGGACATTTCAGCAAGACAATGATCCAAAACACAGCCAAGGAAACTCTCAAATGCTTTCAGAGAAAGAAAATCAAGCTGGAGAGTGGCCCAGCCAATCACCTGAACTGAATCCAATAGAAAATACACAATAAAGATCAGATTTGATAGACGAGACCCACAGACACTCTGTTGAAGTCTGTGAAAAACTCACACATGAGCAATGCATGTGACTTCATTCTCCATATGAGAGGCGTCTTTAAGCTGCCATCACCAAAAAAAGTCTTTATATAAAGTATTAAATATATTTCAGTAGTTCAGCACTTTCTCCTTGTGTTATTCCATTGTTATTACACACAACTCATTTTTCTGGTTTGTTTTTATGTTTATATTGTTTGGGTTTTTGCCAAAATCTGGTTCAGTTCCATGTCAACAGCTCCTTTACAAATATTATTCCCAGGAAAAAACATGACGTGTTCAATACATATTTACAAAATTACAAAAATGACATATAGTAGTCAACATTTATCAAATTTGTCCTAAAACTATTGACCAACACCCATTCTTGTTTTTGAAAAACTGTCTTGATCCACTTCAAATATTGACTATTGATTATTGATATTGATTATATATATATATATATATATATATATATATATATATATATATATATATATATATATATATATATATATATATATATATATATATATATATATATATATCTATATATATATATATATATATATATATATATGAAGAGTTCAGATGCAAAAACCTCTAAATGCCATCTAAAATTTTCTCCTAAAATGAGCATTTTTATCAGGCTCCTATGTTTAAAGTGAAATACTTAAACATAAAAGTAATAATAAGAACTTATTTATCACTATAAAAGTAACATTTCTGAGCCTACACACAAGAGTCGGAGAAAAATGCAAATTTTAGAAGAAAATATCAAACAGCATTTAGAGGTTTTTGCATCTAAACTCTTCATGTGTGTGTGTATATATATATATATTTTTTTTTTCCAACCATTGGAATCATAAATATGTACATATGTTTAAATATACACACAGTTTATAACCAATTATGAACACTTATATAAAATTATAGATAATTTTTTTAAAACGTGTATGTACATATCTGTAATTCCAATGGTTGGGGGGGAATTATTTATATATATATATATATATATATATATATATATATATATATATATATATATATATATATATATATATATATATATATATATATATATATATATATATATATTAGTGGTGGGCCATTATCAGCTTTAACGCAAGACTCTTATCGCGTGATAAAAAAAATATCACCGTTAATCTAGTCACAAAGTTGGCTTGGGAGCTGGGTCTATTCTACGCAAGCTGATGACTTTCACCTTGATATGTTAGCGCGGATGTATACCTGACCGGTGAGCCGTCTGACAAAAGAGTGCCCTTCTGAATCAAATCAGCAGGATGCCTGACTCTAACTGCAGTTTGGCAGTTTCACTTTAACTCATAAACATTTCATTCACGCCCCCGTGACAAACTGGGGTATTAGACGCAAATAAGTTGTAAGGACTGGTGAAAGTGTTATGGAATTTAATAGCGCACGCAGAATGAAAAGAAAAAACTTCCACATTTCGCGATGTGTGGCCATTTTTGCTATGTTTTGAAATATGTTGCTTATATGACATATATTTTATATACAGTTGCAATCAAAACTATCAGCCCTCCTGTGAAGTTTAAATTCTTTTAAAAATATTTCCCAAGTGCTGCTTTTTCATTTCAACATAATTTTTTTTAAATAATAGTTTTAATAGCTAATTTCTCATAACTGATTTCTTTTGACTTTGCCATGATGACAGCACAAGTGCAATTTAAATAATTAACTAGGTTATTATGTTAAATAGACAAGTAATTAGACAACAGCGGTTTGTTCTAGACAAACAAAAAAATTCTTAAGGGGTTAATCATTTTGACTTAAAAAAATAGCTTTAAATATTTTTAAAAACACATTTATTCCAGCCAAATTAAAACATAAGACTTTTACAGAAGAAAAAAATATTATAGAAAATATTGTGAAAATTTAATTGGTTTGTTAAACGTCACTTGAGAAATAGTTGAAAAAGAAAAGAAATTGCATGAGGGCAGCTAGTTTTGATGTCAGCTGTATGTGAATTTTAAATATAAACTTTTACGTCACATGTAATTTGCATATATTGCCATATTTCAGATTTCTATGTGGGATGCTAGTCTTAGTAGACATGAAGCCTTTGTGGACCTAAATATTTCACTGATATTCATGAGTCTCCATATGGCAGCATTTTTACCCACTTGAGGTAATTGTTTTTCCATCTTTGAGCTTTTGGAAAAATGTCTGCACATCTAACTTTCAGACAGGAAACCTAAAAAAAATGTCCTCATGCGTGTCTGTTAACCTATTTCTGTCAGCAAAATCACACATACAGACCAGATATTTCACAACTTTGCTAATCCTTTTCAATTTTCTCATAATTTAAACCATACTGACCACTGACAGAGACTTTTGTCTCTTTTTATATTGGCAACCATCTTGCATATGTCTGCTGGAATGGAGAAAGACTAAAAGAAATCTCTGAACGTTTGAGAAGTTGACCATTGTGGCATGTAAATTACCAATAAGACAAGTGATTTTTGCTTCTTTGCTTTACTGTTAAATAAGTAATTATATGTCAGAATAAACTAGATAGTATGGATGTTATTGACAAAAAAAAAAACAGTCAGTGTTTTCAGTGACTGTTTATTTAATGGGTTCTTTGCCAAATTAATGTATAAAATATTAAAGGAAACTATTAAAAAGATATTAAATGCTATTAATGCTTTTTTTCCTTTCTGCAGTGTATAAAATAATATTTATTTTATTTTATATATATTTAGTTTTCATTTCAATTGCTTTATATCACCCTGCAGCCCAAGACCGGTTACTCACTGAAGCTAAGCAGGGCTGAGCCTGGTCAGTACCTGGATGGGAGACCACATGGGAAAACCAGGTTGCTGTTGGAAGTGGTGTTAGTGAGGCCAACAGGGGGTGCTCAACCTGCAATCTGTGTGAGTCCTAATGCCCCAGTAAAGTGAAGGGGACACTATACTTTCAGTGAATGCCATCTTTTGGATGAGACATTAAACCCAGGTCCTAAAATCCTATGGCAGTGCTTGTAAAGAGTAGGGGTGTAACCCCGGTGTCCTGGCCAAATTCCCTCCATCCACCTTTACCGATTATGGCCTCCACTGAATTGGCTCTATCACTGTCTCTACACTGTCCGAAAAGCTGGTTTGTGGTGAGCACACTGGTGCTGTTGTTAGATGCTTCACACTGGTAGTGGTGTGGAGAGACTCTTCCCCCTTCTGATTGTGAAGCGCTTTGGCTATATGGCCATACATAATAAATGTGCTATATAAAAAAAAAAAAAACACGTTTAATTTAGCTACAGATTATGTTCACCTGTGTTATTATTATTATTTTTTAAATGTTAACTATTAAAGTAATCCTTATACGTGGAAAAACTTGTTCTGTGAGTGTTAAAGAGAATGCAGTTACATAAAAAAATATGTTTATTAATAATATTTCTTTTAATAATGTAAACAAAACTCTAGAATAACATAAAAATACAGTTTTTAATAAAAAACGAATGTAAAACTGAAACATAAATTATATTAAATACATGTAAATACATTTAATGAAATAAAATATCTGAATATTATAATATATATTATAACTATTATTTGCTTTTAAAAACATATTATAAAAATGCAAAAATCTTATAATTTAATTTACATTTTAACAGAAACAGTATAATTTATTGATTCATTATTTGATTTTTATTGATTCATTTATTGATTGTTTGAAAAGAAGCCAATCACTAGGCCCTTTTTGAAAATACCGGTAAATTCGTTCCGGCAATTTTCCGGAAAGCGAAGTTGTAACATTATCGGTAATTTACCGGAATGCTGCGCTGTGTGAACGCAGAAGGAAGACTGCCGGAAAGAGCGCGTTCACGTCTAGAACGTCTACTTTAGCCAATCAGAACACTCAGACGCATTCACATCCGCGCTGTTTATGAAGATAAAAGCCTTTGGATACTTTTCCAGACACATTTAGCTGCTAGATGTTAGTCAGATAACGTTTCTATGTTCCTTCTTAACGCCAACTGTGTAAAAAAATTATTGATAAAATTCTTATGATAAACCGCTGTTTGTTTACCTTCAAGCTCTGCTTCCTTCATTTGCGGGATGCGTCGTGCTTGCACATGAAGCAGCCGGTGATCGCCAGCACACACACATATTATGTACATCTCGACATTCGAAAGTGTTTCTCTTTATGTTTTCATCGAAGTTGTTCACAATACTAATGTAGTCAGATGTTTACAAATACATACGCATCTGTTTTAAGCTAATTTCTGTTTAATGATGTCAGTATCTACCGGTCTTTTCCGCAAAAATTGCGGAACGTTCATGCCTGTGTGAACAGCGCTTTTTTTAAATTACCGGTAAAGTCGTTCCGGTAATTTTCCGGATATTTACCGGTATCACTGTGTGAAAGGGGCTACTGTCTTCATAAGTGAGTTATTGGCTCATTCAATAAATGGTCAATTCAGGAAGAAAAAAAAACACTGCGGTATTTTTCTGAGATGCACAAATGTTTTGATCCAGCTTTGTTTGGAACTATTTTCATTATCAGAATTACTGTGTATAAGACCCACTCTCTATCAATATATTGTTTCCATAAAAATCATCACATTTGCATATTTATTATTTCCATGTCACTTCCTATGAAAGCAAAAACCCATACAGTGAAATTTAATTGCTTGAATGCTTAAATTATAGGCACCACTCTAATTGCTTTCTGCAATGTTTTTAGACTCTCAGTGTGTCTTAGTTTGTTTTTTTGCAAAAAATGACAGCTTTCATATTGAAAAAAACAACAACAACAAACACAATATATTAGTTTTATAAAAATAATATTGCACCCCAGTTGATCATGTGCATTTTTTGATTACATTTCCTCATACAAAGACGTCTCCAGAACAGTTATTTGCATATGACATACCTGTCAACCCTCCTTTTTTTTCCAGGATTCTCCTTTATTTTACCATTATATCCCGCTATCATTTTATTTAAATTTCTCATATTTCACCCATAATAACAGTAACATCTACATAGAGCAGATCCTGTCATTTAAAGGTGCTGTATGTAAGTTTTTGACTCTTCTAAAGCATAAAAACACCATAATATGTTTGCAGATATTTAAGAAACATGCCAAGTAGGGATGCAACGATTATAGATTTTGGTTGTAAGACTATAGTCTGAGAAATAATCACGGTTTCACAGGTACCACGATTATTATGCATTTATTAATTTCAAAAAATGAAATGAAAACTCCTTATATTTTTAAGTGTTGTTTATTGCTGCTCAGTAACCAAATAATACAACACATATTAATATTAAAAACAAACAATAGTCCAATTTTTCTCTTAGTGCTTAAAAATAAGTGACATTTTTGACATTTAAACGTAAATAATTTTTAAGCTGTAAATAAATGACAGAACAGTGAGGAAATAAATAAAAATGAGAATAAAAAAAATTGTATTTGTCTAATGAAAGGCTCAAAATTAACTTTTTTACTTGGCAGCAATGGTGCTCCCAACTTCAAACATTTAGGAGCACCAGAAAAAACTTTAGGAGCACCGACCAAAATGAATGAGCACCCCTGCATGTTGTATATTAACAGATTTATTGTATTTGAAAACAACATCAATCAGGACTAACAAAAAACAGAAACTAACTAATTCTATTATGACTTATTGATATTTGTGCAATAATTCCAAAATGAATGTCTAATATTTGTAAAATATTAATGATGACTAAGATGACAATAATACTAACAATGTATTACATTTCTCATTATCATGCTGCCTTGAATGTGCTTAAATGTGACTTATCTGCTATAAAAAGTACAACTCAAGCAAAAATGAAGCATTGCAGTAAGAAATATACATTTTGCACTATTGTTTTTATACGTATATACTATACCTAAGTCCCTATTCTATAGTCTTTGACTATACCGTGTTAGATTTTACATTTAGCGTCCATTTGCACTGAACACGCAGTGAATGCAACACATCGAGATTCGGGCCATTAAACGGCTGATCCACTCCGAGTTTTCCAGCACTCTCCGAAATCACTCGATTGATCTCGGCTGGTGGATTAACATTCTCTCGGATTAACATGCTCTCATCTGCGCCATTATCTGTAACTTTAAGTGGGTTTGCAAACCTGTGTACTTTCATTGCTTCTTCCCCAAACTTCAGCCGTTTGCAGTTCTTGCAGTCACACATCACCCTTTCACCTCAACTAGGTGCGGCTGAAAATTGTGAGCGCGTTGCGTCGCGTCCGCATCCCTACATTGGAAATAACCAATTTACACGAGCTTGCCTTAGTTAATAGCCTTATTCATAGTTAATCCAGTGGTTATTAGTCTCGGTGTATAAACTTGCGCACAGTTGGCATACCTTTTGTTTGGTTGCTGCAGTTTTGTTCTGTGCAGAAACGCAGTGTTGAGAAGCCTTTACGATTAATTAATCGCGACAAATTAAAGCGCCGTTAATAGTGAAACCGGTTAATCGTTGCATCCCTAATGCCAAGTGAACATTTTGTTTATCTGAAAAACAATGCTGAAGTCAGATATTCTGCTTTGAAAATGGGAGTTTGTTTTGGTTCTTTTAACCCGCCCAATGCCAGTTTAGCCAATTATATTTCAGCACCCTGGGTTGCCTTGGTGGAAAACAGCAAATTTCAATTATGCAGTCAGGAAGGCTCACTAAACATGCATTCGCGACCGAAATGCGACCGATGGTGGACAGTAGCAGACTCCGAAATGAGACGCAGATTCAGAGTTCCACATTACTAATTATTATTAATTGGCAAATAATATAAATATTACAAATGAAAACATTAGGTGAGCAGGTGACATTGTAACCCCGTGTCCTTTTTAGTTTGGGGGGTTTGATTTCTTTCATTCATTCATATTCCTTCTGCTTAGTCCCTTATTTATTAGGGGTCGCCACAGTGGAATGAACTGCCAACTATTCCGGCATATGTTTTACGCAGTGCATGCCCTTCCAGCTGCCACCCAGTACTGGAAAACACCCATACCTTCTTGCATTCACACACACACTCATACACTTTAGCCAATTTAGTTCATCCAGTTCACTTATAGTGCATGTCTTTGGACTGTGGTGGAAACCTGTTCTTGATTTGTTTTTTATATCCCAACATTGACAGCTATTGATTATAATGAAATATAAAAAGTTATAACAACTCACCGATGGGAAGAACCAGGAAAAACGGAAGCCAACAGAGTACGAAGCATCCCACCACGATGCCCAAAGTCTTGGCGGCCTTTTTTTCCCTTGAGAACTTGAGCAGACGCAGTGCGAAGTGTGTGCGGTTGCGTAACGCCTCATCCTCAGACACCGTCATGTTTCCACGGTGTATCCGCAAGGTCACAGTCTCGGCGTGATCCGATTTTTCTGTCTTCTGTCCGCTGATCAGTCCTCGCGTTTCCCTCCTGGCCACAACATAAACACGACAATACATTGAGAGAATCACCACTAGAGGGAGGTAAAAAGATCCCAAAGCTGAGAAAATGGCATAACCGGGTTCCTCAGTTATCTTGCATATGGATTCATCATCCGGCGCCGGTTCCTTCCAGCCGAATAGAGGTCCAATGGAAATAGTGACGGACAGAACCCATAAAGCTACGAGTGCAAGCAATGCACGTCGCTCTGTCACGATAGACGGGTACTGTAGAGGATAACTAACGCCGATATATCGGTCCACAGAAATCACACACAAGCTCATAATAGACGCTGTGCAACATAAAACATCCATCGCAGCCCAAACATCACAAAAAGGCCGTCCGAAGATCCATCGACCCAGCATCTCGAAGACCGTGGAGAACGGAAGAACCGTAGAGCTCAGAAGAAGATCCGCAACTGCTAGGTTGACGATGAAGTAATGCGTGACCGTTCGTAGATTACGATGGCAAACCACTGATAGGATGACTAGGATGTTGCCCAAAACGCCAAACACGATGAAGACCGCCAAAACCACCCCCAAAGCCACCGCCTTCATGACGTTCAGCTCCGGGACGAGCACTTGGCTGCAGTTGCTACAGTTTTCAGGGAACGACTCCGGGGTCATGTTGTCTTTGAAGGGAACCATTTGTTCAAGACGTCCAGGCATTTAATAAGGATGCCGTCCTTTCAGTTTGTACCAAAAAAAAAACGATACTACATTGGCTGTCATGCAAGAAAACCAGAGCATTTCCAGTAGCACGCCGAGGGAATGGGATGAAACTCAACCTGTTGTGTTTCATTTCTCAAATGCCCCAAGATGAGCTTTTAATGATGTATGTTGGTGGAAAAATCGCTGCGGGTGAGATATAAACACAGGGAACTAAACGTATTATGCTGCGGAGAGCGTCGGATTCTTTTGTCATAAAGTCATAAATTCGTAGGTTGTTTTGACGTGTTCATAAGCATGTGCAGCTGGAGCATCATACAGAGCAATGAGAGTTAAACAAACAGCGTTGTTGCAGATTGTGTGATCTATCGAGGAAGAAAAGAGCTTTCGGTTTGATGCATGAGTGATTTATCTGAGATATCCATCAAAGGTGATTTAAGCGATTCGCTTTGCACATTCGCAACACTGTGAACTGGCTTTTTGTGCACACTTTTTTTTGGGAAACTCCTGATGGTCACTCATAGGTTTGCATTGAATTGGCTGATGTCACTGAGGTTGCAAAGCAGATAACAAGGACGAAGCTAAAAGCACTTTGGCATGCGCTGAAGAGATATTTTTGGCTGAAGAGCAGTTCTCGGTGCGTCACACAGGTTTTTTAGGCGAACAGCTTCAATCAGGATAGATTTGGTCCTGATGCCGGCATGCTGGTTTGGTTTTTGAAGCCTGACGAACCCTGAAAAACAGACAGAGGAAAGTGCAGCTTTATCAGTAAAGTGGCTTCATTTGTCAGACAGAGAACTTTTTAAACCATCACTCATGCATCATAATGAAGTGTGCAGTCGTTTGGCATAAAATTATAAGTCGCTTCCAGTGGGTAATGATATATAGATTCATTAATTCACTTTGCTCTGATCAGGCAAATGGATTTCTCTCTATGAGGGATCCTTAACAAAGAGAATGCTTTTATTTATGTTTGTCCCCTGATGTTATTTATCAAGTCAAACACGGAATCAAACAGGACAACAGAACTAAATGTTACTGCGAATGAAACTAATTTCCCATATTTTAACATTCATCCACTACTCTTTTCATTTAAGCCCATTCTTTTTCACTCTTATGAATGCATAAGACATTTGCATTTTAAGACACATTTTAAGTGTTTCATTCACTCTTCCTACACTGAAAAAACTACTTACTACATTTTTTAAAGGGCACCTATTTTACCCCTTTTACAAAACTTAAGATAAGCCTTTGGCGTCTCCAGAATGTGTCTGTAAAGTTTCAGCTCAAAGTACCCATCAGAATATTTATTATAGCCTCCAGAATCTGCCCGTTTTGGTGTCTGAATACAGTGTAGCTGTTTTTGTAGCCTGTGGCTTTAAATGCAAATGAGCTGCTTCTCCCCGCCCACCACTCCGCCGTGCGTGTCTGCTTATAATCATGCGTTACACCAGATAAACAGCCGTCAGTGATATAGACAGACACGAATGAAGCTGAAATACAGCTCATTAGTCAAAAATACCAAGTAAGTTTATTTCATGTATTTGTGGTGGAGTTTATTCAAGTCTTTCTGAAATGATGAGTCTCACACAAATGCCGTTTACACACAGACACATACATATGTGTGTTTACTGACACCATGAGACCATGGTGATTTATATCGGTTAAGAATTACACAGCAATTTTATTGTCTTTATTACAAACAAAACAAAAACAAAAGAGTGCAAAAAGTATTAGCATAATCTTGTTTTTAATAATAATGATAAATATCATACAATATTCACATTTATCATAACAATAATGTAGGTTTTTTTGGCATTCACTTTATTTAGGGGCAAATTTATTTTCATTGTTTATTTCATTACATTTTTTCTGAATTTTGTCTAATGAAATAATCGAAACTCCACTAATTTAATTAATATTTTCAAACATAATTTGTACCACTATTTTTTTCCGCTGAAATTCTGTTAATTTTTTTTTTCTGGATTCATGCTGGTTTTATGATTTATCACATTTATCATTGACAATACTTTTTTTTACAAACATGCTCTGTTTTAAAAACATTTTACATTTATAAAAATCACAAAGAGTTGTAACAATGTTTTAATCCCAGTTTATTTGCAAAAAAAAATAGTTCTGTGGACATTTGTGTACATGTTATTATAGAAGTATGGCACCTGTCAATCAATTAAGTGGGCAGGGAAAAACGCACTCCTACGTTGCGTTGTGGAGGGCGGAAATTTAAAAAAAAAAAGACTTGTTTTGTTTATATCACTCCAATATGACAGTGGACACACTATACCTACAGTACACACAGTTATGTCCAAACTAGGGATGTCCAGATGCGATCACGTGGTTTCAGACTCGATCGGAATTGGACGTTACCTCCCGATCAGGACTCGAAAATATATGTACATAGTTCAGATGCAAAACCCTCTAAATCCATCAGACCTCTTTTCTTGTAAATGAGCATTTTCTATCAGGCTTCTCTGATTAGGTTCAGAAGTTTCATTTTATATGTAACGAGAAGGTTATTAGCCAGTTAATAAAATACCTTTTTTTCAAAAATGTCACTTTAGACAATTCTTGGGTTCTTAACAAGTTAGATTTTCTTTTGCGTGAAAACCAGCTAAATCCACTTGTGCTTTTTTTGCAAAAACCTCTAAATCCACCTATTGGGACAAGACAGTGTAATTAGTTGAAAAATCACTAAAGATGCAATTGTAAATTATTTTACTAAACATAAACACATAACACAAACCACCTAAAATTAAAATTACATAAATCTGTCAAGTAAGTGGCGGTTCATTCTGCTGTGGAAACCTCTGATAAATCAGGGACTAAGCAAAAGGAAAATGAATAAATGAAATCTGTCAAGTGCATTAATCAGTAACATTAAAATTAACACATTAATTAAATCTTTACAATCTGTTGTCATTTCTGATATTTGAGATTTGGATTTAAAATGCAAACATTGCAAACATCAACATCTGTGCATTGTCTATTAATATAAAAAGCTTTTCAGACGTATAGGTAATATGAAGTTATATAAATAATGTATAGTTTTATACATTATATTTATCTTTAAAAAAATAGCTTACATTAGCAAATAAAACACAAGATAGGCCTACTGGGCAAAAAGGGAATGCCTCTCAGATACTTTTAGAAGCTGTCATTCATTTATCCTCACTATACTCAAGGTCTGGGTCTCTTTTTCGTCTATTGTTTATCCTCATTGCATCAATGTGGGATACAAGAACGTTATCTTAACTTCATCTTTCGTGAAACGCAGTTGCCGTTTAATGTATAGTAAATCGGACTCATTCAAAGTAGCGTCGCTGCGGAAAAAAAAAAATGTTATGAACGCATGCTACACTTTCGACTGTATGGTGTCTTTTCTTTTGCTTATAATGCACAGAGTTTTGAGGTAAGGGACGTTTTCATTTGCTATTCACTGACAGTCAGACAGCCTCATCCACTTCATCAAACTCCATCTTTTAAAATCTTAATCTGAAGCGGAATAAAGCAGTCTCCCCATAAAAGCCGGCTGATCAGCACGCTGCTACATTGAAAACATATGATTCAATTTGCGCCTTCTGATTCGTTCTTGGGATATAGTGGCATTTTTGTGATCAAAGGCAAGTGGTGTTTCGAGGCTTTTGCAAACAAACTGTTATTGGTAGATAATTTGAAGCAAAAATATTTGTTGAACATGTACTATGTGCCTAAAGCGTTCACTCAATGTCATTAGCTAATTTTTGGCGGAAGTGGCATTTAGCGGCTTTTGCATCTGAACTCTTCATATATTATATATTCTCACAAATTTTAACACATCTATAGTTATGCGGTGGCACAGAGTTAGATCTCTTTCTTCACACAGAAACAGCAACGCATGCAGCATGACATCACTTTGTTGCAGAGACGCTATTGGTTAAATGCCAGCAAAGTAGATCACTGAAGCAGCTTGAATCGGAAAGCGCGAGTATGTCTGCGGCCTCGAGGTGTTATAAAGTTGATGACGACAACATTGCCATAGCAAACTTTGAGATGTGTAAACTTGGGATTGCCTGCTGGGCATTTTAAGTTGAGATACTGTTTGTTTTTATATTAGATTCTTTTTATATTTACTGCACTAAAGTCCAAAAGTGAAGAATTGATGTTATTTATTACTTGATTGTTCAAGCTATACCTCACAGAAGTGCTCTGTTTGTTAACAGTTGTTAAATGTTAAAATAAGGTGAATTAAATAAAACATAAGGAACATCCTGGATCGGTTTCTACGCTCTTCTTTATTTATTTATTTATGGATTATAGAAGTATCGGATCAGGTTTTGGTTTCAGCAGATACTCAAAATCAAATGACTCGGACTCGCGGGCAAAAAAAACCTGATCGGGACATCCCTAGACCAAACAGCTTACAAAAGTTGATTTTCATCATAGGTGCCCTTTAAAGTAAGTGGTTTCAAACTATTTATATGAGCAGAATTTAAACAAATTAAATTTTGTAATTTTCTTTTTTAAATCTAGCCTATATAAATTGTTTGCAACCACTTACCTTAAAAAATGTAGTAAATCCAATTAAGATTTTTTTCAGTGTATTACATATGGTTTTGCACATTAATTTCACATGCTAGCTAGATGATAAAGCAGGTGTAAACTCCAACAGATGCGCGCTGCACATACACAGCGATCCAAAATACCACCTGAACACCCTAGCAACCACACTTAAGCACCTTAGCAACTGCTCAGAAACATTCTGGCATGTATTCTCATTATGTTCAGAATATGTTACAAATTTAAATACAAGTCATTTTACACACATGCTCAATATTAGACCAAAATACCATAGTTAAATAGTGCTGGGTAATATTAGCAAAGGTATTGTTTTCAATAATAATGATAAATACCATGTATTATTGATATTTATCATAACAATAATTTTAATTGAGCGCCACATGAAATCCATTTTATTTATTTCATTAAATTTTTTTCTGGATTTTGTCAAATGAAGTGATCAAAAAGGAATAAAACAGAGATGTCAATATAATTTGTACCACTATTTTCCCCCTGAAATTCTGTGCTTTTATTTTATTTACTGGACTCATGCTGGTTTAATGATTTATCATCAAAATCATGTTTTATTAAAATAGTAAAACTTAATTTAAAATGAAAATGTACATTTAAATCTTATATTTAAAATTAAAACGTACCACTGTTAGTAAAAATTATTCAGAAATATATATATTTATTTAGTGGGGTTTGCTTTTAGGGAAATCCACTATTGTCATATTATTCTTAATTCCAGACAAAAATTTTGGTTCGTAACTCATTCATTCATTTTCTTTCCGACTTAGCCTCATTATTAATTAGGGGTTGCCACAGCGGAATGAACCGCCAACTTATCCAGCCTTATTTAATGCCTCCCACACTTGAAATGATTCGTGGTAAAAATTCGGGAAGTGGAAGTAATATGGTTTTAACAATATTAAAAACTTTCTTTTCAGTAAAGTGTTCAGTAAAGCAACCTAATGCTTGCATGTAATGTCAAAATAAAGGTGGTTTCATTTAAAACATGCTAACAAAAAATAAATATATAGCCTATAACCAGCCCTTATATGAGAAATATGTCATCTTGATGAGGAAAATATGTATTAACAAAATCCTGTTATCACAAGAAAATACCTTTTATAACATTATTAGGTGGGGAAAAAATAATAGCCTATAGCAGGCTAGCCTGTTTTGTGGCAGCATTGCGTCACCGTGAATGAGTCGGCCTATCTGGTTTCGGAATATAAAAAAGACAAGTCTTTATTCGTTTTTGTTTTCTGGTGATTTTATTTTTTCTATTTAAAATAAAAAATAAAAATCAAATCATTTTTGAATTTGGTTTTTCCATTTTTCACCATGAAAAAGAAAAACGAGTCGTTTTTGATTTTCGTTTTAAAATTCAAAAACAAAAATCAAAAAACGACTCGTTTTTCGTTTTTCAATATCTGTTTCTAAAATGAAAATCCAATGACCAAAAGATACACTGACCGATTGTGCTATCCCCTGCGCCACTGTGCTCCCCCTCAGTTCATAACTAGTGTCGCAGTTTTCGTCCCAGACCCTTGAAAGTGGCGTCAAATTGTGCAGTTTTATCGGGAATGGTGTGCTATGACTTTTATAAGGGGTCAAAAATCATATTGACTTAACATTGAGCCCAACGTTGACGCATTAAGTGTGAATTTCATAGAAATATGGGATTTAAAGGGCACCTATTTTACCCCTTTTTCAAGATTTAAGACAAGTCTTTTGTGTCTCCAGTCTGTAAAGTTTTAGCCCAAAACACCCATCAGATTATTTTAATATACCTTTCAGAATTTTGAAATTTTCAGCTCTGAGCACATTGTAGCTGTTTTTGTGGCTTGTGCCTTTAATGCTAGTTCTCCCCGCCCACCGTTCCCACGTGCCTGTCAGAGTCTCCGCATCAGCTGCATCAGATAAACAGCACAGTGACAGACATGAAGGAAAGCAGATCTCAAGTAACGTTTGTGAGAAATACTACAGTAAGAACTGTCCCAATGATTATTTGATCAATTTGTTGTGGAGTTAATTCAAGCCTTTCTGCAACGATGAGTCACACACAATGTTGTTACAAAGTTCACGCACACACACACACACACACAGCGCACACGTTTAATTTTGCACTGTTTTTGCACGGCAAATGAGACAGGATACACGTTAATATCATCAGCTGTATAGACATCCATTATAATACTGACATGCGGCTGTGGTTATGACTTACATCGATTTAACCGTCTTTATTACGAACATGCACTGATTTAAAAACATTTTAAACTTGTAAAACTCATTCTTGATCACGTGTGATGATGATTGATGATCACAGAGAGCTGAACAGATCTTTTAATCTGTTGCTTTGCGCACGTCCTGTCTTGTTGATATGATTATACGCGTTACTATGGAGACATGTTAATACGCGGCTGTTAATCAATTCGGTGGGCTAGGAAAACCGCACTCCTACGTCACGTTGCGGTCGGCCTCAAAATGGGAGGGATTTGGATCCTATTTTAACATCAGGAAATTTATAAAAAGAGACTTATTGTGTTTCTATCACTCCAATATGACTGTTGACACACTATACCTACACACAGTTCTGTCCAAACAGCTTACAAAAGATGATTTTACCAGGTGCCCTTTAAGACATCTGGAGAGGTTAACAGCCTTAGTAAAAACATACCCTGAAAGGGAGTAAAAGTTGTACCCCCGGGGCAGTAGGACGTCCCAAATTTTTACAATGACCTGACATTGCCCATTGACTCCAATTCATTACATTGACTCCCATTAAAATGTCACGCATCAATAACATTACATATCAGTGCCATGCAGACTTTGGGGTGGGCTTATTTGGCTCAGGCACCCAATCAGCTTCTTAATATGAGAATGAAGCTCTCAAGCCATGCCCCCAAACCATCTAAACGCCCTTAATAACTGCCTCATTGATTAAACATGGGATGGGATGGCCCATTGAAATACATTGATCCCATTGACTCCCATTATAAATGTCACCCATCAATAACATTATATGGCAATGTCATACAGACAAGGGGTGGGCTCATTTGACTCGTGCAACCAATAAGCATCTCAATATGATAATGAAGCTATTAAGCCATGCCCCCAAAATCATTTGGTCACACTTTATTTTGATGGTCCATTTGTTAAATTTAGGTTACATGCCAACTAATTCTCATTAGATTATAAGTAGACTGTTAGGTTAGGGTTGTGGTTAGGGTTCGTGTGAGTTGACATGTACTTGCAAAGTTTCTTATACTCTGTTCAATGTCTGTTTAGCAGCAGTATTAACAGATATTAAGCAGACAGTCTACTAATACTCAAATGGACCATCAAAATAAAGTGTTACCAACCATTTTAACACCTTTAGTAACTGATTCCATAGACTGCCATTACAATAGACCCAGATGCATATCTTTCCTTAGCACCTTGGATAAAAACATAGCTATTCTCTTCTTAACATATTGCTGCACAATTAATCGTATTATTATCACGATAAAGATATTTGTGGTCAACGATCAATAATTAAATATTGTCACGATTTTTACAGTATAAAGATCAAGCCGTTATTTTAATGGGCGGAGTTTACGGATTGTACCGCATCACAAGCATGAGGTGACTGCGTCTAGATTGCAAGTGTTTTTTCGAGGAATGCAATGTTGATCAGTCCAAACTTCCCAAGGTAACACAAAAAACCTCATTAACCACCTTAAAAACCATCACAAAGTGTCTGTCATCAGTGGTTTATTGAGCTCAGGAGAATTCTGCTTTGCATTTTTCTATGCATTACTAACATCACTAAACTGTTTTATTAATTAATCAAATATTCGCAGAGATTCAGCAGTTTTTTTTGACGCCTTTGCCAGTCATGTTGACCGAAGACCCTGTATCATATTGTTTTAATGTAAAAAAAAAAAAAAAAAAAGCCATTGTGGGCCTGTTCATGCAGGTATTCAGGTTCGTTTTCATCAATCTGACGCAACTTTTATTATTTACAAGAAAAGAAAATGTAATTAAAAGTTTCAGATCATTTAAACTCAATTTATAAAATTATAAATTATTTTATGCATTAAATAATGAAATGGGTAACTAATTTCCTTTATTTCCGATTAGATCATGCACTTTATTCTGTTTTACAGTTTTAATAGGTATATATGCTTTTTTAAATAACATTCGTTTAACAAATATTTTAGCTCATCGAAAGTAATAAAATTACCTGTATTTTGATTAAAAGCTTTATGTAAAAGATCAGGAATTGATGCGCACGCAAAAAAAAGCAATCATCCAACACATGCATTGCTCTCATGTCACGTTTTTGAGGATAAATTCGCGTCTGAGTGCTGCTTTGAATAGAATAAAATGACTAAAAACACATTAAAGACTATACACATAAAATAAAACATTCACAATCTTTTGGAAAAACACCAATTGACGGGCACTGCTTTCGGTTTTAAAAGAATCAAGCAGATTTAAAAAAATATATATAATTTACAGAAGATAAATGACAGGAATTTTGCAAAAGAAAAAGATGAAACATATCGGGACAGTTAAAAGAACATTCTACTTTAATATATTCTTTCGTCCCGTTGTTTATGAATGAGGAGGCGGAGAGAATGCGCTGTTTAGTTTCATCTCAAGGTATTTAAATAAAACTAACACCGAACTGCTCATCACGCACAAAAAGTTAAACTAAAATGCACAACTCTTGTTGGTTGCACCCGCGGGATGCACAATGAACCTAACACGCCATTCTTTTAATTCGATATTCATATGTGAACCAACCGCAGATGCTTTGTCATGTTGGTCGCGATAACCTGCTTTATAACTTATTAGTTTATAACAATAATTACACTTAGCTTTGCCATCGTTCTTCACCACATGTAGCCACTCTTTTGAGCACATCTTGCGGTCCATCTCTAAACAAATGTTTAGATTATTATTGAAGGTGCTCTCCAGCTGCGAAGTTCCCGGCAGAGTAGCGAGTGAAAAAAATGTGCATGCAGAAATTGGATAAGAGGAATCAAAATTTAAATTATATTACTAGTATCATATCCTTAGTATCAGTGGCGTAGCGCAAAATGCGGGGGGATTATTGACGGGGCCCCCTGGTGAAGAGCGGGGGGGGGGTTAACTACTTAAACAATTATTCAAAGTAATTTTTTTTTCATGCATAACTCTGCAGTCTTCATAAACAAGATAATTATATAACTTAAACTCAAAATAATCATTCATTTTTTTCGGCTTAGTACCTTTATTAATCCGGGTTCGCCACAGCTATCCAGCATATGTTTTACACAGCGGATGCCCTTCCAGCTGCAACCCATCACTGGGAAACAGGCGAACGTGCTCCCCACTACGACACCATGCAGCCCATACTCATAATAATCTTCCTCGTTAATTTATTTGACAAGGAACTTTGTATTGTAGTGGATAACATATTTCTAACGTTCAAGTACATCAAGGCACATTTTTACACCTGTAAACTTTGAAGTCAATTTTTTTGCCCTCCCATTAATTTAAAATAATGTTTTCCAAGTGATCTTTAACAAACCAAGGACATTTTCACAGTATTTCCTGTAAAAAAAGAAGTAATAATAATAAATAATAAGTCTTTTTCTTATAGTTTATTTCTTAAATAAAAGCAGTTTTTTAATTTTTAAAAATACAATTTTAAGGTCAGTATTATTAGCCTCCTTAAGAAATATTTACTGTATATTTTTGATTGTCTACACAACAAACCAGTTATACTATAACTTCACTAATTATTCTAACTTTCCTAGTTAACATAACCTAGTGAAGTTATTAAATTACACTTTAATCTGAATACAACTCTCTTGCAAAATAACTAGTAAAATATTTTGCACTGACTGTCACCATGGGAAAGATAAAAAAGGTAGTTATTAGAAATTAGATAGTTAAACTATTATGTTAAAAAAACGTGTTGTAAAAAATCATGCGTTGAAGACTCGTATGTCAGTACTGACATCTAAAATGAATGAAGGCAAAACCAAACGAGTAGATATTACTTTCAACGTGACTGAAAACTAAATTTGATCACTGTGTTACATCTGTTCTCCGGTGCTTGCCGACTGTTTGTAAATTCAAGACTGCATTTCCTAACGTAAAACTATGTACACTCAATTTCTGATTAATAATATGCAGAGCCGAGGACTTCCTATATTAAAAGGTTTAAAATCGCTATTGAAAACAAAAGTCTAATATAATCAACAGTGGATATTTTGATAGTGTTTCACAACATGAACATGACTGAAGTTGAATCTTTTTATTACCTGTGTCAATTTGGGGGTTAAATTCTGAATGCGGGAACTAATGCGAACAGCGCCGTTACAGAGAGAGCGTGCGTGAAGGCAGAGAGAGGGAGTCCGTGCGAAAGAGGCCCCAGTCATTTCTCCGCAGTTTGCCGCCAATGGCTGATATCACTTCTCCGTGATCTATGTCCGTGACGTTTTGACACAAAAATATCTGCGGGCCCGTCCGCTACGCCACTGCTTAGTATCTAATCCCCACCCAGTTTTATTACAAGTTGTGTTTTTTACATTTGCCGCTGTGAAGTTTAATAAGAATATATATATGTATATACACACACAAAGGAATAATCGTCATTATTAATCGTGATTAACATTTTGAGCAAAATAATCGTGATTACCATTTTTTCCTTTATCATGCAGCCCTATCTCAACATTTACAATAAAAACAGGAGTTTTAACCATCTTGATATAATATTTGCACCACCCTATCAACAGCAAAGCAGCATGCAGATAACATTATCAACCGCATAGCAACACACTGGCAACCACTCTCATTTTCTTATCAACATGCACAGTAAAGCTGGAGTTTTACCATCTTAATATATTACTTGCACCGCCCTGATAGCAACCACCTGAAATACCCTAGCAACAGCAAAGCAGCATCCAGATAACGTTTTCAACCGCATAGCAACACACTGGCAACCACTCTCATTTTCTTATCAACATGCACAGTAAAGCTGGAGTTTGAGAGCGAGGGAAGCCACAGATGCAGAAAACGACCTTTCACAGGGGTTTAACGAGATCGTGTCCTGTGAGACGCCGGCCAGTTCACAACCAACTCAAACAGCCACAGATTTTGCTTTGCTTTTTTTTTTTTATTATTTTACATCACGGTTGTACAAAAACACAGCCACTGGGCAAAAACACAAGCCTGCCTCAAAGTCAAAGACTGCTTTTATTTTTTTTTTGGTGTTTTTCAGGCTCTCCAATTCCCACTTTAATCAAGCCAATTCTTGCAGTTTGCAATAAGACACAAGAATAAAAAAGCATTGTGAGTTCAGAAAACATCTTCAATGACATTCAAATATCTTAACAATAAAAACTAAATCCTTCCTTGCTGTCGACAGAGGCGTATTCTTTTGTTTCTTTTGAAAGATTTCTGTTCCCATTTTACTACTCGTATGAATGCATTTGCATTTTAGGACCTGAAATCAGTGTGGCAGGCTGTAAAGTGTTTAATTCGCTGTTACTGCTACAGTACATATAGTTGAAGTCAGAATTATTAGCCCCCCTGTTTATTTTTTTCCCCAATTTCACATTTCTAAACATAATAGTTTTAATAACTCATTTCTAATAACTGATTTATTTTATCTTTTCCATGATGAGAGTAATTAATATTTGACTAGATATTTTTCAAGACACTGCTATACAGCTTAAAGTGACATTTAAAGGCTTAACTGGGTTAATTAGGTTAACTAGGCAAGGGTGCGTTTCCCAAACGACAACATAACTCGCGGCTGAACTATCATAGTACGATGCATCGTTTTGGAAAAGAACGATATAGTGATGAGTGTTTCCCAAAACCCTTAGTTTCTCTGTCGCAGATCCATCATTTGAACCACGTTAGTTATAACGTAAAACGCCCATAAAACGGGGTGGAGTAACAACTTCTTTAGAGAAGAACCCCATAATTTCTTTGTGCAAATTATATTGTTTTACACAAACACGCATTTAAAATAAAATCCAATATTAGTTTTGGTAAAAACATGCACTCGCTTTCCATATTAATTGAAATATATGTAAACGGCACATATAGAGCCTGTGTTTCCTTTACTAATATTGAGAATATTACATATTCTATTACATAAACATAAAATCACTTACAAAAGCTAACACCTATTCTAATCTCATATATAAATCAAATAAATAAATAAATGAATAATGAGGCTATTTATTAAGAAATTTTATTTAATATTTACTATTTATTAGAAAATGAAAAAAGTCCTATTTTAATAATAATATTAATGATGATGATGATGATGATGATGATTATTAAGTAGGATATTGTTTATTTATTTTTTGAAAAGTCTGCTTTTACAATTTGAGCACGTGCAAACCACTGCAGATATGCTCTAACCAGCAGGCCCATGTCATATACAGTACAGATACTTAATAAATAACCCACTATAAATTAAAAGCATAACGTATGCTATGTTTTTTGTTTTCACAAGCTTTGGAGACGCAACATACATTCCGCTTTTTAAAAAATAGTCACCTATAGCTTTTGTCATGTGACTGTGTTCAAAATGACATCAAAATTTTCAAAGTGCACTGCGAAGGGAGCACAAGTGTAAACATGAAGATTGCTAAAACTGAACTGTAAACATACTTTGAAAGCAAATTACACCTAAGAGATGACCTTAATGCTTTTTTATTTTAATAATTATAACTTTGAATGTTAGAATGTTCTAAATGAATAGGGCATAGGGGGGGATAAGTGGGAAATGAACACAGCCAGGGACTATGTTTTTAACTACAGCTCCAGAGGTGTCGTTTCAAGTGCTCGAGTTTGCGACGCAGTTTGCGAATGTTTGTTGGAGCGATGGATTTTGGAAACGGCAAATCAACAAACTATCTTTGTAACGACGGAACTTGCAACCTTAGTTGGCTAAGGAAGGTTTTGGGAAACGCACCCTAGTTTGGGTAATTAGGCAAGTTATTATATAACGATGGTTTGTTCTGTAGACTATTGAAAAAAAAATTAGCTTAAAGGGGGTAATAATATTGACCTTAAAATGGCTTTTAAAAAATTAAAAACTGCTTTTATTCTAGCCGAAATAAAACAAATAAGACTTTCTCCAGAAGATAAAATATTATCAGACATACTGTTAAAATTTCCCTGCTCTGTTAAACATCATTTGGAAAATATATTTAAAAAAAAATTTAATCAATAGGTGGCTAATAATTCTGACTTCAACTGTATATATACATTCATTCAAGCAAAGTCTTCTGGTGTTCAATAAGACATGGGTGTAGAAAAGCATTGTAAGTTAAGAAAACATGTTCAATAGCATTCAAGTATAACAAAACCCTTTCTTGCTGTCAACAAAAGACGTATTGTTTTGTTTCCTTTGAACGAGTTCTGGCTTCCTGACCTTCAGAAATTAAAATCTTCTGTCATTTTTCTACCTTAACCGATGTTCTGCCAAAACGGCATGAGCACAATCAGACAGACAGCAAAATTAATCTTCGTTGCCGTCTCTATTTATAATGATGTCAAAACACATTCAGCCGTGCAAAGCTGTGACAGTAGGAAACCACTGATCAAAACCCATACCAGCGCTTCATTTAAAACCAACAAAGCCGTGATCTTTTTACATTTACTCTATTATTTTTTTCCAGATTGACACTAATTGCGTCTAATGAGATCGCCTACTGTCCGTTTGTGACTCTATCAATTAACTTTGAGGGGAGAAATGCATGCAAAGCTTAACACTCCTACTCAGACACTCTCACATTTCCGACATTAGTCTGAATATTGATCGGCTTTTTCCAGCTTAATGAGGCACAGAGGTGACTCTCGCTGCCGGCTGGACACTACAGAGGTGTTAGGGACACGAAATTACTCCTGATTCACTCGGTGTTTCACAAAACACAAGCTGTTAGGCAGGAGCAGACAATGCAAACCACATCGGGCTGGATTAACGTCGAGAATTATACTTTTTTTTTTATTTTTTATTCCTTTTAGAAATGATTGCTCTTCAAAACAAGCCTGTAAGACATGATAATGGATATAAGCTACAGCAGACTAGTTTATTTGCTTGATTGGAAATTGATTGATTTTTTTAAAATAACCAGCATTAAAGGGGACCTATTATGCCACTTTTTACAAGACGTTAAATAAGTCTCTGATGTCCCTAGAGTGTCTATGTGAAGTTTCAGCTCAAAATACCACACAGATAATGTTTTATAACTCTTTGAAACGGACCCTTTTAGGCTTTGATCCTAATTGTGCCATTTTGGTGACTGTCGCTTTAAATTAAAATGAGATTGTGCTCTTTTTCAAAAGAGGGCGGAGTTACAGATGCTTATGAGTCAGCATAGGGGCAGATTAAAAAACAAGACTAACGTCCTATGCTAATGAGGCAGAGAGCATCACTATAATGGGCGGGGCTTTCACCCTCTGATGGCACGTACAGAGGGAGAATGTCAATCAAAGTGTTTCTGCAGACTGATTTTATCAAGTGTGATTTTAAACAAATAAAATGAATACGTTTTTACCAATAGAAGCTGCTTATATTCACATACTCTTGCCACACAACTGTGTTTAAACCCCTTATAAAAGTAATTTTGGAATAATAGGTCCCCTTTAAACTCTTTTGCATGATGCTCTTTTTTTATGTTTGGAAAAGAAATTAATACTTTTATTCGGCAAGTGTGCATTGATCAAAAGTGACAGCAAAAGCTTAGTATATACACTACCTGACAAAAGTCTTGTCGCCTATCCAAGTTTTAGGAACAACAAATAATAACTTGACTTCTAGTTGATCATCTGGTATCAGAAGTGGCTTATATGAAAGGCAAAGACTTCTAGATTACGCTTATTTTACCAAAATAAAATATGATCAAGCCTTGATTTTTAATGATATCATTATGACAGTAAGGTCTGACTTTGCTTAGACAAAAGTCTTGTCACTAAACAGAAATAATGTACAATATAGAATATAAAGTCATGCTGCAGTGGAAAAAGAATGAATATTGTGTATGGTCGCTGGTTCAAGCCTCGGCTGGGTCAGTTGGCGTTTCTGTGTGGAGTTTGCATGTTCTCCCTGCGTTCGCGTGGGTTTACTCCGGGTGCTCCGGTTTCCCCCACAGTCCAAAGACATGCGGTACAGGTGAATTGGGTAGGCTAAATTGTCCGTAGTGTATGAGTGTAAATGAGTGTGTATGGATGCTTCCCAGAGATGGGTTGCAGCTGGAAGGGCATCCGCTGCGTAAAACATATGCTGGATAAGTCGGCGGTTCATTCCGCTGTGGCGACCCCGGATTAATAAAGGGACTAAGCCGAAAAGAAAATGAATGAATGAGACTTCATTAAAAAAATAATAATAATAAATCCTACAGACATCAAACTAAATTTTTTAAGAAAGAGTTAAAAAAACTTTTTAAAGATATTTGTTGACTTGACTAAAAAGTGAATACACCGTTGGCCTAACATTATTAAGTAAATGAACTATGCGCATGATTAGAAAGATTAATCAACTAAAAGTTACAATGTGTTTATCACCTAAAGTCAACTCATCGCTTTTAAGGCAAGAAGTTTACTCACTACCTAAGTAAAGTAACTAGTCGCTTTTTATAGTGTATTTACATTCATACAGAGAAGTCATATGTTATGGATTAATTTCAGGATTTCACTTGGAAGATGGACAATTTTATTAGTTTTATTTTCACAAATCTTACTTAAAATTAAAGTCTTTTTACAAAGAAATTTTTTTTTATTATTATTGATTTTAATTCTGTAACAAAAACCCAGTGAACAGTACAGAATACTATATGAAATAGTATTTCAGAATGTACTTTCCCATCTCAATATTTAATATTATAAGAGAGTTTAATAAGGTAAGATACACCTTTTTTAAGGTAAGATACAATAAAATAAAAAAATTAAAAAAAGCAAAAATAAATTAATATTTTTAAATTTAGCTGAAATTACAGTTGAAACCAGAAGTTTACTCTAAAAAAGAAACATAACCATTTTTTTTTTAAATGTCTGATGGTAAATCATACTAAACGTTTACTATTTTAGGTCTGTTAGGATTACCTAAATCATTTACATTTGCTAAATGCCAGAATAATGAGAGATTTTTTTTTTTTTTTTTTTTGAGAATATTATTAATTTCTAGACAGTCAAAAGTTTACATACATTTCCTTGGTATTTTTTTTTAGCTTTGCTTTTAAACTGTATAACTTTGGTCAAATGTTTTGGATATCCTTCCACAAGCTTCTCACAATAGTTTGAAGGAATTTTGGCCCATTCCTCCTGACAGAATTGGTGTAACTGAGTCAGATTTGTTGGCTATCTTGCTCGCACAAGCTTTTTCAACTCTGCCCACAACTTTTCTATAGGATTGAGTTCAGGGCTTTGTGATGGCCACTCCAAAACATTCACTCTGTTGTCCTTAAAGCACATTTTAACTAATTTGGCAGAATGTTTAGGGTCATGGTTTGTTTGGAAGACCCATTTGTGGCCAAGTTTTAATTTCCTGGCTGATGTCTTGAGATGTTGCTTCAGTATTTCTACATAATGTTCTTTCTTCACGATGCCATCCATGCTGTGAAGTGGACCAGTCCCTCCGGCAGCAAAACAGCCCCTCAACATGATGCTGCCGCCCCCATACTTCACAGTTGGGATGGTGTTCCTAGGCTTGTAAGCTTTCCCCTTTGTCCTCCAAATGTAACACTGGTCATTATGGCCAAACAGTTCAATCTTAGCTCCATCAGACCACAGGACATGTCTCCAAACATTATTATTATTCCCAGTGTAATTTAGCAAATTGTAATCTGGCTTTTTTGTTGATTCTGGCTTGTTGATTTTCCCATGTTGTCACACAAGGAAGCAGTGTGTTTGAGGTTTTCCTTAAATACTATTCTACAGTTGTGCCTCCAATTAACTCAAATGTTGTCAATTAGCCAATCAAAAACTTCCAAAACCTTGACACCATCATTTGAGCTTTTTCAGAGGCATAATAATCTTATTGTATGTAAACTTGACTTTTAAGAAAAGTTATAACAATTTCTCCAAAAATATCTCCCTCATTATTCTGCTATTAAGCAAAACAAAAACAAATGTGATAATCCTAACTTACCTAAAAGAGAAAAAGTTTAGTCACATTAACATCTGACTTATTTTAAATGGTTATGTGCCTTTTTATACAGTTTATGTAGACTTCTGGTTTCAACTGTATATTTTAGTGTACTTATGTACATGTAATTTTTCAGGTTTTTTATTTTTAATAAATTTGCAATAATTTCAAAAAATCTTTTTTTACATTGTCATTATGGGGTATTGTGTGTAGAATGTTGAGGAAATCCATTAATTTAATCCATTTTGGAATATGGCTGTAATACTAAGGCTGTACATATTAAATCGATCAATTAAATATCAAATTACAGTCTTCTTTCCAAACCATTCCATTTTAAAACTGTCTATCAGCCTAACATGCGCTGATAAATCCTGCAGGGTACACAGTTAAACCTTGATTTCATGTTACCTCCAAAAAAAAACACATTTTCAACAGCAATGCCTTGTCGCATTATCTTCCTTCCGCTTTGTTTTGTGCATGTCAACATTCATTTCCTTCTGTCTAAATGCAACAGATGCAAAGGCGAGAGAAACTGAATCTCTTCCAGGCCTATCCAGACTCCCTGATAATAATAATAATGATAATAATAATAATAGGGTAAGTTCAGTGTGCGTTCAGTGTCTCTGATCTCGCCATCACAACATCAGCCGCGTCTGACCTTTGAGCCTCAGCGACGCACCGATGAGCTTTTCATGCAAACACAGCAGATGTTCAGAGCCTCATCCGGATGACTTTGAGCTTCGCCGCATGTCGTCCGATCTCTCCAGAGCTCAGTGTCTTCACTTATACATATTAAGAAGCCATCACTACTCAATGTGCACTGTTAGACTTTGCTGCAATTTTACAGTTATTTATTGCAATACACCCGGAAAAATACCACATATACTCACTGGCCACTTTATTAGGTACACCTTACTTGCACCAGGTTGGACCCCCTTTTGCCTTCATAACTGCATTTATCCTCCGTGGCATAGATTCACAAGGTACTGGAAATATTCCTCAGAGATTTTGCTCCATATTGACATGATAGCATCATGCAGTTGCTGCAGATTTGTCGGCTGCACATCCATGATGCGAATCTCCCGTTCCACCTCATCCCAAAGGTGCTCTACTGAATTGAGTTCTGGTGACTGTGGAGGCCATTTGAGTACAGTGAACTTATTGTCATGTTCAAGAAACCAGTCTGAGATGATTCACGCTTTATGACATGGTGCGTTATCCTGCTGGAAGTAGCCATCAGAAGATGGGTACACTGTGATCATAAAGGAAGGGACATGGTCAGCAACAATACTCAGGTAGGCTGTGGTGTTGATACAATGCTCATCTAGTACTAATGGGCCCAAAGTGTGCCAAGAAAATACCCCCAACACCATTTCCTCTCGGTTAGACTACTGCAACTCCTTGTACATTGGTCTACTTCAGTCAACACTCTCTCGGTTACATTTGGTTCAGAATGCAGCCGCCAGATTAATAACAGGAACTAAGAAAAGAGATCATATCTCCCCTGTCCTTGCCTCATTGCAATGGCTTCCTATAGTTCCTAGAGTTGATTTTAAAATCCTTCTTTTCACATTTAAAGCATTGCACAATTCTGCCCCGGTCTATGTCAGTGAACTTATTAGGCCATATACAGCTTGTAGATCGTTAAAGTCCCATGATCAGTTTCTTTTGTCTGTCCCTCGGTCTCACTGCAAATCAAAAGGTGATCAAGCTTTCTGTGTTGCGGCCCCAAGGCTCTGGAACAGTCTCCCTTTGAACATCAGGATTTCTCCATCATTGGATGCTTTTAAATCTGACTTGAAGACTTAATTTTACTTTCTTGCCTTCGTATGTGACATGCATGTTATTTCTTATCTGTATTTTACTATTACATATATATACATATATATTTCCTTTTCTTATATTTTTAACACAAGTTTTATTTTATTTTATTGTAAAGCACTTTAGATCAACTGCGGTTGTGTAAAATTGTGCTCTATAAATAAAGTTTGCCTTGCCTTGTCATTACACCACCAGGAGCAGCCTGAATTGTTGATACAAGGCAGGATGGATCCATGCTTTCATGTTGTTGATGCCAAATTCTGACTCTACCATCCAAATGTCACCGCAGAAATCGAGACTCATCAGACCAGGCAACGTTTCTCCAATCTTCTATTGTCCAATTTTGGTGAGCCTGTGTGAATTGTAGCCTCAGTTTCCTGTTCTTAGCTGACAGGAGTGGCACCCGGTGTGGTCTTCTGCTGCTGTAGCCCATCTGCCTCAAGGTTGGACGTGTTGTGTGTTCAGAGATGCTCTTCTGCAGACCTCGGTTGTAACGAGTGGTTATTTGATTTACTGTTGCCTTTCTATCAGCTCGAACCAGTCTGGCCATTCTCCTCTAACCTCTGGCATCAACAAGGCATTTGCGCCCACAGAACTGCCGCTCACTGGATAATTTCTCTTTTTCAGACCATTCTCTTTAAACCTTAGAGATGGTTGTGCGTGAAAATCCCAGTAGATCAGCAGTTTCTGAAACACTCAGACCAGCCCGTCTGGCACCAACAACCATGCCACATTCAAAGTCACTTAAATCACTTTTCTTCTCCATTCTGATGCTCGGTTTGAACTGCAGCAGATCGCCTTGGCCATGTCAACATGCCTAAATGCATTGAGTTGCTGCCATGTGATTGGCTGATTAGAAATTTGCGTTAACGAGCAGTTTAAAAGGTGTACCTAATAAAGTGGCCGGTGAGTGTATTTTAGAAATACAGTGAAACCGTGATATTTTATCCAAGGTTATGATAGCATCAGAATCTTATTCCGGTCCATGCCTAAATGTGATCGACAGGACTTCTGGATTTGGCCCCCAGTGAGAGACGCTGTGGAAGCGTTTGTTGTCTTCCAGCAAAGCGTGAATAAAATTGACAGCCAGATGATCCTCTGTAACATCAGTGAGAGACCCTGAGCTTCGCCAGACTGCCACACATATGGCTGTGCATCACACCATTTGATAAAACCACTCATTACCTCAAGAAGGAGAAGAAAGCTATTGTCTAGTTTTGTGTGGGAGATGTACATGCTGGGATCTCTTTCTTTTGTATGTTGTAGTGCTGTATTTATACCACAGAAACTGGTAATGTTATTTTGCTTTGGCTTTTTTAGGGTTAATTATTATCATCTCCTGATTGCAACAGAGAAATACTGGAAAATCTCTGTAGTCTGATGGCATTTCATGCCTTATAATCTTAAGATGTGAGCAAAATCGCCTGTTTTGTCATCACTTTAGATTTTACGCTAGAATCATTCAAACACTAGCTCTATAGTGACGTTGGTGAATAAGCAATGGTTTCTGCTGTTCTGACGTCAGCTGCAGATGTGAATGAATGGCGGAAGTAGTTCCTCAGAGTCTCAAAAAGACTCTCCGTGTTTGATTTTCTTTTTTATATACACGATTATGCTGTCGAACTGTTGTATAATTGTAATATCACACTCGTAGCAGTGCGATGTGGCTGTATATCATCACTGGTGATACACTGAGCCAATGCACGCCTCCCACCAGTGCCGATATACAGCCACATCGCACTGCTACTCACGTGATATTGCTGATGTAAACATTGTTTTTTGAGGACATGCACAGGTTCGTGCTGTTTAGCAACAATCTAAAAATTGATAAAAAACAAAAAAAATAAAGACTGGACAGTAGTGTTGTCACAATTTGATTGTTAAGTTTGACGTCACACGAAGCGGCTTCCGGCTCCAAGCACTATATCAAACTGTATGGGGAGACTAATCAAATGGTAATAATAAACGTTTACAGAAATATTAGCCCCCCTTTGAATTTTTTTTTCTTTTTTAAATATTTCTCAAATTATGTTTAACAGAACAAGGAAATTTTCACAGTATGTCTGATAATATTTTTTCTTCTGGAGAAAGTCTTATTTGTTTTATTTCGGCTAGAATAAAAGCAGTTTTTAATTTTTTAAAACCCATTTTAAGGTCAAAATTATTAGCCCCTTTAAAGGGCCACGAAACCCCCTGTCTCAGCAGGGTGTTTTCACACCTCTGTTTTGAAAAAAGTCAGGAAAGTTGGGCGTGTCCAGCTCTGGGAGTGTGGGAGTGTCGGGGGAGGGAAAGAGGATAAGATTTTGCATAGAAGGGAGTTAACATTTGGGCACGCGCTAAGTTTGACAGGAAAAACAAACACACAGAGGCTGATTTGATACGGCGAATAAGAGAAAAAAAATCCTCCGCATTTCTCTGTAACTTATGTACTCGGTAGGTAGCGTCAGAAAGCCGTGTGTGTATAGACTATCCTGTCACAAATTGCAGCGAAAATCCTGCACGACGGGAATAGTTTGTGTTTACATGTTTACACTCGGAGAGCAGCATTTAAACAAAGGGCAGTCCACTGCAAACACTTACCAAATCTGTAGACAGACAATCAAACTGGAGCTGTGTCTTTTTATTAAAAGTAGACGAGCGGCAAATCCGGATTTCACCATTTCCAGATGAGAAAAAGCTCTCGGGTAAAAATGTTCCTTACAAACGCGTTTCTGTCGAGTGTCGCGTGCACTTTAATCCACACGTGAGTCCAGCTGCTCTCTCACAAAGGGAAAATGAAAACAAAACCTTCGTTGCAACACACTAATAACACCTACGATTTTGTCTTGAAATTCTTGTTCTTTCACTTGTTTTGGCAACACAACGTGGCGTCTCTCTGCCGTCTGAACAGTGTAAACTGGTAAACAGTCTCCGGAGCTATCATGCATATTAATGAAGTTTCACGTCATACACAATAGAGCGCGCTGATTGGTTTGAAGCACGTCTTTCTCATGAATTAATACTGCACACTCAGATACGTCAGAACGTCCTAGAAAAGACAGACAGCCACTCTCCGGCTGGATTTACACGCAAGTATCACATGGTCGTGACGCAGCTTCAAAAATTCATTTCAAACCGGAAGAACGAATTTGCTCAAAATAACGCAAAAACAACCAATTTTCACTTTTTAGTGCAATATATGTGTCCTAATAGTGTTTATAGCAGCGTGGGACACATATATGACTGTCAACAGCTCAAAAAATGTGTTTTGGTGTTTCGTGACCCTTTAAGCTATATATTTTTTCAATAGTCTACAAAACAAACCATCATTATACAATAACTTGCCTAATTACCCTAACCTGCCTAGTTAACCTAATTAACCTAGTTAAGCCTTTAAATGTCTTGAAAAATATCTAGTAAAATATTATTTACTGTCATCATGGCAAAGATAAAATAAATCAGTTATTAGAGATGAGTTGAAAAATGTTTCTCTCCGTTAAACAGAAATTGGGGAAAAAAATAAACAGGGGGGCTAATAAATGAGGGGGTTGAATAATTCTGATTGCAACTGTATGTCCATGCCTAATATTCGATGGCCAGAAAGTGATAATGTTTTTTATGAATTGTTAAAACTTTGGTATTTGTGATGCAAAGCAAGTCAAGAGACAGTTGTGTACACTATGATTTTATATCAAATTCATTTTAATGTGTGATATGACAAACAAAAAATGGCCATAAATGAATATTTTCTCAATTTAAATTAGTAGCGGCTTGGACCCGGAAACAGTATTACATACGTCACCGATACGTCACGACTTAACAAGCGGATACTGGAATTCGGCACCAATCAGTACTGAAATTGTAAAAATGTCCATTTCCGCTAACATTTAAGCTCGTACTTAAACAAATGACTGGTCATTGTGTTTACATGCTCAGCAGAAATGACTGTGATTGGCCGTGTAGGTCATCAGTTCACCACTGTTCAACAAGTGCAAACACAGATACATGGACACTGGAGCGATTTAAAGCCACGAAGATCAAACATTACAGACAACACTACTGGACAGATGTGCGACCCAGTTAAGATTTTTTTGTCGCCACCTACTGGCAGTTTTAGGGTCATATTTATTAATCCAGGTCTAAACCAACCAAAGACCGGCCTAAACCAACCAAATCCAGCACCCCCAGCAAAGCATCCCATAATAATCAAAATGACAATGATTTGACAATTTGAGACTGATCCTGAAAGGACTTCAGAAGAATCTCTATTATTCATTAGCAGATGAAATCAGAGCGGCCTGCGGGTGGTCCGACAGTCCCACTCATCACAGAAACAGTCGATCCGCTGGGCTTCAGTGCGGCGGTCCCTCCACAACCTGTAGGCGACCCTCAGACTCACTGAGATTAAATCACAATTATTGGACTTCTTTGCCTAGTACTTATCACAGCCCTGCAGGGCCATGCAATAACCAGAGCCACAGCACAGACCCTTCGTAATCGGCAAAGCCGGCAGTGAAATTAATGGATACGCTCGCCTGCTTTTGCATAAAGAGAGGTAAATATTTAGGAATATCAGCTGAAAGGTAATGCAAGTCGAAGCATCCTAATGTACAGGCTTCAAAAAGACAGAAATGTGTTCGGTGACCGGCGCAGTGTTTATGTAGCATCAAAGCGTGAGGGTGAAGAGGGCAGAACGGCCATTTCTCCCCCGACGGAAAGCTCCGGTTCTCGGCTTTCTAGAACATTCCTCTTCAGGAACATGAGAGAAGGCATGCTGAGAGACGCAGGACACGCATTACTCCGTCATGAGCCAGACACTGAGGCATAATTGAACATGAAGGTGCTCATAGTGGAAATTTGACAACTGCATCTGGAGCTAATTTGAAAAAGAAATGTGCATTTGAAATCACTATGAAATCTAAATTGACAGCTCTGTTTGTATGGCAAATTATAGCATTGATTATAATTGGTTTATCTGTGCAAAGCATTGTTTTAGGAATGTCTTTGTAGTCTGTAATCAAATTAGCCTCCTCCTTCAATGATATATCATCTATGATTGGTGTTTACTGGCAAGAGGGCGGAGTCAAGCTGCCAATCATGCGAAATCCACCAATAGCAAACCATGCAAAACAACCACCAATAATTCATGAATATTTATACATTTATTGAGAGGCCATTTTACTCAAATTTATGTCACTATTGAGATGTAAATATTAAACTTTTTGAGTTTCATTCTGGCCTTTAGCTTCACAACACTTGTAATCTGCACTTCTGGCTTATTTAGGTTTGTGTCTAAATGTGTGCTGTGTGTGTATGTATATATATTTATATACAGTTGAAGTCAGAATTATTAGCCCACAGTTTCTGTTTAACGGAGAGCAGATTTGTTCAACACATTTCTAATCATAATAGTTTTAATAACTCATTTCTAATAACATTTATTTTATCTTTGCCATGATGACAGTAAATAATATTTGACTAGATATTTTTCAAGACACTTCTATACAGTTTAAAGTGACATTTAAAGGCTTAACTAGGTTAAGTAGGTTAACTAGGCAGGTTAGGGTAATTAGGCAAGTTATTGTATAACGGTTTGTTCTGTAGACTATTGAAAATATATAGCTTAAAGGGGCTAATAATATTGACCTTAAAATGGTTTATAAAAAATTAAAAACTGCTTTTATCCTAGCCGAAATAAAACAAATAAGACTTTCTCCAGAAGAAAAAATATTATCAGACATACTGTGAAAATTTCTTTGCTCTGTTAAATATCATTTGGGAAATATTAAAAAAAGAAAAAAAAAATCAAACGGGAGCTAATAATTCTGACTTCAACTACAGTGTATATATATATATATATATATATATATATATATATATATATATATATATATATATATATATATATATATATATATATATATATATATGTGTATATATATATATATATATGTATGTGTATATATACATATATATATTCAGTTATCCTAACCTAAATCTTGACATTTCCACAAAAACACCTATATCTTCTTATTTCCATCATAAATGTATGTATAACTATGAGGTGTAATTCATAATAATCCTAAATTAAACCACACATATGCTTATCTTTTTTTTATAAATAAAAAAATGCTCACCACCAGTTCCCATATCTTATTCAAGTTTGTTTTTGAGCAGACTTGCATGGAAAGAGAAATTCTGCTTTATAATCAAACTATTTTTTGCTTCAGTCAATACAAGACAACAGGACTAACCTTTTCATGTTGCCCATCATGCATAAATCATTCTGACAGCTGGGAGACGATGCAGAAATCTCCGGAACACACACACACACATATAGCTGATCAATGCATTACATCAGTATGCACCAACAACACCACTACTAAATACAACCAATCAATCTCTCATATATCGAAGATCGCAAACTGAACGCCGCGTTATATATCTGTGAAGTTATCAGAAGCAACCTGTAGACTCCGTTGAGCGCACGCATCTGCCTCTCGAAGTTTGCGAGCGGAAAATGCACATTTCCACGGTGTGTGCGATGCATAACGATCGCATGCTCAATACAGTCTAGCAGCTGCACGACTGAATGCACACTCACCTCAAGCGGCGTGTCGATGAACGCGAAAACTCGATCCGGAGGTGTTTGGGTAGATGGACGCGCCGCGCGTCTCCGCTTCATCGCTTCAGACTCTCCAGTCATCGCTGTGGAAACAGATTCAGCGAGTCAAGTGCAGTTGTGTGTTTCTCACACACATCTGAGCGGAAGGGACCTCAGGACAGCAGTATTTTACTCTCAGAGGAGGTGACAGTGAGTGAGTCATGGCTCCTCGCGCTCCGCCGCGCCGCCTTTTTTACGCACAAACTTTGGTGCCGCTGCGCTCCGGGCTCGTGGATGTGGACGTGGCTATTGGCCAGCGATGGCACATCATCTAAAACGAGAGTGAATCAGCTGCTGACGCGATTTCTGGTTAAAATAGCCCTCCGACGTCTAGTGAGTGGAAATAGACATGAGAAGGGTGGTCACCCAAAAAGCGTGTTTGTGTAAACTTCACACGGTTCTTGAACTGTGGACCCGAGCGACAAACACAACACTCACTTGTTTGAGTCTTGTTTAATCCAAAATAAGTTCGAGCTTATTTTACTTCAGTAAAGTTTGCTTGTCATATCAGCATCTGATATTTCAGTTTGATTAACATGATACGATAAATATCACGTCGAGATATATACAGTTGAAGTCAGAATTATTAGCCCCCCCTGCTTATTTTTTCCCCCAATTTCTGTTTAACAGAGAGAGAGAACAATTCAACACATTTCTAAACCTTATAGTTTTAATAACTCATCTCTAATAACTGATTTATTTTATCTTTGCCATGATGACAGTAAATAATATTTTGCTAGATATTTTTCAAGACACTTCTATACAGCTTAAAGTGACATTTAAAGGCTTAACTAGTTTAATTAGGTTAACTAGGCAGGTTAGGGTAATTAGGCAAGATATTGTATAAGTATGGTTTGTTCTGTAGACTAAAAAAATAGTTTAATGAGGCTAATAATTTTGACCTTAAAATGGTTATTAAACTGCTTTTATTCTAGCTGAAATAAAAAAAATAAGGCTTTCTCCAGAAGAAAAAATATAATCAGACATACTGTGAAAATTTCCTTGCTCTGTTAAACATAATTTGGGAAATATTTAAAGAAGAAAACAAATTCAAACGGGGGCTAATAATTCTGACTTCAGCTGTATATATATATAAGAGAGACATCTGTAAAAGTGCTTTCACAATCTGTATATGATTGTTGATTGGTTTACTAAAATAGTCATAACGGTAATTTTTTACAATACATGAATAACGATGTATTAATATGTAAACTAAACATTACTTTATTATGAACTAACGATGAAATAAAGTGTGTGGTAATCATGAACTAACTTTAACTACAACATGATTCACAAGAGTTCATGCGTGAATAACGGCTACCTTAATTACTTGTTAGTACATGTTGTTAACTAATGTATTAGTTAACATTTAAATTTAAGCTAAATGTAACCAACATGAACTCATGAGCTGTTAATGTATAATTTTGTCATGACTTTACTTGGAGGGGCACATCACCATTAACTCATCCTTAACTGCTCATGAACTCCTGTGTTTAAACTCTTCATGTTGATGTTGACAGAGCACTTTTCTATTGTTATTCAGTGTAAATGCACAAGTTGGACGTGCATAAAGAGTTCAAGAGTAAGGATGAGTTAATGATGATGTGCCCCTCCAAGTAAAGTCATTAATTATATATTAACAGCTCATGAGTTCATGATGGTTAAATTAAGCATAAACTAATGTGGTAATTATTACATTAATTAAACAATCATGTACTAACAAGTGATTAAGGTAGCCGTTGTTCACACATGAATTCATGTGACTCATGGTGTAGTTACATTTAGTTCATGATTAGCACATTAACTCATCATTAGTCCATAATAATGTTTAGTTTTCATATTAACACATCATTATTCATGTACTATTATTGTAAAGTGCTATACCGTCATAACTCAATATATTTTCTATGTAAAATGAATATAGCTTCTGTTTAACCGAAGGTAATCTCAACATTTATTTTATCTAAGAAAAAAGATATTAGTGTGTCATGCTTTCAGTGGTTTAATAGTAGGTGTACATGTTCGTACTGGATTTACTTATGAACAGAATTCAGATGTGTTAGGTATGAATGAAAAGCCTAAAGATGATTTATGAACGTTTTTAAACTGCAGAAACAAACATTCATATGCAGATTTAATTTTGCAAATATATCTCTTAAATATAACTGGATTAACCTCAATTTTGGGCTAATTTTGGGTTTTAATAACATTTCAGCCTCCTATGAATGTTCGCAGAATGTTTCAAACGTTATTACAACATTGCATCCACATTATATTAATGTTGTAAGAACTTTATCATAACCTTCTCAGTAAGGTGTAAAAACATTACTGTGAAAGGTACTTAGAAAGTTGAAAAACTTCCAGCATTCATAGACAATGTATTAACATTATTTTTGGGTTATAATCAAGTTATTAAAAGGTTTTCATAATGTTTCAGTCTCATGTTATAGTAATATATTTTTAAAATCCATTAGCATCCCTAACATTCTCCATAAATTATAAAAACGTTATTGTGGAAGGTTCCTAAGGTTTAAAAAAAACATGCAGTTGTTTTATTGACAGGTTTTTTAGTTTGTTTTAATAACGTTATTCAACTTGTTTTCATTATGTTTTGTTTACATTGACGCTGTTTAAAATGCTATTAGAACTTTCCATCCGCGTTTATTAATGTTCTAAGAGCGTTTGTCTATCACAGTTACAAGAATGTTCCAAAAACATTATTTTAATAAGTTATGTGCTAAAATTTACACAACTTTTAAGGAAAATCAAACTTTTTTTGTGTCTAATAGACGTCTAAACATCGACAGCTTGACTGAAACATGTCTTCATGTTTAAAAACATCCCGCTGTTTTATTAACAGTTTGTTTGTTTGTTTTTTTTCATAACGTTTCAGTCTCACGTTAATGTTAACATTGTTAAAAACATTGTTAGAACTTTCCATCCACGTTATATTAATGTTCTAAAAACGTTTATCAATGTTACAAAAATCTTCCTAAAACATTATTATAATAAGTTTTGCACTAACATTTACATAACCTTTAAGGAACATCAAGCATGTTTTGTGTTTAATAGATGTCTAAACATCGATGGCTTGACTAAAACTAGTCTAAATGTTTAAAAACATCCAGGTGTTTTATCAACAGTTTTTTTTTGTTTTGTTTTAATTGTGTTATTTAAAACGTTTTCATAACGTTTCAGTCACACTTTGTTCATGTTAATGTTGTTTAAAACGCTTTTAGAACTTTACATCGAAGTTATATTAATGTTCTATAGACGTTTGTCTGTCAACGTTACAAGAATGTTCCAAAAACATTATTTTAGTAAGTTATGTGCTAACATTTACACAACTTTTAAGGAACATCAAGCATTTTTTGTGTCTAATAGACGTCTAAACATTGATGGCTCAACTAAAACTAGTCTAAATGTTTAAAAACGTCCAAAAACGTTTTATTAACAGTTTTTTTTGTTTGTTTTCATAATGTTTCAGTCTCACGTTATGTTAATGTTAACATTGTTTAGAACATCATTAACACTTCCATCCACGTTATATTAATGTTCTAAGAATGTTTGTCTATCAACATTACAAAAATGTTGCAAAAACATTATTGTAATGTTATGCGCTAACATTTACACAACCTTTTAGGAAAATCAAACTTTTTTGTGTCTAATAGACGTCTGAACATCGACGGCTTGACAGAAACAAGTCTTCATGTTTAAAAATAACCGGCTGTTTTATTAACTGTTTTTTGTTTGTTTTCTTTCATAACGTTTCAGTCTCACGTTAATGTTAACATTGTTTAAAACATTGTTAGAACTTTCCATCCACGTTATATTAATGTTCTAAAAACGTTTATCAATGTTACAAAAATCTTCCTAAAACATTATCATAATAAGTTTTGCTCTAACATTTACACAACCTTTAATGAAAATCAAGCATGTTTTGTGTCTAATAGACGTCTAAACATTGATGGCTCAACTAAAACTAGTCTAAATGTTTAAAAACGTCCAAAAACGTTTTATTAACAGTTTTTTTTGTTTGTTTTCATAACGTTTCAGTCTCACGTTATGTTAATGTTAACATCGTTTAGAACATCATTAACACTTCCATCCACGTTATATTAATGTTCTAAGAATGTTTGTCTATCAACATTACAAAAATGTTGCAAAAACATTATTGTAATGTTATGCGCTAACATTTACACAACCTTTTAGGAAAATCAAACTTTTTTGTGTCTAATAGACGTCTGAACATCGACGGCTTGACAGAAACAAGTCTTCATGTTTAAAAATAACCGGCTGTTTTATTAACTGTTTTTTGTTTGTTTTCTTTCATAACGTTTCAGTCTCACGTTAATGTTAACATTGTTTAAAACATTGTTAGAACTTTCCATCCACGTTATATTAATGTTCTAAGAACGTTTATCAATGTTACAAAAATCTTCCTAAAACATTATCATAATAAGTTTTGCACTAACATTTACATAACCTTTAAGGAACATCAAGCATGTTTTGTGTTTAATAGATGTCTAAACATCGATGGCTCAACTAAAACTAGTCTAAGGCCCAGTTTCACAAACAGAGCTTAGCTTAAGCCAGGACTAGACCTTAGTTAAATTAGGCTATTTAAGCCACACTTATCAAAACAGCCATTGAAAAATACATTACTGGTGTGCACCTGTAGACAAAAAAATGAAACTGACATATTTTAAGACATCTCACTGCAAGTTATTTTCAGTTGAGACAGCTCAAACAAGCAATTTAATCCAAGACTAGCCTTAAACCTTGTTTGTGAAACCGGGGGTAAATGTTTAAAAACATCCAGGTGTTTTATCAACAGTTATTTTTTGTTTGTTTTAATTGTGTTATTTAAAACGTTTTCATAACGTTTCAGTCATACTTTGTTAATGTTAATGTTGTTTAAAGTGCTTTTAGAACTTTACATCTAAGTTATATTAATGTTCTATAGACGTTTGTCTGTCAACGTTACAAGAATGTTCCAAATACATTATTTTAATAAGTTATGTGCTAACATTTACACAACTTTTAAGGAACATCAAGCATTTTGTGTCTAATAGACGTCTAAACATCGACAGCTTGACTGAAACATGTCTTAATGTTTAAAAACATCCAGCTGTTTTATCAACATTTTTTTAGCTTTCGTAACGTTTCTGTGGCACGTTATGTTAATGTTAACATTGATTAGAACATTATTAGAACTTTCCATCCACTTTATATTAATGTTCTAAGGACATTTGTCTATCAATGTTACAAAAACATTATTTTAATAAGTTATGCGCTAACATTTATACAACTTTTAATGAAAATCAAGCATGTTTTGTGTCTAATAGACGTCTAAACATCGATGGCTCAACTAAAACTAGTCTAAATGTTTAAAAACATCCTGGTGTTTTATTAACAGTTTTTTTTGTTTGTTTTTATAACGTTTCAGTCTCACGTTATGTTAATGTTAACATCGTTTAGAACATTATTAACACTTTCCATCCACGTTATATTATTGTTCTAAGAATGTTTGTCTATCAACATTACAAAAATGTTGCAAAAACGTTATTGTAATGTTATGCGCTAACATTTACATAACCTTTAAGGAACATCAAACTTTTTTGTGTCTAATAGACGTCTGAACATCGACGGCTTGACAGAAACAAGTCTTCATGTTTAAAAATAACCGGCTGTTTTATTAACTGTTTTTTTGTTTGTTTTCTTTCATAACGTTTCAGTCTCACGTTAATGTTAACATTGTTTAAAACATTGTTAGAACTTTCCATCCACGTTATATTAATGTTCTAAAAACGTTTATCAATGTTACAAAAATCTTCCTAAAACATTATCATAATAAGTTTTGCTCTAACATTTACACAACCTTTAATGAAAATCAAGCATGTTTTGTGTCTAATAGACGTCTAAACATCGATGGCTTAACTAAAACTAGTCTAAATGTTTAAAAACATCCAGGTGTTTTATCAACAGTTTTTTTGTTTGTTTTAATTGAAACGTTATGAAAACGTTTTAAATAACACAGTCACACTTTGTTCATGTTAATGTTGTTTAAAACGCTTTTAGAACTTTACATCCAAGTTATATTAATGTTCTATAGACGTTTGTCTGTCAACGTTACAAGAATGTTCCAAAAACATTATTTTAATAAGTTATGCGCTAACATTTACACAACTTTTAAGGAACATCAAGCATTTTTTGTGTCTAATAGACCTCTAAACATCGACAGCTTGACTGAAACATGTCTTAATGTTTAAAAACATCCAGCTGTTTTATCAACAGTTTTTTTAGCTTTCATAACGTTTCTGTCGCACGTTATGTTAATGTTAACATTGATTAGAACATTATTAGAACTTTCCATCCACTTTATATTAATGTTCTAAGGACATTTGTCTATCAATGTTACAAAAACATTATTTTAATAAGTTATGCGCTAACATTTATACAACTTTTAATGAAAATCAAGCATGTTTTGTGTCTAATAGACCTCTAAACATCGATGGCTCAACTAAAACTAGTCTAAATGTTTAAAAACTTCCAGGTGTTTTATCAACAGTTTTTTGTTTGTTTACATTCATAACGATTCAGTCTCACGTTATGTTAATGTTAACATTGTTTAGAACATTATTAACACTTTCCATCCACGTTATATTAATGTTCTAAGAATGTTTGTCTATCAACATTACAAAAATGTTGCAAAAACATTATTGTAATGTTATGCGCTAACATTTACACAACCTTTTAGGAAAATCAAACTTTTTTGTGTCTAATAGACGTCTAAACATCGATGGCTCAACTAAAACTAAATGTTTAAAACTAAAGTCTAAATGTTTAAAAACATCCAGGTGTTTTATTAACAGTTTTTTTTGTTTGTTTTCATAACATTTCAGTCTCATGTTATGTTAACATTGTTTAAAACATTGTTAGAACTTTCCATCCACGTTATATTAATGTTCTAAGAGCGTTATGCACTAACATATATGCAACTTTAAAGGAAAATCAAGCATTTTTGGTGTCTGATATACGTATAAACATCGACAGCTTGAGTAAAACCAGTCTAAATTTGACATCTATGAATAGCTCAAATCTAGTCATCAAATAAACAGGAATGAATGGCTACATGTGAAGTTTGTCTGATCTGTGTATTTGATGACTGTAGTCTAGTTTTGGCATGCTAAATATTAAATGTCTATTGGATTTTTGCTGACATCCCAAATTTAGTCTTGTTTTAGCCAAGACGTCTATATTTAGATGTCTATTAGATGTCTATTAAACATAAAGCTGCTCGGCAGGATGTTGGCTGCGTTTAGTGATAACATGCATTGTGTTTGAAAGCCTAATATAAACAGCACGTCTACAATCAGAATGTGAGGTGGAATGTAAAGTGAAAACAAACAATGGTACAAGGTCAGTTTCGGGGGGCAAAAGACAACAAACATACAACAATAGGCATTATTTTAGTAGTAGGCTACATTGTGTCCCATCACATCAGCTTACTACAGGAAACTTACTACAGGAAACAAACGGATTTTAACTGAAGAGATTTGACAAGGCATATAAATAGATAATACGGCAGAAAATAAACACTAAGGCATACACTGCCTGGCCACTTTATTAGGTACACCTTACTAGAACCGGGTTGGACCCTTTTTGCCTTCAGAACTGCCTTTATCCTTTGTGGCATAGATTCAACAAGGTACTGGAAATATTCCTCAGAGATTTTGCTCCATATTGACATGATAGCATCAAGCAGTTGCTGCAAATTTGTCGACTGCACATCCATGATGCGAATCACCCATTCCACCACATCCCAAAGGTGCTCTATTGGGTTGAGTTCTGGTGACTGTGGAGGCCATTTAAGTACAGTGAACTCATTGTCATGTTCAAGAAACCAGTCTGAGATGATTCGCGCTTTATGACATGGCGCGTTATCCTGCTGGAAGTAGCCATCAGAAGATGAATACACTGTGGTCATAAAGGGATGGACATGGTTAGCAACAATACTCACGTAGGCTGTGGCGTTGACACTAGGCCTGTCACAATATCTATTTTTTGTGGTACAATATATAGCACCAAATTTATTGCGATAAACGATATTATTGTAATTTTAAGACCATTTGAACACTATAATGGCATCATAATGCAAGTACCCTCTTTCAAAGAACACATAATATTTTATTCTTAAAAATATTTCATTTAATTATAGTCATTTCAACAATTTAATATTTAGGCATTGGAATCAGAATGTGAAATATACATATCCTAAACAAATAAATAACAACAATAAATGTTAACAAAAAGGTGCAAGAACTAGAGACAAAAGGAACAGATTTCAGTTTTAGTTGTCAGGCACCCCCTATATATACTACAGTAATTTATAGTAAATACTATAGTGTTTTTTAACCATACCAACACTGACACCTGCAATAGAGATAGAGATGTTGCGCAATCAGCTAAAATGTGGTAAGAATTGTTTTTTATGTGTGGGCGATATATATTGCATCACCAAAAATTATTGAGGACATGTCCACGTGTTGTGCGATAAGTCGATATATTGATTATTGTGACAGGCCTAGTTGACACCATGCTCAATTGGTACTAATGGTCTCAAAGTGTGTCAAGAGAATATCCCCCACACCATTACAACCACCACCACCAGCCTAAACTGTTGATACAAGGTAGGATGGATCCATGCTTTCATGTTGTTGATGCCAAATTCTGACCCTACCATCCGAATGTCACAGCAGAAATCGAGACTCATCAGACCAGGCAATGTTTTTCCAATCTTCTATTGTCCAGTTTTGGTGAGCCTGTGTGAATCGTAGCCTCAGTTTCCTGTTCTTAGCTGACAGGAGTGGCACCCTGTGTGGTCTTCTGCTGTAGCCCATCTGCCTCAAGGTTGGTTGTGTTGTGCGTTCAAAGATGCTTCTCTGCAGACCTCAGTTGTAACGAGTGCTTATTTGAGTTACTGTTGCCTTTCTATCAGCTCAAACCAGTCTGGCCATTCTCCTCGCACCTCTGGCATCAACAAGGCATTTGCGCCCACAGAACTGCCACCCACTGCATATTTTCTCTATTTCAGACAATTCTCTGTAAACCCTAGAGATGGTTGTGCGTGAAAATCCCAGTAGATCAGCAGATTCTGAAATACTCAGACCAGCCCGTCTGACACCAACAACCATGCCACATTCAAAGTCACTTAAATCACCTTTCTTCTCCATTCTGATGCAGCAGATCATTTTGACCATGTCTACATGCCTAAATGCATTGAGTTGCTGCCATTTGATTGGCTGATTAGAAATTTGCATTAACATGCAGCTGCACAGGTGTACCTAATAATGTGGCCGGGGAGTGTATAAAGCACACTATTGAGGATCTGGTGCTTGTTTTAATAGTTTTGCATCCCAAATGATGTTTTTGAGGTGATGCTGTTGTGGAATGTAATTAATTAAATGCCTCATTCATAATTAGATCAAAAGAAATGGTAATAAAATTCAATAAAAGCCAGCCGTAAGAGAATTTAGTTAATTGTTTTGTGTATGGGCTTTTTTTAACAGCACTAAACACACCAAATCAGCATTACAAAGACTAAAGCCTGAGCAAACAAAATACTTTTAAGGGAGACAATTGGAACTGACAAGGATTAGGAAGAAACCAACACAAAGTGACTCTGACTGGCATATTTAATCTAATTTACACTAGTTAAATCTTATCTTTGGGTTTGTTCGTGTTGTTATCTCTCTGTCAGCTGGGTGTGAGGTGTCACTACATTAATTATAACCATTTCTAATTCTAAAGTTTTTATTGTATAGGACTCTTTTCGATCAATATTTCAAGGAAAGCATCCTAAAAACCATAAATATTTGATGTCTGTTACATAATTTAAGGGTCTTCCAAGTATATCTTGCACTTTCAGGAGCATTCCCGACATAAAGCTTGCGGTTATGGTGGGATATGCATATATCTAAAAATAGATTGCATTACTCATACAAAACATCATGCTTGAATGCTTTATTTAAAGTTCATTCATTCATTTTTTTTCAGTTTAGTCCCTTTATTAATCTGGGGTCGCCACAGCGGAATGAATCGCCAATTTATCCAGCATATGTTTTACGCAGCGGATCCCCTTCGAGCCGCAGCCCATCACTGGGAAACATCCATACACTCTCATTCACACTCATACACTACGAACAATTTAGCTTACCCAATTCACCTATAGCGCATGTGTTTGGACTTGTGGGGGAAACCGGAGCACCCGGAGGAAGCCCACGCCTACACTGGGAGAACATGCAAACGCCACACAGAAATGCCAGCTGACCCAGCCGGGGCTCGAACCAGCGACCTTCTTGCTGTGAGGCGATTGTGCTACCCATTGCGCCACCATGACGCCTAATTTTTTAAAAATTATTATTATTATTGGGAGATCAAGATGAGAAATAATTATAATGATATTGTTAATAATAACAAAAACAACCAAGAAATAAATCATTTTCATTTTTAATATTAATTTCTTTTTTTTTTTTTGCATAAATATGATGCCAAAGTCAACCACATCGCCACACAAAACACATATTGCAATAGTGATAATGATGATTTCTGTAGTAAAACCTCTAATAGATTGATGGAAATATTTTACAGACTTCCGTTAGCAATGCTAGTTGCTTAGAATTCATTATGAACTCCTTAAGACTCATCTTTTTAGTAAAGCATTTAATTTGTGACTTACCACTGTCATTTTTATTGCAATTTGCTTATTTGCTTTTTTACTGATTATTGTGGTGTGATTTATTACTGTGATTTTATGCACGTTTGTTATTTTGTATGTATACAGTGTAGCGCTTTGAGTTTAAGAAAAGAGCATCGTAAAAAAAAAATACTATTATTATAATTATTACCATAGACGTTGCATATTTGTGAATTAGTTATTTTTTTTCTTCCTTTGTAATAGTCTATTTTTTTATATATTTATAATTTTGTTGTAGATATACAAAGACGAAAAGACTTAGGTGACTCTTCTGCTTTTCATTTTTTTAAATTATATCAAATTTATTGATGTGATATTAGATAAAGAGGCATTGAAATGCATTTTTTTCTATATTTTATAAATATATAAATTGGCTGACTGAAAACAATGGAAATAGTTATTTTGTACTTTTGTCAATTAAATAAAAGTTAAATACAATCAGCAAATAGCATATTCTTGATTTTATTGCATAAACACTTTTTTGAAATTCTTGTTATAATCGTAATAATAATAATAATTATAATAATAATAATAATAATAATTATTATTATTATTATTATTCATTCATTCATTCATTCATTTTCTTGTCGGCTTTGTCCCTTGCGGGGTCGCCACAGCGGAATGAACCGCCAACTTATCCAGCACGATTTTACGCAGCGGATGCCCTTCCAGCCGCAACCCATCTCTGGGAACTTCCACACACACATTCACACTCATACACTATGGACAATTTAGCTTACCCAATTCACCTGTACTGCATGTCTTTGGACTGTGGGGGAAACCGGAGCACCCGGAGGAAACCCACGCAAACCCAGGGAGAACATGCAAACTCCACACAGAAACGCCAACTGACCCAGCCCAGCCGAGGTTCGAACCTGCGACCCAGCGACGTTCTTGCTGTGAGGCAACAGCACTACCTACTGCGCCACTGGGTTGCCCTCATTATTATTATTATTATTATTATTATTATTATTATTATTATTATTGTTGTTGTTGTTATTATTATTATTATTATATTATTATTATTATTATTATTATTATTATTATTATTATTATTATTGGGAGATCAAGATGAGAAATAATAATAATGATATTGTAAGTATTAACAAAAACAACCAATAAATAATTTTCACTTTTAATAATAATTACTTTTATTTTTAGCATAAATATAATAACAAAGTCAACCACCTCGTCACAAAAAACACGTATAGCGATAGCGATAATGATAATATAGCAATAGCGATAATGTTTTCGTAGTAAAACCTCTAATAGACTGATGGAAATCTTTTACCTGCTTCTGTTAGCAATGCCTTTTGCTTCAAATTCATTATGAAACTCCTTAAGACTCATCTTTTTAGTAAAGCATTTAAGTTGTGATTTACCACTGTCATTTTTAATGCTTTTTTTACTGATTATTGTGATGTGATTCCTTTGTAATAGTCTATTTTTATTATATTTATAAAAAGGTTTGTAGATACACAAAGCTTATAAATACAAAACGACTTAGTTGACTCCTCTGCTTTAATTTTTTTTTAAATTATATAAAATTTATTGATATGATATTAGATAAAGAGGCATTGAAATGCATTTTTTTTCTATATTTTAAAAATATATAAATTGGCTGACTGACAAAAGTACAAAATAACTATTTCCAATGTTTTCAATTAAATAAAAGTTAAATACAATCAGCAAATTGCATATTGTTGATTTTATTGCATAAACACTTTTTTGAAATTCTTGTTATAATCGTAATAATAATAATAATAATAATAATAATTATTATTATTATTGTTGTTGTTATTATTATTATTATTATTATTATTATTATTGGGAGATCAAGATAAGAATTAATAATATTGTAAATATTAACAAAAACAACCAATAAATAATTTTCATTTTTAATAATAATTACTTTTATTTTTAGCATAAATATAATAACAAAGTCAACCACCTCGTCACAAAAAACACGTATAGCGATAGCGATAATGATAATATAGCAATAGCGATAATGTTTTTGTAGTAAAACCTCTAATAGACTGATGGAAATCTTTTACCTGCTTCTGTTAGCAATGCCTTTTGCTTCGAATTCATTATGAAACTCCTTAAGACTCATCTTTTTAGTAAAGCATTTAAGTTGTGATTTACCACTGTCATTTTTAATGCAATTTTCTTTTTTTACTGATTATTGTGATGTCATTCCTTTGTAATAGTCTATTTTTATTATATTTATAAAAAGATTTGTAGATACACAAAGCTTATACATACAAAACGACTTAGTTGACTCCTCTGCTTTAATTTTTTTTTAAATTATATAAAATTTATTGATATGATATTAGATTAAGAGGCATTGAAATGCATTTTTTTTCTATATTTTAAAAATATATAAATTGGCTGACTGACAAAAGTACAAAATAACTATTTCCAATGTTTTCAATTAAATAAAAGTTAAATACAATCAGCAAATTGCATATTGTTGATTTTATTGCATAAACACTTTTTTGAAATTCTTGTTATAATCGTAATAATAATAATAATAATTATTATTATTATTGTTATTATTATTATTATTATTATTATTATTATTATTATTATTATTATTATTATTGTTGTTGTTGTTGTTATTATTATTATTATTATATTATTATTATTATTATTATTATTATTATTATTATTATTATTATTATTATTATTATTATTGGGAGATCAAGATGAGAAATAATAATAATGATATTGTAAATATTAACAAAAACAACCAATAAATAATTTTCACTTTTAATAATAATTACTTTTATTTTTAACATAAATATAATAACAAAGTCAACCACCTCGCCACAAAAAACACGTATAGCGATAGCGATAATGATAATATAGCAATAGCGATAATGTTTTCGTAGTAAAACCTCTAATAGACTGATGGAAATCTTTTACCTGCTTCTGTTAGCAATGCCTTTTGCTTCGAATTCCTTATGAAACTCCTTAAGACTCATCTTTTTAGTAAAGCATTTAAGTTGTGATTTACCACTGTCATTTTAATGCTTTTTTTACTGATTATTGTGATGTGATTTAATACTGTAATTTTATGCAAGTTTGTTATTTTGCTGGTATACAGTGTAGCGCTTTGAGTTTAAGAAAAGTGCATCCTAAATAAAATGTATTATTATTATTAATAATAGCAGAATTGTGAATTAGTTATTTTTTTCTTCCTTTGTAATAGTGTATTTTTATATATTAAATATATTGATAAAAAAAATTGTAGATACAAAGCTTATGCATACAAAAAATGTGACTTTCATCCCATCCCAAACCCCATCCCAGGCTTATCCTCTACCCCCCAACATACACAAACATAGTGATGATTTCCATAGTCAAAAACTCTAACCATTAAAAACCTCTATTAGAGGGATGGAATGCCTTTTCCTTTCATATTTCTTGGGAAACTCCTTAAGACTCCATTTTTAGTAAAGCATTTAATTTGTGATTTACAACTGTTTAATGCAATTTGTAATTTTGCTTATTTATTGCTTTTACTGATTATTTTGGAATGATTTACTGCTGTGATTTTTATGCAAGATTGTTATTCAAATTTTGGTTTTATTCAAATTTAGTTTTTATACATTTATAGAGCTTTGGGTTAAAAAAAGAATCATAAATAAAATATATTATTATTATATTTATTATATTATTATGTTTACTATTAATATTATTATTATTATATTTATTATTATTATTATTATATTTATTATTATTATTATTGTACTATTATTGTATTATTATTATATTTATTATTATTATTATTATATTTATTGTTGTTGTTGTTGTTGTTGTTATTATTAATATTATATATTATTATGATTATTATTAGTATTATTATTATTTTTTATTATTATATTTATTACTATTATTATATTTAATATTATTATTATTATATTTATTATTATTATTATTATAGTATTATATTTATTATTATTATTATTATTATTGTATATTTATTATTGCTATTATTATTATGATATGTATTATTATTATTAATATTATTATTATTATTATATTTATTGTTGTTGTTATTATTAATATTATATATTATTATGATTATTATTAGTATTATTATTATTTTTTTATTATTATTATATTTAAAATTATTATTATTATATTTATTATTATTATTTTTAGTATTATTATATTTATTATTATTTTATTTATGATTGTATTTATTATCATCATCATCATCATTATTATTATTATTATTATTATATTATTATACTTATTATTATTATTATTATTATTGTTGTATTTATTATTATTATTATTATATTTATTATTATTATGTTTATTATTATTATTGTTAATGTTATTATTATATTTATTATTATTATTATATTTATTATAATATTTATGATTTTATTTATTATTGTTGTTGTTGTTGTTGTTATTATTATTATTATTATTATTATTATTATTATTATTATTATTATTATTATTAATATTATCTTTATTATTAGTAGTAGTAGTAGATGTGACAGACCCCGTCAGAATGACTGAGTGAAATGATGACTGGCAGTTGCTGTGAAATGAGTGTCAGAATGAAGCTTGTTTTTGTACCTGAGGCACAGATGCGGATGGCGTCAGTGATTGGCTGTCCACCCACTGCATCACTCACTACAGCTCGGCTTCACAAACAACTGAGTCGTCCATCTAGACATCACAGGTGCGCACATGACACCAAAGCTGCTCTAGTCGCCTACTGGACACATTTTACAGAAACTCTACATGCATGCGTCAGACATTTATACATCGAGATGGAAAAAAAAAAAAACAGAAATCCATCTGACTGCAGCTGGAATCAATGAAATGATTATATAAAGAGTTCATTCAGAAGCTTTTTACTGCTACTTTTTCATGAACTTGGCAGACTTTGTTCTTTACAAAGTGGCTTACATTGCATGGTACATTTAATTAGCTCTTGCTTTCCGTGAAACTCACTCTAGTTTTGATTGCGCCATTCTTTACTACTTGTTTTTTTATTTATTTTTTTTATTTTAGGTTTTATTGAGTTCAGAAGAATAATTTACAAACAAAATAGGCCTTACATGCATAAACATAAGAATGAAATAATACAATTACAACAATACACAGACACCAATTCAAGAAAGATACAATGTACGATAATAATAATTGCACTTGACATCCAAACAGGGTTAAAAAAATTATATATATATAATTATTGTAATAATTCTGACTTCAACTGTATATATATATATATATATATATATATATATATATATATATATATATATTATATATATATATTATATACAGTTTTTGAGTCTCAAAAACCCTTTTGTATGAGGAAATACTTTCTTCTGCTGTTCATATACTTTAATATGGCTATTACCGCTGCACCTTGTACCGCCGCCGCTCTAAAGGAGAAAGAATGTGTTTTTAAGATATTACCGCAGTTTGCGACTATGCCGCCAGGAGGAACAAAGGGACGGGATGTGAATGAACAGAAATAGCCTATACCAGGGCTATTCAATTAGTTTGTCATGGGGGCCGGTTCATGAAAAGCATCCCAAACGAAGGGCCGGGGAGATATGACTTGCTATATATGAGTGATAACACAACAGCAATATAAGAGCCCATATATGTTGTATTTTTGCTCCTTAAGACACCCCACGTTGGCTTTTTCTACATTAAAATGTTAATATATTGTATTTTGAAACTACATAACATCACTGCATTGTACAATAGACTTCTTTTTTTTTTTTTTTTTTTTTTACAAACATTCAAATGTTGTATTTCAGAGCACAACAAAAGCAGTGCATTGCAGAAGTAGGTTTCTTCTACATTCAGACACATTCATATGTTATTTTTTGAACTGCATAACAATTAGGGATGCAACAATTATAGAGTTTGGTTGTACGATTATATAATCTGAAGAATAATCATGGTTTGACGGTTATCACGTCTACTGTAAATTCAAGCTTTATATTAGGTGAGCTATTTAGATGACCTGTTGTTGCCATCTGCGTTCATGCATACATAATCATCTTAATAATAATTCGTCTTCCATATCTTTTTTACACTGCACTGAAAGGCACGCACAACTCTCACCGTGAGATGTTTTCTACTGCGTGAACCCGCAAAGACGCAAGCGTGTTGCTCCGCGTGTGCATATTGCCATATATTCTTACATTAGAAACAACAAACTTGCAAGCGGAAAAGACGTGATATGGGAACGGCCGCTGCTATAGTTAATCCGGTGTGCGGGCGTATTAGCCTCAGTGTACATACTTGGAACTTTAAACTAGGGCACAGTTGGCAACTTGGCATAACTTTGTTTAACTGCAGCAGTTTCGTTTTGTTCCCTGCAACAGAAATGCGGCTTAGAGAAGCCTTTACGATTAATTGTGACGAATTAAAGCGCAGTTAATAGTGAAATCGGCTAATCGTTGCATGCCTATTGACGATATCAGTGCATAGTACAAAAGGCCTTTTCTACAAACATATCCAAATATTTTTGGCTGCCTGCGCTACTCCCTGAATGTCAGGTGACTCACGCTCTGCGCAGCTTGCAGCTCATGCTGTATTGAACAGGCGCACGTCACTTCATAACTATAGCGGCCGTTTTTCAACTGAACTAAATTTATTTTTGATGTCTTGGTCACACTATTTGGAGGGCCGGAACAAATTGCCTCGGGGGGCCGGGTTCGGCCCGCGGGCCGCCAATTGAATAGCCCTGGCCTATACATTAGCTGTAAATACTCAGCTGCTTGTAAATAAAGATAAACAATGAAACAAAGCATTGTAATTCCTTCATTAATCATTAAAAAGACAACTAGGCTACATTATTTAAAGGCATGACATTGATAGGATCAAACTTATGATTCCTTTTTTATATTAAGATATTTTATTTGAAATCTATACAGTACACATCTGCAGCTGACGTCAGAACAGCAGAAGCCATTGCTACTTCATAAACATTCCTTTAGAGCTAACATTTAAATGATTATTTTGCATAATGTCTAAAATGATGACAAAACAGATGATTTTGCTCAAATTTTTAAGATTATAAGGCTGAACAGCATGAAATGCCATCAGTCTACAGAGATTTCCCAGTATTTCTCTGTTGCAATCGAGAGATCACAATAATTAACCCCCAAAAAAGCCATAGCAAAGCAAACACTACCAGATTACTGTAGTATAAATACAGCACTACAAAATACAAAAGAGAAAGATCGACTTAGAATGTCACTTACCTGTTCTGTAATGATTTGTTTAGCTGTTCATTAGAACGTACACTGAAAAAAAATAATTTTCTCTTCTAACGGCTTATTATGCAGTCTCTGTCGCCATCTTGTGGCGGAACGTCAACCGTCTTTGCTCTGCTCAGTATGACAGGCTGATGGCCGCCAACGTGCTGAATCTCCAAACTTATAAATATTTAAAAATGGCACTATCCTTGTAAATAAACTGCATAGTTTCAATCTAAACAACTACATTCTCGACTAAGAAGCCTCAAAACTACATTATGTTGTCCAACAGCTGCAATATTTGTCAAACTGTAGTCCTCTGCTTGCCACTCTTGTGGGTGGAGTAATACACAAGGGTGAAGAGGCTGTAGGTGTGCTGATACTGCTTTAATATATCCCGGCTATCAGCCAATCAGAATCGAGAACCAGACAGAACTGTTGTATAATATTGTATAGTATTATAAATATATATAATATATTTTAGTTTTACTTTATACACTATAATCTTTCGTAAGAGGTTGTGAAAGGAATAAAAGGTATTTAATTAGTTGAAAAATGCAGCTTTTTATATATTAATACATACATACATGCATACATACATACATACATACATACATACATATATATATATATATATATATATATATATATATATATATATATATATATATATATATATATATATATATATATATATTCATTCATTCATTTTCTTTTTAACTTAGTCCCTTTATTAATCTGGGGTCGCCACAGCGGAATAAACCGCCAACTTCTCCAGCACGTTTTTACACAGCGGATGCCCTTCCAACCCATCACTGGGAAACATCCATTCACACTCATACACTACGGACAATTTAGCTTACCCAATTCACCTATACCACATGACTTTGGACTTGTGAGGGAAACCGGAGCACCCACGCGAGGAAACCCACGCGAACACGGGGAGAACATGCAAACTCCACACAGACATGCCAACTGACCCAGCCGAGGCTCGAACCAGCGACCTTCTTGCTGTGAAGCGACAGCACTACCTACTGTGCCACCGCGTCGCCTTATATATATTTGTATAATTATTTATAAATATTAAGTATTTTTTGGCCTCCAAAACAGGTTTTTGACATAATATGCATGTATGTGTATGTATATTTTATATTTATTATGTATATGTAATACAGAAATATACGTATAAACAGAACTATACAAACTTTTTTGTCATATAGATATTTAAATTTAGATATAATTTGACATCCATATTTTATATCTAAAAATAAATAAACATTTTCTCAAAAATATTCATAATTTCCTCAAATACAGGTCCTTCTCAAAAAATTAGCATATTGTGATAAAGTTCATTATTTTCTGTAATGTACTGATAAACATTAGACTTTCATATATTTTAGATTCATTAAACACAACTGAAGTAGTTCAAGCCTTTCATTGTTTTAATATTGAGGATTTTGGCATACAGCTCATGAAAACCCAAAATTCCTATCTCAAAAAATTTGCATATCATGAAAAGCTTCTCTAAACAAGCTATTAACCTAATCATCTGAATCAACAAATTAACTCTAAACACCTGCAAAAGATTCCTGAGGCTTTTAAAAACTCCCAGCCTGGTTCATTACTTAAAACCACAATCATGGGTAAGACTGCCGAGCTGACTGTTGTCCAGAAGGCCATCATTGACACCCTCAAGCAAGAGGGTAAGACACAGAAGAAATTTCTGAACGAATAGGCTGTTCCCAGAGTGCTGTATCAAGGCACCTCAGTGGGAGGGAAAAGTGTGGCAGAAAACGCTGCACAACGAGAAGAGGTGACCGGACCCTGAGGAAGATTGTGGAGAAGGACCGATTTCAGACCTTGGGGAAGCAGTGGACTGAGTCTGGAGTAGAAACATCCAGAGCCACCGTGTACAGGCGTGTGCAGGAAATGGGCTACAGTTGCCGCATTCCCCAGGTCAAGCCACTTTTGAACCAGAAACAGCGGCAGAAGCGCCTGACCTGGGCTACAGAGAAGCAGCACTGGACTGTTGCTCAGTGGTCCAAGGACTTTTTTTAGATGAAAGCTAATTTTGCATGTCATTCGGAAATTAAGAGTCTGTGTCCAGTAGTCTGCCAGAGTCTGGAGGAAGACTGGAAAGAGGGAAATGCCAAAATACCTGAAGTCAATTGCCAAGTACTCACAATCTGTGATGGTCTGGGGTGCCATGTCAGCTGCTGGTGTTGGTCCACTGTGTTTTATCAAGGGTAGGGTCAATGCAGCTAGCTATCAGGAGATTTTGGAGCACTTCATGCTTCCATCTGCTGAAAAGCTTTATGGAGATGAAGATTTCATTTTCCAGCACGACCTGACACCTGCTTACAGTGCCAAAACCACTGGTAAATGGTTTACAGACCATGGTATTACTGTGCTCAATTGGCCTGCCAACTCTCCTGACCTGAACCCCATAGAGAATCTGTGGGATATTTTGAAGAGAAAGTTGAGAGACGCAAGACCCAACTCTGGATGAGCTTAAGGCCGCTATCGAAGCATCCTGGGCCTCCATAACACCTCAGCAGTGCCACAGGCTGATTGCCTCCATGCCACGCCGCATTGAAGCAGTCATTTCTGCAAAAGGATTTCCGACAAAGTATTGAGTGCATAACTGAACATAACTATTTGAAGGTTGACTTTTTTTGTATTAAACACTTTTCTTTTATTGGTCGGATGAAATATGCTTATTTTTTGAGATAGGAATTTTGGGTTTTCATGAGATGTATGCAAAATCATCAATATTAAAACAATAAAAAGCTTAAACTACTTCAGTTGTGTGTAATGAATCTAAAATATATGAAAGTCTAATGTTTATCAGAACATTTCAGAAAATAATGAACTTTATCACAATATGCTAATTTTTTGAGAAGGACCTGTATATGAATGTATCTATTTATATATACAAAATAAATATAAACACCGTACACACTTTTCAGCTTAGTCCCTTTATCAATCCAGGGTCTCCACAGCGGAATGAACTGCCAACTCGAACCAGCGACCTTCTTGCTGTGAGGCGACAGCACTAGCTGCGCCACTGCATCGCCACATATATTATTTCAAAGCATAATATTCAAAAGAATATTATTAATATTATATGAAAGTCTAAAATATAGCAAAATAATCTATTTTTTCATTTTGAGATAAAACTATTTAACTTACACCATTGGCAGACATTTTTTTTTTGTCTTAAGGAAAAAATTATTTAATTTTGACATTGTTTCTTAAAACCAGACAATATGTTTTGCTTGTCTAGAAAATACTTCTTGATTTAAAAGTGTTCATATATTTGGACTAGAAACAAGATTTAAACGCATTTTTTTACAGTGTGCTGCAGGCTCTCTTCAGCTTAATGGCAGCTCTGCAGGTTTTGATCCAGAGCTTCTATCTGTTTTCCTTTTCCTTCATATTTTTTCACCTCGTTCTTTATCACAGCGAGTCCCGAGAGAGCCGAGTCAGTCTTCCTGGAGCTCAGGTCAGCCTGAGATTGGATTGACAGCCTGGAGTTCAGCACTCTATTGGGTTTGTCTTCTGCAGGGTTTGGTTCGTGGCTATATTTGTCCATCTTCTGTCTCCTTGTTATTTATCGACTGCCCTTCAGATGATTTACATTAGATGATAGTCGAGATGTTTATGTATGAAGTAACTGAATGAGCAGATGAGACGCTCTGGATCTCGGGTGTCATTTGCTGCTTTATTCGCTATTTGACAGGGTCAGATTGTCTTATCAGGGACTCCAGCGTTTGTTTGTTAGCTGAGTGCCACAAGCTTAGGCAACGCAGTGGGTTTATACGCAGTTTAAAGGTGCTGTATGTACGTTTTTGACTCTTCTAAAGCATAAAAATGACATATGTTTGCAGATATTTAAGAAACATGCTAATTGAACATACACTCACCGGCCACTTTATTAGGTACACCTGTCCAACTGCTCGTCCAAGATGTAGACATGGTCATGACGATCTGCTGCAGTTCAAACCGAGCATCAGAATGAGGATGAAAGGTGGTTTAAGTGACTTTGAACGTGGCATGGTTGTTGGTGCCAGACAGGCTTGTCTAAGTATTTCAGAAACTGCTGATCTACTGGGATTTTCACGCACAACCATCTCTAGAGTTTACAGAGAATGGTCTGAGAAAGACAAAATATCCAGTGAGCGGCAGTTCTGTGGGTGCAAATGCCTTGTTGATGTCAGAGGAGAATGGCCAGACTGGTTCCAGCAGATAGAAAGGCAACAGTAACTCAAATAATCACTCGTTACAACCGAGGTCTGCAGAAGAGCATCTCTGAATGCAAAACTCGTCCAACCTTGAGGCAGATGGGCTACAGCAGCAGAAGGACCACACCTGGGGCCAGTCCTGTCAACTAAGAACAGGAAACTGAGGCTACAATTCACACAGGCTCACCAAAATCGGTCAATAGAAGACTGGAAATACATTGCCTGGTCTGATGAGTCTCAAATTCTGTTGCGGCCCATTAGTACCAATTGAACATCGTGTCAACACCACAGCCTACCTGAGTATTGTTGCTGACCATGTCCATCCCTTTATGAGCACAGTGTACTCATCTTCTGATGGCTACTTCCAGCAGGATAACGCACCATGTCATAAAGCACAAATCATCTCAGACTGGTTTCTTGAACATGACAATGAGTTCACTGTACTCTAATGGCCTCCACAGTCACCATAACTCAATCCAATAGAGCACCTTTGGGATGTGGTGGAACGGGAGATTCGCATCATGGATGTGCAGCTGACAAATCTGCAGCAACTGCGTGATGCTATCATGTCAATATGGAGCAAAATCTCTGAGGAATATTTCCAGTATCTTGTTGAATCTATATCACGAAGCATTAAGGCAGTTCTGAAGGCAGAAGGGGGGGTCCAACACGGTACTAGTAATGTGTACCTAATAAAGTGGCCAGTATGTGTATTTGTTTATTTAAAAAATAAAATTCATTATTCCTTGAAATGTGCGTTCTGTGCTGGAATGTCTATCTTTGTTTTGGTCTCTATAACCAGCCCACTGCCTGTTTACCCAATTATATTGTAGCATCCCAGGTTGCCTTGGTGGAAAACACACGCTATTTCATTTCAGTCTTAAATGTATATATTTGCGACCTCAGCAGCCTCCGAAATGAGACACAGATTCAGAATGGCTGTTTCTCAATATGCGTTCTTCAGCGGTCTTGCGTCCTCGTGTTCTCGTGTAACGTCATCATCAGCTGCCAAAGTTCAGTTCCAATACTCAAGATCGCAAGTACAGAGGACGCGTGAAACTTCCCGGATGTGTTCTTGATATCGAGGACGCACCGATGCAGACTTGAGCACCGATCTCGCTCTAGAAGTCCCAGAAGTCATTGCGATTTGGAGGTGGGAAGCGCAGCATTTTATTTAGATTTATTATTAAAGTTCGGAGATATCACTTATTTACCTCAGGAGTTTCCCTAAATGAAACGGTGAATATACACATTACCATGGACATCTTAAAAAAGGAATAAACACATTAAGAGGGTTTGTTTGCTCAAATTCGTATTAAAATCAGTTTTATTTGTATTGTGCAACGTATATTTATAATGTTTTTATGCATAATATATATTTTCAAAAGGGGAAAAACAATAAATCATTGTATAAATGCTGTAATGTTTAAATAATTTTTTATTTAAAACGCGTGAAGGTCACGTGACCATCAGGAACAACCAGGGAAGAACGCAGCATCTCATTTCTCACAGGACGCGTTCTCTGTTCTCGTGGTCTCCCGAGTTCGTTCTACCGAGGACACCTGGCAAGACCAGTCTCCACAAGAACGCAAGTCAGTTCTCAGCGTTCTTGGAATTGAGAAACAGCCATAAAAATCCGTATGAGATGAGGTTTTTAATTATATAAGTATGCAAGTATTGAAAATGTAAACATTAGCTGAGCAGCGTACATTGTAAGACTGTGTCATAAAAACAAAAAAATTCCAGCGACAAGTAATTTGACTGTCTGCACACAACACAACATGACAGAAACATTTAAATACAGCCATTCAGAAGCACAGAATAGAGCACCGCATCCAAATGGTAAAGCTTATCTAATTAATACATAATAAACCTCTTTATTTAAACTATCTAGCTCCCAACATGACCACATTTTTGAGCAAGATGCTGTTGGTCTAATCCAATTCAACGATCTCTGCTAAGCTAAGCTAAGCTAAAAGTGCTCCTGCCAGACCCAGAGATAAGCTGAATGTATTAAAAAACGGTCAAACTAAACTGTTTAACTCTGTGTGAGCCGGTTTTCCAAAATAAACGTGGAGTGTTCCTTTAAAGGGGTTAAAAGTGGCACCAAAGATGATTCAAGACCAGCATCTGTTTATCTAAGTGAACATCTCTCTCGTCGTCATGTCAAGTCATTTCCGCTGTCCTTTTCACCACCGCTCAAACACACACACAGAAACCCATTCTCACTCCATGGTCCACAGCCTTAATATGCTATCTCTATTTGTCTCGCCGTTTCATTTTCGAGGGAAACACAAACTAATCAAGTGGGTTTCTGCACATTATCATGCCCTCCAGCAGCGGTTTCCATCTCTCTCTCCATCTCTATTTCTCCATCTCTCTCTCTCTTCTCGCACGCTTTCTCTCTTCTCTCTTGCCTTCTTTAAGAGGAAATGGTTTTTGTTACATCTGATTTTTGCAACAGATTTTTTACAGATATATATATGTATATGTATGTATATACAGTGTATATATATATATATATATATATATATATATATATATATATATATATATATATACATGTTAAAATTATCATTTTTAGAATAAACCAATGCATTTTTGGAATTGACGATGACAATCGATCTCTAAAGATATATGTTTAAAAGTGTTTCTTTAATATATGTGTCAAAGCATATTGTTGGTATGATATATATACAGTTCTGTCTGGATTTTAAATCTGATTGGCTGATAGCTGTGCAATTTTCTTCCAGTAACAGCACTCGTCCAGCCTCTTAACTCTTCACTCTTGTGTATTATTCCGCCCAGATACAGCAACAAGCAGATGACACTACACTTTGACAAATATTGCTGCTTTTGGGCAACATAATATACTTTCAAGGTATACTTTTGATTTTAAAATATTTATAATTTCTGAGAGACAGCACGTTGGCAGCCATTAGCCTTTCTTTGAAAAACAGCGTAATTTCAAACTACAGCTGACCAAATCATTGTAGTGTTAAGTGACTTCCTTTCTCTTTTGTATGTTGTAGTGCTGTATTTATCCCATAGTAATATTATGATCTCCCGATTGCAACAGAGAAATACTGCTAAATCTCTGTAGTCTGATGGCATTTTATGCCGTTCAGCCTTATAATCTTAAAATGTGAGCAAAATCGCCTGTTTTGTCATCACTTTAGACATTACGCTAGAGAATCATTCAACTACTAGCTCTAAAGTGACATTTGTGAATGAGCAATGGTTTCTGCTGTTCTGACGTCAGCTGCAGATGTGAATGAGTGGCGGAAGTAGCTCCTCATACAAAAGGGTTTTGAAACTGCGTTTCTTTTTTATACACACGATTATGCTGTTGAACTGTTGTATAAATGCTGTATATCGTCACTGGTGGGACACTAAGGCACTCGGCATATGGCTTCAAGCCAGCGCACTCCTCCCACCAGCCACATCGCACTGCTACTCTTGTGATATTGCTCATAAATAAATATATATATAATACCAACAGTACATACAGTATATATATATATATATATGTATATATATATATATATATATATATATAGAGAGAGAGAGAGAGAGAGAGAGAGAGAGAGAGAGAGAGAGAGAGAGACATGATAGCATCATACATGATGCGAATCTCCCAATCCACCAACATCCCAAAGGTGCTTTATTGGATTGAGCTCTGGTGACTGTGGAGGCCATTTGAGTACAGTGAACTCATTTTCATGTTCAAGAAACCAGTCTGAGATGATTCACGCTTTATGACATGGTGCGTTATTCTGCTGGAAGTGTCACGGTTGTGATCTATCTGTTCGTCTTGCATGTGTGTGTGTGTGGGAAGTGGGTGTGTTTGTTTGGCTTTTCACCGCGTGGTGCGTGTGTATGTGTGTGTTTACATTCATCAGCTGGGTTGTCACGTGTCTTGTTACCACTCATACATCTCAGCTGTTAATCATTTAGCCACAGCTGCAGCGCGTTACCGCGCCTTTAAATGTTCAGTGTTTTGTATCTCGTGTTATCAGTCCGTTGTTTGTTCACTTCTGTGTCTGCTCTCTGTTAGACTCTCTCGCTCAAATTGGTGGAAGCTCTCCGATATAACCTGCTTCATTTGGACCTTATGCTCGTCTCCATTTCTGAGATGTTGTTACTACTGCCTGCTCTGAAGACAACATTACCTGTGAGAGGCTACACCCCAAATGCGCTTCTCTAATTAACTTTACCGTGGGTAAACTCGACGATTTCCTTGAGAGCTGCCCCATAGCGCTACCATTCCCTTCCCTTGATATCTGGTGAGATATCCATGAGAGACTGCTATACGACGTTGGTTCACGGACGAACCTTTACCACTGTTGACGTGTCGTATTCTGTTGTGGGCATCCTTGCCCTATTATATCTGGTGAGATCTATACCAGTTGTGACTCTTTTAATAAATCATCTTGTTTTTACTTGCATTTGGGTCTCCTGTGTATACCTTTGTGACAGGAAGTAGCCATCAGAAGATGGGTACACTGTGGTCATATGGACGTATGGTTGGACATACTGTATTCTGGTAGGCTGTGGCGTTGACACGATGTTCAATTGGTACTAATGGGCCCAAAGTGTAGCAAGAAAATATCCCCCACACCATTACACCACCACCAGCCTGAACCGTTGATACAAGGCAAAATGGATTCTGACCCTACCATCCGAATGTCGCAGCAGAAATCGAGACTCATCAGACCAGGCAATGTTTTTCCAATCTTCTATTGTCTATTGGTGAGCCCGTGCAATTTATTTATATATATAAAATCTAATTATATTTAATAATAAATAAATAAAAATACAATATTGCCAAAGCTTGAAATATAATAACAATAAAAAATCGAAATAAAGAACAGAAGCAAATCCAAAACAGAAACAAAGTATCACAATAATCTCTCTCTCTTTCTCAAATTTATTTATTGGCATGGCAAATGTCACAAATGTATTGCCAAAGCATTTATAAAGTTTATATAAAAAACAAAATCAGAATAAACTGTACAATTAACAGTCAACATTATAGAATAAAACCTCTCTCTCTCTTTCATCTTTGCCTCTTATCTGCACCTCCTGGGTCTAAATCACCATGACAACTCTTAGCTTGTATTTATCTCCTAAATCACTGCTCAGGAATAGCTTTAGATATGAGAGGAGCGGAGAGGGAGGCCCGTGTGCATCTTCAGAAAATGATTGCAGTCGCTGTACAATCGATGCCTCCACCCACACGTCCCAATCCGCACCCAAATCCATCACGCCGCCGCCGAATTCATTCCCCGGGCCAGGAAAAGATGTAGCGCTTCACCGTCGAGTCATTTGAATAAACAAATATCATGGGTCTGAACTTCCAGAACGAGCAGCGCGACCATCAACAGCCGTGGAAATGAGCTTTCAGATCAGCTTTGGAGAGAGTATTGAAGAAATATGAAAAATTGTATTACTCTCCAGTCTTTCAAGAGTTATGGAATAATCCATAGTTTAGCCAAGGTGTCCACTTGGGTAAAAAAAGTAACATTGCAATTTTAAGTCTGTCTTAATCTAAAAGAGGTCCTATTAGGCCCCTTTTACAAGATCTAAAATAATTTCCTAATGTCTCAAAAGTGTGTGTGTGTGTGTGTGTGTGTGTGTATAATTTCGGCACAAAATAATCTACTTATAATGTGTTATAACCCTTTGAAACTGATCCTTTTAGGCTTTGATCATAATTATGCCATTTTGGTGACTGTCACTTTAAATTTAAATGAGATTGTGCTCTTTTTATTGAAGGGGCGGAGCTATAAATACCTATGTGTCAGCATAGCAGCAGATTCAAAACTCTAATAACAGATGGCCATTCACACGGGGCGTCAGCTTCAACGCTTCCCATTCACTTTGAATGGGTGACGTCAGGCGTTGCCGAACTGCATTGTGGATCCGTCGGTGCCGCTTCAGAGGCTTTGCTCGCTGCAGACGTTGAGACTTGCTCAATTTTTTAAGTGCCGACGGAAGCGTCAGCCAATCAGATCGCTGTATGCAAATGAACCAGCTCGACAGTGGCCTATTGCTGACTAATTTTATTGGCTGACACTGCTATGAGGATCGCGTCAGCCCCAACTTCAGACACGCCCTCTGTCAAGCGTTGACGCTGAAGCCCCGTGTGAATGGGCCGTTAAGGCTATTTATGCTAATGAGGGAGAGATTGTCACTAGTGGGCGTGGCTTTTCTCCTCTGATGATACTTACAATGGGAGAATGCCAATCAAAGTGTTTCTGCAGGCTGTTTTCATTAAGTGTGATTATAAAAAATGTAATTATTTAATTTTTACTATTAGAAGCTGGTTATATTCACACACTGCTGCCACACAACTGTGTTTAAACCAATTATAAAAGTGATTTTTGCATAATAGGCCCCCTTTAAAAAAAAAAGCAAAATAACATACAGTACATGCTTTCAAGTTACTAATCTGAAAGTATGCGTTATGTTATTGTTGCATTTGTTTAAAGGGGAAATGAAGCACTCAGTCAAGTTTACATTATTTTGTACATTGGATTCCACTATAAAAAAAATATATTAAACAAACTCGATTAATGTAACCATTTAGAAGCAAACGGCATGTTTTACTATAGATTTTAGACCTAGGGCACCGCCATCTTGGAATGTCGCTGTGTCTGACGTCACAGGGTTGGTTCAGTTCCCTCAGCTAAACCGATACAGTGGAAGTAAAGGAGTGAACACGGAGACTGTAAAGCAGGGCTATTCAATTAGTTTGTCATGGGGGCCAGTTCATGAAAAGCATCCCAAACGAAGGGCCGGAGAGATATGACTTGTTATGTATGAGTGATAACACAACAGCAATATAAGAGCCCATATGTTGTATTTTTGCTCCTTAAGACAACCACGTTGGCTTTTTCTACATTAAAATGTTAATATATTGTATTTGAAACTACATAATATCAGTGATTTTTTTTTTTTTTTTTTTTTTTTTTTTTTTTTTTTTTTTTTTTACAAACATTCAAATGTTGTATTTCACAGCACAACAAAATCAGTGCATTGCTGAAGTAGGCTTCTTCTACATTCAGACACATTCATATGTTATGTGTTGAACTGCATAACAATTAGTGATGCAACAATTATAGATTTTGGTTGTACGATTATATAATCTGAAGAATAATCGTGGTTTGACGGTTATCATGTCTAATGTAAATTCAAGCTTTATATTAGGTGAGCTATTTAGATGAACTGTTGTTGCCATCTGCGTTCATGCATACATAATCATCTTAATATTAATTCGTCTAACATATCTTTTGTTTAAACTGCACTGAAAGGCATGAAGAACTCTCACCGTGAGATGTTTTCTACTGTGTGCGCCCGCAAAGACGCAAGCGCGTGGCTCCGCTTGTGCCGCATATTGTCATATATTCTTACATTAGAAACAACAAACTTGCAAGCGGAAAAGACGTGATATGGGATCGGCCGCTGCTATAGTTAATCTGGTGTGCGGGCGTATTAGCCTCAGTGTACATACTTGGAACTTTAAACTAGGGCACAGTTGGCAACTTGGCATAACTTTGTTTAACTGCAGCAGTTTCGTTTTGTTCCCTGCAACAGAAATGCGGCTTAGAGAAACCTTTACGATTAATTGGGACGAAGTAAAGCACAGTTAATAGTGAAATCGGCTAATCGTTACATCCCTATTGATGATATCAGTGCATAGAACAAAAGGCCTTTTTTACAAACATATCCAAATATTTTTGGCTTCCCGCGCTACTCCCTGAATGTCAGGTGACTCCCGCTCTGCGCAGGTCGTAGCACGCGCTGTATTGAACAGGTGCACGTCACTTCATAACTATAGCGGCTGTTTTTTGACTGAACTCAATTTATTTTTGATGTCTTGGTCACACTATTTGGAGGGCCGGAACAAATTGCCTCGGGGGCCGGGTTCGGCCCGCGGGCCGCCAATTGAATAGCCCTTCTGTAAAGCCTAATTTAACACAATGCATAAAGTTGTGGGCGTGGAGCTGCTGCAAATACAAGCAGCAGATGTGTGTCTAATATAAAAGTATATATATTTATTCTATTATATATATATATAGATCATACCTGCCAACACTCCCGTTTTTCCTTTTTCCTGGGAGTCTCCTGTATTTCAGACCCGTCTCCCTTATCCCCCCCCCAACCACCACAACCGCCCCAGCTCCCCAAACCTCTCACTGACTGCCTGTATGGGTTTCAACCATGTCTGGTGCTGACGTAATTTCCAAACCACGGTATACCTTGAAAATAGTTTTCGTCTCATGCCTACTACAGAGACATGTTAATACGTAATGTCAATCAATTCGGTGGGTGGGCAAACTGGACTCCTACGTCACGTTGTGGTCGGCCTCAAAAGAGGAGGGATATGGATCCTATTTTAAAAAAGAGACTTATTGTCTTTATATCACCACAATATGACTGTGGACACACTATACCTACACACAGTTCTGTCCAAAAAGTTAACAAAAGATGATTATCTTCATAGGTGCCTTTTAAGGTCAATATTATTATCCCCCTTAGGCATTCAAGAGTTCACACTTAGCTGATGATCAATAAAGCATAATTGGCATGCTGTCCCGGGAGAGAGCCCTGAGTTCGTATATCCTCAAGCCCGGGGCTCCCTCTCGTTAGAGAGGCGAGAGGGGAGTTCGAGCTCAGAAAGGTCTCGAGAACTCCCCTGCTTGTCGCCGTGTGAGAAGTGTAAACTAGGTTGTCTTAGGTAATAATTTGGTTTAGTCGATTGGCTATGGTGTATGTTTTTGGACGGTGGGAGGAAACTGGGAAACCAGGGAAAACCCACGCGAACACGGGGAGAACATGCAAACTCCGCATAGAAACGCTAACCAGCCCAATAGGAGGTTGAACCGGCGGCGTTCTTGCTGTGAGGCAACAGTGCTAGTCACTGGGCCACCGTGTCGCCCTATAGGAAAAAGGGTGAAAGTAGGGGGGAAAAGGGGGAAACTTCAAGACGAAGATGACTGGAGTGAAATCTCTGGTTATTTATAGTGTGTCCGTAATCATCTAATAGGGCAGATTACGGAGCTGATAAAGTGCCAGCCGTGTTGATCATAAGCACATGATCTTCTCAAAATTAGTTTATAAATAAACCACACATATTCTTTTTTGGATTGTCTACAGAACAAACCACTGTTATACAATGACTTGCCTAATTACTCTAACTTGCCTAATTAATCTAATTAAGCCTTTAAATGTCACTTTAAGCTGAATACTAGTATCTTGAAAAATATCTATTTTTTCGATTGTCTTCTACAGAACAAACCATCATTATACAATGACTTGCCTAATTACCCTAACCTGCCTAGTTAACCTAATTAACCTAGTTAAGCCTTTAAATGTCACTTTAAGCTGTATAGAAGTGTCTTGAAAAATATCTAGTCAAATATTATTTACTGTCATCATGGCAAAGATAAAATAAATCAGTTATTAGAAATGAGTTATTAAAACTATTATGATTAGAAATGTGTTGAAAAAATCTTCTCTCCGTTAAACAGAAATTGGGGGAAAAAAATAAACAGGGGGGCTAATAAATCAGTTTTATAATTCAATCCTTTTGTATTGGATGTGAGTAAGAAAGTCAGCTCGTAACTGCAGGAGGGAATTTTCATTTTTGGGGTGAATTATTCCAGCGCTGCGTTGACATACCGTAATAAAGAATTGGCATTTTGTGGGAAACGCGGTGAACATCACGGATCAGTGGGATGAGCGTGATGCTGGACCTTTGCTTTTCCTCCAGCGCTGTAATGAAACTGTGTCCCGAGCTCGACCTCCACAGATTGAGGCCTGTTCTTCTGGGGCGTCTCTGACTACACACTGTTTCCTTTACAAAACCCTATAGAATACATGCGTTTTGCAGAGTGTGAAAAATCAGCAAGTGGCCCGGGCTGATGTGTGGGTACTGCACTGGGAAGAATATCTTATAATTAACAGAGATCTCTTAGTTTCCTTATTTTGTGATTCACAAGTGCTTTCCATATATTTATGCTTGTGAATTGCATTATGGGATGTTGATCTCTGCTCTGTCAACTTTTGATGTTGAAAATTCAACTCTACAGTTTAAACAAAGCGACTTTTATTGACATATTACTATTTTATAATACATAAGAAATAATATACAGAGTAATAAGTCTGTAAAATAGCAGAATATGTACTGGCAGTTTATTACAAGGTTTTTGTAGCTTAATATACAACACCAATCCAGACGTATCACCCAGATATATCACTTTAATGGGCACCTATTTTACCCCTTTTTTAAGATGTAATATTAATATTATGGTTCTTCTGAGTGTGCCAGTTTAGGTTCATTTCAAAACACAATTCAGATTTTTTTATTATAATGTGTTAAAAAGTGCCATTTTGGGGGCGTGTACACAGTGTTGTTGTTTTTGGGGCGTGTTGCTTCTCATAAAAATTAGTTTCGACTTCCCGCCCAACTTAACAAGGGGGCGGAGCCAAGAGCTCCCCCAACTGTTGTATGGCAACAGACAGGCAGACAGAGAGAAGCAACATGAGTGAGAGGACCAGCATTCAGCCGTACATGTATGACTCGGACACAGACCAAGCAGAGACTACGAAATCATTTGTGTCTTTGTATAGTTTTACAGCCAACTGTGTGCTAGTTTAAAGGGCCATGAAACCCCCCTGTCTCAGCAGGGTGTTTTCACACCTCTAGTTTGAAAAAAGTCAGTAAAGTGGGCATGTCCAGCTCTGGGAGTGTGGGAGTGTCGGGGGAGGGAAAGACGGTCAGATTTGAAAAGAAGGGCATTTCCATTTGGCCATGTGCTGATCACAGGCAAAAAACACACAGAGGCTGATTTGATACCGCACGGCGAATGGGAGAAAAAAAATCCTCCGCATTTCTCTGTAACTTATGCACTCGGTAGGTAGCGTCAGAAAGCCGTGTGTGTATAGACTATCCTGTCACAAAATGCGGCGAAAATCCTGCACGACGGGAATAGTTTGTGTTTATATGTTTACACTCGGAGAGCAGCATTTACAGCGGATCTTTCAGTCTATAATATTGTACTGTAATATTGCAGTGATATTAACATGCTGTAAACTTAGTAACTCAATCATTTTGACTGAGGTATGTCTTTAAAAACTGAAAGAGCACTGCTGACCACGAACTAACTTTGCAATATGGGTTAAACAAAGAACACTGCACACACTTACCTAATCTGTAGCGACAGGACAATCAAACTGGAGCGGTGTCTTTTTATTAAAAGGAGACGAGCGGCAAAATCCGGATTTCACCATTCCCAGATGCGAAAAACTCTCGGGTCAAAATGTTCCTTACAAACGCGTTTCTGTCGCGTGTCGCGTGCACTGTAATCCACACGTGAGTCCAGCTGCTCTCTCATAGAGGGAAAATGAAAACAAAACCTTGTTGCAGCACACTAATAATTGTTCTTTCACTTGTTTTGGCAACACAACGTGGCGTCTCTCTGCCGTACAGTGTAAACAGTCTCCGGAGCTATCATGCATATTAATGAAGTTTCACGTCATGCACAATAGAGTGCGCTGATTGGTTTGAAGCACGTCTTTCTCATGAATTAATGCCGCACACTCAGAGACGTCAGAATGTTCTCGAAAAGACAGACAGCCACTCTCCAGCTGGATTTACACCTAAGTATCTCATGACCGTGACGCAGCTTCAAAAATTCGTTTCAAACCGGAAGAACGAATTTGCTCAAAATAAAGCAAAAACAACCAATTTTCACTTTTTAGTGCAATATGTGTGTCCTAATAGTGTTTATAGCAGCGTGGGACACAAATATGACTGACAACAGCTCAAAAAAAGTGTTTTGGTGTTTCGTGACCCTTTAAAGCTCCGAGCTTGTACACCGAGACTAATAACCAAGCACACTAAATTAACTTTGACTGAAGGGCATCACACACCGGATGCGCCGCTCAGCGCCGTGACACGGCACGCACATGACAGTTCAATCCAGAAATGCATGCCGCTGCGTGTCGCCGAGCGGCGCCTCTGGTGTACGACCTGCTTGAGGCTATAACTAAAGGGCGTCATACACCGGATGCGCCGCTCAGAGCCACGACACGGCACACCAGACGCGCACATTCACATGTTATTTAAAATGAAACTATTCGGATAACGCTTTGTGGCGCAGCAGAAATGTGAACAGTGTCCTGAGTCGAGGCTGGGCTGGGAAATGCAAACAGCTGAAGTTTAAGGAAGACGCAATAAAAAGTACACATGTATGCAAACCCACCTAGTTACAAACACTGGCGCCGAGGAGAGCGATAACGTGGTGAATGTTGATCTTGTGTTGAGCCCAATGAGCCATACATCTAAAAATAGAGCAAGGGTGTTTCTTTGGTGACGTCGCCTTGACTCACACACTGAAAATGGCGGACGTGAAACAACAAACTGAGGATATGGTAATGCGCACCTGTCAATCAATATTGGTGGGCGGGGGGACCGCACTCCTACGTCAAGTTGTGGTCAATCTCAAAACCACTCCAATTGGTCCACCATTTTTATGTTGTTAAATTGAACAAAAAGGACTGGGTGTGTTTATATCACCCCAATATTTATATCACAGTTTATATCACCGGTGTATACACTATACCTACTAGAGATGCTCGCATTAGCTCAAATGTTACCCGAATCCGCTCCTTCATTCTAATCATCCACCCGCCACCCGCCCGCACATATTATTTCATCTGATATATATATCCGCACCCGACCCGCACCCGATCGCCACTTTAATAATTCTAATTCTTTGTTTTAAGCATGATGATAGGTGTAACTTTCTCCGCAATGTCCGGCGGCAGAGTAACAGCTCGTTAATTCATGCTCGAGCAAATGATGAGACGGACAAAAGTACTCGATGCATGCCCTTCTTTTACTTATTTCAGTGTTTTCAGGTTCACAGTGCAAAACAGCTCCCGGGTGGAATTACTGAAGTAAACATAAAACAAAACCGGATAAAACTTTCTCCCTCTAATTCACCGCACGCACAGCACACAGCGAGAGCTCACATCACACAGCATGCGTGTCGAACTACACTACCCACAATGCACCTCGCTATGGACTACAACTCCCGTAAAAGCAGTCAAGCGGCCACACTATTTCCCCTCTCCTGCAACTTAGGTCACAGTGGATCGTTCGTTTTTATAACAGCAGATTCAGCTTTTACATATACAGGAAAAAGAGAACAAAAACGGAGTCCCTTCAGCCTAAACAGCAGCTATGTTGTGTGTACTTGGCCCTTTTCTTAACACTGGGCAAAAACAGAATAGCATCTACTGTGCCTGGATTCGGGCGATTCCGCCTCGCCTCCAAAACACGGCTGGCTGCACTAAAAGAGCGTTCGCGCGAACCGCTTGTTGCAGGGATGCCGAGCTTCTCCTTGCAAGTCGTGTAAATTAGCGATCTTGTTTCTCCCAGAACGATAGCAGATTTCCCTCTAATGACTCCTCTAACTGAAGTTAGCACAGTACTCTTGCACTTCATCCATTATTTTGGGCGTCTTTCATCTTCACATTCTGCGAAGTCCACTCTCTGCTTTTTTGCTGGTCAACTGCTATGACCCGCTACATCCACCCGCGACCCACCCGCAATTAATCATAATGTATTTTTTTATTATCCGACCCGCCCGACCCGCGGATTATCCGCAGCGCCCGCGGATTTAACCGCCATCCGCGCATCACTAATACCTACACATGTCTGTCCAAACAACTTAAAAAGTAGATTTTTCACCATAGGTGCCCTTTAAACAATTAAAAATGTTCATGAAAAAAGTTTTTCAACTTTTCAAGATTAAAAGTTGTTGGAAGACAGATCAAGCTCCCATAATGCAATTTAAAACAAACAGGAAAGAATAAAAACATGAACCACTAAATATAGAAAATTGCTAATTTACGGATATTTTTTTCCGTGTGGTGAAGAACAATTGCAGAAAGATGCGAAGTGTACTGAAAGTTTTCAATTATATAAGAATTAAATAAGAATTTAAAGAGCCCCTATTAAGGGTTTTTGATCTTCCATGCAGTGTGTAACGCAGCTCTAAGTAAATGAAAACACCCAGCTGAGGTTTAAATCTGAAAGTGCACCATGTTTAAAACTATTCATACTTTAGAGAAATAGTCAACTCAGAGTCGAATAAACGAATCGAGTTGGGTTCGGATCTTTTGTTTGATCGCGTCGATGCGGCACATCATCAAATATGTAGTTCCAGTTCCGGTAAAATGTGCTCAGACTTTCCCTCCACACACTAGTGGAGGCGCGGGGGATCACGGGACTGATCATGACGCGAAGATGGCGATCAATGACGGATGGAGATTTGGCTGTGGGGAATAAAGGGTTAAAGTTCATTTTCACAACAACACCACAGTATAGCCAGCCTAGTGCTGTGTTTGTTCCTGTCTTTTTTCTGATTTTTGATACAATAACCTACGCTGCAACGCTGGATTCGCCGACCGTTTGCTATTGAAGGAGCAGCAGAGACTATGGGACTTTGTCAAACTTTGATTCCTCGTTTTGTGTAGTTTGCAAAATGTGTTTAATTGTGTGTTGTAAGTTGTAATCACCCCGTACGGCTTGTAATCATGTATCGATTATAGATCAGTGCTTGAACTGTATCTCTCAGGTTAAATCTGTATGGGGCTGTTCACATATCACGTCCAAAACCACGTTAAAAACGTGACGCGTGCTTCATCCTTTACCGATTTAAATGCGTTTCTGAACTGGCGCTTCTTTGCTGTTTGCCTTTGCTATGGCCACTATCAGCTGTTCCTCACACACGCGGCGCGGTCAATTTTCAAATTAGTTCATCTTTTGCCACTGTGTGGATTAATACTGAATGCGTGTTGTTGTTATTACTTGGGGTTAGGTTTAAGAGTAGAGCAATACGCTGGTGTTTAACTGCATTAATTTATTGCATTCCTTCACTGGGCTCTCATATACTTTCTGCTACTTCATACTGTAGCCGTGGTGGACATTTCTCTCTGTCTCGTGCTGAACAAAGTCGACCAATTGCAAGAGACTGGGTCATCAGACCAATCACTGCAGATTAGCTTCGCGCTAAGGAGGGGTTTGGGAACAAATGAATCACTGAACAATTCATATGGGAGTCGCTGGGATAATTAGGTAAAAATAAACGCATATTATAAGTGTTTTTTGACCTTGCACGCATATCAGCCTGTTGTTGGAGACCCCTAAAACCAAAATATGACCTTTTAAATGCAAAATAGGGGCTCTCTAATATGTTTTTCCATCCCATGGGTTTAAGAGGGCGACGCGGTGGCGCAGTAGGTAGTGCAACTAAAACTTGGAAAAGCGACAAGACTTTTGTCAGGTAGTGTATATTAATATTTGTTAGAATTTATTCACATATTAGTGTTTTCATTCAATGTTTTTCTCTTTATTTTTTAACGCAATATTCCACAATGCACATACAGTAGGTGAACGCAAGCAAAGCTCTTGTTTCCAGGAATATCCCCTCCTGAGATGCTTGTCAGATGAGCAATTATCTGAGGCCGAGGTGCTTTTGCTAAAACCGCTCTCGCAAACTTCAGAGGCTTCAGAGAGAAATGAAAATCAATTCCAGGGTCATTTGACTGTTAAAAGTTAATGAATGGAAAAGCATGCAAAAGTCGACGGCGTCCGGTGAACGCTGCTGAGCAAATTAATGAATTCTGCTCTCTGGTGGAGACGATTCCTGCGGTGAACCTTAACACTCAGACAAAACATTCTGACTCAGAGTAACACTCGCAAATTAGACCTTTTCAGCTGTCAGCTGTCTGGAGGAACATGCATTTAAGATTGCATTGCAACTAAACTGCTAGTTTGCATTAAATGCTAATCTGAAAGTATCATAAAAGCACTGTTTAAAAAAAAAAAAAAGCAAAACAAACAAACAGATTATGTCTGCCAGAAAATTACAGATATATTTGTACGGCTGTTTTGCATTAAATGCTAATCCGAACATATCTTAAAGCACTGTAAAAAAGGAAAAGAAACAAATCTGGCAGAAAATTACAGATACACTCACCGGCCACTTTATTAGGTACACCTGTCCAACTGCTTGTTAAAGCAAATTTCAAATCAGCAAATCACATGGCAGCAACTAAATGCATTTAGGCATGTAGACATGGGCTGTTTCTCAATTCCAAGAATGCAGAGAACGCACTTGCGTTCTTGTGGAGACCGGTCTTGCCAGGTGTCCTCGGAAGAACGATATCGGGAGACCGCGAGAACGGAGAATGTGTCCTGTGAGAAAGGAGATGCCGCGTTCTTCCCATAGACTGTAAAAGATATGGACGCAGTATTCAATTCAATTCATATTTATTTGTATAGCGCTTATACAATGTAGATTGTGTCAAAGCAGCTTCACATGGAAGAATATAGTGAATTGAAACAGTGTCAGATCAGTTTTCAGAGATTAAGTTCAGTTCAGTTCAGTTTAGCTCAGTTCAGTGTGGGTTAATAATCACTACTGAGAGTCCAAACACTGAAGAGCAAATCCATCGATGCGCAGCTCTACAGATCCCGAACCATGCAAGCCAGTGGCGACAGCGGCGAGGAAAAAACTTCACCAATAGGCGAAAGTGAAGATTTAAAAAACCTCGAGAGAAACCTGGCTCAGTATCCATTACGTCACCCATAGATTTCCGAACACTGCAAAAGAAGCTACAAGTAGGCGCGGCCAACCGTCACCATTTTGTCTGCGCGTCATCGCACCAATCCCGGGATACCAAACAAGAGCAAAGAGGCGGAGAGTGAGCGGAGCCACAGACACATGCTGGATTCTCAGCATTTTGCTTAGACCTGGATTAAAACAGACTTTTTACTTTGGGAGAACGTTTAATACTTCATTACCTGTGACTCGTTTTTGTTCTGACCACATGAACTTGGTTGTACACCAAATCAATAAAGTGTTTAGACTTTTTAAAACACTGTTATAACACTTTGAGCCACTAAACATTGTTCTTATGGCGTTTTTCAACAGGAGGAAAATGCAAATTACTTCCACACACTTCAAATATAGTCTGTGTTAGTAAATGCAAGGCTATTTATAAAATCCAGGCATAACACTGTATGTATAAATCAGATGACTGTTTTATAGCCTACAACTAATCAATCTGTCAGATTCTGGAGTGCATTACAGGTCTAAAAAACATTATAAATGAAAAATGATCTTAAATAAAACAAATACATTTACAGAGATGGTGTATAAGTATAGAATTTCACTCACCTGGGAAATGGAGGCAACTTAAATGGTTTGTAAGCACAATTAAGTGCACACAGCATGCTATAGTGTCTTATAATTGCAGGAAATGATTCCAAAAGGCAAATGACGGTATAAAGAATCATTAACCAAAACAAAAATATACGTATATGCCGAGCTCAGCGGCTAATTAGCCAGAATCAGCTGAGGTGACGAGACGGTGAGCAGCGAGACCTAGCTGTCACTCAAGTGGCCACGCCCTTAATCATGCAGACTTAATATAACTTAATAAAAATGAAACGGATGAGTTATAAAAAAATTCACCCCCCTCACAGTTGTCATGAAGGGTAATCATGGCTATATGCACCAAAGCCATCGTTTGTACCAGGCTGTAAACATGTTTTTATCAGCTGTAAAAATGGCTTATTTACCAATTCAGTCAGAAAGCACTTGGACTTCCTGGAGCCAGCCCCCCAAGGCGAGTCGATGAATTGCAGGTTTAGTTACTTCCGTATTGGCTTCCCGAGGGAGAGCGGGAGGTTGCCGCTTGGTTCTTCCTGATGGTCACGTGACCTTCACACGTTTCTAATGGAAAATTATTTAAACATTACTGCATTCATATAATGATTTATTGTTTTTCCTCATTTTAAAATATATGCTATGCATAAAAACTTTCTAAAAATACGTTGCACAATATAAACTAAACAGATTTTAATAAGAATTTCAGCAAACAAACGTATTCCTTTATTAAGATGTCCATGGTAATGCTTACTTTCACCGTTTCATTTAGGGAAACTCCTGAGGTAAATAACTGATATCTCTGAACTTTAATAATAAATCTAAATAAAATGCTGGGCCTACCACCTCCAGTCGCAATGATTTCTGGGACTTCTAGAGTGAGTTCGGTGCTCAAGTCTGCATATTAGCGTCCTCGATATTAAGAACACATCCGGGAAGTTTCATGCGTCCTCTAATCTTGCGGTCTTGAGTATTGGAACTGAACTTTGGCAGTTGATGACGTTACACGAGAACACGAGGACGCAAGATCGCTGAAGAACGCATATTGAGAAACAGACATGGTCAAGACGATCTGCTGCAGCATCAGAATGAGGAAGAAAGGGGATTTAAGTGACTTTAAATGTGGCATGGTTGTTGGTGTCAGACGGGCTGGTCTGAGTATTTCAGAAACTGCTGCTCTACTGGGATTTTCACGCACAACCATCTCTAGGGTTTACAGAGAATGGTCAGAAAAAAAGAAATATCCAGTGGGTGGCAGTTCTGTGGGCGTAAATGCCTTGTTGATGCCAGAGGTCAGAGGAGAATGGCCAGACTGGTTCCAGCTGATAGATAGGCAACAGTTACTCAAATAATCACTCGTTACAACGGAGGTCTACGGGCGAGCATCTCTGAACACACAACACAACCAACCTTGAGGCGGATGGGCTACAGCAGCAGAAGACCACACTGAGTGCCACTCCTGTCAGCTAAGAACAGGAAACTGAGGCTACAATTCACACAGGCTCACCAAAATTGGACAATAAAAGATTGGGAAAACGTTGCCTGGTCTGATGAGTCTCTATTTCTGCTGTAACATTCGGATGGTAGGGTCAGAATTACACATCAACAACATGAAAGCATGGATCCATCCTGCCTTGTATCAACGGTTCAGGCTGGTGGTGGTGGTGTAATGGTGTGGGGGATATTTTCTTGGCACACTTTGCACCCATTAGTACCAATTAAGCATTGTGTCAACGCCACAGCCTACCTGAGTATTGTTGCAGACCATGTCCATCTCTTTATGCCCACAGTGTACTCATATTCTGATGGCTACTTCCAGCAGGATAACACACTATGTCATAAAGCGCAAATCATCTCAGACTGGTTTCTTGAACATGACAACGAGTTTATATATGTAATGTGTGTGTGTGTGTGTTTCTTTGCATGTATGTGTAATGTGTATGTGTGTAATATTGCATGTGTACATATGTGTGTTTTGTGTGTGTCTTTGTATGTCTGTGTGTGAATGTGTGTGTGTGCGTGTGCGTGCGTGCGTGCGTGCATGTGTGTGTCTTTGTGTGTGTGCGATTGCATGTACGTGTAGTGTATGTGTGTGTTTGTTTGTCTGCTATTGTGTGTGTGTGCGTGTGCGATTGCATGTACGTGTAGTGTTTGTGTGTGTGTGTGGGTGTACCTTTGCATGTACATGTGTTGTGTGTTTGTCTGTCTGTGTGTGTGTGTGTGTGTGCGCGCGCGCGCCTTTGCATGTATATGTAGTGTGTGTCTTTGCTTGTGTATGTGTGCCTTTGCATGTATATGTAGTGTGTGTGTGTGTGTGTGTGTGTATGAGTGTGTGTGTACCTTTGCATGTATGTGTAATGTGTAAGTGTGTGTCATTGCATGTGTACATATGTGTGTGTTTTGTGTGTGTGTCTTTGTACAGTATGTCTGTGTAGTGTGTGTGTGTGTGTGTGTGTGTGTGTGTGTGTGCTTGCGATTGCATGTACGTGTAGTTTATGTGTGTATGTCTGTCTGCTTTTGTGTGTGTGTGTGTGTGTGTGTGTGTGTGTGTGTACCTTTGCATGTACATGTATTGTGTGTTTGTCTGTCTGTGTTTGTGTGTGTGCGCGCCTTTGCATATATGTATGTAGTGTGTGCGTGTGTGTCATTGCATGTGTACGTTTGTGTGTTTTGTGTGTTTGTGTCTTGGTATGTATGTGTAGTATGTGTGTGTGTGTGTGCGATTGCGTGTACGTGTAGTGTATGTGTATGTTTGTCTGTCTGCTTTTGTGTGTGTGTGTGTGTGTACCTTTGCATGTACATGTATTGTTTGTTTGTCTGTGTTTGTCTGTCTGTGTGTGTGTGTGTGTGCACCTTTGCATGTATATGTAGTGTGTGTGTGTGTCTGTGTGTGTTTGCATGTATGTGTATTGTGTGCGTGTGTGTGTCTGTGTGTGTGTGTGTGTGTGTGTACCTTTGCATGTACAAGTATTGTGTGTGTGTCTGTGTGTTTGTCTGTCTTTGTGTGCGTGTGGTACATAAGTTTACACAGCTGTGACTTTGAACTTGTATTCTCCGTCTGTATCTTTAACCCGCCGGCCTGCAGGTCACTCATATTTCCTCAGAGCTCTTCACACAGGCTCATGTTCCTGCTGATCACACTTATGGCTTCACTTTCAATAACATCTGAAACGTCTGACTGCATTTATCATGTTCAAAGACATCTATCTCACTTCAAACAACAAAGACGAAGCCATCGCTCATTTGACCTGCTAAAGAGTGAGCTATCAGACTCTGTGACGCTTATAAATCATCGATCTGTTTGTCTGAGCGCCTCAACATTGGACTTCAATTCAATTCAAGTTTATTTGTACAGTGTCTTTTACAATAAGTATTATTTCAAAGCAGCTTCACAAATGCACAATATTGCATTACAATCTAATTCGTCTAATTCAGGGGTGTCCAAACTCAGTCCTGGAGGGCCAGTGTCCTGCTGAGTTTAGCTTCAACTTGCTTCAACACACCTGCCAGGAAGTTTCTAGTATATCTAGTAAGAGCTTAAAGGGTCACGAAACACCAAAACACATTTTTTGAGCTGTTGACAGTCATATATGTGCCCCACGCTGCTATAAACACTATTAGGACACATATATTGTACTAAAAAGTGAAAATTGGTTGTTTTTGCGTTATTTTGAGCAAATTTGTTCTTCCGGTTTGAAACGAATTTTTGAAGCTACGTCACGGCCATGAGATACATAGGTGTAAATCAAGCCTGGAGAGTGGCTGTCTGTCTTTTCGAGAACATTCTGACGTATCTGAGTGTGCAGTATTAATTCATGACAAAGACGTGCTTCAAACCAATCAGCGCGCTCTATTGTGTATGACGTGAAACTTCATTAATATGCATGATAGCTCCGGGGACTGTTTACCAGTTTACGCTGTTCATACGGCAGAGAGACGCCACATTGTGTTGCCAAAACAAGTGAAAGAACAAGAATTTCAAGACAAGAGTCGTAGGTGTTGCAACGAAGGTTTTGTTTTCATTTTCCCTTTATGAGAGAGCAGCTGGACTCACGTGTGGATTACAGTGCACGCGACACGCGACAGAAACGCGTTTGTAAGGAACATTTTTACCCGAGAGCTTTTTCTCATCTGGAAATGGTGAAATCTGGATTTGCCGCTCGTCTACTTTTAATAAAAAGACACAGCTCCAGTTTGATTGTCTGTCTACAGATTTGGTAAGTGTTTGCAGTGCAGTGCCCTTTGTTTAAATGCTGCTCTCCGAGTGTAAACATGTTAACACAAACTATTCCCGTTGTGCAGGATTTTCGCTGCATTTTGTGACAGGATAGTCTATACACTAGAGATGCGCGGATCAGCTCAAATGTCACCTGAATCCGCTCCTTCATTCTAATCATCCACCCGCCACCCGCCCGCACATATTATTTCATCTGATATATATATCCGCACCCGACCTGCACCCGATCGCCACTTTAATGATTCTAATTCTTTGTTTTAAGCATGATGATAGGTGTAACTTTCTCCACAATGTCCGGCGGCAGAGTAACAGCTCGTTAATTCATGCTCGAGCAAATGATGAGACGGACAAAAGTACTCGATGCATGCCCTTCTTTTACTTATTTCAGTGTTTTCAGGTTCGCAGTGCAAAACAGCTCCCGGGTGGAATTACTGAAGTAAACATAAAACAAAACCGGATAAAACTTTCTCCCTCTAATTCACCGCACGCACAGCACACAGCGAGAGCTCACATCACACAGCATGCGTGTCGAACTACACTACCCACAATGTACCTCGCTATGGACTACAACTCCCGTAAAAGCAGTCAAGCGGCCACACTTTTTCCCCTCTCCTGCAACTTAGGTCACAGTGGATCGTTCGTTATTAACAGCAGATTCAGCTTTTACATATACAGGAAAAAGAGAACAAAAACGCCGTCCCTTCAGCCTAAACAGCAGCTATGTTGTGTGTACTTGGCCCTTTTCTTAACACTGTGCAAAAACAGAATAGCATCTACTGTGCCTGGATTCGGGCGATTCGCGCGAACCGCTTGTTGCAGGAATGCACAAGCTTCTCCTTGCAAGGCGCTGCAGTCGTGTAAATGTTAAATAAGCGATCTTGTTTCTCCCAGAACGATAGCAGATTTCCCTCTGATGACTCCTCTAACTGAAGTTAGCACAGTACTCTTGCACTTCATACATTATTTTGGGCGTCTCTCATCTTCACAATCTGCGAAGTCCACTCTCTGCTTTTTTGCTGGTCAACTGCTATGACCTGCTACATCCACCCGCGACCCACCCGCAATTAATCATAATGTATTTTTTTATTACCCGACCCGCCCGACCCGCGGATTATCCACAGCGCCCACGGATTTAACCGCCATCCGCGCATTACTACTATACACACACGGCTTTCTGACGCTACCTACCTACTGAGTACATAAGTTACAGAGAAATGCGGAGGATTTTTTTTCGCTCATTCGCCATGCGGTATCAAATCAGCCTCTCTGTGTTTGTTTGCCTGTGAAACTTAGCGCGTGCCCAAATGGAAACTCCTTTCTATGCAAATCTTACCCTCTTTCCCTCCCCCGACACTCCCACACTCCCAGAGCTGGACACGCCCAACTTTCCTGACTTTTTTCAAAACAGAGGTGTGAAAACACCCTGCTGAGACAGGGGGTTTCGTGGCCCTTTAATTAGCTGCTTCAGGTGTGTTTGATTAGGGTTGGAGTAAGTGTGCCACAAGCCTGCTTTTGAGTGAAGGTCTCGGCCGTTAGATCGCCCCCCTGGGGGCTGGCTGCAGTACAAGTCATAAAGCCCGCCTCCTCCGTGTTAATAGAGTGGGGGAACTATGACGTCAATTTGTATGCAAAAACCCGGAAGTGAGTTAGCATTCTAGCAGTTCCGGTTCCCTCGTCCCAAAGTCAATGGGTTTTTTCAATGGGATTTCAGTTAAAGAGCTTAAATAAGGTTCGTGGCGAACACAAACTCAAAATACTTTCACGTTTTATTCTACGACATAAAACACATCAGTTACATCTCACTCTTGATTTTTTAAATCGGTTTCGCTTCATTAAAAAGACGGTTGCTATCAAGTTGCTAAACGGGACTACAGGCGGTGTCGGAGACATTAGACGCCATTGAGCTGAACTGGTCTGGAACGCAGCTCGCTTGCGGTGGGCATTTGGATTTGTCTGTTATTTGAGTATTTTCATGAGTAGTATTTTATAGTTGTAGTATTTTTTTAGTTGGGAATACATATTGTGTGTAGAGAATGTCTTAACTTGTAAAGACTGTCTAGACAGATTAATTTGTCTGAATTTGTCTCCTTCTTAATTTATCGCATATGTGACTGTATATGGGCTGCTTTTCGCTGTACTCGGTGACAAAAAAGAATACTGAATGTTGTTCTGTGTCAATGATGGAACTTGCAGGCATATAACATTAGACTTGTCCCTCACGCCTCATTTCTGTCGTCTATTACTAAGGTAAGCGGACTGTATGTACCAAGCGATACACTTATTTAAACATGTCTTATGATAATACTATGTAGACACATTTACACATACAGTTTTAAAACTTTTACAACAACCGTAAAGCAAAACAAAATGTATTTCCCACGTAAAAACTATCCAAAAGACACGTAGGTCACTGGGAAAAATCACAAGTATACCAGGAGAATAAGTCATTTTCATTTTTGCGTGAACTGTCCCTTTAAGCATCAGATGGTTTTGTGCAATATTCAATGCAACGTACAATATTCTGCATGCATGCACATTTACACACAACTCCAAATGATTTCATACCAGAGCAAAACAGAGAGCAGTTTGCTGCTGGAAAAGTCGGATCAACCCAAAGTTCAGAGCGTGTGTTTGGATCTGTGTGTTTGGAGTGGTTTATCGATCACTGGAGGGATATTTTGAGGCTGTTCAGAGTGACGCGGGTCAGTGTGCTGTGTGTTTGTGCTGATGAGAGCTGTAATTGACTCTCTGAGGTACAAAGAGCATTACTGGACAACACACACAGACAGACAGTAAACTAGGTCTCTCTCAGGCATCATAACACTTGATCTGATGGACTCCACATCAGATCTAACTAGTTATTATAAATCAGTATGGTGTTGTCTTATAGAAAGGTTGTCGATTTGGTTAGTTATCTGAAACTATTCGATTATTTTCTATTAGGATATTTTTTTTTTGTAAATTGTTATATCTAAGGGCGGCACGGTGAAGAAGGTCAGTGTGCTGAGTCAGTTGGCATTTCTGTGTGGAGTTAGCATGTTCTCCCTGTGTTGGTGTGGGTTTCCTCCAGGTGCTCCGGTTTCCCCCACAGTCCAAACACATGTTCTATAGGTGAATTGAATAAACTAAATTGGCTGTAGTGTATGAGTGTGTGTGTGTGTGTACGTGTTTTTGTGACATATCAGGACACACATTTGTATAATGACATGGGTATTACAAAAAGCAGGTAAAATATAAGGACGTCCTCATTTCTCAAAAAGCTTCTAAATCACACAGAATGAGTTTTTTCAGGGAGTATGGGTGTGTTTCCCAGTAAAACATATGCTGTAATAGTTGGCGGTTCATTGCACTGCGGTGACCCCTGATAATGAAGGGACTAAGTCAAGGGAAAATGAATGAATGAATGTTATATCTAAAATTCCGATATTAAACTGTCAAATAACATCTGAAAATAATACATCATATACACTGTAAAAAATGCTGGGTTCCGCACAATTTCTTCATGTCATCCCAACACAAACTGATTAGGTTGACTTAATTGTTTTTACAAATATAAGTGGATTGAACATAAAACTATTGAGCTGCCCTCTCAAAAAACGTTTTGTTGTTTCAACTCATTTTAAATAAGTAGTTTGAACAAGCAGCAAAAGTCATTTTTGAGTGAACGTTATACTGCAGATACATCATATTACAAAACAACGTGTGTGTGTGTGTGTGTGTGTGTGTGTGTGTGTGTGTGTGTGTGTGTGTGTGTGTGTGTGTGTGTGTGTGTGTGTGTGTGTGTGTGCAACTATCAAATATAGTATACAATGCGTACATTCTATTAGATGTACCCATCTGATGAACACTTCAGAATGTGGGCAGAAGCAGTAGGGGATTTCTCACCTTCTCTTTCACGAGTAAAAACTTCTTTCTTATACGGATACGTCTTGGAATAGGGCACGCAAATCTGAACGCCTTGAAAAAGTCATAGCGCTACCGGTAGTTGTCAACAAACTCTTCCGTCTTAAAGCTCCGCCCAGGCTAGACACCTCATTTGCATTTGATATATCATTTGCGATGTCGGTTTGAGGATTTGATTTATCATTTGCGGAGTCGTTTTGAGGATTTGATTCATCATTTGCAAAGTTGGTTTGAGAATTTGATTCACCATTTGCGGAGTCGTTTTGAGGATTTGATTCATCATTCGCAGAGTTGGTTTGAGAATTTGATTCACCATTTGCAGAGTCGGTTTGAGGATTTGATTCACCATTTGTGGAGTCGGTTTAAGGATTTGATTCACCATTTGCGGAGTCGGTTTGAGGATTTGATTCACCATTTGTGGAGTCGGTTTAAGGATTTGATTCACCATTTGCGGAGTCGGTTTGAGGATTTGATTCACCATTTGCAGAGTCGGTTTGAGGATTTGATTCACCATTTGCAGAGTCGGTTTGAGGATTGGATTCACCATTTGCGGAGTCGGTTTGAGGATTTGATTCACCATTTGCGGAGTCGGTTTAAGGATTTGATTCACCATTTGCGATGTCGGTTTGAGGATTTGATTCACCATTTGCGATGTCGGTTTGAGGATTTGATTCACCATTTGCGGAGTCGGTTTAAGGATTTGATTCACCATTTGCGATGTCGGTTTGAGGATTTGATTTATAGTTTGAGCATTTGATTTATCATTTGATCTTTTAAGCATTTGAATTTTCATTTGAATTTTGTTAGGAAAAAACTTCCATAGCTTTGTCTATTCTACGCAGGCTATGATGACTTTCACTTTGATATTTTAGCGCGGATGTATACCTGACCTGAACCTTCTGACAAAGAAGTGCCCTTCTGAATCAAATCAGCAGGATTTAACTGCAGTTCGGCAGTTTCACTTTAACTCATGAACATTTCATTCATGCCCCCGTGACAAACTGGGGTATTAGATGTAAATAAGGAGTAAAGACTGGTGAAAGTGTTATGGAATTTAAAGCACACGCTGAATGGAAAGAAAAAAACTTCCGCATTTCGCGATGTGTGTGTGTGTGTGTGTGTGTGTGTGTGTGCGTGTGTGTGCGTGTGTGCGTGCGGTCCTTTACTGACAGCCGTGTGTGTGGATCTTGTCGGAAAATATGGCGAACAGTCCTACATGATGGTAATAGTTTGATTGCGGTGTTTACTTCAATAATGCCACTAATATCTGCATACTCCACATCTTAATTCCATTTCTGTTTAGTTGTTATGACTTTAGTTGGATTAACGTAATCAAAAATCACTGTTTTGAGCTTATGTAGGCCTACAGTTCAAAATTCATGTTTAACTGAATAAACAATTAGTAAACAAGTACATCTTATTGAACATCATTTATTCTCATCACCAATTATCATAGTAGAACAGTTTCTCAAGCAGTTTGTGAAGCATTTTCGAAACAGGAGATGAGCCCCTGGTCTAATGCGCCACCTGGCTTGAGAAACCTGTTCTTGAGACTTGGGTAGCACACATATTCTGAATGCCTTTGTCAGAATTTAAGTGAGCCATTTTAATCTAGATTAATTCCAAGATTACAGTGAGATTAATCTATATTACAAAAATTAATCTATGCCCAACTATAATTTGAAATTTGATATATTAAAAGCAATTCTTTTGTAAAATGGTAATATTGTAAGTAAAATTATTGAAAAAAATGAAATATTTTTATTGAAATTATTGAAAAATATGTTTGCGAGTAGGCTTGTTTATTGATAATATCAGTTTTTGTTGTTTTATTTTTGTATCTTTGTATTTTTGTGCTTTATTCTGTAAACCACATGACATTTCTTTTTGAATAAAAAATAAAAATGCTGTCGTTTAAAGAAGTTTTATTTTCAGACATGTTTTTATTCTGTTTTAAACTCACTGTTAAAAATATGATGTCAGGTGGAATAACCCTGATTTTCAATAACAACAAATGAGAACATTGGGTTTTTTGGGGTTTTTTTTGCAGCACAGGCTCATTGTGAATAAGTACCCCTATATACATTTCCGGTTATTGCGAATTATGTAGCCAGAGGTACGCATTTCATCTTTAAAATGAACGCTACAGGGTGGTTTCTTTTCGCGCTACCAGCTGACCGCTTACCTCCGTATGGACGGCTTTTCCACTGTTACCAGTTTGTCCAGTGGTGTGCCATGTACGTCGGCAGACTTGAGAAGCAGAGAGGAGTTGACCACGACGATGCGGTTCGAGTCAGGCGAAGAACGGTTCCAGAAACCAAGTAAAACAAAAACAAAAGCCAAAAAATAAAACAAACAAGTAAATAATGTGGTGAAAATGTGGTAAAATCTGAAAACAATGTTAAAAATCAGGGTGGTCAATCGGTGCTTTTGAAAACACTGTCGGTTGGGTTTAGGGAAGTGGGTGGGCGCTGGTCAATCTGTGCTTTTGAAAACACTAGTGGTTGGATTTAGGGAAGTGGTGGGCGCTGGTCAGGCCTCTGGTGGATTTACGTGAGAACAGCAGGCGCGAATGGCACTCGTGAGAGAAATTTCTGAAAAAGCATACACAGCAGCCTCTGGTGGATTCGCGAAATAAAAAACTGCAAAAAAAGTCCTGGGACATTTTTTGCACTCTCCAGAGATGTATACAGAGGTACGTATCAATAATGAGCCTGGGTTGTTGCTGTTTTTTTTTTTTTTTTTAAAGAAACTAGACTTTTATAGAATAAAACAAATAGCAGCATTTTACTAAAACCCCTACTGAATAAATTCAATAAAGAAAGAAAAATAAGACGAGTGTTTTTTATTTTTTACATAATTATGTCTGTTATGCTGAATGACGATACAACATGAGTCCACTGTTGTAAAGCAAATTACCAAAACTGGACTTCTGATCTTTGACATAATATGCATAAACAATATTTTAGAATGCATTACTATTATAACCTTCAGTTTTAAGTTACTTGAACCAGCACAAAAGCCTAAATCAACAGAATCCATTTCTTCTTGAAAACACATCAGAGCTTTCATTTGCTCTGTATTTAATTGCAATAGGAGAAACAAACAGAATACTAATGAGATGCTGTTTTCCCTTTCCAATGGGCTAATGAGTGGCCAGTTCGACCCCTTAATTTACATTTTGCGCAGTGTCCTTTTCTTTGCCGTATTATAATGACCTCTAGTGATGGCACTGCTTCATGAATCTTCCGAACCTTTCCGAATATTTAGTTTCGAATCAGTAGTACTACTTCAGAGTAATCAAATTAACAAGTTCACATGTTTTCAATATACGAGGCTTCATTATATGTCATGACTGTTTTCAGATTGTTTGTGAACGTCAATTGCGATGTCACAATTCGCCTAATTATACTACGTCCTTAAAGTGTGTACTGTTTTGTGAAGAAAAAGTAGATACTTTTGAGCGTGTAACAGAAGAGTATGCAAGCATTTGGACATACTACTGCTTCATTAACCGATCATTATGTTGCTTAGTTAAGAGCCCTGTCAATCATCTCGACACATCATCCACATTTCTGTCATATTTAATTACCTTGCATATTTGAGAAGCAGCAGCAGGATAATCTGCCTTTCTCGAATCATTCATGCAGAGAAATCTCCTCAGGTCTTTACACAATTACGCCTTTATACAAGTTCACATTGATGTTGCAGATGAAATATAACACAGAAAATGTGATATAAATATTTTCCAGTAGGTTAGATATTAAAAAGTATAGATGTTAGTTTCACTCTGTTAGTTTTAAGGATATCTATAAGCTACTGTGCTCCAAAACAGTGGCAAAATTCGCATTTAATAAATATAAAACTCATATAAGCATCCAAAGCCTGCAGTTTGACACTCAACGATTTTTTTTCACGTCATCTCATACTTCAGTGTCTCATCAAATCTTGACCAATCAAATGCTTTCTAGTATCTGACATGCCCCGCCCCCTTCAAGACGATTGTCATTGGCTTTTTTTATTTGATGCGCTTGAGCTCACTCTCACTGGCCGAGCTCTGATAAAAACAAAACACTATTGGTTGTTTTTTTTAAAGGGGAGGAGCTACACTATGTCCCGACCTCTCTTCATTTTTCAGTTGGGATTACGTCAAACATTGAATAAAAAATGCACAGTTCAATGCACCTTTAGTCATTCAAACACTTTTACCAAAGCTTCTCTACTTAATGGCTAGTCTCATGCATCCACCATGTTTGTAGTTTGTAAACTTTTTTACCCGCATTTGTAGTTCTAATTGAATCCACGTCCAATGTGCAATGTATTGTGGGGAATATTAGCTCGTGGAGTACTTTCAGCTTTCTACCAGAAATAGTAGAATTGTCCAGGAACCTTTGGTATACTCTTTTCAACATACTACGGTTTGGGACATACTAATTCTATTTTCGATTACTATTTAGGATGTATAGTATGTGAATTGTCACACAGCAAATGTTTCTTCATTGGGGAATGAATCACGTGGGTTGGCTTAGATTCTCCCAGTGGAGAGTCATTGAATCACAGGTTTCTTTGTTTGCTGTTTTTCAAGTTTTAACAAGACATTTATTAAAATAAAATAAAATAAAATAAATTATAGTAGTTAATAATCTCTTGTTGTGCTGTTTAGCAGAGCCTACTATAGAACAAATGATATAAGTCTTGAAAGTAAATAAAAGAATAGATATTATTATTATTCTGGGATCCAGAAGTGTGCTTGAACGTTTTAGAATTTACAATTCAGTTGCTTATGGGAGAAATGTCTAGAAATAATTAATGCAGAAAGCGGTCAAACTACTTGTACAAACAAGTGTGTTCATGACTACATAAAAAGTAGAATAACATAATAGGAAAATATCAGTTTGCAACATCAATCAGCATGCTGTTTTTAACATCTAGAAATCAATGGAAGCGAATGAGACAAAAACATTCTAATGGCTGCGCCCGCTCGTACGTCAAGAATAAGGTAAATGCAGACACTTAATATTAATTGATATTAGATGATAAGCTTAGTTAATTTACCCCCGGTTTCACAAACAAGGTTTAAGGCTAGTCAAGATTAAATTGCATGTTTGAGCTGTCTCAACTCAAAATAGCTTGCAGTGAGATGTCTTAAAACACGCCAGTGTCATTTTTTTGTCTCCCGGTGCACACCAGTAATGTATTTTTCTAAGGCCATTTTATAAATGTGGCTTAAATAGCCAAATTTATCTAAAGCCTAGTCCTGGCTTAATCTAAGCGCTGTTTGTGAAACTGGGCCTTAGATACACAAGTTATACTTTCAATTTAATGTTTGCAGTGTTTAAAAAGTATTTTAATGCATGTTTCGTAATGTAAAAAATCTATCTGCTAATAAACAGTTTGGGTATTTTGGGTTTTGCGTTTATTTACAGTTGTGAATTGCATTATGGGATGTTGATCTCTGCTGCTGTCGACTTTTGATGTTGAAAATTCAACTTTACAGTTTAACAAAGTTACTTTTACTGACATTTTAGTAGTTTGAAATAATATAATGTATAAGAAGTAATATTTAGAGAAGTAAGTTTGTAAAATAACACAAAATGTTTATTAGAAAAAAAATGCTTATTAAAAAATGTTTATTATTAAAGTTTATTAGAAGGGTTTTATGGAGCAATACACAACATCAGCCCAGACAATATATCACTTTAAACTATAAAAAATTTGGTAACACTATAATATCTACACACTATGAGTCATTTATTAAGCGTTAGCATATAGTGAATTCATTATCTGTTTAGCATTAACTCTACATTAATAAATGTTAGTAAGCAGTTTATAACTACAGCTACAAATGCTGTATTCTTGACTTAAAAGCACAAATATAATGTGCTTAATTGCACTACATTAAATATTGCATTACTAACAAACCATTTGTATTTAAGAGTAGTCGATGGTTTTTAAGATAATTCAGAATGAGTTAATAGGCAAGGCAAGTTTATTTCTATAGCACATTTCATACACAGTGGCAATTCAAAGTGCTTTACATAAACAGGAATAAAAGAAACAAGTGAAAGAAAATAAAAACAAATAATAAAAATGATAAAAAAAACAGATAAAAACAAATAAAAATGTGTTAAAACAGGTTATAAAAGAAGAGAAAAACATAATAGTGTAATCTGTGGGACGTAGCACAGTGCTCATTCAGTAAAGGCACAGTAATAAATGATTAATAAACTATTGAAATCAACGTTTATATTTCTTATTATTCAGGCATATAGTAATAGTTACTATGTATGTTAGTAAATGCTTTATTAACTCAACTTCATGCAGTTTTGTGACCTAATCTAAAGTGAGGACTATTTATGCTTTGTAAATCCCCCAGTATCAAATGAACAATAATCTTTGCAATCCTATCTAAAAAATAAAATTACTGTAAAGTTTAAACATTGCCAAATAACAGGAGTGTCAAAATATAACATACAACTGGATAAAACAACAACAATCCTAATAATTTATGAATATAATATGATGCAACATTTCAATGTTATTTAGCAATGTTTAAACTGTTACTGTAGAGTAATTTTATTTTAGACAAGCTTGCAAAGATTTAATTTTCATTTGACACAGTTTCATTTGGTATCTTAAAATGAATAGAAATAAATCAAAGTTAAATAAATAAATTTTATTTACTTTTTTTTCTGTTTAGAATTTAACCGAGCCTTTAATTGTCATTCATAAGGAATTTATAAAGCATAAATAGTCCTCACTTTAGATTAGGTCACAAAACTGGCATTTATTAACATACAAATTAACTATTAGTATACGCCTGAATAACAAGAATTATAAATGTTAATTTGAATATTTATTGATCATTTACTAATGCATTCTGAATCTTAAAAATCACCAAATATGCTTAAATAACTGGTTTGCAAATAATGCAATACTTGATTTAGTAATGAAAAATTAATAATTAATGGGGGACGCAGTGGCGCAGTAGGTAGTGCTGTCGCCTCACAGCAAGAAGGTCGCTGGTTCGAGCCTCGGCTGGGTCAGTTGGCGTTTCTGTGTGGAGTTTGCATGTTCTCCCTGCGTTCGCGTGGGTTTCCTCAAGGTATTCCTCCTCAAGGTCCCATAATGCAATTCAGAAGCATAAATAAACGCAATCACAAAATAAAAAAATACGGAAAACAGATAAAGCAACTATTTCAAAGTTTGTCCCATTACTAAAGAACTCTTAAAGATGCACAAAGTGAATTTTGCCAAAAGATTAATAGTTTAACGCACCAAAACAAATAGGGATGCACCAATATGTAAATTTTCTCAGATACCGATATTCAATATCTATTAATATTTGGAGGCCAATAGCTAATATATAGGCTGAATAATATACAGTTTTACAGATTTTTCTGTAAAAAAATATTAAAACTAGCATTTATTGGTCGATTTTAGTATGGTCACCGATATATCATGCATCCCAAAAAAGGAAATACTCATAACCTGTCAGATAATCTTGCAGATCGCTGGAAAGCATGCATTATCACTCGGACTACAGATCTTGAACTACAAATCCCATCATTCCCTGCTCTCACACACCTGGCCCAGATTCCCCTTGATTGTAAACACACAGTTGAAGCTTGTAAAGACTGGTTCCTGGGGGCTGTTCCATAAAAGCCAGTCTTATTTTGGTAAGTCAGGCATATTAAAGGTGGATTCTGTTTTATAAATCAAATTTACGATAGTCAGTTACTCTGGCAACTTATGCTGGGAAACTAGCCCGGTCTGGGGCAGGCTATCTCAGGCTAAGTCCTAAGTTCAAGCTTAAAGTAATGTTAACATTCACCTGCTGTAATTTAATGCCATTTTGACTCACTTAACCTCTTAATTATGAATAAAACTTCATAGTCACTCAATAGTATATGTATGTATATAAATATACACACACACCTACCAAACATATTTTAGAATAGAATGATAATATATTTAAATTCAAATAAGTTATTGCAAACAAAATAAATACAAACTACAACATTTCAACTAAATTATATATTTTTTTATGTTTCTGTTGATATATATATATATATATATATATATATATATATATATATATATATATATATATATATATATATATATATATATATATATATATATATATATATTATAATTAAATAAAATATAATGTATCATATTATTCAATATATCATATTTATGGTGGCTTGAGAAAATCATAACTTTCCGACAGACTGTCATACAGACTTAAAGTTGGGCTCATTTAACTCAGACTACCAATCTGCCAAACACTGATGACCTTTTAACTTACTAGCCACACCCTAGAAACCACTTACGGCACCCTAGCAACTGTCCCATAGACTTCCATTGTAAAAAAAAAAATCTGCCATTGACTTTACATTGGACATACTAACAACATAAAAATTCATACTAACAATATACTACTCCATACCAGAAACATACTAATCATACTAGCAACATGCAAATTCATACTAACAGTATACTAATCCATACTGAAAACATATTAACAAACACACTAATCATACTAGCAAACATGCTAATTCATACTAAATTCATGCTAACAGCATGCTAGTTTATACTAGAAACATGCTAGTGACATGCTAATTCATACTCGATGCTAACGACATGCTATATTATGCTACAAACATGGTAACTTATGTTAGCAACTGCCTAGCAACCACTCAGAACACCTTAGCAACTGCCTAGCAACACCTTAGTAACCACCTAGAACACCCTAGCAACCGCCTAGCAACCACCCAGAACACCTTAGCGATGGTCTAGCAATGCCTTAGCAATGAATTAGAACACCCTAGCAACCACCTATCAACGCCCTAGTAGCCACTCAAAACACCCTAGCAACGCCTTAGCAACCGCCTAGCAACCACTCAGAACACCTTAGAAACTGCCTAGCAACGCCTTAGCAACCACTCAGAACACTATAGCAGCTGCCTTGCAACACCTTATCAACCACTCAGAAGACCCTAGCCACAGCCTAGCAAACACTCAAAACACCCTAGCAACCACCTAGCAACACCTTAGCAACGACCAAAAACATCTTAGCAACTGCCTAGCAACACCTTAGCAACCACCTAGCAGCCAATCAGAACATCTTAGCAACTGCCTTGCAATGCCTTAGCAACCACTCAGAACATCTAGCAACCGCCTAGCAACGCCTTAACAGGCCTAAATTGCTTATATTTTAAAATATATTGCTGCATATGTAGCCTATTGAGACGATCTGCAATTTCCTGTCAGCCTTCTCTCTTGCTTTCTTGCAAGCCGTATTATTTGATTATTATGTTTAAATTATTATATGTTTGAACTCTAAAAACTAATGTTGCTCACTCGCTGTGAACATAGCTGTGTCTCATTTCAGAGCTCTTTCAGCTCTTGAAGTTGCCATGGTAGCACACAACATAATCGACGTATCTATGCTCGACCTTTAAAGTTTCACGTAACGTGCACGAGCAGTTATCTAGATTATTTCAACTGAACTCAGATTAGTTGGATCAAATGATCTTTAACTTACTGTTATGGAACCAATTTAAGCGTGGACGTTTAGTTCGGCTCATTAAAGTCAGGCTTTAATCCCCGCTTTTCTAAACGACTTTTAAGAAACAGCTCCCTGGACTATAAATACACCTCACTCACACACACATTGCTGAGTCTTGTTATTTGTAACATTTCTAAGCGTTATTCTTGTCTTGCCTTGTCGTGTTTTTTTATTCATCATTCCTGTTGTTTTTGCCACCTGCCCTGATCATTTGCCTGCTTTTGACTACGCTCTTAGGGTGCTTTCACACCTGCCTTATTTAGTTCGGTTGAATCGCACTAGAGTTCGTTTTCCCTCTTGGTGCGGTTGGTTTGGGCAGGTGAGAACGTAGCAATCGTACTCGGGTGCGCACCAAAAGCGGACCAAAAAAGCGGACCGAGACCTGCTTGAAGAGGTGGTCTCGGTACGCTTTCAAACGAACCCTGGAGCGGTTAATTTGTGGTGAGAACGTGATCCCAACCGCAAAAAAGTACTGCGCCTTTTTGGACTAATCCAGCTGCCGTAGTGCGATGCGCTGTCCCATCTTATGGGGTTTGGAGGAAAAATATTTGTTGACAGCGCTTAACCAACAGTTTTAAACAGAGAGAGAGAGAGGGAGAGGGAGAGAGAGGGAGGGAGAAACATTACCTGATGGATCGTTGGTAATATTTCCGGAAGATGACCATGTCGCAGTTTAGCTAAATTAATTCACGCCTTCTCCTAACGCCTTCGCCGATTGCAATGCATTAAAACATTGTTTTCCAGCCGCAGCCGCGCTTCATTCTCGAAATGTATAGTTTGTCTAAAGTGGTGTATACAAACTACATAGTATACTATGAGCAGGGATACTGCGTCAGCCAGCGCAGCGACATTGTGTGTCTGCCGGTTTGTTTACTTGCGGTAGTTCCACGTTAATTCTGACCAATTGAAAAGCAGCTTAGGAAATGCGTTCAATAACATCTGGCCAGTGAGTGATGTAGATTTTGTCACATGACTGCATTTTGGTTCATTTCAACTGGTTCGGACCAAAGCAATCAGTGTGATGTGAAAGGGACCCAAAACGGCAGAAAAATGCTACAATGTATCATTTGTTGCCCTTGGTCCGGACCAAATGAACCGAACCACATATGTGAAAGCACCCTTAGATGTCCAGCTCCTGTTTGCCCCTGTTGCTTGCCTGACTAATCTCCTTAATAAACTGCACATGGATCCTCAACTTCATTGCCAGTATCGCTTGTTACATAACCCAAGATCAAGCCTCTTTTTTAAATATATACAAGACACGCCTCTTACTCCCGATTGGCTACGAGTGTGTTTTGGGACTTATTGTGACACTGTGGTCAAAAGCGTTTGTCAAATATTGCTTAGTGCACATTTAATTACTGAACCCTGTACGGCTTTTCCATCCCCCAGACTTCCAGTCAAACCCCTGTGCGAGTGTGTTTATATTAATTTATTTCTCTCATGTAAAATATCAAAGTAGTCCACCACAGAGCGTCTGCTGCTTTTAAACTCTGCTCTCCCTAATGACCACAATTACTTCAGATAAATGCTTCAAAACGCAAATCAAATCAAAGCAGCCAATCAATTATGAAATACTTCACAAAAACAACAATCTGGCCTCCTGTACCTGCGCTTATCGAAAAACAAGACTAATTACAGGACCTCTCGTGTGAGGAGAAACTGTCATCCGCCGCAGAAATCAGAGAGATTGTTCAAAATAAAGTGTGTGTGTGTGTGTGTGTGTGTGTGTGTGCTTGTTGGATTGTACAATGGTGATTTATAGGATCAATGTGCCATTTGTTGAATCAAATCACATTTTAAAATAGTATTGTTTTTCTTGTTTTTGATCAAATAAATGCATCCTTGATCAGCAAAAGGGATTTATTTTCAAAACATTACACTAAATGAATAAAACAATTGTTAAAAATTGATGGACTATTCAAAATGGTGATTATTAAACTCATTGAATAGTAAACCACCATAGTTTATGCTCAAATCCTGAAGGGGTTTTTCACTTCTCTCACTTTATTTTTGAGGTCTAATGTTAAATTATTGTCAAATTTATACGTTATATATGGGTGGCGCAGTGGGTAGCGCTGTCGCCTCACAGCAAGAACCAGTGGTTGCTGGTTCGAGTCCCGGCTGGGCCAGTTGGCATTTTTTGTGTGGAGTTTGCATGTTCTCCCCGTGTTGGTGTGGGTTTCCTCCGGGTGCTCCGGTTTCCCACGCAGTCCAAAGACGTGCTGTAGGTGAATTGGGTACGCTAAATTGTCTGTAGTGTATGTGTGTGAATGGGAGTGTATGGGTGTTTCTCTGTGATGGGTTGCAACTGGAAGGGTAAGAGTAAGGGGAAGGATAAGTTGGCGGTTCATTCCGCTGTGGCAACCCCAGATTAATAAAGTGACTAAGCCGAAAATGAATGAATATATTGTATTATATATTAGTTCCTTCCCCCTCTTTTTGTACATTCACTGGCCACTTTATTAGGTACACTTGTCCAACTGCTCGTTAACGCAGATTTCTATTCTGCCAATCACATGGCAGCAACTCAATGTATTTAGGCATGTAGACATGGTCAAGACGATCTGCTGCAGTTCAAACCGAGCATCAGAATGAGGAAGAAAGGAGATTTAAGTGACTTTAAACGTGGCATGGTTGTTGGTGTCAGACGAGCTGGTCTGAGCTGCTGATCTACTGAGATTTTCACGCACAACCATCTCTAGGGTTTACAGAGAATGGTCCGAAAAAGTGAAAATATCCAGTCAGCGGCAGCTCTGTGGGAGCAAATGCCTTGTTGATGTCAGAGGAGAATGGCCAGACTGGTTCTAACTGATAGTAAGGCAACAGTAACTCAAATAACCACTCGTTACAACTGAGGTCTGCAGAAGAGCATCTCTGAACACACAACACGTCCAACCTTGAGGCAGATGGGCTACAGCAGCAGAAGACCACACTGAGTGCCACTCCTGTCAGCTAAGAACAGGAAACTGAGGCTACAATTCACACAGGCTCACCAAAATTAGACAATAGAAGATTGGAGAAACGTTGCCTGGTCTGATGAGTCTCCATTTCTGCTGTGACATTCGGATGGTCGGGTCAGAATTTGGCGTCAACAACATGAAAGCATGGATCCATCCTACCTTGTTTCAACGGTTCAGGCTGCTGGTGGTGGTGTAATGGTGTGGGGGATATTTTCTTGGCACACTTTAGGCCCATTAGTACCAATTAAGCATCGTGTCAACGCTACAGCCTACGTAAGTATTGTTGCTGACCATGTCCATCTCTTTATGCCCACAGTGTACTCATCTTCTGATGGCTACTTCCAGCAGGATAACGCACCATGTCATAAAGCGTGAATCATCTCAGACTGGTTTCTTGAACATGACAATGAGTTCACTGTACTCAAATGGCCTCCACAGTCACCAGAACTCAATCCAATAGAGCAGCTTTGGGATGTGATGGAACGGGAGATCTGCATTATGAATGTGCAGCCGACAAATCTGCAGCAACTGCGTGATGCTATCATGTCAATATAGAGCAAAATCTTTGAGGAATATTTCCAGTACTTTGTTGAATCTATGCCACAAAGGATTAAGACCGTTCTGAAGGCAAAAGGGGGTCCAACCTGGTGCTTGCAAGGTGTACCTAATAAAGTGGCCAGTGAGTGTATATTGTTATATAAGGTAGACTATTTTAATGATATGCCTGTCACCCTTCCAGAAAAACTGCATGAGCTTCAGATGTGCAATCACAAAGCACACGGAAAACACATGAGACTGTGTGTTATGAACGTGTGATTTTAACATGTGAAGCTTGTGTGTCTGACAGTTTCCCTTTATCACTTCACAATGCATCAATTATTCAACAGCGGGAAGTTGAGCATCTCAGATCCAGATTAGCTTTTTGCTGCTGGTTTTTATTGCATTTTACCCACCTACAATTCAGGTTATTACAGAGCACATACAGACATAGACACACATTCAATTACTCCCCACACACACACACGCACACACACACACACACACACACACAGACACACACACACACACACACACACACACACACACACACACACACACACAGACAGACAGACAGGCAAATACACAAGTCATAACACTGAGAAAGTAGGCAGTGTTTACTGTCCTATAATAAATCATGAAAGATGGATGAATCTTATACCGTCTGTAACACTCGCTGAAAATAAAAAACAGGAGGTCTAAAACATTTTAGATACTTCAAATTAAAGTGACACGGTGGCTTAGTGGTTAGCACTGTGGCCGTACGGCAAGAGGGTCACTAGTTCGAGTCCCAGCTGGGTCAGTTGGCATTTCTGTGTGGAGTTTGCATGTTCTCCCCGTGTTGGCGTGGGTTTCCTCCAGGTGCTCCGGTTTCCCCCACAGTCCAAACACATGCGGTATAGGTGAATTGAATAAGCTAAATTGGCCGTAGTGTATGTGTGGGTGTGAATGCAAGAGTGTATGGGTGTTTCTCAGTGCTGGGTTGCAGTTGGAATGGGCATCTGCTGTGTAAAACACATGCTGGATAAGTTGGCGGTTCATTCCGCTGTGGCGACCCCTGATGAATAAAGAGACTAAGCTGAAGGAAAATGAATGACTGAATACTTCAAATTCACTAGATGTCTGAATGCCATTGCTTTTAATACACTCAAAAAGAAATATTTTTGCTGCTTGTTTAAACTACTTATTTAAAATAAGCAGAAGCAACACAATTCTTGAGATTTTTTTTGGGACAATTTCATTGTTTTATGTTCAATCCACTTAAATTTGTTACGTTAACTTAATTGATTTGTGTTGAAACTACCAGACTACATGCTCAGATCCTAAGGGGTTTTTTCACTTCATTCATTCATTCATTTTCTTGTCGGCTTTGTCCCTTGCGGGGTCGCCACAGCGGAATGAACCGCCAACTTATCCAGCACGATTTTACGCAGCGGATGCCCTTCCAGCCGCAACCCATCTCTGGGAACTTCCACACACACATTCACACTCATACACTATGGACAATTTAGCTTACCCAATTCACCTGTACTGCATGTCTTTGGACTGTGGGGGAAACCGGAGCACCCGGAGGAAACCCACGCGAACCCAGGGAGAACATGCAAACTCCACACAGAAACGCCAACTGACCCAGCCCAGCCGAGGTTCGAACCTGCGACCCAGCGACATTCTTGCTGTGAGGCAACAGCACTACCTACTGCGCCACTGGGTTGCCCGGTTTTTTTCACTTCTCTTACTTTATTTTTGAGGTCTTATATTAAATTCAAGAGTTCACACTTAGCTGATGATTGATTATAAAGCTTGTTTGGCATGCTGTCCCGGGAGAGAGCCCTGAGCTCAAAAGATCCTCGAGTCCAGGGCTCCCTCCCGTTCGCAAGGCGAGAGGGAAGTTTGAGCTCAGGTGGATCTCGAGAACTCTCCTGCTGTAGTAGCTAATAGGGTTGGGCCGATAGACGATGCCATCGTCCATCGCCGATGGCTGATAGACATCACGATGCTGAACCGGCATCGCCGATCCTCCGCCCCACCCCTGTCGCAAACCCGCTCGTGAAAAATACACACTCAGGCCCCGTTTACACTAGCTTAGTTTTAAATTGGCATTTTAGAACAGAAATTATCCACGTCTATACTGGTGTTTTACCTAGCATTTCTGAACAGGCCTCCGTCCACTGAAAACGCACATCACGTGACCACATACACACACAGACACACACACACACTGTCATGCACTCGTCTGAGCTCCAAAGAACAGTGTACGTTGGACAGTTTATCAAGGATGTATCACTGGATGGCGTCTCACTATAGCTGTTAAATGTGATATTTAATTAATCTTGTCTCTATCCAGGGCTTAATTTGTGCCGGAACACACCGGATCCGGATCCCACGGCACCTCATTTTACCGATCTCCCTCCTCAACCGCCCTCCTCCCCTGTCCGCTGTTCATTTTCACTTTATTCCGCGACTCCCCAACCCTCTACACTTTTCTCCGCGACACCTCAGCACCGCTCACTTTCTTCCGCGAGACCCCTCCGCCATCCACCTCACCGCAGAAAAAGTAATTGATTAATTTGTGTGTAAATTATCTTTATTTATTTATAATTGGGTTATGGGTAAAACAAAGACCAGGTAGTTGAAACGGTAGGCTACAAAAAATTAATTTGTTATGAATTAATTAATTATTCATAAATAATTAATTTACCTCCGCAGACATCGTATGATGCTAAATTGGTCAACATTGCCCAACCCTAGTAGCTAATGAACAGATAGTGATTGCTCTTAAGAGATAACTACTTACTAGGAGCATGTCTATGGTGCTGATTTGGATTAGTCAAATAACTTAAGTTGCATGTTTGTGTATGGTGAGAGGAAACCGGGGAACCCGGGGGGAAACCCACATGAGCACGGGGAGAACGTGTAAACTCTGCACAGAAACGTCGGCTGGCTTCGTAAGGATTAGAACCAGTGACGTTCTTGCTGTGAGGCAACAGTGACTCAGGGTTATTCCACCAAAGACTGATTTCTTAACTCTTCTGAAGTTAAGCTTTAAGGCTCTGCACAGTTTTGCTCCAACCCTAATCAAACATAGCTGGTCCAACTAGTCAAGGTGTTCAAGACTACTAGAGACTATTAAGCAGGTGTGAGTTGGAGGTGGTTGGAGCTAAACTATGCAGAGCTGCGGCCCTCCAGGAATTGAGGCCCCGTTTACACTAGTACGTTTTAGTTTTAAAATGGTGTTTTAGAATGAAAACGATGCGCGTCCACACTGGTGTCCACACAGCTCTCCGTCTACACCACTCCACTGAAAACGCACATCACGTGACCACACACACACACACACTCTGGCATGTGCTGCAGCATATCTACCCAGAGGAGAGCTGTGCTCGTCGAACTGTTCATCAAGGATCTACCACTGGATCTAATCTCACTATATTTGTTAAACGTGATATTTAATTCATCTTGTTGTCTCTATCTAACAACATATTCCCCGACTTTGGTCTTTTGAATCTATTACTTGTTCTCAGGTAACGTGTTTTGGCTGAGCGCAAAGATAAGTTAATAATTAATGTAACCACGTACATTCTGTACATTGACTGATTGCTTGCCCTTATTTCTTATAATGTATAAACTTATTGTGCGTTATACTTTTATAATGGCCATTATTGATTATTAAAACTGATATTCAGCAAAAAGAGAAGTATGTTTCATATTTTCAATGAAAATGAAAGGAGGCAGTGATGTTATAGGCTCCGTTTTGTTATAAATATGCATGAAGATGACGGTCACATGTGAATAAGGTTATAAAGTACACTGTTCCCTTTAAAAAGATTTACTCGACGTGTCCTCTGGAGTTTGTTTTCCATATCAAACTTGCAAAGTCTGAACTTACAAGGAGAGGATGCAGGACTGAACTGTATGTAGGCTACCTAATATTAAGGGAAAAGCCCCAATCAGACTCTGCAGCCTCGCCTCCGTTTTCAGATGTCTTTGTTTTTCCCCATCCACACTGAGACGGAGCAGCAGCATTTTAGAATAAAAACGGCCTCACCAGCGTTTTCAAAACGCTGCATTTTCAGCGCTCGAAAACTCCGGCGTAGTGTGGACGGATGGCGTAACCGTAGCAAAACTTATGCGTTTTAAAACTAAAACGTATTAGTGTAAACGGGGCCTGAGTTTGAGACCATTGCTTTAAGGTGTTTTGTTGTCTAAAAATAAATTAAATCATTCAATTTTTTTTGTTATTTAATGTACATGAAAAAATGTCTTAAAAACATAAATTTTATTTTTAATTTGGAAGAATTGTCGTCAGTGTTTACCAGGCCTTAATGTGTGCTGGAACAAGCCAGATCTGGCACCTCTGAAATCCGATCCAGCACCTCATTTTATGAATCTCCCTCCGTACATGCCAATGAACAAAATGCTGGATCCGTTACCCCGATCTGTTCCAGGACCTCACAATTTACAAATGAAGCACTGGTGTTTACAGAATAAGAGAATCTGAGAATTTCTCATAGGTTTTTCCATAGTCGTATATACAGTATATTGGCGGCACGATGACTCAGTGGTTAGCACTGTCACCTCACAGCAAGAAGGTCGCTGGTTCGAGTCCCGGCTTGGTCAGTTGGCATTTCTGTGTGCAGTTTGCATGTTCTCCCCATATTAGAGGGGGTTTCCTCCCGGTGCTCTGGTTTTCCTCACAGTCCAAACACATGCGCTATAGGTGAATTGGATACTAAATTGGCTGTAGTGTATGAGTGTGTGTGTGAATGTGAGAGTGTATGGGTGTTTCCCAGTACTGGGTTGTGGCTGGAAGGGAATCCACTGCATAAAACATATGCTGGAATAGTTGGTGGTTCATTCCGCTGTGAAACATATACATATACATTTACTCACACACACACACACACACACACACACACACACACACACACACACACACACACATAAATACATTTCAATACTGTATGTACAGTTGCAATCAGAATTATTAAACCCCCTTTGATTTATTTTCTTTTTTAAATATTTACCTAATGATGTTTAACAGAGCAAGGAAATTTTCACAGTATGTCTGATAATATTTTTTCTTATGGAGAAAGTCTTATTTGTTTTATTTCGGCTAGAATAAAAGCAGTTTTTAATTTTTTAAAACCCATTTTAAGGTCAAAATTATTAGCCCCTTTAAGCTATATATTTTCTCAATAGTCTACAGAATAAACCATCATTATACAATAACTTGCCTAATTACCCTAACCTGCCTAGTTAACCTAATTAACCTAGTTAATCCTTTAAATGTCACTTTAAGCTGTATAGAAGTGTCTTGAAAAATATCTAGTCAAATATTATTTACTGTCATCATGGCAAAGATAAAATAAATCAGTTATTAGAAATGAGTTATTAAAACTATTATGTTTAGAAATGTGTTGAAAAAAATTTCTCTCCGTTAAACAGAAATTGGGGAAAAAAATAAACAGGGGGGCTAATAAATCAGGGGGTTGAATAATTCTGATTGCAACTGTATTTCAATATATATTTCGTCCAAAGCGACTTACAATTGAGTTACTTTTATATATTACAATTTTATATACTTACTCATATATACTTTTAAATTTGAACACATTTATATTATAAATACACACAAATTTAATTCATTTATGTCCCATATCTCAAAAAGGCTCACAAAATATGTTGTTTTGGGTCGTTTTACGAGTGTAGTATGTTTCCTTTGGTCTGGAGCAAGGTCCAATAAGTTAATCAGGTTTCAGCTAGATTTTTTTGAATTATACGAAGTTTAACTTAATATTTCTAGTCAGTTTGATTGATGTAAGTTGAAATGAATTGAGAAGTTCATTTGAATCAACTAAAAGCACTATTTTTTTTTACAGTGTACTTTTTTGGCTGAGTTTTTAATGGTATATAAGGTTCACTAATGTTCTTTTTAGGCACGTGTTTATGCAGATAGTCAGTAAATAATGACACAAACTCTTTAAAATGAAATCAGTGTTTTCCTGCCCTCGGCCCTGCAGCCACAGACCTGAGAAAATATAATCTACACATTACTGAACGTTGCCAAATCCTCATTACTCCGTCAGTGCTCTGCTCATTCCTGTTCAGGGTGCAAATTAAATGTTTCAGACCGTGGGAGGTAAAGATAATATTATCTGACCCTGTGTATATATTCAAAGCAATAAAAACAATAATGAATATCATTATTTTGGTAGCATAAATCAAATGCGCGCACACACACACACACACACACACACACACACACACAAACAGAGAAGAAAATACTGTGTTGGTAAATGTCATAAAATGTGTTATTTCTCAGCTTATTTATAATCCATGGAAGTATTTTGTCATGAATTGAGACATTTTGAGAATTAAAGTAGAAATAAAATATAGCTTTTTCATCACTGCACACACGAAATTATCATTTAAAAACTAGATATATTGTTTAAATGTATTTATACTGCATGTGTATTTGTTCTTTTTTAATTAATGTATAATGTTTATTTAATGTTTAATTCATAATAATTAAAGATGAGGCGATGCGGTGGCGCAGTAGCGCTGTCGCCTCACAGCAAGAAGGTCGCTGGTTCGAGCTTCGGCTGGGTCAGTTGGCGCTTCTGTGTGGAGTTTGCATGTTCCTCCGGCTGCTTCGATTTCCCCTACAGTCCAAAGACATGCGGTACAGGTGAATTGGGTAAGCTAAATTATCCGTAGTGTATGAGTGTGAATGAGTGTGTATGGATGTTTCCGAGAGATGGGTTGCAGCTGAAAGGGCATTCGCTGCGTAAAACATGTGCTGGATAAATTGGCGGTTCAATCCGCTGTGGCGACCCCAGATTAATAAAGGGACTAAGCCGAAAAGAATATGAATGAATAAATGAATGAATAATTAAAGATGACTGTAATGGATGGTTGCTGGACAACGGAAATGAAGGATCCACGTGCAGCTTTATTCAGAGTCGTAAGACAGGCACTGGTCAAACACAGGAGCAAAAGGGTACATACAAGGAAATCCGGAAGCGTAGTCAAGTCACAGGCAAATGGTCGATACAGGCGGCAGACAACATAAACAAGGCAAGGGTCAAACATGGAGAGACTAAACCAGGAAACCGATTCGTAATGTTACAGGGTATACACCAACAAGACTCAGTGTGACAAAGTGAGCAGTCTATATAGTCTATATACAGTTAAGTCCATAAATATTTGGACATTGACACAATTCTAACATTTTTGGCACTCTACACCAACACAATGGATTTGAAATGAAGCGAAGATGTGCTTTAACTGCAGGCTGTCAGCTTTAATTTGAGGGTATTTACATCCAAATCAGGTGAACGGTGTAGGAATTACAACAGTTTGCATATGTGCCTCCCACTTGTTAAGGGACCAAAAGTAATTGGACAATTGGCTTCTAAGCTGTTCCATGGCCAGGTGTGTGTTATTCCCTCATTATCCCAATTACAATGAGCAGATAAAAGGTCCAGAGTTCATTTCAAGTGTGCTATTTCCATTTGGAATCTGTTGTTTTCAACTCTCAAGATGAGATCCAAAGAGTTGTCACTATCAGTCAAGCAAGCCATCATTAGGCTGAAAGAACAAAACAAACCTATCAGAGAGGTGGCAAAAACATTAGGTGTGGCCAAAACAACTGTTTGGAACATTCTTAAGAAGAAAGAACGCACCAGTGAGCTCAACAACACCAAAAGACCCAGAGGACCACGGAAACAACTGTGGTGGACGACCAAAGAATTCTTCCCTGGGGAAGAAAACACCCTTCACAACAGTTGGCCAGATCAAGAACACTCTCCAGGAGGGAGGTGTATGTGTGTCAAGTCAAGTTAGAATTCTAAAAAAGCCTTCACAGTGCTGGAACAACATCCTATGGACAGATGAGATCAAGATCAACTTTTACCAGAGTGGCGGGAAGAGAAGAGTATGGAGAAGGAAAGGAACTGCTCATGATCCTAAGCAGTGAAGCATGGTGGTAGTAGTGACATGGCGTGGGCATGTATGGCTGTCAATAGAACTGGTTCTCTTGTACAGTTGAAGTCAGAATTATTAGCCCCCCTAAATTATTAGCCCTCCTGTTTATTTTTTTCCTCAATTTCTGTTTAACGGAGAGAAGCTTTTTATCAACACATTTCTAATCATAATAGTTTTAATAACTCATTTCTAATAACTGATTTATTTTATCTTTGTCATGATGACAGTAAATAATATTTGACTAGATATTTTTCAAGACACTTCTATACACCTTTAAGTGACAATTAAAGGCTTAACTAGGTAAATTAGGTTAACTAGGCAGGTTAGGGTAATTAGGCAAGTTATTGTATAAAGATGGTTTGTTCTGTAGACTATCGCAAAAAAAATTAGCTTAAAGGGGCTAATAATTTTGACCTTAAAATGGTTCTTAAAAAATTAAAAACCGCTTTTATTTTAGCCGAAATAAAACAAACAAGACTTTTTCAGAAAGAAAAAATATTATCAGACATACTGTGAAAATTTCATTGCTCTGTTAAACATCATTTGGGAAATATTTAAAGAAAAAAAGAAAATTCAAAGGGGGGCTAATAATTCTCACTTCAACTGTATTTATTGATGATGTGACTGCTGACAAAAGCAGCAGGGTGAACTCTGAAGTGTTTCAGGCAATATTTTCTGCTCATATTAAGCCAAACACTTCAGAACTCATTGGACAGTGCTTCACAGTGCATATGGAGAATGACCCAAAGCATACTGCAAAAGCAACCAAAGAGGTTTTGAAGGCAAAGAAGTAGAATGTTATGCAATGGCCAAGTCAATTACCTGACCTGAATCCGATTGAGCTTGCATTTCACTTGCTGAAGACAAAACTGAAGGAAAAATGCCCCAATAACAAGCAGGAACTGAAGACAGTTGCTGTAGAGGCCTGGCAGAGCACCACCAGGAATGAAACCCAACGTCTGGTTATGTCTATGCGTTCCAGACTTCAGGTTGTAATTGACTGCAAATGATTCGCAACCAAGTATTAAAAAGTGAAAGTTTGGTTTATGATTATTATTCTGTCCAATTACTTTTGGACCCCTAACAAGTGGGAGGCACATATGCAAACTGTTGTAATTCCTAGATTGTTCACCTGATTTAGATGTAAATTCAATTAAATTCAATTTACCTTTATTTGTATAGCGCTTATACAATGTAGATTGTGTCAAAGCAGCTTCACATGGAAGATTATAGTGAATTGAAATAGTGTCAGTTCAGTTTTCAGAGATTAAGTTCAGTTCATTTTAGCTCAGTTCAGTGTGGGTTAATAATCACTACTGAGAGTCCAAACACTGAAGAGCAAATCCATCGATGAGCAGCTCTACAAATCCCGAACCATGCAAGCCAGTGGCGACAGCGGCGAGGAAAAAACTTCACCAATTGGCGAAAGCGAAGATTTAAATACCCTCAAATTAAAGCTGACAGTCTGCAGTTAAAGCACATGTTTTTCGTTTCATATCAAATCCATTGTGTTGGTCTATAGAGCCAAACATGTTAGAATTGTGTCGATGTCCAAATATTTATGGACCTGACTCTAGGAGTGAGTGAGGTGCATGACAGGATTTGTAGTTCATATGCTGACAGGATTGTAGTCCGGGTGATAATGAATGTTCTCCAACAATCTATAAGGGTTAGATCGCTGGTGATCATGACAGCGATGATCATGTGGTAAATGTGGTTAGTTGAAAATAATGAAAATAACAAGGATCTAAAAAAAAAAGCACACTGTTAAGATAAATATAAATTAATGAATGAATATAAAGTGATATTTTTATTTATTTCGTTTATTTAAAAGTATGAAGTAAAAGCATACAGTGCTCAGCATAAATGAGTACACTGCCTCATGAAAATTAATATTTTTATCTATTTCTCAATGAATATAGATCATTTATTTTGGTGCATTTTATCTAAACCATTTTATTAAACAGTTATATCCATTAAATTAAGAGTTTGGTCACTGAACACCATTAGAAATAGAAATTAATACATTTAAGTTCAAATGAATTATTGCAAAAAAAATATTACAAACTTTAAAATTTCTGCAATATTTTATAATTCTTATGATTTTCTTGTTTAATCATTTTTTTTTCCTAACATATTAATTTGCTGTGCTCATTTTTGCAGTGTGATCTTGTTTATTTATTTTTTGTAAAATAAATCTAATCTAATGAATATGCACAAATATGTTAATGTAAAGCTTCCTATAGGCGATATTAATTAAAAAGAGAGATCTGTGAGGGGTGTACTCATTTATGCTGAGCGCTGTATAAAATGTATATACTGTAGTACAGTAAGTATAAAAGTAAAAGGTAATACAAAACTCATAAGATAAATAATACTAAAAAATAAAAAAAAATCTATTATGCATTAATAAGAGTATAAACAGTTCTAAAACATCAACAGGCAAAGCATGCAATATCACCATAACAGGCTGTTTTGGCTGGTGTGAATGTTCCTGAAGCAGACAGGAATCATTTTGTGAGGCCTGTGCTTTCAATCGACCCTCAGATAATTAAGAGATGCTTATCAGAGGAGCTGTAATCATGAGGGCTTAAAGCAGGAGACACAGGGAGAAAAAACGCAGCTTTCCTCTGACCTCTGGCAACTACTGCGGCGCATATTAAAGCGAAAAGCTATGAAGCATGGAAGCATGTCAGGAGCAAAACTCATTTTGACATGTAATATATGCAAATCGCCAATGCAATATGTAACATGACAATGCATTTCTGTGTTTAAATGTGCATTTTCAGTGACATGAGCAAGGTTTGGTGCAAAATGAAAATGAAAGTTAAATTATGTAATTAAAATTAATTTAGTTAATTAAATTAATAATTTTAAATAATTTAATTAAATTAGTTTTAATATGTAAATTTCAAACAAATTTTAATGCTTTAAAAGGTTAAATTAAACCTTATTATAACTGTATAATTCATAACCGTAAATCAACATTATAACTGTATAATTCAAACTGTATTATAACCGTATAATTCATAACATAAATAAACAATATAATTGTAAAATTCATAACTGTATTATGAACTGTTAATAAATGTTATAAATGTCTAATTCATAACCATATTATAACTGTTTAATAATTCATAACTGTATTATAACCCTATAACTCATAAGCGTAAATAAACAATATAACTGTACAATTCATAACTATTATATAATTATAATTAATAACCATATTATAACTATATAATTCATAACCGTATAATTCATAACCATAAATTAACAATATAACCGTACAAATTCATAACCGTAAATAAACATAACAGTGTAATTCCTAACTGTATTATAACTGTATAATTCATAACCATAAATAAACATTATAATTGTATAATTAATAACCATATTATAACTGTATAATTCATAATCAGAAATTAACAATATAACTGTACAAAATCATAACTGTTTTTAACCATATTTTTTTAACTGTATTATAACCATATTATTTATACCGTAAATAAACAACATAACCATTTAATAACCATATTATAACTGTATAATTCATAATCGTATAATTCATAACCGTAAATTAACAATATAACTGTATAATTCATAACTGTATTGTAACCGTATAATTCATAACTTAATTAAACATTATAACCATATAATTCATAACCATAGTATAACAGTATACTTCATACCCATAAATAAACAATATAACCGAATAATTGATAACTGTATAATTGATAATCATATAATTCATAACCGTAAATAAACAATATAACTGTAGAATTCATTACCGTAAATTAACAATATAACTGTATAATTCATAACGTAAATAATGACCGTATAATTATAACCATATAATTAATAACCATATTATAACCGTATAATTCATATCGGTAAATTAACAATATAACGGTATAATTCATAACTATATTATAACCATATAATTCATAACGTAAATAAACATTATAACAATATAAATAATAACCATATAATAAATAACTGTATGATTTGTAACCTTTTTATAACCATATAATTCTTAACTCTTACAGCCATACAGTATAACTCACAACCGTAATATAACCGTATAATTCATTACAGTATTATTACCGTATAATTCATAACCGTAAAAAACCATAAAAGTACAATTCATTACTGTATTATAACAATATAATTCAAAACCTTACATTTCATAACCATAAATAAACAATATAACCGTATAATTATTAACCATATTATAACCGTATAATTCATATCGGTAAATTAACAATATAACGGTTTAATTCATAACTGTATTATAACCGTATAATTCATAACGTAAATAAACATTATAACCATATAATTAATAACCATATAATAACTGTATGATTCGTAACCTTTTTTTAACCATATAATTCATAAGTTTTATAGCCCATATAATTCATAACCGTAATATTTCTGTATAATTCATTACCGTATTATTACCGTATAATTCATAACCGTAAATAAACATTACAGTATAATTCATAACTATATTAAAACCATATAATTCATCACTGTATTATAACAATATAATTCAAAACCTTATAATTCATAACCGTAAATAAACATTATAACGTATAATCCATTACCGTATTGTAACTGTATAATTCATAACTTAAGCATTATAACCATATAATTCATAACCATATTATAACTGTAGAATTCATAACCATAGTATAACAGTATACTTCATAACCATAAATAAACAATGTAACCAAATAATTGATAACTGTATAGTTGATAACCATATAATTCATAACCATAAATTAACAATATAACTGTATAATTCATAACTGTATTATAACCGTATAATTCATAACGTAAATAAACATTATAACCATATAATTAATAACCAAATAATAACTGTATGATTCGATAACTTTTAGAGCCATATAATTCATAACCGTAATATAACTGTATAATTCATTACAGTATTATTACCGTATAATTCATAACCGTAAATAAACATATCAGTATAATTCATAACTGTATAATATATAATTCATTACTGTATTATAACAATATAATTCATAAGCTTATAATCCATAACCATAAACATTATAACGTATAATCCATTACCGTATTATAACCGTATAAGTCATAACCGTTAATAAACATTATAACCGTATAATTATTAACCATGTTATAACCGTATAATTCATAACCATAAATGAACATTATAACCGTATAATTATTAACCATGTTATAACCGTATAATTCATAACCATAAATGAACATTATAACCGTATAATTATTAATCATGTTATAACCGTATAATTCATAACCGTAAATTACCAAAATAACGGTATAATTCATAACTGTATTATAACCGTATAATTCATAACGTAAATAAACATTATAACCATATAATTAATAACCATATAATAACTGTATGATTCGTAACCTTTTCTTAACCATATAATTCATAACTTTTATGGCCATATAACTCATAACTGTAATATAACCGTATAATTCATTACCGTATTATTACCGTATAATTCATAACCGTAAATAAACATAACAGTATAATTCATAACTGTTTTATAACCATATCATTCATTATTGTATTATAACAATATAATTCAAAACCGTAAGTGAACATTATAACCGTATAATTCATAACCGTAAATGAATATTGTAACCGTATAATTAATAACCATATTATAACTGTATAATTTATAACGGTAAATTAACCATATAACAGTACAATTCATAACTGTATTATAACCGTATAATTCATAGCGTAAATAAACATCATAACCATATAACTAATAACCATATAATAACTGTATGATTCGTAACCTTTTTATAACCATATAATTCATAACTGTTATAGCCATACAGTATAATTCATAACCATAATATAACCGTATAATTCATTACAGTATTATTACCGTATAATTCATAACCGTAAAAAAACATAAAAGTACAATTCATTACTGTATTATAACAATATAATTCAAAACCTTACATTTCATAACCGTAAATAAACATTATAACGTATAATTCATAACCGTAAATGAACAATATAACCGTATAATTAATAACCATATTATAACCGTATAATTCATATCGGTAAATTAACAATACAACAGTTTAATTCATAACTGTATTATAACTGTATAATTCATAACGTAAATAAACATTACAACCATATAATTAATAACCATATAATAACTGTATGATTCGTAACCTTTTCTTAACCATATAATACATAACTTTTATAACCATATAATTCATAACCACAATATAACAGTATAATTTATTACCGTATTATTACCGTATAATTCATAACTGTAAATAAACATAACAGTATAATCCATAACCATAAACATTATAACGTATAATCCATTACCGTATTGTAACTCTATAATTCATCACTGAATTATAACAATATAATTCAAAATCTTATAATTCATAACCGTAAATAAACATAATAACGTATAATCCATTACCGTATTATAACTGTATAATTAGTATAATTCATAACGCAAATAAACATTCTAACCTTATAATTCATAACCGTATCCATTCATTCCTACATTTTTGGCTTAGTCCCTTTATTAATCAGGGGTCGCCACAGCGAAATGAACCGCCAACTTATCCAGCATATGTTTTATGCAGCGGATGCCCTTCCAGCCGCAACTCAACACAGGGAAATACGGCCAATTTAGCTTATTCAATTCACCTAAACCGCATTTCTTTGGAATGTGGGGAAAACAGGATGCCAACATGGGGAGAACATGCAAACTCCACACAGAAATGCCAACTGTATAACTGTATATAAACATATAATTCATAACCTTAAATTAACATTATAACTGTATAATTCACAACTTTGAATAAACATCACCATAAATAAACAGGGAAAAAACCCTGTGACTCACCAAATCCGGAAGCTGTTAATTAACACATTTTTTTTTCCACACCGTACAGTAGTTCCTAACATAACACACAAGCCCTAACTCTACACACGACGCATTTAAGCATGAATGGAAGCGCAAATGTGCGATTTTATAATTAGCCTTAATTAATCGAATGCTTTAGATTTCATTCCTAGCTGCCAGGCTTTTGTCTGATCAATGTTAATTCAACACAAACACACTCTCTGCTCTGTTAAACGCGCGCAAGACAAGAGACCTGACAGCAAATCCCACAGCACAGACAGTGAAAGATGTGATGGATCAGTGGTCCGGCGTCTCCCATCGATCCGGCCGACTTTAAACAAGACCACCATCCACCATCAGCATCCATATATTGACCGCTGTTGTGAAAGTGAAGCTGTTTTTTTTTCCTCGCCCGTTTGCTGGAGCGTTCAGGGGTGATGGAGAGGTGAAGCCAGAAATTAATGCTGAGTGGCTCCATTACCAAACCCACCGCTGATGTTCTGTGTTATTAAATGATCTGTCCTGCATCTCTGTGCTGGAAACAATCCTATAAATCCAGGACAAAATAAAAAAGAGGACAAAACAGGAGGAGGGAGGCTGTAAAGATGTGGCGGATCAACTTTATGCTTCTCTGTCTGGACTGATGGATCTTGTGCTGCAGGATTGGGGAACTAACATTTTTATAGCTTCATTTATTTGATTTTGATAGTTCAGTTTTGATACTTTTATGGTTTTAATTCGGAGAACACTTTGTGTAATTAATTAAGCAATCATTCATTCATTTATTCATTCATTCAATCAGTCATTCATTCATTTATTCATTCAATCAATCAATCAATCATTTATTCATTCATTCAATCATTCGTTTAGTCATTCAGTCATTCATTCATTAAATTATTCAATCAATCATTCCTTCAATCATTTATTCATTCATTTAATCATTCGTTCAATTATTCAGTCGTTCATTCAGTCAGTCAGTCATTTATTTATTAGATTATTACTCATTCATTCAATCAATCATTTGTTAAATCATTTATTCAATCATTCATTCATTCATTCATTCAATCATTCGTTCAATCATTTATTCATTCGTTCATTTAATCAATCAATCATTCTTTCATCATCATTAGTTCAGTCATTCGTTAAATCATTCAATCAATCATTTGTTTAGTCATTCATTCAATCATTCAATCAATTATTCGTTCAATCATTCCTATAATCATTCAATCATTCAGTCAATCATTCGTTCAATCATTCATTCATTCAGTCATTCAACCATTGGTTCGATCATTCAATCAATCATTCAACCATTCGTTCAATCATTCGTTAATTCATTCAATCATTCATTCATTCATTCAATCAATCCTTCAATCATTCATTTAATCATTCAGTCATTCAATCATTCGTTCAATCATGCATTCATTCAATCAATCGTATAATTATTCAATAAATTATTCGTTCATTCATTCATTCAATCATTCAACCATTGCTTCGATCATTCATTCAATCATTCATTCATTCAATCAATTGTTCAATAATTCAACCATTCATTCAATCATTCGTTAATTCATTCAATCAATCATTTATTTATTCATTCATTAATTCAATCCTTCAATAATTCACTCATTCATTTAATTATTCAATCAATTATTCATTCATTCAATCAATCAATCATTCAGCCAATCATTCATTCAGTCAATCAATCATTCATTCAATTAATCAATCCTTTAATCATTCATTCAATCAATCAATCAATAATTTGTTCAATTTATTCATTCATTTTCTTTTCGGCTTAGTCCCTTTATTAATCTGGGGTCGCCACAGCGGAATGAACCGCCAACTTTAACCAGCATAAGTTTTACGCAGTGAATGCCCTACCAGCTGCAACCCATCACTGGGAAACATCCATACACATACACTACTGACAATTTAGCCTTCCCAATTCACCTGTACCGCATGTTTTTGGACTGTGGGGGAAACCGGAGCACCCGAAGGAAACCCACGCGAACACAGGAAGATCATGCAAACTCCACACAGAAATGCCAACTGGCAACGTGCTACCCACTGCGCTACTGTGCAGCCCCTGTTCAGTTTAACTTCACGGTATTTTTATTAGTTAGCCCGGGTCTAAAATTTAACAGGCATTCATATTATGTTTTATTATTATTTATGCTTCTCTGTCTGGTCTGATGGTTCTTGTGCTGCTGGATTGGTGGATTAACATTTTTATAGCTTCATTTATTTGATTTAGTTCAATTGTCATACTTTTGTGGTTTTTAATTGAGAAAACAAATCATGCAATTTATTAATCAATTCATTCATTCATTCATTTATTCATATTTATTTAATAAATTTAGTTTAAAAAAATAGTTGCTCATAAGCACTTGCATTCCTCAACTAATAATAATAATAATAACAATAATAATAATAATAGTTATTATTATTTGTATTATTATTGTAAAGATTCGATTAATACGGTGACTGAATAAATTAATACTATGAATACGTATTATGAATGGGTCTCAAATATATTACATTTATTAATTTTTTTAATAAGCAAGACATTTAATCAGCTATTTTTGTGTATGTCCCTTTAATATCCCCCTTCAAATAATATATTTATTATTTGTAAACAGCCTAGAAGGCAGAAGATGATAAACAGACATCAGAAATAAAGACGTAATTATGTGTATCTCCCAGCAATAAACATGCAACATCTCTGATTCTTTACATTCATGAGGGATCTAATTATTTCAAAATGTCTAATTAACTAATTACTAGATCAGCTCAATGGATGGAGGGTGGAAATAGTATTTCTTTTATTTAGTTGTTAACTATATGTACAGACGTCATGAGATTATTGTGATGCTAAAATTGACCTCAACATGAGTCATTTCTCCGCTTTCCGCTCAATGTCACTTTTCAACCTTCAGCCCAGTTAAACAAACATCCGGAAACAGAAGAAAAACACACACACACACACAGCTGTTCTTGTCCTATTTCCGTAAAGAAACGCACACTGAGCATCACTCAGTGGTCAAATGTTTCTGTATGATTTGATGACATCAAAAGCAGACATTCAAAAGCAGATTTATTCAGTGGCTCATTTATTCGCCTTACAGCAAGAAGGTCGCTGGTTTGAGTCCCGGCTGGCATTTCTGTGTGGAGTTGGCATGTTCTCCCCATGTTTGCGTGGGTTTACTCCGGGTGCTCCGGTTTCCCCCACAGTCCAAACACTGGAGCTATAGGTGAATTGAATAAACTAAATTGGACAAATGTGTGTGAATGAGAGAGTGTATGGGTGTTTCCTAGTATTGGGTTGCGGCTCGAATGTCATCCACTGCGTAAAGCATATGTCGGAGTAGTTGGCGGTTCATTCCGCTGTGGCGACCTCCTCTGATAAAATAAGGCACTAAGCCTAAGGAAACTGATGAATTGCTACCACAATGAAAACCTTACACTCGAGGAGCAAAACACCGGCCTAGATTTACACGTTTTGCAAAACATTACACACAGTGATTTGCAAAACACTAAACACAATTGTATGCATTTGACACGGATATTTATCATGCAATTTCTCAAAAATCAAAGGCTTTCAAATGAACGCACACTGTTAGCGATCTTTGTACACAGTATTTAACTGTAATATTGTATGAACTGGCTGGGCGATTTGTCCTAAAATCAAAACCTCGATTAATTGAACATTTTAACTCTATTACGATCAAAGAACGATTATTTATTCATTTATTTTTTTGCCCTCATAGTTCACTGACAGGTTTTGTACAGTAAATAAGCTAACATATTAAAAGTCAGAGATTTTTGAATGAAGGGTGGATTACTTGATTTTAAAATAATGGAAGGAAACACACACTATCTATTATCTCTGATTATTTATTGAACATCTTCGTTAAACAACTGAAATTAAAACACACATTGCCTAAAACCAACATTCACTTTTCTTATAAAAAATTGAAAATAAATAACTTGCATTTTTGCAAACATTCATTCATTCATTTTCTTTCCGGCATAGCCCCTTTGTTAATCTGGGGTCACCACAGCGGAATGAACTGCCAACTTATCCAGCATATGTTTTAAGCAGCGGATGCCCTTCCCATCACTGGGAAACATCCATACACACTCATTCACACACATACACTACGGACAATTTTTAGCTTACCTAATTCACCTACAGCACATGTCTTTGGACTTGTGGGGGAAACCCATGCCAACACAGGGAGAACATGCAAACTCCACACAGAAATGCCAACTGACCCTGCCGAGGCTCGAACCAGCGACCTTCTTGCTGTGAGGCAATCGTGCTACCCACTGCGCCATCGTGAGGCCCACTTTTCAGGTTTTCAGAAGAAGAAAATAAGCAGTATCTCTTCTAAATAAAACAACTCTTGTAATATATTATATTTTACACAGTGCATTTCTTGAATCTTCTGTAAACAAATAGTTTTATATAAAGAATAATTTTATTGCAATAGAAAATACGCTGCCTCAAGGCATCTCTGGTGCAGCTTCCAATCCTCGTCAATGTAGTGCAAACGTGCGATGTGTAGTTACATTTTTTGAGTGGTGTGTGGGTATGCGACCACACGAAGGCTGTGCCGGACCCTACCTGTGCATTTGACGCAGAAATATAAATCAGTCACGTGACTCCACACAGGGTAGGGAAAAATTGAAATTGAAAAATTTTTTTCAAGGGTAATTAAAAATTTGATCAATTATAGGTTCTAAATGTCGATTACAATTACTTTTCGATAATTGCCCAGCGGGCGCCATGGAGGCGCAGTGGGTAGCACAATCGCCTCACAGCAAGAAGGTCGCTGGTTCGAGCCTCGGCTGGGTCAGTTGGCATTTCTGTGTGTTGTTTGCATGTTCTCCCCGTATTCGCGTGGGTTTCCTCCGGGTGCTCCGGTTTCCCACACAGTCCAAATACATGCGCTATAGGGGAATTGGGTAAGCTAAATTGTCCAAGGTGTATGTGTGTGAATGGAAGTGTATAGGTGTTTCCCAGTGGTGGGTTGCAGCTGGAAGGGTATCTGCTGCGTAAAACATATAAGTTGGCGGTTCATTCCACTGTGGCGACCCTGCATTAATAAAGAGACTAAAATGAAAACCAAATTAATGAATGAATGAATAATCGCCCAGACCTATATTTTACTGTAGGACATTAATGCGGTATGTTACTGTGTTTTAAAGTTGCATTGTGAAAACTCTGTAAACACATACAGCAAGATAAATAGTGTTGTAAATGTAAAAACAGTATTTTTGCAGTAAGTTTTTGGCAAGCTGCTGCCAGTATGTTACCGAAAACTCTGCAGGAAATTGTTCGTATTTATAATGATTTTACAGTTTTTTTACGATTGCTTAAGCACAATTTTAAAATCAAGGCCCTTTTCCACACAGAACACATCAGTTCTTTTGCAAATTGAAACACCTCATTCAATACTTTACAACGATAGACCCTTTTCACATTTCCGGGTTTCTCAGTAGCGGAAGTCGTCATAGTTGGGTAAACTTAGGGCTTACTCACACTATGCTATCCGAACCGTGCCCAGGCCCGTTTCCCGGATCGTTTGAGAAGTGTGAGTGCTCTGAATCGGGCTCAGGCACGGTACACTTGAGCGGCCCTGGCCCGGTTGGAAGAGGTGGGCCAGAGCGCGGTTCACTTGGGCTCAGGCGCGGTACGCTTGCAGTGTGAGTGCAAGCATGCCTAAGCCCGAAATTGAAAGCGAGATGTGACTTTTTTTAATCATTCATTCGAAACAATTCGAATTATTAATCATTCGTATTGTTCAATGAACGCAAACTGTCGTAGATTATTAAAGACGCAAATCCCTCACTGCACATCAGCTGCGCCTTCAGCAAACCTCCTAATTCCTGCAGCACGAGGACTTTATGAGCATCAAAAGTGGCTGATCTGTTCGGCGAAATATTTGACTGCGTGTCACCGCATATCAAACGACTTAAACGATATAACTAAAGAAATCTCCACTGTGCTGAGCGAGAGCGCATACTAGAGGAGCGCATCATCGATGACGTAAGCGTGCCCAGGCCCGAATGTAATGTGAGTGCGGGCCGTCAGGTGAGACTTGAGGGGGGACAAGCGTGCTTTGGCCTGGTTCAAGGCAACTGTACATAGTGTGAGTACGGCCTTAGAGCGCAGTGAATGGGAGAATACAACAAAGAATTAATCAAACCAAAACTCCACGATGGTTTTATCAAAACTTTTAGAAAAAGGAAAAAAATAGTGTGAGACTTATAACGGCAGCCATAAGAGAGAACAACGTCAAATGTACTGTCCTGCCCTATAGATGCTGCATTAGAAACCCCTCGCACAAGCGGTAATTCGTTTTTTGAAATTTGACGCAAAGATGATATAATACATACATAAATACATATAAATGTTCATACGTTTTTAAAAAAATCTACATATTAAAAACTTTCAATGATTTAAGATGCTGATGACTGTTAAACGCGTCATAACAGGCTTGTGAAAAGGGTCCATATAACAAAACACAATTTTAACACTGTACAGAATTCACAAGCTTCATTCAATATAAATCTATTTGCTTCATTTACACACTGCTGTTTTCAATCTTAAACACTTGTATCATTTCTAATTGACTAATAATGGTTTAATCTGTGTTTGATTTTTTTTCAGAGATACTGCTATAAATACAGTTGAAGTCAGAATTATTAGCCCCCCTTTGAAATTGTTTTCTTTTTTAAATATTTCCCAAATTATGTTTAACAGAGCAAGGAAATCTTCACAGTATGTTTGATAATATTTTTTCTTCTGGAGAAAGTCTTATTTGTTTTATTTCGGCTAGAATAAAAGCAGTTTTTAATTTTTTAAAAACCATTTTAAGGTCAAAATTATTAGCCCCTTTAAGCTATATTTTTTTCGATAGTCTACAGAACAAACCATCAATATACAATAACTTGCCTAATTACCCTAACCTGCCTAGTTAACCTAATTAACCTAGTTAAGCCTTTAAATGTCACTTTAAGCTGTATAGAAGTGTCTTGAAAAATATCTAGTCAAATATTATTTACTGTCATCATGGCAAAGATAAAATAAATCAGTTATTAGAAATGAGTTATTAAAACTATTATGTTTAGAAATGTGTTATTCAAGAATAAACTACGACAATACAATTTTTTGCTCATCATTTTTTCTTTAGTCTTTAGTGGATAATGTAGATTGTCTCACGATATTATACCATTTACCGTTGTTAGTGTCACCAAATACTCCTTCAAATCCTTTATTTTATTCAACTGTTTATATACAATAACGTTTACTCACCAAAGACAGCCTGTAATCGAGAACTAAACACTTTTATTCTGTGACAGAGCTCCCTCGTGTGGCTTTATTGTCAGCGTATTCAAAGCGCATGCGTGATTTGAGATAAACCCAGGAAACAACTGCAGAGGGCGCATGCGTGTTTTCCACAGCCGGAAGTGTTTTGTTTATAATCTCATGCTGGACGAACACAAACTGTCATAAGAGGACTACTTTATTCAATACTAGCTAAAATGACTTAATATTTTGACTCGTGCTTCAGGATAAAACGTCATCAGACTATTCTGCAACATCAAGTTCAAGGTAATTGATCAAGTAAACGCGTTATGTTGATAAGTAGGTTAGAATTGACGTGTGTTTCTGCTTTAACATTATTGGGGTAAAGTTGGTTTTATATTCTCACATTCAACCTATATATACATTTCATTCAAAATATACCTTCAGAAAAGTATTGATTGCTAATTCTAAACAGGGAAGTCATATTATTAGTCAATGACTATCAAAGTACAGCATGATAATAATTGTGGAACCAACATCACTACCTGCTATACACTTTTTTTTATACACACTTATTTAACAACACACTTTACATGCCAATTTGCACATAACAGCTGCACATATTATGTTGTATATAGTAATATAGCTGTACATGCACTTGTCAATTTGTATATTGCATTCAGTACTCTTTAAAATATATTTATTATCTGTTTTTTAGTCCTGTCTGTAATTCTGTTGCACTGTAGAAGCTCTGTCACGAAAACAAAGTCCTCGTATGTGTGAACATACCTGGCTGGCAATAAAGCTCTTTCTGATTCTGATTCTTATTAATTGTTTACAGTCAATTAAACAAAGCTAATGTTGTCTTGAAGTCAAACTTGCATGCTGTTTCACACCCAATATACAAAGTTTTTTTTTAATTTTAATTAAGCTTTAAACAACAGATACATGACAACAGAACAAACAAAACAATGTCAGGCTGACAGAAGGTAAATAATAATGACAGTACAAAAAAAATAAAAAATAAAACAAACACAAAAAACAAGAGTAAACATAATTAGGTAAAATTCTTACAATTACAAACAAGCAGAACCTTTAAATTAATCAAAATGTTGAAAATAGAGCACTGGTACTGCTGTCGTCTCACAGCAAAAGTCACTGGTTCGAGCCTCGGCTGGGTCAGTTGGCATTTCTGTGTGGAGTTTGCATGTTCTCCCCGCATTTGTGTGGGTTTCCTCCGGGTGCTCCGGTTTTCAGAATCAGAATCAGTTTTATTGCCAAGTGTGCTTCACACACACAAGGAATTCGTTTGGCAACAGAAGCTTCCAGTGTACATAAAGTGACAACACAAAATTAAATACGAGAAAAGAAAAAGGCGATAAACATTAAACAGAGATGCAGTTAGTCAAAAAGATCTGGATGTTGAGTTGTATGTACACATTTGTTATAAATATACAGGTTGTAAGGTGCTGTGTACAAATGCGTGTGAGAAAGTCCCCACAGTCCAAAGACATGTGGTACAGGTGAATTGAGTGAGCTAAAATTGTCCGAAGTGTATGTGTGTGAATGAGTGTGTATGGATGTTTCCCAGTGATGGGTTGCAGCTGGAAGGGCATCCGCTGCATAAAAACATTTGCTGGATAAGTTGGTGGTTCATTCCGCTGTGGCGACCCCAGATTAATAAAGGGACTGAGCCTAAAAGAAAATGAATGAGCACACATGGAGAGTTTTAATGGCCTTTCTATTAGCACTATGTTGTAATTTTCAGTTCCTTATAAAACAAAACAGGTTTTTTGTTGGAAAATTTACACTTATCAATATAAAACGTAATCAACAAAATTAATAGATTAACAACAAAAACTTCATTATTCAGATTTTCATAATTAAAATATCCAAAAGTTTCAAAATGCAAATTAAAATTAAAGAATGCCTTTTTTTATAAAGACAGAAGCATCAAACCAAAACTTTTTAACATAACCACTTTCCAAATGCAAAGAACAAAAGCAGCAATTTATATCAATATCCTTTTTAAATTTACTGAGAAAATGTTTAACCGGATAGAATTTATGAATTAGTTTAAAAGATATTTCTTTTATCTTATTTGTGAGGTAATGACTAGGCCCACACAGATTTTCCGCAGAATTCCACAGATTTTTAGCCCATCATTAATTCTGTTTATTTACTTGAATAAATGTGTGTAAATCTGAATTTATTCAGCTTTTAAATTACACATATTAAGGTTTTAGTTATGAGACTCCCAAAATAATTCCGCAGAAATCTGCAGATTTTTACCAAAATTCTCCGCAGAAATTGCAAAAAACGTCCGCAGATTCTGTCTGGCCCTAGTAATGACCAAATGCTTTCCCATTTAGGAATTCTTACAAACCTTTTCCAATAGGTAATAGAGCTAAGCTTGGAAACAACTTGGTTTAAAAAAAAAAAAAAAAAAAAAACTAATAAATTTGTTATTTCTAGTCTGTGCTCAATATTTAAAGTAGCCTGGTAAACAATATAGATACCCTGTCACAAGCTGCCACTGTTCAATAATGAACGAATGTGCGAATATAAAACCAACTTTACCTCAATGTTACATTAATGATGCTGAAGTAGCAGATTAGTAATAGATTTAAGCATGAATAAGTAACTATATATCCGATTATTATTTTCATTCTTATGTCTTTGTGAAGTGTAACATTATTGTGCTTTTGTATCATAGTGAAAACCTCAATAAACTGAGAAGATGCCTGCTCGAAAGCACCATAAACAGTGGAGTCAGATACTCCAAACTAGCCAGTGATGATGATGGATACATTGATCTTCAGGTGAGAAAATTTTTATTCACTTCACTTCAGCTCATGATTTAATGTTGGTTACTTAATTTTAGCACTAGTCATGTAGTATATCTCCAGTATACAACAATTTTTGAGTTAATAAATGTATTTTTTGTGTTCAGAATATTTCTCATATTGTCTAAAATTGAAGTAAAGTTGGTTTTATACTCGTTCATTTTTTAGCAAAGTGACAACTTGTGACACTTTTTTTACCACGCTACGTTGAATATTCGGTCTGAAATCACATGTAAGTATGACTTCAAATAAAATTAGCATAATTTAATTGACTATGAACAATGTTGTACTTTGATAGCCATTGGCTAATAATATGATTTCCCTATTTAGAGTTTGCAAGAATACTTTTCTGAAGTTACATTATTAAGGAGAAAGTCCAAATGTGTGGATATAATACCAACTTTACCTCAATATAATATTAGCACTAGGGCTGTGCGTAGAGCTGGGCGATATGGCAAAAAAAAAAAAAAAAATAGATTTTTTTCATAAAGTTTGACCGATTCACGATTTCGATTTTTTAATTTATTTTTTAATTTATTTTTTTTTTACTGTGTAACTACCTTACCAGCTTACCTTGTTCATTTAAATTTAAATAAATGCCGCAACTAGTTTTTTTCATGCTCACTTGTAAAAGAAAAGCAACCGTGTGACTAAACGCGGTTATGGCACTCTCTCATATAGGGATGCTAAACATAGCTACAATAGAAGTCACAGCACCCGTATTTATGTAGAGGTCATATGTTGTGCAGCTTTGGGCAAATTTTATTTGGAGAGAAAATTACCAAAATGTAACGTGAAGATTGAAAAGGATTGGAGGGGAAATAAATATTTCAAATCTCTGTACATAACAGAAAAATAAACAATGATAATGCAACAATAGTTTATCTGTATTAGTGGCATGGCAGAAATATATATTTAGACAGGCCTTGTCAAAGTGAGCGGGCACTTTCACTAATAAAAAATATAGCACTTAAATTATTCATAACAATCAATAAAATAACAGCGGTTTTATATCAAAAATTGGTAATGATATAAAATATACTACATTTTGATGGTAAAATATAACCATTTAAACGATTTCAGTATTCAAACATTAAATAACGAATGCATCAAGTTAAATATAAAAAAACGAATGAAACAACACATAGCATATCAGGATATAAAGGACTATATTTAGCAAAATGCTGCTCTTTTTATCTTTGTAATTTTATAGTTTTATTTTTGTTATTTGAATTATTTTTTGTCTTCATAAATAACTAACGAGCTATAGACAAATATCTGCTTGACGTTTTAGAAAATATTTGTGCGTAGCTACACCACCCAGTATATATTAAAGATTACCGTATCGTTGCAATTATTTCCTCGTGTGTGTGTGTGTGTGTGTGTGTGTGTGTGTGGAGCGATGGGTGAGCGGGCCAAAGTGACTAAAAAGCGATCTAGAAAGTTAAGTTGGTTGCCCACACCTCCGCCTGTCGTGCCACCTCTCCTCTCCTCACGCGCGCGCCCGTCTCGCAGTTCACGCGGGAGAGACAGATGGCTGCGGGGACGCGAACAACAGCACGATGCGCGTGGAAACATTAGCGAAGCTGACTGCGGTTGCTCTTGCGGGAAAATGTCCCGGTGTTCCCAATGGCCAGTCTGCCCTGGTGCGCTTCCACTAAACCAGCTGTGGTAGCTCATCAACAGAGCCGCGACGTCAACACACAGAATCAGCACAATTCAGCACGGTTGTCTAACAGTTTAGAACGGTTTGGCATGATAGTGGAAAAGCGGCTTTAATCGGCTTTAATATTTGTATTAAAAAATCTCAATTTTATAAAAAATAAAATCATCTTAAAACGTAATTTCGAATTAATCGAAAAAATCACCCAGCCCTAGCTGTGCGATTTAATTGAAATCGAATCGCAATCGCAATTTTTAATGTTGCAATTAGTTAATCGCAAGAGGCTGTGATATGAGATTATGTGTGTGTGTATTATTTAATTTTCTCCGGCCAGAGCAAATGCGAGACTGCCGTCTGTGTGTGACAGTCTTATTAGCCAATTGAGTGAGCACACTTTCGTTCTGCCCAATCAGAATTCCGCAACCGAACTATGTGGAATGCCCATAATAAAAAAAAAAAGAAAACAAACAGGAAAGTGCAGACAAGTGGAATAATGGCATCTGCTGCTTCAAATGCATTAATAGACAAATTAATATCAAACAAAAACTGGACATTGGTAATATGGGAATATTTTGGTTTCAAAGTCACAGACATCAAACAAAAACAGATAATTTTTAAGAGCTGTAGCAGAATTGTTGCCACAGCTTACAGATTATTGACCTAAAGTCAAATCGCAATATCTGTCAAAAAAAAATCTTAATTAGATATTTTCCCCAAATTGAACAGCCCTGATTAGCACTGCAAATTCTCAATTAGACCGTACCTCAGTCTGAAAGGAATCAGCCATATGCGACTATTTTTTCAGTATAAAATAAATGTTGAGTTAATAATGCAATTTCATTAGTTTCATTGTTATTTATTTTCAAAGAACTAATTATTTGATTAATTGATTCATTTCAAAGTTCAAAGAATTAGTTTAGTAAAGCTTTAATCTTGGTTTTTCAATAAAGAAATTTTTGTAAATCTTTTAGTGCTGCACGATATTGGGAAAATCTGACATTGTGATATTTTATTTTTCTGTAATATATATATATATATATATATATATATATATATATATATATATATATATATATATATATATATATATATATATATATATATATATATATATATATATATTGCGATTATAAATACAATATTGAAAAGCTCTATTTATTATTGAATAGGTATAGTCTTGTAGCGGAGTGAATCAAAAATTAAAGTGAACTAAGTGGTCAGATATTTAGGTATAGTAATTGAATAGAGGTGGGAATCTCAAGTTAACACGCGTTACGATATTGTCACGATACTTTGCCCCTGATAATGATAGGTCACTATATCACAAGAAAACCATCCACAAAATATCCTGATATTTGTAAATTAAGTGGAAAAATTCATCAAAAAGTAACAGCACATGTATTTTGTAGAATTGCAACATTGATCATTAAGGATTGTTTTCGATCCTCCATTATGAGAAGCGCCACCTCATGTACCATCATGCCATCTAAGCCATAAACGGTAGCAGTGCAAGGCTGATAAATTCCCTAATTTTTTTTGTAGGCCTGATACAGTAATTGACCAAAACGAGGTGGTTACTTGTTTTTCTAGTCTGTCTTTATTTGGCCAATTTAACCAATTTATTGTAGGCTGTTGACAAATAAAAATAAAATAAATTTCAATATAATGTTTTTAAATGTTTTTATTATTAAATTTGAATGAATGTTGCAATGTTAGACTGTCTGTTCAAGTTTAAATTCTACATATATATTTTCATATGTACACGTTATAGCACATATACAAGTTTCAAATCATTTTTATGAAAATAAAATGTCAAAACATTACTTTTCTGAAATGATATTAAATATGTGGAAGTCTGAATGTAAAACCAACTTCACCTAAGTAAAATGTGAGTGATAATGTTTCATTATCCTGCAGTTTAAAAATGTATAAAAGAATAAGAATCATAGTGAATTGCATTATGTTTTAAATAAATGATGAATAAAGAACTAATAAGTGAATATGGTTGGTCGATGTCAACTAGTTTGGCATTGTACGATGTCTAATGTGAATGGACGATGGCATCGTCGTCTTAGGCGGCGGTGAATTAATTATTTATGAATAATTAATTAATTCATAACAAATTAATTATTTGTAGCCTACCGTTTCAACTACCTGACCCGCATGGTCTTTGTTTTACCCATAACCAAATTATAAATAAATAAAGATAAGTTACACACAAATTACCACCTGTCAATCACTTTTTCCGCAGGACTCTGGCATGAATAGGCAAAGTGATCTGTGTCGTTATAATGGCGTCGACAAACTTGGTTGGTGAAAAAAGTGCACAACCAACCGGAACCAACCAACAGTATCTGAGGTTTTCACTAAAATTATTAAGTACAAGCGTGAAAGCGAAAGATTGAAGCAGTGTACTGACACTGTGACACGTTACCTGATAGATTCAAAAGACAGAAGAGTCGTTAGATGGAGACAAGATGAATTAAACATTACGTTTAATAAATAGGGAGATGCAATCCAGCGGTACATCCTTGATGAACTGCGGGGCGGAGGAAAGCGATGCCGCCTTAGCATGGTGATGTCTATCCACCATCGGCGATGGACGATGGCATCATCTATCGACCCAACCCTAATTTCGAGAGGATCACATGCTTATGATTGACCACAGCTAGTCCCGCATTAGCTAACACATGATTTCACCAATCAGATGATTCCTAATTCACCATAATTAACCAGAGTTTCTTAACTCGGTTATCTTAATCTGGAAGAATACCCCCTTCCACCCCTACTCCTCCTCCCTTTTTGCAGGAATGTCACTGGTTCACGTCCTTACCAGGCCAGTCGATGTTTCTGTGCGGAGTTTACATGTTCTTTTTGTGTTCGTGTGGGTTTCCCCCAGGTTACCCGGTTTCCTCCCACAGTCCAAAAACATGTGACATAAGTGAATTGACCAAACCAAATTGGCACCATATGAGCTCTTAATATATCTCTCCATAGCAATCCCTAATTTGTCATGAGCCATAAATAAGCACGGGAGTTCTCGAGATCTATCTGACCTCAAACTCCCCTCTCACCCTGCAAACAGGAGGGAGCCCCGGGCTCGAGGATCTTATGAGCTCAGGGCTCTTGCCAAAAACGCTTTATAATCAATCATCAGCTAAGTGTGAACTCTTAAATAAGTACTTTTGAGACCAAACTGTGACCCTAAATAAAGTCATCCAATAATTTTTGTTCCAAAGATGTTTTGCTATATAAAATATAGTTGTAATGCATTTTAAGTGGGTAAATCATAATAAAAGTGTCTTTTTATACTTTTTATACACATGCAAGACACACTGTAATGTACTGTACAGAATTCATTGCATTTGTTACTTAAATTAACAATCTTGTCTAATAATATTATAATGCATATTATATTTATAAATAATACATATCACTGATTCTATGCATATTTAAAGTTCAATGCCATGTTCATATTTTACAGAACATGTACCATAGACTCTGATTTTCAATTCTGCATTTGTAATATTGAGCAATTTTTTTCCTCTCTCTTCAGTTTAAGAGGAGTCCACCTAAAGTCCCGTATAAAGCGATCGCCCTGGCAACCGGTCTCTTCCTCATCGGCTCCATACTGATCATCATCGGGTCGCTCCTGTTAGCAGGATACTTTGAAGTTAATGATGTGAGTGCAACAGCATATTATTACAGCTTTATGCCTTGCTTTCATGCTCTGCTTCTGCCTTTATTAGCTTCTAGAGAAGTCCTCCATGCATTTATTAGTGCAAGTGTGCATTCATTTGATCAGTTGTTTTATGGATTATATTTGTGGTGAAAATTCAATCCTCACTTTTTCACCACTACCACTGTTTTATTGTCAGAATGTGGAGAGATTACAGCTTGTTCTTGCTGTGCGGCACCTGATGTGGAGGTTAATCCTGCAGAAAGATGTTCAGATTTAGTAACAGCTCTTAAGAAACCCCTCCACCTGCAATCTGCCCTTTCCTCGAGTTAGTCCAGATAATAGAGCTGTGTTTAGATCACAGATAGGGGAGAATCTGCCTGGATATTCACACTGGAGCTTACTGTTAAAAAGAGCAAAAACTGCAGGCTAAACAAACTAAGATTTAGGATTTTCCTACACTCACACTGCACTATAATGTGCCTCAAAAGACTAAATATCAATGGAATTTTTAGTTATTTGGTTGTGTTTTACAGCATTTTTATTAGCCTTTGAATATGTAAATAAGGTGTATATCATTTTTTATTTTTTTTTAAGAGAGGGAAATGTTTATTTTGTAAGATGTTGTCAGTTTGAGTTTTATGTTTATTTTATAATAATGGCGCCTGCCTTGCGTGTAGCCGGGCTCGAAATTGCAACCGTTTTGGTCGCATATGCGGACGAAATTTTATCTATGCGACCTCAAAATATATTTGGAAGCATTTGAGCGAGTGCATAAAATTGATGTCGTGCGACCAGTAAAATGTTCACTACATGCGCGAAATTAGGAGGCATTCACACATTAAGCATCTTTGCACCTAATAACACAAAACGCAGCACTTAGGAATGGTTTAAAACAGTTGACATGTCAACTTGCTGCAGTAAACAAAGCCTGCAATGCTTGCCCTGCCTTCAAGCTCTTCTTATTGGCCCACTGCGCAAGAACAGAACGCGAATGGATTGGTTAATATCAGCTGTCAATCACTCAGTTCCGATGACGGGGAGCTACAGCCATGAAAATGTAAAGGTCTGGATCCGAGAGAATGAAAACAACACTGGCAGGTTTAGTTTTAGAAACCACCTAAAGTTACAAATAATAGCAGATCTGATTAGTGATCATGTGATGAATGTCTATCCAGCATTTACACTTTTCGAAGAGTGGATAAAAGACTTTCAGTGTTTAAAGTCCTAAAATGACTAAAGCATTCACCGTAAAGCCGGTGGGACGGAGTTTTCAGGTAACAGTGTTTGCCACTGAATCTACACATTTTAAGCACGAGATGTTCTTATTTAATCCTTCATTTAATCATCACGATGCTGTCAGTTGTGCGACTGACACAGCATTCACCATCGCTAAAGAGCATGCATTCACTGAGATGAAACTAATATTGCAGCTCATGAAAAGGCTGTTATTGCTATTAAGATGACGTATGCAAATAATAAGTTATATGTCAATATCATCTGTGCAATATCAGACAGCACCCGTGAGAACAGCACAGTTATTATTGATAATTCAGTTAATCTCATTCAGGTCAAGCAGTGCATGCAGGGCTGGTGAGCACATGCAGATTTTTGTTTATTTGTTAGTTGTGATTAGAGTGTTAATACATAATAGAATCTGTTAATATAAAACGTGTAGTAACGGTGCTTATAATTTTTGGTGGGTGCTACAAAATTTTGTCTGGTGCGCCTACATTTTTGAAGTTAGGAGCACCGGTGCTACCAAGGAAAAAGGTTAATTTCGAGCCTTGTGTAGTCATGCATTTATACTTCTGTGTGCTGTTTGTGTTGCTCTGCAATAATACTTCCGAAACGCTAGCTGGCAGTGAGGTTTATATGTTCCTCTGTGTCGAGTTTCTTCGCTGGTGTTTTGTTTTTTCTGAACGCTACCTTAATGTACAAGTAGCTAAAGCTCACTCATTCAGAGGCGGGAACCGTCGGACGTGCAACAACTTTAATCATAAGGTGAACACAAAACAAAAGTTTCCATCTGGAGCTTTCACAGGACTCGACTCTTGTAAACAATCGCTCCATCAGGCTCGCGGCTCTCAGCACCACCCACGCTCGACACAGCTACCAAGCTGACCAATCACAGAGCTTGCACTACGCGTCGTTAGAATTTGTAGTTACCTTTTTTGAGAGGTGTGCGTCAGTGTTGAGGGCTATGCGACTGTGCTGTGCCAGACCATATGCATGCGCTTGATGCAGAAGTGTAAATAACCTCTACAATTGAGGCATTCAGCAATTCAACAAGAGGCAATTTGCTTAAGAGACAAAAATTGTGTAATGTTTTAGGTCATGTGGTGCTTATATTAACTTTATAATAATATTTTTTTACCACACAAAATCAGTATTTTAACTTCAGAAAAATTAAGAAATCATGATTAAGTGTAATAACCCTGATTTTCAACCACAACTAATGAAAACATTGTTATTTTTACCAATTGTTATTCATTTATTCATTTTCCTTCGGCTTCAGTCCCTTTATTCATCAGGTGTCGCCACAGCGAAATGAACCGCCAACTTATGCAGTAAATGTTTTACACAGCGGATGTCCTTCCAGCCACAACCCAGCACTGGGAAACATCCATACACACTCATTCACACACATACACTCATACACTATGGCCAGTTTAGCTTGTTCAATTCACCTATAGTGCATGTCTTTGGACTTGTGGTGGAAACCCACGCCAACATGGGGAGAACATGCAAACTCCACACAGAAACACCAACTGACCCAGCCGGGACTCGAACCAGTGACCTTCTTGCTATGAGGTGACAGTGCTAACCACTGAGCCACCGTGCCACCCACCAATAGTTATTTTCTTCTTCTTTTTTTAAAGAAACCTAAAAGACAATATTTGGAAGAAATGTTCCCAAAGCTTTATGAAATAAAACAAACATTAACCCTTTATTCACCTTATTCTCTGCGTACGAGCGGGCGCAGCCATTTGAATCATTTTGGCTTGAGACTTCCGGTCTCATTCACTTCCATTCATTTTTAAACGTTAAAAACAGCTCTTAGCTCTTTTTGCTGCTTGATGTTGCAAACTGATATTTTACTATTATATTATTCTATTCTGTCTATATAATCATGCAAACACTTGTTTGTAGAGCAAATAATTTGACCGTTTTTTGCCGTTTATTATTCCTAGTCATTTCTCCCATAGGTGACTCAATCGGAAGTTCTAAAACAATCGCCAAAATTAGCACACTTCCGCAATTTAGAATAAGGTAAATAGGGCATTCATGGAAATGCTCGTCAGAAAAACCCTGCAGTGTTACTGGAGGTTATTAAAAGATTCAGAATCTTTGGAAATATTTGGACAAGAATAATAAGAAAAAATCAATAAATATGTTATTAAAATAAATGCATTTATATAAAAATGCATATAAAATAATTCATTAATTCATTCATTTTCCTTCAGCTTAGTCCCTTATTTATCAGGGGTCGCCAAAGCTGAAGGAACCACCAACTATTCCGGCATATGTTTTACGGGGTGGATGTCCTTTCAGCTGCAACCCAGCACTGGGAAACATCCATACACTCTCACATTCACACACACACACTCATACACTACGGCCAATTTAGTTAATCCAATTCACCTGCAGCGCATGTGTTTGGACTAGTGGGGGAAACCGGAGCACCCGGAGGAAACCCACGCCAACACTGGGAGAACATGCAAACTCCACACAGAAACACGAACTGACCCAGCCGGGACTCGAACCAGCGATCATCTTGCTGTGAGGCGACAGTGCTAACCACTGAGCCACCGTGCCACTATGAAATAATTATTTTAAAAATATATATTATAGTGTTGTCACGATACTGGAATTTTTGACTTTGATACAATACCGAATATTGATATTTGATACCATAAATAAATAAATAAAAAAATACAAATAAATAAAGCTATTTAATATAAATTCATGAAAATTATTGCAATCTGAAAGTGTTAAAATTGTAATTTTGTTACAATTATTTATCTCTTTGCTGTTGAGAAGAGGGAGTGCCAATATCAATACTAAACTAAATGCAAGATGTATCATTTTAAGTATTTTAGTATTGATATTTATTGCGATATCGATAGTTCTCATAGCACTATCACAGCCATATCACCCTGCAGCCCAAGACTGGTTACTCACTGAAGCTAAGCAGGTCTGAGCCTGGTCAGTACCTGGATGGGAGACCACATGGGAAAACTAGGTTGCTGTTGGAAGTGGTGTTAGAGAGGTCAGCAGGGGGCGCTCAACCTGTGGTCTGTGTGAGTCCTAATACCCCAGTAAAAGTGAAGGGGACACTACACTGTCAGTGGGCGCCGTCTTTCGGATGAGACGTTAAACTGAGGTCCTGACTCTCTGTGGTCATTAAAAATCCCATGGCACTTCTCGTAAAGAGTAGGGGTGTAACCCCGATGTCCTGGCCAAAGTCCCTCAATCGGCCCTTACCCATCATGGCCTCCTAATCATCCCCATCCACCGAATTGGCTCTATCACTGTCTCTTCACTCCACCAATAGCTGGTGTGTGGTGAGCGCACTGGCGTCGTTGTCCTGTGGCTGCAGTCACATCATCCAAGTGGATGCTACACACTGTTGGTGGTGTGGAGAGACCCCCCTCATGATTGTGAAGCGCTTTGGGTGTATGGCCATACACAATAAATGCGCTATATAAATACACATTACATTACATTACACTGTGTTATACTAATTACAATAAAATGTATACATAATAAAAATGCCAAAAAAATTATTAAATTCAAATGAATCACAAAATATGTCAAATAAATAAAAAAAAGTAAATAATACACTTATTTCACGCGACCGCCATTTTAGAACACGAAAGCGAGGCTGCGGTGGGAAGAAAGCCGGAAGTATAGGATCAGCAGTGTAAACATTGCGAACAATATGCTGTGTGCTATAAACCTCCAGCTGTTGCTGCGACTTCAAAATGCAGAAATGGTGTAAACATCACTTTAATATCATTCCATTCAGTTTAATATAAACAATTAAAAACATATTAGGCATCAAACAACATCATAATCTCTTTAAGAGTGATACGCTTAAGTGTCCTCCTAGACTTCAGTCCAGGGCAGCAGGTAAACACCGTGGGGACGCTTCCCTGCTTCAGCCTATGTAACCCGGTGAGTGATAAAACAGTGCAGTCCTCTGTAGCACATCTTCGTGTTGTCTTTAACAGTGTTGTCCTGGTACTGAAGTTTTAAAAACGTCAATTTCCCGCTAACATTTACGTGCCGCTGAGCGCGCTCATAAACAGCTGATTTGCCGTACTATTCACCAGTGCTCAACAGAATGACTGTGAAGGTCATCAGCTCACTGCTCTTCACAGATTAAAAACACACATAGACAGATATTGGAGCGTTTTAAAGCCGAGAAGATCAGTCGATTCATCCACTGTTGCCAACTATTTTCAACAAAAAGGCGCTAAGCTCTGCCCGAAAAGTCGCTAAAAGTCGCTAGATTACGTCATACGCTAATTTGCATATTACTGACGTCATCACGTTCTACCCTTTCTGTTTATTTAAGAGCCTATGGTAAATAAATGGGGTATTTATTTATATTTGCACTACGCTTTATGTAAGCATGTCAATTTAACTAAATTTAAATACAGTATATCAAAATAGATGTGTAGTGAATTTGCAGTAAACTCTCAGAGGTAATAAACTCATACAAGTTCTGAAACTCACTTAAAACATCTCTGATTGTGAACAAGAAAAGAATAAATGGTCAAATTAAACAGTTAAAATAAAGGAGAAACAGATCGGTTTGACTGTACAAGGGAAATACCTTCACACTGCCGGTGCTAAATCATTTGCCGTCGGTACACAGAGAGGTGATCTGCCGTCAGGCTGCAGGTGGGAGAGGCTGCTGTACGAGGACTGGGTTGCCTGTCAGTGCTCTGAGGCGGGGGAGGGGCCAGCGGCTTGAGAAGAGTAGGAACGGTACAGTAATGGACAAACGACAGTCTATAAAAATCTCCAGTAACACACAAAAAAGTCGCTAGATTTGTCGCTAGTCGCTTTTTTGAAAATTTGTCGCTAGGGGGGTCTGAAAAGTCGCTAAATCTAGCGACAAAGTCGCTAAGTTGGCAACACTGGATTCATCATCGGATCGCTTGTCTGTGTTTGCACTCAGTAAACAGCAGTGAGGTGAACTGATGACAGCTAATCAGAGTGATTTCTGTTGAGCACGTGAACACAATGGCCAATCAGCGCTGTTTAAGAACTCCATGAACAGTGTCTTAAATGTTAACAAGAAACTGACGTTTTTTTACATTTCAGTACGGAAATTTTGTATCGTGACTAGTCTAATATAGTGAAAGAATCAGTTCATTAACTTGAGTTTGATGAATGGCATCTAAAATGTGTGTTTGGGAAAGAAAACGTTAGCTAAGTAGTGCCATTTCCCTTAAATGAGGTCAAATATCCCTTTTTATTTTCACTATTCATTCAGAACGGACCTTAGGGTCACTCGGAAAGCGCTGAAATCATAAATTTGTATCACTTTCTCTTCGCTGATAAGATATACAGCCAGGTACACGATATTCCTGTGTGACTCAGGCGATACTTCCGGGTTTCTTCCCACCGCAGCCTCGATTTCGATTTATAAATGTCAGCCACGTGAAATCAGTCTATATGTCTAAATAATAAACACAGTATGAATATTGCCCCACGCGCAAACATGTCACGCTAAGCAAACAATTCTAACATCTACACCCGTTGTAACTGTCGACGAGAACACATAAAGAGCCCAGTGTTAAAACAGAGCAAACTAAAATGTGTTTAACTGTAATGTTGACAACTAATCAAGGACACTGCTTATTAATAATGTCCTGTAAAAGATATTAAGTCATGTTATCTACTGTATTTACACATTGTACTGTGAAAAATAAAGGGCTCTTTGTTGATTTAGATGCTGTGTTTTAATCGGTATTAGTCTTTCCAAATAAAATAATTGTGTGTGTGTGTGTGTTATATTATATTCATAATTATAATTGAGCAGGATATATGAATACAAATACTCTCAGCCCTGTAGATGACAGATATTTTGAAGTCCTATTAGAAAAAGCTGCTATTTTTGCTGTGTCTGACCCTGTGTTTGTTTGTGTGTTTCTCTCAGCACCGCGATCGCACCATCCCTGTGCTGATTATTGGGATCCTGGTCTTTCTTCCCGGCTTTTACCACCTGCGCATCGCCTATTACGCCTCCAAGGGTTATCGAGGTTATTCCTATGATGACATCCCGGACTTTGACGACTGACAGAGATCTCAGGCTGTGTTCCTGCACCGCCGCCAGTGTGTCAAACTCCTGACAGGCTCATTTTTATCTATAGACTGAGAAGGGGAATTCATAAACTAGAGGTTTCATGTGGACAAAATCACTGTATTATAGATGAAATGACACTGTATATGTGTTACAGGGAACAAACAAAGCCTGAAGCCAGAAAAATAGCCCAAACTACATGTTGTTTCATATATATACAGTTGAAGTCAGAATTATTATTATTATTATTATTTTCATTTTTAAATATTTCCCAAATGATGTTTAACAGAGCAAGGAAATTTTCACAGTATGTCTGATAACATTTTTTCTTCTGGAGAAAGTCTTATTTGTTTTATTTCGACAAGAATAAATGCAGCTTTAAATTTTTTAAACACCATTTTAAGGATAAGATTATTAGCCCCTTTAAGATATATTTTTTTCTGACAGTCTACAGAACAAACCATTATTATACAATAACTTGCCTAATTACCCTAACCTGCCTAGTTACCCTAATTAACCTAGTTAAGCCTTTAAATGTCACTTTAAGCTGTACAGAAGTGTCTTGAAAAATATCTAGTCAAATATTATTTACTGTCATCATGGCAAAGATCAAATAAATCAGTTATTAGAAATGAGTTATTAAAACCATTATGTTTAGAAATGTGTTGAGAAAATCTTCTCTTCGTTTAACAGAAATTGGGGAAAAAATAAACAGGGGGGCTAATAATTCTGACTTCAACTGTATATATGTATGTATGTATAGATTTTTATTTTTTTTGATGGATTACTCTGGGGTTGAAATCTGCCATATTTGATGTGATTTTTGCCCAGTTCTAAAGATCATACTCATATATTTAACATTACATTTTCAAACCATCCTTGAAATTGAAGCCAAAATGATTTGATTTTTTAAATTTGAATAAATGTGATGTGAATAAAGCATCATTTCCATATTTAATATGTGATGTCATGCCACTGGATTTAACTTATTTTCATGCATTTTCATGCCTGTGATCTTAAGGCCATTACATAGAATGCTTTATGAATAAATAATTTGTTTTCAACTGAATGCTTATTGTTTTCAATAGTGCAAAGACATTTGTGCTGCCCATTACATTACAAACCACAGGAGAGGGCAAATTCTTCAGCAGGATAGCGCTCCTTCTCATACTTCAGCCTCCACATCAAAGTTCCTGAAAGCAAAGAAGGTCAAGGTGCGCCAGGATTGGCCAGCCCAGTCACCAGAAATGAACATTACTGAGCATGTCTGGGGTAAGATGGAGGAGGCATTGAAGGTAAATTCAAAGAATCTTGATGAACTCTGGGAGTCCTGGACGAACGCTTTCTTTGCCATTCCAGATGACTTTATTAATAAGTGATTTGAGTCACTGCAGAGATGTTTGGATGCAGTCCTCCAAGCTCATGATGGAGTCAGACACAATATTCATTCTTTTTCCACTGCAGCATGACTTTATATTCTATACTGGACATTATTTCTGTTAAGTGACAAGACTTTTGTCTAAGAAAAGTCAGACCTTACTGTCCTAATGAAATAATTAAAAATCAAGCCATGATCATATTTTATTGTGGTCAAATAAGCGTAATCTAGAGGCCTTTGCTTTTCATATAAGCCACTTCTGACACCAAATGGTAAACTAGATGTCAAGTTATTATTTGCTGTCCTTAAAACTTGGATAGGCGACAAGACTTTTGTCAGGTGTGTGTGTGTGTATATATATATATATATATATATATATTTAAATAAATCACAATTGATCAACAAGAAAAAAATGAGATACAAACATTTGATTAGAACATGTAAATAAATGTATGTAAATAATAAATACTGTATGATAATAGGTTACAATAATGTAACAAAGATTTTCCAGATATTTAAGTAATATTTTTTTTCATTCATTTCCTTTTTTATTTATATGTATTTTACATTTCTAACATAAGTTTTTTATGCAAAAAAAATAAAACAAATAAATACATATTTGTTTAGGACATTCCCATTGTAGGACAAGGGTCTCTTGTAAGAGAATATTTGGCAATGTTTGGGCGTCTGTGTCATGATTAAAATACTCCTGTTATAAAAACCCCTGGATGGGTCATCAGTTTTTTGTTTTTATTCTGATGATAAATTGACGTTCACTGTAGTAGTTGTTTTGGTGGTGAAATTGCGCCCTCGTGTGGCTCTTAAATGAGCTTACACCAAAATTACACCAGTGAAATTCTTTTGTTTGGAAAAAATCATATTTTAACAGCAGGAAACAACAGAGATAGGACAAAATATCTTTTTTCTAAACTAAATAGTATATCTAATAAAAATATACATACACACACATATATATATATATATATATATATATATATATATATATATATATATATATATATATATATATATATATATATATATATATATATATATATGTGTGTGTGTGTGTGTGTGTGTGTGTGTGTGTGTGTATTTATACTGAAATAAGAAACAGATACTTGTCTGACCAGTATCATTTTAACTTTTAAGTTTAAAAAGCCACCATACGTATAAACAGCATATATAACTCAATAGCTTGTCTGAGAATTAGATTTCAGATTTTTTAAATTGTATTTGATATTAAAATCTCATATTTGTGTCTGCATTGAGGTCTGATGTAACGGGTGTATATTTTCTTAATTACAGTCTAGTGTTTAGATGTTTAATAAAACCATAAATTAAATGTTTATGTTGTTCAAAAGCATGCATGATGCAATAATTAATATCATTTTAAAACACGACTGTATATCAGTCACCAGGATCAAACAAAAATAATGTAAAATAAAAATATATAATAAAATAAAATCGCTGTGAACTGAATTTTATTGTATTTTATATATATGTTATAAGGAAAAAATACCTCTCACGTTCAATCAATAGAAAGCAAGAGAGAGATTATTGTATTGTATTTATCAAAAATGGTAATTGTTTTTTTTTCTGTATATGTATTGTATAATGACTTTACGATATTATTCGTTGTTTAGGCTATATAATCTAAAAAGCTTTGGCAAAAAAAATGTATGAAAATTTTTGCGAAAAAAAAAGTCATGCAAATTGAATTAAGAGAGAGAGAGTGAGAGTTTATATCAGCTTGTATTCTTCTACAATACATTAATGCCTGTCACAAAAAGAGATTAGACAAATAAAAAATATTTCCTTTTTTTTTTTACTACTGCTATCTATTGTGTGTACTGTTTTTTTATTATATATATGTATGTTACTTTTTTATGTAAACTTTATAAATGCTAAATGCTTTGGCAATACATTTGTCATGCCAATAAAGCAACTACTGAATTGAGAGAGAGAGAGAGAGAGAGGCGCTCACTATGTGCGAGAGAGAGAGAGAGAGAGAGAGAGCAGTTGCTAAGATGTTCTGATTGGCTGCTAGGTGGTTGCTAAGATGTTCTCGGTCGTTGCTAAGGTGTTGCTAGGTGGTTGCTAGGGTGTATTGTATGTTTGCTAGGCCGGGGCTAGGATCTTCTGAGTGGTTGATAAGGTGTTGCTGGGCAGTTGCTATGGTGTTCTGAATGGTTGCTAAGGCATTGCTAGGCAGTTGCTAAGGTGTTCTGAGTGGCTGCTAGGCGGTTGTTAAGGCGTTGCCAGGGTGTTCTAAGTCATTACTAAGGCGTTGCTAGACCATTGCTAAGGTGTTCTGGGTGATTGCTAGGCGGTTGCTAGGGTGTTCTAGATGGTTAAAAAGATGTTGCTAGGTGCTTGTTAAGGTGTTCTGAGTGGTTGCTAGGCAGCTGCTAACATAAATTACCATGTTTCTAGCATAAATTAGCATGTCGTTAGCATTGAGTATGATTTAGCATGTCACTAGCATGTTTCTAGTGTAAACTAGCATGCTGCTAGCATGAATTTAGTATGAATTAGCATGTTTGCTAGTATGATTAGTATGTTTGTTAGTATGTTTCCATTATGGATTAGTATATTGTTAGTATAAATTAGCATGTTGCTAGTATGTTTATGTATGAATTAGCATGTTGCTAGTATGATTAGTATGTTTCTGGTATGGAGTAGTATATTGTTAGTATGAATTGGTATGTTGTTACTATGTCCAATGTAAAGTCAATGGCAGTTTGTTAATTTTTATTTTACAATAGAAGTCTATGGGACAGTTGCTAGGGTGGCGTAAGTGGTTGCTAGGGTGTGGCTAGTAAGTTAAAAGGTCATCAGTGGTTGGCAGATTGGTAGTCTGAGTTAAATGAGCGTAAACTTAAGTCTGTATGACAGTCTGGCGGAAAGTTATGATTTTCTCAAGCCACCATAAATATGATATATTGAATAATACGATATATTATTTATATTTTATTTAATTATAATATATATATATATATATATATATTCAGATTATTATTAATATATATAATTATTATTTTATTCTTTTTTTTTTTTTTTTTTTACTACTACTATGTTGTGTGCTGTTTTTTTTTAATTATATATGCATGTTACTTTTTTATGTAAACTTTATAAATGCTTTGGCAATACATTTGTAACATTTGTCATGCCAATAAAGCAAATACTGAATTTAATTGAGAGAGAGAGAGAGAGAGAGAGAGAGAGAGAGAGAGAGAGAGAGAGAGAGAGAGAGAGAGGAGAGAGAGAGAGAGAGAGAGAGAGAGGCGTTCACTGTGTGCGGGAGAAAGAGAGAGAGGCGCGCGTTCACTGAATGTATGTGTGTGCGCGCGTGAGCAGCAGCCCTGCAGTGTTTTAGCGTTTGTAAAGCGACAGAAACATGTGAGAATTGCACAAACTTTACTGGACTGAAACTGGAGACCGCGGGAAACTTCACTTCACTCATGAGAAGAGAGTCTGTATGGACCATAAACAACAACAACAACAACGCAGTTGTACGGTTTACGGTGCAAACAAACCGTTGGAACTTTATATTTCTGACGCTGGAGGATTTAAAAATCAGGACGAAGCAAACCCAGGCAACGTAAATAAAGTTTTAAAGAGCCGCTGGATTCAGTACCATCGACGATACAACTCTGGTTTTTGCTATTAACCTTGTTAAACGATTCCTGGAGTATTATAAATAATATTGTGATCGTTTTGTGGATTATTTCGTACAACTTTCGAGCGGAGGAAAACCTATAACGTTTACGCCATCGATGGAGTGACATCTTCATGTTAGCATCACAGTCAAGTGCCTCAAAAAGGTAAAACACACACACGCATTTATAAATAGACATATTGCAATCGTTTGCGCCAGCAGATGTTATTCAGACAAATATGCATAATTCATAAATCAGAGCTGCCTTTCATATGTTGTATCTGATTGAATTATGAGTCCTGTATGTTTAATGCAACTTCTGACGATGCTGTTTTGTTGCAGGTGTATTATTTGTGTTTATTACTGTGTTTTTTGAGGTGCACGTGAGATCTCTTGAGAACAATGACCACCACACAGACACTGACCACAGCAGATCATGCTGGATATCAGTCCTGTCCAGCACTCACACCTTATTCACAGTCACTTCATTAAAACTGCATGAGGCATAAGAAATAGACTGCAGTGTACTTTAGACGAGTACTCCTGTTTAATGGAGTTTGTAGGATTATTATTATGTTTTAAATGCCACTTTGGCTCCTCCGGTGGCTTTTTATATTATTGGGATCTTGCTGAGCTCAAATTGGATTGCTGGGAAGAGAAATTGTATGGTATAATAATACTAAAATAGTATTTTATAATATAACATGTAATATATTCCTATATATATATATATATATATATATATATATATATATATATATATATATATATATATATATATATATATATATATATATATATATATAATGTATGTGTGTGTATATATATATATATGCATGTATGTATGTACGTATATATATATATATATAATGTATATATGTATGTGTGTGTGTGTATATATATATATTTATTTATTTATTTATTTTTTGATATCTAATATATATAAAATACTATATAATTATTATTATTTATATATTTTGTGTAGTAATTTATTAAATAAGTTGTTAATTTAACTTTACTTAAATTTAACTTCACTTATTTAATATTTAATATTTAATGACTATTATAATATCAAAACATATTTATGTAGTGTTCAAATATTAAAATGATGAATACTGAAATTGAGAAGTTTTCAACATAATAAATATTAAGCATAGGTGATACAGATATTATGTTGTTAATTTAATAAATTAATGAGAAATGTTATTAAAGATTAACTTTAATCATATATTATAACATTACTCCTAATAACAAATGAATTAATTAAGTGTTAAAATATGTAGAAGTAAAATAACGATATGCTGAAACTGAGAAATATGTAATATAATAAATATGAATTATATGATAATAATTTTATAATGTATAAGATGTAGTAATAATAAACGTATAGTTTGCCATAGTTGTCAACATATAATATGAAATATTGAAATATATCAAAAGAGTTAGTTAGCATTGTTAATTATTATTATTATATTAATAGTTTCTCAACTCTAAATAAAACTTTTTTTTCGCTGACAAACTTTTTTTGGATCACACTGTAATATTATTTATTCATTTATATATAGGATTTATTACCTGATATGAACTATTATTTATTTAACAGCTGCCTTGTACTTTCATTAGATATACTTGATCTTTAATAGCCATCTTATTATTATCATTTGCTGTAATGCAGCCATAAATGTCAAAGGATAAGAGTGCTGTACTGTCTTTAATCATATATTATAACATTACTCTTAATATCAAATAATTTTGTGTTAAACTATGTAGAAGTAAAATGATGATAAACACTGAAACTGAGAAATATGTGATATATTAAATATTAATTATATAATAATAATTATATAATGTATGTAAGATGTAGTATAAGATGGTGGTGTGGAGAGACTCCCCTCATGATTGTGAAGCGCTTTGGGTGTATGGCCATACACAATAAATGCGCTATATAAATACACACATTACATTACATTACATTAGTCTAACACCTATAATAATTAAACATATTTGTTTATTAATAAATCCATAGCTGTCAACATATTAAAATGAAATATTTAAATATATCAAAAAGTGTTAGTTAGCATTATTTGTTAATTATTGCGAATATTATTATTATTATTAATTATTATATGAACTATTAATTGTATAATAATAATTATATACTGTATATAAGATGTAGTCTAACACCTATATTTATTTATTAATAAATCCATAATTGTCAACATATTAAAATGAAATATTTAAATATATCAAAAAGTGTTAGTAAGCATTATTTGTTAATTATTATGAATATTATTATTATTAATTATTATATTACATTCTCATTTGCAAAACAAAATGTCTAAATGAAACTTTTTTTTTGGCTGAAGTTGATCTTTTTCTGGATCATATTGTAATTTTATTGAGCGTTATATCATTTTAGGATTTGTATATAGGATTTATTACCTGATATGAACTATTATTTGTTTAACAGCTGCCTTCTACTTTCATTGGATATACTTGATCTTTAATAGCCATCTTATTATTATCATTTGGTGTAATGCATCCATAAATGTCAAAGGATAAGAGTGCCGTACTATGATGATAAATAGGGAAATTAAGAAATATGTAATATAAAAAATATGAATTATATTGTATAATCTGTATTATAATTTAACACCTAAATTAATTTAACATTTATTTATTTATTAATAAATGTATAGTTTGTTATAGTTGTCAACAGATTAAAATGAAATATTTAAATCCATCAAAAAGAGTTAGTTACCACTATTTGTTAATTATTACGAATATTATTATGAATTATTATATTAATATATTCTCAGTTTCATCTGCAAAACAAAATCTCTAAATAAAACTTTTTTTTTTCCCTGACTGAACTTTTTCTGGATCATATTGTAATTTTATTGAGCCTTATATCATTTTAGGTATTCATATATAGAGTTTATTATCTCATATGAGCTATTATTTATTTAACAGCTGCCTTGTACTTTCATTATATACTTGATCTTTAATCTTATCATTATTATTTGCTGTAATGCAGCCATATATGTCAATGCATAAGAGTGCTGTACTATCTTTAATCATGTATTATAACATTACTCTTAATATCAAATTAATTTAGTGTTAAAACATGTAGAAGTAAAATGATGATAAATACTGAAACTGAGAAATATGTGATATATTAATTATATAATAATAATAATTATTATATAATGTTTATAAGATGGAGTTTAACACTTATATTATTTATTTATTAATAAATCCATAGTTGTCAACATATTAAAATGAAATATTTAAATGTATCAAAAGTGTTAGTTAGCATTATTTGTTAATTATTATGAATATTATTATATTAACTATTAATGATATATTAATAATTATATAATTTATAAGATGTAGTCTAACACCTATATTAATTAAACATATGTGTTTATTAATAAATCCATAGTTGTCAACATATTAAAATGACATTTTTAAATATATGAAAAAGAGTTAGTAAGCATTTTTTGTTAATTATTACGAATATTGTTGTTATTAATTATTATATTACATTCTCAGTTTCATTTGCAAAACAAAATCTCTAAATAAAACTTTTTCACTGACGTGTAATTTTATTGAGCCTTATATCATTTTAGGATTAATATATAGGATTTATTACCTAATATGAACTGTAATATTTATTTAACAGCTGCCTTATACTTTCATTAGATATACTTGATCTTTAATGGCCATCTTATCATTATAATTTGGTGTTACACAGCCATAAATGTCAAAAGATAAGAGTGCTGTACTTTAAAGAAGAAAAATGTGTGAATATAACTATTTACAGTTTACCAAACGTGCACCTGCAGAAGCGAACCTAATATGTTTAAGCAGTTATGCTAAGATTAGTTATTGGTATACGTTGGTCACAGGGTCACGCGTAACAATGTCAAAATGAACAGCTTATCCTGGACTAGAATGACTAGTGAGGGTCAACAGCAATGCGGCTTCACCCTGAGCTTTACTGAATCACCTTCTGCTCATCCTCCATACGCCGTTTAAGCAGATATTACTGACCCACATTAGACAGTGTTGTGATAAACACAGCTGCTGAGAGATCAAAGGTGGCTAAGGAAAGCAAATGTGTTGTCATGGTTATCTTGATACCTTTAAACATTTTATTGCTGTTGTGGGCCCAGTGATGTGTGTTCCCACATTAGAAAAATACTATAGTAACTTATTGTATATAATATAGTATACTATAGTTTTTAACTTTACTATGGTGAAGTATTATGATGATTATGTTTTTGCTTATTTAGGCTTTAGATTGTGGAAAGTGTTTCAGGTGAAGTGTGCTGCTTGTTTGTTTGTTCTGTTAGTTGTATGTCTGTCATGATATGTTGTACTCTGTTTGATATATGAATTTCTTAGGGACCCCCTCGAAAATGAGATGATTCATCTCAAGGGGCTATCCCATTCAATAAATAAATTCAAATTCAAATTCAAGTATAATACTGTAATATATATTTAGTACTTACAACACTTTAATGAATGCTACAGCATACTTTAATATTAAATATATAGTGAACTGATAACTGTAATAAATACTGTAGTATACTTTAACGTGTTTATTATTACAATTACTCATATAAACCTAATATTCAATAGAATTTTTCTCATTATTAATATTCATTAAATGTAAAATTTGATTAAATGTTTAAATTTACAGTGAAAATACAATACTAGTATTTGTTATATTTAACATTTTTAGGACATTTATTAACTTTTAATCTAATGTTATTGTACAATGATTGTTTTTATATATTACAATAGTAATTAATTATAAAAATCAACTATAATTGAAATATGACTAATAATATATTTAAAATGTTACAAATATTATTATTATTACTATTATTATACATTTTTCATGAAATGTTTTGCCATGGGCAGCACGGTGACGCAGTGGGCACAATCGCCTCACAGCAAGAAGGTCGCTGGTTCGAGCCCCAGCTGCGTCACTTGGCGTTTCTGTGTGGAGTTTGCATGTTCTCCCCGTGTTTGCGTGGGTTTCCTCCAGGTGCTCCGGTTTCCCCCACAAGTCCAAAGACATGCGCTATAGGTGAATTGGGTAAGCTAAATTGTCCATGGTGTATGTGTGTGAATTAGTGTGAATGGATGTTTCCCAGTGTTGGGTTGCAGCTGAAAGGGCATCCGCTGCGTAAAACATATGCTGGATAAGTTGACGGTTCATTCCGCTGTGGCAACCCCGGATTAATAAAGGGAATAATGGCCCATGCACAGCATAACGCTTTTTGCTCGCGTTTTCCGTCTACGTTTAACGCCTCGTAACTAAATAAAGGCCACCAATGTTATCATGCACATCAACGCGCAAAACAGCAGGCATAAAAGCGTCATTTTTAAAGAAACGCCTCATGTTCGTTTTTTGTTTTGACGCGCCACGTCAAAACCTTCTCCACCAATCAGATTGGCACTTTTGTTCACGTGTTCTGTTACAAGCGCGTGTCAGAAGCTTAAAGTTGTGTAGCATCATCTAACGTCAAGGAGTGATTTTGCATCCGGAAAAACGTCTCAAAAAATGATGACAATAAACGCAAACGAAAAGCGCCCCGGTGTACGAGCCTTAAGCCGAAAAGAAAATGAATTAATGAATGTAATGCCATTTTTTTACAGTCCTACAAACAGGCACAAAAGACCTTAAATCTTAAAAGAAATCCTGTTACCAACCCTTCAACCCTTACTAGTGAACTACTTCTTTTTCTAGTATAGATTCACGTGAACTGGTTTCTGCTGACTTTTATTTGTGTGATACAATATTTTCAGTTGATTCTGAACATTGAGTGTGGGGGAAGGGGTTATTTTTTAGCTTCTCCTCTTATCTGTCACTCAAAGCAAACTAACAGTTGGAGGGGTGTGGCTAAGCCTATTTTGTCCAATTCGTCAAACTGACATCATCAGTTTGCCGTTCAACATCAAGGATTGCCGTTCCAGAGCTGTCTACAGTTTCACAGTTTACAATTTTTTTATGTCAGTGGATTAACTTGCACAGATTAATTGTTCACCTTAAAACTTACAACATATGCTTATAAAATAAATATTGTAAAGTTTATTTTCATGCAGAATTTAAAGTCAGTATGCAATGTAATGCCTTGGCAACTGCATAGCAACATTGAAAAACAGTTTAGCATAGCAAACTTGCATCATGGCACTTTAGTATGGTCAAACAGCACTATAGGTGTGTCCCAAAATGCATTTTTCTGCACTATTATACGACATTTTGTAGTAGAAATGGTGTAAATAGCAGTGTTGGGGCTATATAATACATAATATTATCAAGTAACGCATTACATTAAAAAACTAAGTAATAATGTTAAAAAAATGCAATGCGAGTTAATAAAGTTATTTTAATTAATTAGCTTTTAAAAAATAAATTGCTGTCGGCGCCAATGGTGTAGTGGTTAGTGCGTCGACACATGCACTCCGGTGCTCACGGCGACCCGAGTTCGATTCCCGCCTCGAGGTCCTATGCCGATCCTTCCCCTCTCTCTGCTCCCACACTTTCCTATCAATACTCTGTACTGTCCTGTCAATAAAGATGAAAACCCCTAAAAAATAATTATAAAAAAAATAAATAAATAAAAATAAATTGCTGAATTAATATTAATGTAGTCACGTTAAATCATGCACTCAATGAGAGAATGCATTCATTATATTGAACACATGAAGAAAAGGAAAAGGGGATCGTCTTAAATGACAGTGATTTTACTTAACTGATAAGACAAAAATGCAAAAAACACATTGCTTTAAACTGTATGTGTAGTTTATACAAGGTGTTGTTAAATGCAGAGCACCTATATTTAGAAAAACCCTGCAGGCTCTGAAAAAGATCAAGCCTCAGCAAAGGTAAGAAAAAGTCATGCAAAAGTAACTCAAAAATAACGTGTAACATTACTTACCATGAAAAGTAACTAAGTTACTGACACACAAGTTACCTTTTTGGGAAGTAACTCAATATTGTAGTCCATTACTTTCAAAAGTAACTTTCCCCATCACTGGTAAGTAGTGCATTTCACGCACTCAGTGTAGCAGTTTTGCTTACTTGGTGGAAGGGGAGGGGCTTCAGATGAAGGGGAGGAGCTATATGTTGGATTCATTCATTCATTCATTTTCTTTTCGGCTTAGTCCCTTTATTAATCCGGGGTCGCCACAGCGGAATGAACCGCCAACTTATCCTGCACATGTTTTATGCAGCGGATGCCCTTCCAGCCGCAACCCATCTCTGGGAAACATCCATACACACTCATTCACACTCATAGACTATGAGTCAATTTAGCCTACCCAATTCACCTGTACCGCATGTCTTTGGACTGTGGGGGAAACCGGAGCACCTGGAGGAAACCCACGCGAACACAGGGAGAACATGCAAACTCCACACAGAAACGCCAACTGACCCAGCCAAGGCTCGAACCAGTGACCTTCTTGCTGTGAGGCGACAGCACTACCTACTGCGCCACTGCGTCGCCCTATATGTTGGATTACTTTATTTAATTTAGATTAGATTTCTCCCATGCACGTAAGTGATAATGCCGCCTCCCGAATGTGATTGTTCATGATAGGTACTATCATTTGGTAGTGTGGTCATTTATTTTCGTAATTTGGCAACTGTCGCCTGGGAAAACCTGGTTTTCTCCTAGTTTAGACTAGGGCTGCACAATATATCGTTTCAGCATAGATATTGCAATGTGTGCATCTGCAATAGTCACATTGCAGGATCTGCTGTGTTGAGGCAGGATTATATTTGACCAGGAGCTACAGTTGAAATCGCGCACTTTGTGGAGTCATTGCTAATTTTAACCATAAACTTACTAAAAAGTTTATCATCTGCAACCTGTGATTGTGTGAACATTTCAAGCCAGTTCAAAGCATTTAAGAACCATTAAAGAAATATTAATTTTATTTATGTACAGTATGTCCTGGTCCTTCAGGTTGGGGGTTGAATATTGGGTTAACAACCCACCTCATAAAAACTAGATGTTACGAAACACCAATATGGTGCGGCTAAATATCAACTTCGATGTAAATGGCCCTGGGTGTATAGTAAGTAATTACTGGGAGTAAAGTAAGCACACGGTGAATACTGAAACTTTTTTTCGGAAACTTTTTTGTTTTAATTTGCTCTGTTTTTATCAGTGCATGTGATTGGTTTATTATATTGTATGCAGATGCACTTTTTTAAAAAAAGTCATCCTTCTGAAATGTAAAATTATGAATTCTTTCCAAATAGAGCTATTCACTTCATCTGATAAAATTCTACTCAATATTGCAATATGTATCATTTTTTTTCCCCCATTATCATGCAGCCCTATTTTAGACATTACCAAACCAGATCACAGGCTTCCAGATCTAAAAGCAAGAGTAGAACTCTGAAGCAGATTATATTTGTTAGTGCTACTGCAATCTGTAAATGGACGTATTGTGTGAGCTCAGGCTAAATCATGCCTTGTTCATGCATGAGCGAATCACGAGACCAGCTTTAAGAGTTTTTACCTCCAGATCTACCTGGGTGGTGGAGCTTTCATTGCATTTTTAGTGTCTAAATGATCCGGTCGGGAGGGAAATCAAAGCTGAAGCTGCTCCAAAACCAAAGCCACTTGAGCTGCATTTGGCCTCAAAGCTCCCACGGGTGTTTAATAGATAGATGGTGTCATCAATTTATATTTCCTTACTTTTTTATTGTCAAATTCATGCCAAGATGCTACTTTAGATTTCCTGCAGTACCAGATGTTGAGCTTCACGGGTCTGCACATGTCTGCGTCTTCATTTTTAGTTTAATGTTAGTGTAAGGGATAATTGACTCAGATCTGCATTAGTTTCTAATAATTCAATGGACTGGAGTCATTTATTTCCTACAACTAAAAACACTGTTCAGATGTAGTATTTTAGACATTTGTTAGGGTTTTTGTCCTCAAACTGCTCCTGTGTGCAGCACTAGTTTCTTTCACATCTCACCAGTCGTGTTTTGATGTGATCTTTGACTGTTGTATCTGTGAAATAACTGAAATCATTCAGTGTAGTGATATGAAACTGTAATGCACTCGAAACCTGCTAGAACTACTTTAACTGTGGCTTTATCTGAAAATAACTGCACACCTTTGAATGTTCATCGGCCAATCAGAATCAAGCATTCAACAGGTCTGTAATATAAGCTGTAATCGCTTTTATAAGTATCACAGTTCAGCACAAACCTTCCCTAATGTGAGAAAGGTGATACAAATGAGGAAAAGATCTAATGAGCTCTTATTAACTGATTACTCAATTACTCAGACAGGAAGTTGGTGTCTGTCCAACAGGATAAAAGTGATGTTTGATTGTGCAGAGCTCCGGTAGCTTTATATTGTAGCCTGAAGGAAGTAATGATATTTTGTGGAAAATCAAGCTTAAGTTGTTCTTATCAGGAGCATTACAACATATTTTCTTATTTGTTATTTTTAGAAACATTATTCTCTGAAGAAAATTGTTTACATATCAGAACTGTCAAAACTATTAAATGTGTTCAGCTATTAAAAAAAAAATGAGACCACTTCTAGTTTCACTGGAATTACTTGATTTACTAGGTATGGCTTTTAGTAAAATGTTAATATTTGACTTATTTTAAGTTGAAGACTTAATCTAAGGTCTGATAACATTTAGGTTCTCCAAATGTCAAATAAAAATATTGGCATTTGTTTATGTTAGTTAGTGTACATATTTGTTTTATGTTAAGTCTGAAGGCATGGCATACTATTTATTATTTTTTGGTAATTGGTTATGAAATCTGCTATACTATAGTATAATCATAGATATTTACATTAGATGTCGCCTACGCTATTATTGTCTATTGAAAGGAATGCATCAATAGAGCCGCCATTTTAGTACAGGGTAGCGCTTATTTGAAATGAATGTGGGACCAAGGTGCAGTGGAGGACTGACCATCCAGAGCCAGAGATAAAAAAAGATATATACAGTTGAAACCAGAAGTTTACATACATTAAAAAAAAGGATCAACCATTTTTAAAAAAATGTCTGATGGTAAATCATACTAAACGTTTACTATTTTAGGTCTGATAGGATTACCTAAATCATTTACATTTGCTAAATGCCAGAATAATGAGAGTTTTTTTTTTGAAAAATTTGTATTAATTTCTGGACAGTCAAAAGTTTACATACATTTCCTTGGTATTTTATTGTCTTTGCTTTTAAACTGTAAAACGTTGGTCAAATGTTTTGGGCATCCTTCCACAAGCTTCTCACAATAGTTTGAAGGAATTTTGGCCCATTCCTCCTGACAGAATTGGTGTAATTGGGTCAGATTTGTTTGCTGTCTTGCTCGCACAAGCTTTTCAACTCCACAAATTTTCTATAGGATTGACTTCAGGGCTTTGTGATTGCCACTCCAAAACATTCACTCTGTTGTCCTTAAAGCACATTTTATCTAATTTGGCAGTATGCTTAGGGCCATGGTCTGTTTGGAAGACCCATTTGTGGCCAAGTTTTAATCTCCTGGCTGATGTCTTGAGATGTTGCTTCAGTATTTCTACATAATGTTCTTTCTTCATGATGCCATCTATGCTGTGAAGTGGACCAGTCCCTCCTGCAGCAAAACAGCCCCACAACATGATGCTGCTGCCCCCATACTTCACAGTTGGGATGGTGTTCCTAGGCTTGTAAGCTTTGCCCTTTGTCCTCCAAATGTAACACTGGTCATTATGGCCAAACAGTTCAATCTTAGTTCCATGAGACCACAGCACATGTCTCCAAAAATTTGTCTTTTTACCAGTGTAATTTAGGAAATTGTAATCTGGCTTTTTTTGTTGATTCTGGTTTGTTGATTTTCCCATATTGTCACACAAGGAAGCAGTGTGTTTGAGGTTTTCCTTAAATACTATTCTACAGTTGTGCCTCCAATGAACTCAAATGTTGTCAATTAGCCAGTCAGAAACTTCCAAAACCTTGACACCATCATCTGAGCTTTTTCAGAGGCGTAATAATCTTATTGTATGTAAACTTGACTTTCAAGAAAAGTTATAACAATTTCTCAAAAAATATCTCTCTCATTATTCTGCTATTAAGCATAACAGAAACAAATTATTAATCCTAACTTACCTAAAACAGAAAAAGTTACACATTAACATCTGACTTTTTTAAATGGTTATGTGCCTTTTTATACAGTGTTTGTAAACTTCTGGTTTCAATTGTACATATATCTGTGATCGGGACTTTTCCTGGTGGTCAGTATGCAAATATTTTTTTAAATTATGAAAATTATAATTTTACATCACTTTTTTTATATTGATGGATAAGTGAGTGCACGGGCATTGCCGACAAAGAGCATGTGTTCGTTTGCATGGATGTGTATTATCCTCCCTACCTGTTCCATTTAATCTAATCCATGTCCTGAAACATACCCACTCTCCCGCTTTTACTTCTAATTCTAACGGAGGGAGCGATTCATTTGTGAATGAATCCCTGTTATGAACGACTTGTTCACTTAGGCGATAATACCAGTTTCTGGCACCACAGCATCTTTTTGTCATATTTCATTTATATCGTTTGCTTGTTTTATTCAACAAAACTAGCATAAGCCAAGTATTTAGTGCTAGTTGGTGCTGCTTTGCATTATGGTAAGTGCAGTAAGTGACTGTATTATCGTCAATAATGTTACTTGTTTAGTACAAAAGTTCGTAACATACAAAAACGTAATAAACAAAATGTTACCTATGAAATGTTCTGCCTTTATGTGTTGTCTTTGTTTGCGTATTACTACACCCATACACAGCGCAAAATTTCCAGCATCTTCAGATTGGCTTTAGTTTTGACTAGTGCAATTGAATGACATTTGTCCTCGGAGCACTGTACAAATGTGGTGGCGGTGGTATTGACTCTGAGTGTCAAAATTAATTGTTTCTTAGGTGCACCGTGATGCAGACGTGGACAATTTGGTATCGGTTCAGTAATAATCATAACCGGTTATTATGCACTGACGTCATTTATCTCATATGCTCTATGTCGCCGTAGCTTACTATGGCGAGGGAGGCGAGTGCGAGTATTTACAACGCTCCAACTACTTAAAGACACAGAAACTCTGCACAATTTCACTGCATGTGTGTTTGCTAGACAGTCTTTCACTGACACTAACAGCAGAAGCCCCTATTTCACTGCGATTGAGAGAATGAAAGTAAACTCCATTTCTTTATCTCACTGTGGCCCATTTGACCTGCTGACGTGACTTTTCCTCTCCTCTCGGCTGTTACAGCGATACTTCTGGATACAGACACGAGCGCATGTCTGCAGAGTGAGTTTTCTTCACCGCATCTATCATGGATCAGCTGTGATCGCCGCTCCCGTTTATCAGTGTCACTCATTAGTGAACAGCGCCAGTGCGTTAGAGCTAATCGCAGCCCTTTATGTTGAGCGCATGACCAATCATAGGGGTGTAAGAAAGAACCCGCTAGACAAGGCTCAGAAAGCGAGCGGGATATTTATATTTGTTTATTTGCTATAAATGCTCATGTTGTTTTGTGCCTGTACTTGAGTTTTTAAAGATACAGTTCATATATCTGACTGCTTGTTTTAAAGGACAAAATTGTATTACAAATAGTATATAAATATATTTATACATTTTAATACAAGAATTGCTGTGCTGTGAAGAAAAATATATAATTATGTATGGAAAGCATCGTCAATGCACCGTGATGCACCAGGATATCAAATTGAACCGAATCGATGACATGATAATCGTAACCGAACCGTGAGACCAGTGTACGTTCACACCTCTAGTATTGACGCATGTTCAGGGTCCGTATGGGATATCTAGTGTATATATCCATGTAGTATAATTACTAGAAATACTAAAATTATTAAAATAAAGCTGAAATAAAACATTTTCAATTTTTTTTTTTCAAAAGGCTAATATAGTGAAAGCACTAAAACAAAATACAAAATAATAATTTCATCTCTTAATACATACTGTAATGTGTATATAAATCCAAAATTACACCTAAAGCAGCACCAATACCCTTTGAAAAATTGTTGGTGGTTGTCTGGACGTTGTTTGTCATGCTAAGTACAGTAGTTGCAAGGGTGTTGTGGTTGTTAGGCATTGCAAGTCAGAAGTGTCCAAGATCTCGTGAAATTAAAATAGTTTTTTTAGATGTTAGTTTCTGTCAGTTGGTTTTGGGGATATCCATAAGCTACTGTGTCACTTCATAATCATTTACTCTTTACTAAATTATATTAGGCTCATCACATTGCACTCTAGATATTGGCAATATTCAATAATCAATTTGATACTTGTTTCACATATTTTAGTTTTTCTGAAGTGAAACATGCTTAAATGTTATGCAGTAGCACAAATTCAATTTCTTACATTTACATTTAGTCATTAAGTAGATGCTTTTGTCCAAAGCCACTTACAATTGAGGAGGCATTCAGCAATTCAACAAGAAGAGGCAATACACACAACAAGTGGCAATTATACAAATGAATTAGTGCTCAGAGAATTAAGTGCTAGAGTAAGGAGGGAGGAGTGTTTTTTTATAGAGAGAAAAACGTTTCTACTGTTGGTTTTTGTGAACTTCATTAATCCACAAGGTTTTTTTTATTTATATATGGAGTGACTGAAAGAAAATGTCTGGTGTAGAGTTGTCACGATACTGGATTTCTGAATTTTAAAAACGTCCATTTCCCACTTACATTTGATCGCTGTTGAGCCAATGTGTTCATGTGCTCAACAGAAATTAGCATCATCATCAGTTCACCAAATTCACCGCTGTTTACTGAGTGTAAACACAGACACAGGGACACTGGAGCATTTTAAAGCCGCAAAGATCAGCTGGTTTGTCTATAAGCTGACATACGTCGATCCGCTGATGAATCGACTGATCTTTATGGCTTTAATAAGCTTCAGTACCGATTGGTATTGAATTTCAGTATCGTGACAACACTACAATACAAACAAGAAGTGCTAATAATACAGTTCCTTTAACTGTTAGTGCTCAGAAAAAAAAGCACTAGAGTAAGGAGGGGGACGTTTTTTATAGAGAGAAGAGCGCTTCTAGAGGTGGTTTGTCAAGCCCACTCACCTGTGTGAGGCACACTTTATAATTGCCCAGTGTTTTTTTGTTTTATTTTTAAAAGATATGGAGTTATTGTAAGAAAGTGTCTAGTGTAAATGTGTAAAACTGGTGCAAGTGTGGGTTAAAGTGTCAGAGAGATGAAAGAGTGTTTTCTACAGGTGGTTTGTCAAACCCACTCATCTGTCTGAAGCACACTCAGAATCGCATAATGTTTTGAAGTTGCTGTGTGGTGTGGTGGGGGGAGATAAGAGGGGGTTCTGGTTTTGTTCACTGTGGTTCAGGTGATTGCAGAAGAGATGTGTTTTTAGTTCTCGTTTGAATGATACCAGTGAATCAGCAGTCTGTATGGGAATGGGAAGATCGTTCCACCAGCGAGGAATATTAAATGAAAAGGTTTGGAAAGTGACTTATAGCCTCTCCGTGATGGTACCACATTGGCTTGATATTTCCACCATTAGCATCCAGCCACCCGTAGAAATTGCACTGTAATGCCACAGGAAGACTGTAGGCTTACTGTGCTTCCTCTGACCTCGGTCATTGTGCTTGGCCTGTGTCAACGGGGATCATCCAGGATTATCTGCAGCATAATACAGCTGCTTATCAGCCTGTCTCTGCCACTGACTGTCACTGCACTAAAGAGCAAACGTGCAGTGATTTACCTTTCAGAGCACACAAGCTGCTTTCACATGCTCGAGAGCTGTGGCGTTTGCATGAAGTTATTCAACTGCACGTGAAGAGCTTTAGTATACCTTTCATTTTGTAAAAAGTGTTAAATGTTGTTATCAGTGCTCTGTCGTTTTTGTATGTGAAAATTTCTGGAAATTGAGTTTTATACGTAAATTAAAAACATCAATAAATAAATACACTTCTAATTGATGTATGGTTTGCTAGGACATTATTTGTCTGAGATACAACTGTTTAAAGGGGACCTATTATGCAAAAATCACTTTCATAATTGGTTTAAACAAAGTTGTGTGGCAACAGTGTGTGGATATAACCAGCTTCTAATGGTAAAAATTCATTAATTCTATTTTTTATAATTACACTTTATAAGAACAGTCTGCAGAAACATTTTGATTGGCATTCTCATACTCATTGTACATGTCATCAGAGGGGGAAAACCCCACCCATTAGTGACAATCTCTCCCTCATTAGCATAGACAGCATTGAGTGAGAAGCAGCCGTCCGCCGTTAGGTTTTTTTACCTGCTGAAGATATTGTCAGCGACTAAGAGGATTATAAATGTGGAGATTTAGATGCACAAATGAACACCAGAGTCCCCATAGACTGCCTTCTTCTGAGAAACTTTTGATTTTCAGTTTTTTACAGATAACGTTGGTCCTGTTTGGAATATGCCACTATGCTGACACATAGGCATTTGTAGCTCCATCCTCTTTCTCATTTGAATTTAAAGCCACGGTCACCAAAACAGCACAATTTGGTTCAAAGCCTAAAAGGGTCACTTTAAAAGAGTTATATAAAAAAAGAGTTATCATAAAAGTGATTTAAAAGAGAGGTATTTTATATTTTGTTAGGTATTTAAAAGTCTGAAATCTGAGGGTTCAAAATCTTAATAAAATCATCTTTAAAAGTGTTCAATTTAAGTTTTTAGCAATGCATATTACTAATAAATAATTTGTTTTTTTTTTTTCTATATATTTCTGGTAGGACATTTACAAAATCTATTTATGGAACACAATCTAATGATTTTTAGCTAAATAAATCATTTTGACCCATACAATGTATTTTTGGCTATTCAATACAGCAGTGCAACTTTAAAACTGGTTTTGTGCTCCAGGGTCACATACACTATTGTAAGGGCTTATGATTTTCATGATGCAGAAAATGCAGACAGAATTGGGGAATCCAGTCATAAAAATGGAATTTACTGTATAATGTGGAATGTCATGGATTTTGGCAAATGCTCATGGTGTTTTCAGGCTCTGCCGTCTCGCTATATGAAGAACACATGATGATTTTCTTAATAGGTTTTTTTAAACTATCATTATATATATTATAAACTTCACCTCCACAACAGGTTGTCAAAAGTTTAGCTTAATACGAAACAATTGTGACAAATATAGACCCATCTTATTACTATTCTACAGAATGTACTACTCAAAGTAGTAATAATAGTATAAAAATTTTTTTTTTTAAATAATCAGACCATTTTTATTCCATATTTTATTTTGAGACATTTCAGAGGCCCAATCTCTTGAATTTCCTATATATTTTTGGTATATTTTGAATTGGCTTTACTTTTTGCATTGTTGATTTTATTTCAAATGTTATGTGTTTTGTCATTGTTATCTATTATTCTCAGTTTGTTTTATAGTTTAAATATGTCTTAATGATTTTATTTTATTTAGTTTATATTTCATATTTTAGATCTGCTGTCAGTGTTGTTGCTTTTATCATTTTAGATGAAACTCTTGTTTTGTCTTTGCTTCAATAGTTCTTGTTTTTTATATTTTTTATTGTAATTTTTCATTTCATAAAAGGTTTTAGTCATTTTATTTTGTTTATTTTCAGTTTAGTCATTTATTAACTTTTATTTTACGTTTAGTTGTTTATAGTTTCGCTGTAATAATTCATAAACAATATTCAAGTTCAATTCCTTGAACTAATTTCAAAATTCATTCATTCATAATTTATATTTTATATAATTTCCGTTATATTCTAATTAACAAACAATGTCTTTTTTAATATTAGTGTGTGTGTGTGTGTGTATGTATGTATATATATATATATATATATATATATATATATATATATATATATATATATATATATATATATATATATATATATATATATATATATATATATTATAGGTGGGCATAGATTAATTTTTTAAATCTAGATTAATCTAGATTAATTTCAAAATTAATCTAGATTAATCTAGAATAAAATGGCTCATTTGAATTCTGCCGAAGGCATTCAGAATATGTGTGCTGCCCAAATAATAAGTCTTTGAGAACGGGTTTCTGAAGCCAGGTGACGCATTAGACCAGGGGCTCATCTCCTATTTCCAAAATGCTTCACAAACTGCTTGAGAAACTGTTCTACTATGATAATTGGTGATGAAAATAAATGATGTTCAATAAGATGTACTTGTGTTTACTAACTGTTTATTCAGTTAAACATGAATGTTGAACTGTAGGCCTACATGAGCTCCAAACAGTGATTTCATACTTGCTTTTGATGTACGTACATACAGAAAATGCTGCTTCGCAAAGACAAGTTCACAGAGCCCTGACGGTGTCAAACATTGAGTATGTTTACATGGGCAACAATACTTTAATACGATTTTAATATGATTAAAACAATACTCTGATTAAGAGTCTACCATGTAAACAGCGATTTTTGATTACTTAATGCGACTAAAGTCATAACTGCACTAAACAGAAATGGAATTAAGACGTGGAGTATGCAGATATTAGTGGCAATGCTGACAAACTATTCCCGTCATGTAGGACTTTTCGCCATATTTTCCGACAAGATCCACACAGGCGGCTGTCAGTAAAGGACTGCACAGACACACAGACGCACACACAAACACACACACACACACATCGCGAAATGCGGAAGTTTTTTTTCCTCTCATTTGGCGTGCGTTATTAAATTCCATAACACTCTCACCTGTCCTTACTCATTTATTTGCGTCTAATACCCCAGTTTGTCACGAAGGCATGAATTAAATGTTCGTGAGTTAAAGTGAAACTGCTCAACTGCAGTTAGAGTCAGGCATCCTGCTGATTTGATTCAGAAGAGCACTTCTTTCCCAGACGGCTCACCGGTCAGGTATACATCCGCGCTAAACTATCAAGGTGAAAGTCATCATAGCCTGCGTAGAAAAGACCCAGCTCTCACCCAACTTTGAGAATAGATTAACGGCAATATTTTTTTATCGCGCGATAAGAGTCTCGCGTTACCGCAGCACGTTAACGCCGATAATGGCCCACCACTAATATATATATAGTTGAAGTCAGAATTATTAGCCCCCTTGAATTATTAGACCCCCTGTTTATTTTTCCCCCAATTTTTGTTTAACAGAGGGATTTTTTTTCATCACATTTCTAAACATAATAGTTTTAATAACTCCTTTCTAATAACTGATTTATTTTATTTTTGCCATGATGACAGTAAATAATATTTTACTAGATATTTTTAAAGACACTTCTATACAGTTTAAAGTGACATTTAAAGACTTAACTAGGTTAATTAGGTTAACTAGGCAGATTAGGGTAATTAGGCAAGTTATTGTATAATGATGGTTTGTTCTGTAGACTATCAAAAAAAATATAGCTTAAAGGGGCTAATAATTTTGACCCTAAAATGGTTTTTAAAAAATTAAAAACTGCTTTTATTCTAGCCGAAATAAAACAAATAAGACTTTCTCCAGAAGAAAAAATATTATCAGACATACTGTGAAAATTTCCTTGCTTTGTTAAACATTATTTGGGAAATATTCAAAAAAGAAAACTAATTCAAAGGGGGGCTAATAATTCTGACTTCAACTGTATATATATATGGTGGGCATAGAAGGGCATCCTGCTGATTTGATTCAGAAGGGCACTTTTTTTGTCAGACGGCTCACCGGTTTGATTTTCATTCACCGTCATTCATTTTAAAAATCACCCACTTCATTTTATTTGTATATGTTTTTCTCGAACGCATAAACTCTACAGCTGCCTAATAGTTTCACTCCAGTGAACTGCATCCATGTTAGCACGTCACGTTTAATGTGGTAATTTCACAGTAGGAATACACACAGGTTCAAAGACTCATTCTTGGTTTTTGCAGCACGTTAACACCAATAACGGCCCACCTCTAATATATATATATAAGAGCACCCTGGGGTTTTAATTAATATGTAAAATTTGTGCATAAAATCATAACTGCAATAAACTGGCTTTAAGACAGTGGCTAATCCATGTTTCAACTCTATTTAAAGCTCGAGTAGTAGTAGTTGCATGCGTGTTTCTTAATGCATTTGTACAGACGGTCAACAGGTGTTCTCCTCACCAGACGAGTAAACTACCTCATTTACCTTCAAATCCCTGATTCAAGTTGGTTCCGAATCACCAGTTTACCTTTTAATTACCCAAAAACCTGTTCAGGGCATGGCCTTCAGAAATATACACCGAACACAAACACCTCAGAGCACCTAAGAGTGACATGCCACCTATGGTGAGGATAAATCCAACACATTGCTCTTAATGCGCTCAAAATGGCGAGTGGCCAAGCAAACAGCTTTAGTACTTACACGCGCAGTGTTGTTAATTGAATTGAAGCTGTGCAATCTTGTAAAAGTTGAACAGAGCATTTACCAGCATGTGTAATGAAGCTAGTATATTTTTATTGCATTAGCAGAACGGTCTCTGCGTCACTAGCGTATTACTTGATTCAATTAGTCAATTGAGGCTGTGAACTAGCAAAGCAGATCAGCCTGGAGCTCCAGAGGTGTGCCAGCGTGATATAGATTGCCTGTTATCTGTTAAAGCCGCTCCAAGTGGACACACGCTTAGCTCAAATAACAGATGGCACAGGACTTAACCCGTTTGGACAAGTGGCAGTGTGGGTGTTTTCACTTTGAATGTTGATGAAAATGTTTTATTAAGCAGTCTTGACAGTCAGGGCTAATATCAAAGATCAGAAGGTTTGTAGAGCATGTCCCATCATGCCCTCGGATCTTCCTAACATCTGTTTTAAGCAGCTCAGGCTCATTGGAAATACCTCAGCCTACCTTTTTGTAATACATTGCTCCTGGTACGTTTTGTTGCATGTTTCAGATGGCAAATCTGCTAGAGGGTGCTGTCTACAATTTTACGAATCTGAAATGTGTCACTTGGGGTACGTTTTGTTGTACTTTTCAGATACAGGTCCTTCTTGTACAGGAGAAGGTGGAGCTTATCGTACAGATCACCTAGCAAACCACTGAGATAAGCCCTTACCTAAACCCAACCAATAATGTTTTAAAAAGCAAATGTAAGAGGAAAGTGCATTGCAACCACATATACACTCACAGGCCACTTTTTTAGGCACACCTTACTAGTGCCGTGTTAGACCCCCTTTTGCCTTCAGAAATGTTTTAACCCTTTGTGGCATAGATTCAACAAGGTACTGGAAATATTCCTCAGAGATTTTGCTCCGTATTGACATGATAGCATTAGGGTTGGGCGATGTTGACCAATTTAGCATCGTACGATGTCTAATGTGAAACATTGCGATGGACGTTGGCATCGTCTTTATAGGGGAAATTAATTATGTTATATATGAATAATTAATTAATTCATAAGGATTTAATTATTTGTAGCCTATCGTTTCAACTACCTGGTCTTTGTTTTACCCATAACCAAATCATAAATAAATAAAGATAAGTTACACACAAATTACCACCTGTCAATCACTTTTTCCGCGAGACTCTGGCATGAGTAGGCGGAGTGATCCGTGTCAGTCATTTGTTTGGTGCGGTGGATGGCAGAGGGGTGGCCCGGTCGAAAGTGAGTGGCGCAGGGGTCTTGCGGACGAAAGTGAGCGGCTCTGGGGTGTCGCAGACGAAAGTGTAGAGGGTTGGACAGTCGCGGAAGAAAGTGAAAATGAACAGCGGACAGGGGAGGAGGGCGGTTGAGGAGGAAAATCGATAAAATTGGGTGCAAATTAAGCCCTGGATAGAGACAAGATTAATTAAATATCAAGTTTAACAACTATAGTGAGATGCAATCCAGCGATACATCCTTGATCAACTGTCCGACGTGCACTGCTCTCTGGAGCTCAGACGAGCGCATGACAGTGTCTGTGGCTGTGTGTGTGTGTGGCTGTGTGTGTGGGTGTGGTCACGTGATCTGTGTTTTCAGTGGATAGAGGGCAGTTCAGAAATGCTAAATGAAACACCAGTGTGGACGTGGGTCATTTTCATTCTAAAATGCTATTTTAATACTAAGCTGTATTAGTGTAAACAAGGCCTGAGTGTGTATTTTCCACGAGCGAGTTTGCGACGGGGGCGGGGTGGAGGATCGCGATGCCGGCTCAGCATCGTGATGTCTATCGGCCATCGGCTATGGACGATTGCATCGTCTATCGGCCCAACCCTAGATAGCATCACGCAGTTGCTGCACATTTGTCAGCTGCACATCCATGATGCGAATCTCCCATTCCACCACATCCCAAAGCTGCTCTGTTGGATTGAGCTCTGGTGACTGTGAAGATCATTTAAGAACAGTGAACTCATTGTCATGTTCAAGAAATCAGTCTGAGATGATTCACGCTTTATGACATGGTGCATTATCCTGCTGGAAGTAGCCATCAGAAGGTGGGTACACTGTGGTCATAAAGGGATGGAACTGTCAGCAACAATACTCAGGTAGGCTGTGGCGTTGACACGATGCTCAATTGGTTCTAATGGGCCCAAGGTGTGCCACCACCACCACCAGCCTGAACCGTTGATACAAGGCAGGATGGATCCATGCTTTTATGTTGTTGACGTCAAATTCTGACCCTACCCTCCGAATGTCGCAGCAGAAATCGAGACTCATCAGACCAGGCAACATTTTTCCAATTTTCTATCGTCCAATTTTGGTGAGCCTGTGCGAATTGTAGCCTCAGGGCGTACTCACACTATGTACAGTTGCCTTGAACCGGGCCAAAGGACGCTTGTCTCCCCCTACGGCCCGCACTCACATTACATTCGGGCCTGGGCACGCTTACGTCATCGATGATGTGCTGTTCAGTAAGCGATTTTGCTCATCACAGTGGAGATTTCTTTAGTTATATCGTTTAAGTCAGGGATGTCAAACTCAGTTCCTGGAGGGCCGCAGCCCTGCACAGTTTAGTTCCAACCCTGCTTCAAACACACTTACTGGTAGGTTTCAAACAAGCCTGAAGGACTCAATTAGTTTGATCAGGTGTGTTTAATTAGGGTTGGAACTAAACTGTGCAGGGCTGCGGCCTTCCAGGAATTGAGTTTGACATCCCTGGTTTAAGTCTTTTGATATGCGGTGACACCCAGTCAAATATTTAGCCGAACAGATCAGCTTTTGACTCTCATAAACAATCATAAAGTCCTCGTGCTGCAGGAATTAGGAGGTTTGCTGCAGCTGTCGTGCAGTGAGGGGTTTGCGTCTTTAATAAACTACGACAGTTTGCGTTCATTGAACAGTACGAATGATTAATTAATCCATATCAAACAGACCCTTAAAAGTCACGTCTCGCTTTCAGAACGAACCGCGCTCAGGCCCACATCTTCCAACCGGACCAGGTCTGCCCAAGTGAATTGGGCTTGAGCCCGATTCAGAGCACTCACACTTCTCAAACGATCCGGGAAACAGGCATGGGCACGGTTCGGATAGCATAGTGTGAGTACGCCCTCAGTTTCCTGGTGTGGTCTTCTGCTGCTGTAGCCCATCTGCCTCAAGGTTGGACGTGTTGTGTGTTCAGAGACTGGCTGATTTTGCCTTAACGAGCAAAATAAAACTAAAATAAATAACTAATAAAGTGGCCAGTGAGTGTAGGTTTACCTTGACTTTACTCTGCTTTAATCTGTTTTGTGAAAGCATGCTTCACCAAACTCAAACCCGAGTGCTCTGCATCACAAGCTCAACAGTGTACGAAATGAGCTACCGAGTAAATTGACAACCCAGAAAAGTTGTCCAAATCAATGCTCAAAAATTTTTTGGCTTGTAGTACTGGTTAGAAGACAAAATTAAGGCGCACCCACCTAAAATTAAGAGCTTCACTTCTACAAATCTTTTGTTACCAGACTTATTTTTTAATGCCTTTTTAAGATGCTGCATCAAGTTAAAGATTTTCAACTTTTATGAGCAGCACAGCTGTCTAATGCAGTGGCCCAGTTGTCAGAGCTTGAAGGAAAGAAAGCATTGCAGGCTTTTGTTTACTGTAATAGGCATGACAACTGTTTGAAACTATTCCTGAGTGCTGCATTTTGCATTTTTTAAGTACAAAGGTATATTCTGCATGAATGTCGCCTAAATCTGCGTATGCGGTGAACATTTTGCAGTGAAAAGTCGCAAGGCAAACATTTTATGCACTCGGACAAATGCTATTTTGTAGTCGCATAGATTAAATTTCGACCACATATGTGACCAAAACTATCGCAATTTCGAGCCTTGCAAATGAAGATAGATCTAAATATATTAGATTTCAAGTCATAGACACCATTAAGTGGTTTTGTATGTATTTGATGTTGTGGAAAGAACTGCATGAAAATAATCCTTTAGTTGTGAATAATATGTTCCTGGAAATATCATTAGTGTGAAAAGGAACAAAAGTTGTTGACGTCATACAACTTGGTAGTGTTCATTTTACCTAAAACTGCAATCAAACATACAGCATTTTTGAAAACGTAGCATGTATTTCCAATAACCTTGTGTTGGTTTTAATCGCCTGTTTTGAGATGCTGGAAGGATTCATTTTGAAAGAAGCTCATGATGTTTGAGAATTACGTTTTTATTTTAGTGTATTAGTTTGGTTTAGGGTGGTGCGATGGCGCAGTGGGTAGCGCTGTCGTCTCACAGCAAGAAGGTCAGTGGTTTAAGACTCGGCTGGGTCAGTTGGCATTTCTGTGTGGAGTTTGTGGAGTTTTCCCGTGTTGGCGTGGGTTTCCTCCGGGTGCTTCGGTTTCCCCCACATTCCAAAGACATGCGCTGAATTGGGTAGGCTAAATTGACCGTAGTGTATGTGTGTAAATGGGTGTGTATGGGTGTTTCCTAGTGATGGGTTGCAGCTGGAAGGGCATGTGCTGGATAAGTTTGCGGTTTGTTCTGCTGTGGCGACCCCTGATTTATAAAGGGACTAAGCCGAAAAGAAAATGAATGAATGAGTTTGGTTTAGTCTTTGCATACTGTCCAAATATTCGTTACAGATCTCCTTAAAATGAAACTCAGTTTAAAATATAACTTTTTTCTAGGGTCTGTACATTTTTATGATGAAAACTAATAGAAACCAATACTTAAAGGAACTGTTAAACCAAAAACTTAGGCCCAATCGCAATTCTATCCCTTAGCCCTTCCCCTTGGGATGTCCCAATTCTCTTTAGCTTGAAAGCGTAGGGCTAAGGGGAAGGGGTGAATAGCCCTTCAAACAAAGATTTTTTTTCCACAAATTAGTATTTTTTTTGTCAATATTATGAATTTTTACAACAAACAAACACATTTTAATATATTCATAACCGCGTTTGTATTTTACCGTCATGCTTTAAAAAACGAAAAAAAAAAAAACTTTAAATTTCGCAATCTATAATCCATAATCATAACTCCTGTACAGCAGTCCCACAACATTCTGACACTCCATGACGCTCAAATACCCTGTCAGAAAAGTCTAGTGGCTGGGAATGAGCTTTTTACAGTGCCTGCTATAATGTTAATGTTGTTTTTTTGTGTTTACATAGATGAATATGACCAGGGTGTAAATGCACAGTACAGTTACGAACTTATTGCCACATTATATCGTTATGATAACATAATATATGCCTTCAGTGACTTCCTGAAGATAAATAACACAACTGTAATAACTACAGCAGTCGCGATTGTCTGATCTCATATGAAGCAAGAGATCGCGATGACATATGATGACGTGTGCAGGTGCTGTAGTGCTGTCCCAATTCTTAAGGGTAAATTTTGAAGCCCTTCCCCTTTACACTCGGTTTTAAGGGCCAAGAGGAAGGGGTACAAAAATAGAATTGGGATTGGGTCTTACTCCCTATTTACTCTTCCTCAAATGCTTTCAAACCCTGTATGAGTTTCTTTTTCTGTTGAACATAAAAGATATTTAGAAGAAAGCTTTTTAACTTTCCTTTAACCATTGTAACCTGCCTTTTACCACCAAGGGTGAAATAATTTGATCAAAAGTGACAGTAAGAACTTGTACAATGTTCTTACTTATTTAGTAGTTTCTTTTGATCTTTAATTTCAGCAAAGAATCCAAAATAAATGTCAAATTCTTTCCGTTTTGAAATTAATTTTCTGCTTGAAAATATTTTAAGATGTAATACATTTTTGACACTGCTGTAGTCTGTCACAAGAGCCTTCAGAAAATGGCCTAATATGCTGACACTCAAGAAATATTTTAGATTATGATTTTGTTGACAGTTGTGTTGCACCACATTATTATTATTTTTTTTTAAAAAAGTGATATTTGCTCATAATATTTGAAATATGATTGTTTGCATCATAAGAGACAAACTTTTCTTTTAGATCAATTTCCACAAATATATTTTGATTTCCACAAATGCTCTGACTGGTTGACCAATGTTTTTTTTTATAACAGATGTTCTCCACAATTCTTAAAATATGGCTTCATGCTTCCAAAAGAGCACAAATTCTTGACTTTTGTTCCAAAGTTTAATACTTTTGGCCTGAGCAGGACACACCTGGAGTCTCGTGGGGCAGAAAGTCTGTTTGTGACACACAGGCTTTGCTCTCCGTCTGTCTTTCACTGCTTGCTCTCCTCTCTCTGAAAGACACTTTCACAAGGAGGCCTTGTTCAACAGCTTGACTGGTAAGAGACTCCACGCAGAGGGACACAATGACCAGCCCTCATCTGGCACCCCTTAAAGCCGGTTTCGAGATCAGTTCATGTGATCCGAACCCTGTTTGAGGCTTTTATATGGTCAAATGAAGCACTGACTCCAGAACAGAGGCATTATAATCTTGGTTGACGTGAGTGTAGCCATGGGATTTTGACTTGCATATGTGTGTTCACATGACACTACAGACTTTGGCAAATCTGTAGTTTGCATATTTTTCTGAGTTTGTTGGATTCGAACTGTTCAGATAATAGAGAAGCTGGTTTCAGTTACAGGATTAAAAATAATAAAATTTTATCTCATCATTCTGACTTTTTGTTTCTCATAGTTGGGGCTTTTTCATGCACTACTTTAAAACCAAGTCAGAATTGCGAGATATAAATCCTAAACAGAGACTAGCAGTATGTCAAAGGTACAGCAGTGGTCCTCAACCATTCCCCACATTCTGATTTAATATTCCGCACTTTGTGCAGTCATGACCAAATGGTTAGAAAGCTGGACTTGTGATCCAAAGGTCAAAGGTTCAAGTCCCAGAACTGGCAGGGATTGTAGGTGAGGGAAGCAAATAACTCCCACTGCTCCAGGTGTGAGTCGCTTAGGGAAAAAAGCATCTGCTATGCAATTTTTACTAAAAATTTTTGTCATAAAGTCATCTGTGATTCTGGATTTTGTCTTTTGCTTGTACGGTAGCTCTGAATTGTCAAAATACATATCCAATTGCTTTGTACGGATGCAAAAAAAATCAAGACTCATACTGAATTTTGTTTATGATGGACAAAAGTTTGTAAATGTGATTGACACAATGTGAGGTCGAATTTATTTTTTGGACACAGTGTGCAACGAACTTTACATGGAGCGCTGTGAAAAAGAAACCTGTGAAAACCAAATGAAAACTTCATCTTCTGATGCATCCTGATTAAAATACTGTAGATACTTTTGCTGTTGCTCATACCTAAAGTTTTGTTTAAAGTGCTGTAAATCACATGTGGCTTTTTCTTCATGTTACAATCCTATTGGAAAGATTATTTAAACAGTGACTCTTAACAAAATACACTTCCCATTAAAAAAATAAAAAGTAAAATAAAAAAGGACTTCAAATGCTTTTTCACACTCTGAATAGTCCAAACTGAGGATATTGATGTGGAAACAGCAGAGGTGTGTTTTATTTCATACCTGCGGTCATTCGGTGACTGTTTTGCCAATAACTTTCCGCTGTGTTCTGGAAATCTGCCTTGTGATTTAGGCCTTGAAGAAATAGAGATGAGAGATTTGAATTCCCCACACAAAATTTACGACTCTGTGTTGCATAGATAAATATTCATAAACGCCAAACCAACAGAAACACGTTTGCATGCTTTTCATCACTGCGCATGTTTTCCTAAAATAGCCTCCTCTTCAACTTCAGCTTTAATTAACTTAAAGTAATAAGCTGGTATTAGTGGCTTTGAATGGTCGACGTGGGAGAGGAGTCGGGGGGGATTTTGCTGCTCTCAGGTGCTCAATCATACGAGTGGCTGTTTGCCAGCACTGTATTAAAGCAACCTTCATTTCCAGAAACTCCTCCACAATACTGGAGTGAAATATTGAACAGCGTGGAGAGTTGATTATTGTTGTGAGCCACAGGGTGTGTTCACTTCTTAGGTCACTGTCGGCTGATGTTCAAGATAACAAGGAGATTTCATGAAGATTGCCTGTAGTTTCAGAGGAAACTTTCTGAATGTTTTGTTTTTACCAGGATTGTAAATAAACAATATTGCACATGCAGCCCTAAGTATTGCATGATGCAGTGTAACTCGTCTAGTTTTGCATGCGTAAACAGCACTCATATTATCATGAAAGAAAACATGTCACTCAAAAGCTTCAACATGATTAAAAGCATCATAACTGTATAGTCGTCTTGTGTGAGGAGAAGATCCTCAGAGAAATGTGTAAAAGCTGAAGTCAAATTTGCTTCTAGGTTTTTCAAAGAGATTTTAATGCAAATTAAGTAACTTATTTATGAATATTTTAGTAAAGATTTTGAGACTTTATAATTAAGTGTATTTTAAGGATATATTTTCATAATTAGTCAAAATTATTAATTTTTGAAAGTTTTTAAAGGCATTATTTAGTTTTGAGATTTTAGTTTTAATTGTAAGACAATTTTTTGTAAAGAGTTTTAAGACTTAAAATAAAAACCAAGCCCCAAAATGATTTTTAAAAACCATCATTACTGTAGTCGTCTTGTGTGAAGAGGAGATCCTCCTCAAAATTTGCTTCCAAGATTTTAATACAAATTAAGTAATTTAAAATGTATTTTCATAATTAGTCAAATTTATTAATTCTTTTAATAATTAAATCAGTTTTTTAGAGGCATTATTCAGTTTTGAGATTTTAATTGTACGACAATTTGTGAGTAAAGATTTTTAAGCCTTAAAGTAAATCTTAAACTCATTTAAAATATTATTTTACTTGTAAGATTGTTTTAAAGACCTTTAAACAATCAAATATATGCCTTTGACTTTTTTTATATATATATTTTTTTTTTTTTTAAACTTGGTAGTTTTTTTTTTTTTTTGCTATTTTGTCAACTAAAAATGAAAACCAAGCCCAAAATGATTTTTAAAAAGCATCATAACTCTATCGTCTTGTGTGAAAAGAGATTTTAATGCAAATTACGTCATTTATTTTTTTTATATTTTAGTAAATATTTATGTATTTAAAATATATATTTTCAGAATTAGTCAAATTGAAATTTTTAAGATTTTTAATACTTAAATCAGATTTAAGGCATTATTTAGTTTTGAGATTTTAGTTTTAATTGTCAGACAATTTTAAAGTTTTTTAAGACTTTAAGCAAATCTTAGTAATTTAAAATATTATTTTACTTGTAAGTTGTTTTAAAGACCTTTGTCTTTTTGTTTTTTGCTTTTTTTTTTTGTAGGTTTTCCTTTCAAATTTTCTATTTTGTCATTAAAAAATCAAAACCCAGTCCCAAAATTATTTAAAAAAAACTGTAGTCGTCTTTTTTTGAGATTTTATAAGTCAAATGTATTTTAAAGACCTATTTTCATAATAAGTCAAATTTAATAATTCTTTCAATAAATAAATCAGATGTTTAAAAGAGTTTTTTAAAGGCATTATTTAGTTTTGAGATTTAAATTTTAACAATTTGTAAGTAAAGATTTAAGTCATTTAAAATATTATTTCATTTGTAGGATTGTTTTAAAGACCTTTAAACAATCAAATATATGCCTTTGGGTTTTTTTTTCTCCAAATTTGCTATTTTGCATATGCAAACAATTAATTTTTAAAAAGCATCTTAACTGTAGTCGTCTTGTGTGAGAAGGAGATCTTCAGAGATGTGTAAATGGTGAAGTGTAATTTGCTTCTAAGCTTTTTGAAAAAGATTTTACTCTAATTAAGTCATTTTTATTCATTCATTTTTAAATTTAATATATTAATAAACATTTTGAGATTTTGTAATTAAAATGTATTTTAAATATATTTTTTGAAAATTATTAAAATGTTTATAGATTTTTTTAATGCTTTTTTAAAGGCATTATTCAGTTTTGAGATTAATTTTTTTTAATTGTAGGACTAAGTAAAATGTTAAAGATTTTTAGGACTTAAGGTTTTTTAAGAAATCTTGAAGATTTATTTGAAGATGTTTTAAGTCACTCAAACTATTCTTTTTTGTTTTAAAGACCTTTAAAATTTGGTTAAATAATTTACATATTTTACAATCAAATATATATGATTTTTTTCTAGGTTTATTTATTTTTTATTTGTATTTTTTTAAGAAATTAAAGATTACAAGTTTAATTTAAAATGTATTGTTTAAAAAGATTTAAAGATTTTATGTCAATTAGTTCACCACAACACATTCATGGAAGTTTTTGAAGAAAGCTGTGATTTCTCGTAAGATTTAGTTATTTAGGAAATGTGCAAGTGTTAAATGTTAATGTGAGATGTGTGAAAATGTTCCTCATACTGTCAGATCTAAGTGGAGTTCTCAGGCCTGACTGGTGTTTGTGGGTCTGTGTTTTTCAGGTGGGGTATGTGTGATGGTATGTGAGTGTTTACCATGGTACAGAAGAAACTCTGGCTTCTGAATGTCAGCGTCATGGTCGCCCTCTCTCTACTGCGTAAGTATCTCTGCTTTCTGAATCTGCATCTCTCATATGTTGCAGCATCTCTTCAATAAATGTATAAATATATATTTTTTGCTTAATTCTTTAAATCAGCTGGTGTATTGTTGGTCAGATGTTCATGCGGTCCTTCTTCATGATACATTTTTTTTTCTGCTTTATTATTTTGTTAAGTAATGCAGTGTTGGGTGATATAGCCCCAAAATTACATCACAATATTTGTGATAATTATATTTATCACATTAAAGAACAATGGAACTATGTTGTATTGATGATTACAGCTGGAAGGAATAGCAATTATTAGATTATATTTATGTCTGTTCAATATAATCCATGTAATTACAGTAAATGAGACATAAGCTAAGCTACTAAAATTATGAAAAAGTACTTCATTCATTCATTCATTCTTTCATTTTGGATGCCCCTCCAGCCACAACCCAGTGCTGGGAAACACCCATACACTCTCATATTCACACACACTCATACACTACGGCCAATTTAGTTAATTCAATTCACATATAGCGCATGTGTTTGGAAATTTTGGAGGAAACCCACGCCGACATGGGGAGAACATGCAAACTCCACACAGAAATGCCAAGTGGCCCAGCCAGGATTTGAATCCGTGACCTTCTTGCTGTGAGGCGACAATGCTAACCACTGAGCCACTATGCCGCCCTGAATAAATACTTATAAAATCAAAAAACTTATACCGGTAATATCATGAAGTATATGATATATGGCACACCTTAATGTTAATAGACACGACAAAAGCAAATTTGATTTTTTTCTTGAGAAAAACTAAAGCACTAGCTGTAAAAGCTCCGCCTTCTTCTGGAAAGGGGTTGGGGAACAAAGCTCATTTGCATTAAAAGAGACAAGCACAAAAACTGTTTGCTTCCACTAATAAAATGACATTTACAGTATTTTGTAATAAACGATTTATACAGTATTTGAACTAAAAATTCACAGACACATTCTGAGGACACCTGAGACTTAAACAAGCGGTAAAATATGTACTTTTTAAAAGCATTTCCTTAAAGTGTTTTTAGACTTAAGTCTTATTTAATTATTTTTTTTGTCAATTGTTTTGTCTTTGGATTTTTAAAATGAGTTTTAAAGTCTAAATTAAAACTTGTTTTAAAAAGATAAGACAATTAAAGTCAAGTATATGATTTATAAAGTAAATCTTTAAACTTTTAAGTAAAAATATTGATACTTTTACTTTTTACAATTTTTTTTAAATAGTCACATATAATCAGATTGTTTTACTTTTAAATACTTGTCAAAAATCTAGAAGTCTAAATTAAAACTTGTTTTAAAAACTTAAGACCTTTTAAAGTCAAGAATAAGATTTTTAAAGTAAATCTTTGAAGTTTTTAAGTAAAACTTTTGATACATTTACTTTTTGCGATTATATTTATTTTAGGGCTGGCCGATATTGCAAAAAAATATCACGATATCATGTTTCGATGTGCTGTGTTTGTCTGAGGTAATTAGGCCTAATCCCAATTCTATTTTTGTACCCCTTCCCCTTTCCCTTCCCCTTGGCCCTTGAAACAGAGTGTGAAGGGGAAGGGCTTCAAAATTTACCGCTAAGAATTGGGACAGCACTACAGCACCTGCACACGTCATCATGTGTCATCGCGATCTCTTGCTTTATATGAGATCAGACGATGGTGACTGCTGTAGTTATTCCAGTTGCGTTATTTTTTGGTATTCATCTTCAGGAAATCACTGAAGGCATATATTATGTTATCATAACAATCTAAGATGGCAGTAAGATCGTAACTTTACTGTGCATTTACACCGTGGCCATATTCATCTATGTAAACCGTCAAAAACAACATTAACATTAAACCAAACACTGTAAAAAGCTCATTCCCAGCCACTAGACTTTTCTGACAGGGTCAGAATGTTGTTATACAGGACTGCTGTACAGGAGTTATGATTATGGATTATAGATAGCGAAATTTTGCGGTTTTTATTTTAGCGTTTTTTTTTTAAAAAGCATGATGGTAAAACACGAGCTCAATTATGAATATATTAAAACGTGTTTGTTTGTAGTAAAAATCCGTAATAATGACAAAAAATACTAATTTGTGGAACTCCTTACTTCCGGGTGCAGCTATGCAGCCGTTGTGGCTGGTGTTCTGGGAAATTTTCTTACCCCTTGGTTTCGAGTGTGGTCCTGAAAAATCTCTCTTTCGAGGGCTATCTAGCCCTTCCCCTTAGCCCTACACCTTCAAGATAAAGAGAATTGGGACACCCCTACCCCTTTACGTGAACGCGCAAAACGAGGGGTAAGGGAAAGAGCTAAGGGGTCGAATTGGGATTGGGCCTTAGTCTGCCGTTATTACTGAAATGTGTATATTCATACAAAGTGTGAAGCAGATTGGTTCTACATGAATCACGGTACGCACGCAGAATTCTGAAAAGTTTAGATGTTTTTCAACTACTCTAGGTGTACCTGGAAATTTCCTGTGGGTCATGCCACTTGCTCACCATGTGCGCATTACTCCCTCCATTGGAAATGACAAACTTTTACCATAAGCTTTTTGGTGTTGCTTCCAGGGCACCTGCTCAGCAGCCACATTTGAACAAGACTACAGCGCTTCATATCGAAACATCATAGCAAACTTTTTTTATCGTTATTGACAATAATGTTTGGTCAATAAATACCGATACAGATTTTATCACCCAGCCCTAATTTATTCATTTATTTATTGTTTTATGTTTTTTTTTGTATAGAATCAGAATGCTTTGCTTTTTAATTTTTAAGTAACAAGTCAAGTCATCCATCCAATATTTACATACTATTTCAACCAAAATACAGCAGCTATTAAATTGAACTTAATTCACCATCCAGTACATTTGCTCATTTATGTATTCTATATATTTTTTTAATGTTCCCTTGCAGTCTGTCATTCACACCTGTCTGTTCTGCAATCCTTTGTGTCTGTTTTCTCTCTCTGCTGGTTGTTTATAGACACACAATCACACACACCACAGCCTGTTTACTCAGAGAGCACGTTTGGTCGAAGGGTTAATTCCCATTCATTATCTAACAGACGACCCTCTATGTTCCTTATGTCCCACAACCTGTCCAGCGAGAGCATTTGTGGTGTTTGAGCTGGTATTTCACAGAAAGCACCCCAAACATTCGGGGGGAAAGGGGATCAAATCCTCTCTGTATAAAAATGAAATCTGTAAATCCGGATTTAGATCAGTCTGGGATTTAGATTTCCCTTCTCTTTTGAGGTCAGGGTTTGGGGGTCTGTGGGGCAGCACGGGGGGTCTTGATCTCTGGATAAGAGGGCGGAGGGAGGCTTGGGTTATTTCAGAGAGCGTCATCTTTGAAAGATTACCCATAATCACAGGCGAGACCACAAGCATAGAGACCTTCTGGTGTGAGGGAGGGTGATCTAAACTGGCGAACGATGTTTGCAGCTTGTCAATCTGTAATCTTGTCAAAACCATGTTTAGGCTATATTAATTTTTATTTAGTTTTAATTTCTAGATTTTTAATTTAATTTTAATGGTAATATTTTTAAACACTGCCTTTCTTAATTTTTTAGGAACTTTTAACATGTACTAATGAAGACAAATCAAAAACATACAAAATTATATTAGGTAACTTTCAAATAATGGTCCATTAGTTAATGCATTTACTAACATGAACAAACATTTAGTTAAACATTTATTACAGTATTAGTTCATCTTAGTTAATGTTAGTTAACGTTATTTAAGTTAGTTCATGTTAACTCTTAATTATTAATTATACTCATGTTAATTCTTAATAATGCATTAGTTAATGTTGAACTATGTTTAATTAATGCTTTAAGATTAATCTGGTTAATGTTAGTAAATGCATTAACTAACATTATCTAATAGACCATTAATATATAAAATGTACAATTATAAGTAAAAATAAATGCATGCAATATAAAGGTATCAAAGCAATGGTAAATTAATGGTTAATAACCTTAAAGTTATAAGGACAAAAGATTCGTATCAGCTTTGTTCAGAAATCCTACAAAGGGATAACACATTTTGAAAAACTTTTCGGGTTTTCTCTTACCTATATACATTAATTTTTGTAATGCCAAACAATGAGACAGTTCCTGCATTGTTTAAAAAGGAGGACTTTCTGTATTTTTCCATTGACAAGCTACTATAAGTGTTGCATGTAATAAACAGAAGATCAACAACTTCTTATCTGAGCTAGTAAATGTATGTAATATGTAATAATTTTTTATTTTTTTTCATTTCTTTTATTATAAAAACAAAATATGTTGTCAAATAGATTTCTAAGTATGCATTATGATGAAATGTGTTATTAAACTTGTTTTGTATTTGTTATTAAAACTGTTATAACATTGGTTATTTTTAATGTACATTATGATTTCCATTACTGTACTAAGGTAATGAAAATGAAGGATAATTGATCATATTTTTTAAGGAAAAAATATATTTTATTATTTGCCTAATATAAATGATCAATATTTTTAAATCCTTTTTATATTTATTTTTGATTTTCCTTTTTTCTTTACTTTCTTTTCTTTTTTCTCCCTTAGTATATTTTATGATTCTATTTGCTGCGCTTTATTTTTAATGTACTGGAATATTTTCATTACGGTGTTATTCTATTCTTAGTTATCAGGGGGAAAACTAGAAATTTACATTTAGATAAGGTGCAATATGAAAAAAATCCTTATTTTTATGTCATTTTTACTCTTCATATAAGTTTTTATACATGTTTTTGATACATTAATTCTGTTTTAAATTCATTTCCTCATTTTTTTATAATTTTGAAAAACAAAATATGTCATCAAATGCATTTCTGAGCATGAATGATGAAATTTGTTAGAAAATTTGGTTGTAACACATTTATTATTAGAATTGTTATGAAATTGGTTATTTTTAATGTACAGGATGATTTCTATTACTGTACTAAGGTTATTTAAAAAAATAATATTTTTATTTAATAAATAATAATATTAATAACAATATCCTTTTATTTTTTTATTTCCCTTATTCTTTTCTTTCTTTTCTTTTTTTCTCCATTTTTCTTTTCTCTACAGTCATGGGATATTTATTTCCATGTTCCCATTAAAACATATGTAATTTGTATGTAAGTAACTGTACAAAAAGCTTGAAAAATACACATTAGTATATTTTATGATGCTATTTGCTGCACATTATTTTTAATGCACAGGATGATTTTCTTTACAGTGTTCATCTGTTCTTATCAGGTGCAAATGTAGAAATCTATATTTAGATAATGTAAAAACTTAATATAATTTTTACATAATTTTTACTATTCACCTAAGTTTATATACATATTTTGGTTTTGTTTATTTTTATGATGTAACAATAACCTTGTGTTTGTGTGGGTTTTTGAAACTCACCCTAATCCTTTGTCTGTCCCATTGAGGCCTTCAGGGAGAGAAAGTGTCACAGACAGAGGCGTTTGTCATATTAACATGCTGTATGTTCATTTACATGCATATCATCTACCCTGCACCCCACCCCCTTAATCTGGATTTGCATTTGCCCCTTTTAGTGAGTGTTTTTGTGTCCTCCTGCTTCTCTTTTGTGTCTTGTTTTTCTCGGTCACGCTCTCATTTTCCATCTCAGATTCTCCTTTTGGCTCTTGTTCATGTCTGTGTCCTATCACGCCTCTATTGCTTTCTCCAGGACATCAGAACTGCTGCTTTTATCGTTAAGCACACACTGTAAATGCAACACTTGCCTCCAATGACAAATATTGGTGTTTTCCACCCTCTTGGTTTGTTCTCTGGAAGCGCCAGTGCAAACAGAAAACACATGTCAGGTGACAAATGCAGTGTTTGTTGTTTGTCCCTTGTAATTTATTGTTTTACTACTTGCTATTTTTAGAAAACTACATTTATCTCTAAACGCATTGGAGTGTCACATGTTTAATTTTGTTTCTGAATTGCATTACTCTTTCAAAAACAAGGGCCTTGTCATAAGACTATATTCACTTATCTTTCTTCTAAAAAGAGCAAACAAATGGCCCACATAGCCAGCTTCACCAGCTAAGTGTAGCTTTTTTTATGCCTCACTATATTGACTAGCTCAAAACCAGCACTAATCAGCACTAAGCAATAAAAAAAAAATCTGGACTAACCTTATATCTAAATAAATTTGCCTGGACTAGATCTAAACCCCTGCTAATCAGCATAAATCAGTTTAGGCCAGTGAAAAATCAACAGAAATCTACCTGGACCAACCAAAATAAATCAGTCTGTACACCTCGAAACTTCTGCTAATCAGTATAAATTAGTCTAGACAAGAATATGTTTCTGGACCTTCTCAAAACTGGCTTTAATCAATCTAGACCCGTGCTAACCAAACGGAAACTCCAAGTCAACATGAATCAATGTAGAAGTTCTAACCAGCATAAACAATTACAAACCCACATTCAATCACCTGGAATTGCAATAAACCAGTATAAATCAATCTAGACCAGCTCAAAACCGAAGCTGATTAGGACAAACCAAGAGAAATGCCATCCCAGCTTTAACCACCATAAATCAGTCTAGACCAGTTCTTAACCATTGCCGAGCAGTGCAACCCAATGAAAATGCCATCTGAGCCAATTTTAAACCAAAATAGTTAATTCTGCACCAGTTCTAATCCACCACTACGTTACCTGGATAAATCAATCTGGATCTCTAACCCTCATGCATCACTCTAGACTAGCTCTAAGCCAACACAAATCAATGACAAATCAGCCTGGAACATCTCTAAACCATAGCTGATCAGCATTTACCAACATAAATACCATTTGGACCAACATTAATCCAGACAAAAAAGGTTTAAAAACCACTAACCAGTATAATTCAATTAAGACTTGTAATAACCTACATTAAATCCTCCGCACTAGCTTTAAACCAACTAAATTTAGTCTATAAAAACTCAAAACCATAGCCTACCAGCATTAACCAACAGAACTACCAGATGGACCTATTTTAACAGAATAAATCAATCTGAACCAAGTTTAAACCAACATTAACCAGCGTAAATCCCCTCTAGATATGCACTAATTTGAATTAATTCTTCTTCACTAACGTTAAACCAACGTAATTTAGCCTGGACCAGTTCAAAAAGATAGCTGGCCAGCATTAACCAACAGAAATACTACCTGGACCAATTTTAATAAAATAAATCAGTCTGGACCAGTTCTAAACCACTATTAAACAGCATAAATATCATCTTGCAATGACCCACATCTTCTGCACTAGCTTTAAACCAACTAAATTTAGCCTGGACAATCTCAAAGCCATCGCTTTCCAGCATTAACCAACAGAAATACCAACTTATGCCAAAATTGTTCATTATGGACCAGTTCTAAATTACCATTAACAAGCATAAATCAGTCTAGAACACAACTAACCCATATACATTCCTCTGGACTAACTCTAAATCAGAATAAATCAGCCTGAAACAACACAAACCATCATCAATCTACATAATTAAGACTAGATTGGCCCTAACCATCCTAAATTGGTTTGAAATGGTACTAAACCAACATTATCCAGGATAAATCAGTTGGACATGTTAATGTGTTCTGGCCTAAGCTGGTCTTTCCATTTAGTAAGCATCTAATATTCTGGTTTTGGGCTTTACATACTGTATGTGATGTGCGTTAGTTTTTCTCAGGTCTTTCTCTTAATAAAACAACAATCAATCAACATAAATAAGACCAGATCAGCCCTGACTATCCTAAATTGGTTTGACATAACATTAAACCAGCATTATCCAGCATAAATCAGTTGGACATGTTAGGGCGTACTCGCACTATGCTATACAAACCATGCCCAGGCCCGTTTCCCGGATCGTTTGAGAAGTGTGAGTGCTCTGAATCGGGCTCAGGCACGGTTCAGTTGGCCGGCCCTGGCCCGGTTGGATGAGGTGCGCGGATTTACTTGGGCGCGGAATGTTTGTAGTGTGTGTGCAAAACGTGCCTGACCCCGAAACTGAATACGAGACTTTTAAGACAAGGGACTGTTTCATATGGATTTATTAATCTTTCTTACTGCTTAATGAACGCAAACTGTCGTAGATTATTAAAGACGCAAACCCCTCACTGCACAACAGCTGCGCCTTCAGCAAACCTCCTAATTCCTGCAGCACGAGGACTTTACGATTGTTTATCAGCGTCAAAAGTGGCTGATCTGTTCGGCAAAATATTTGACTGCGCGTCATCGCATATCAAACGACTAAAACGATATAAAGAAATCACCACTGTGCAGAGTGAGAGCGCTTCTTAAACTGAACAGTGCATCATCAATGACGTAAGCGTGCTCAGGCCCGAATGCAATACTGTATGAGTGTGGGCTGTTGGGGGAGATGGAAGGACGGACAATCGTGCTTCGGCCCGGTTCAAGACAGCTGTACATAGTGTGAGTTCGCCCTTAATCTGTGCTGGTCTAAGCTGATCTTTCTAGCAGGAACAAGTTTAATAATATTCCAGTTTTGCATTTTTGTGATGTATGATGGTTTTCCTCAGATCTATCTCTGAAAATATGTAAAAAAATAAGTAAATAAAAAACAACAACAACCATAAATCTACGCAAATAGGACTAGATCGGCCTAACCATCCTAAATTAGTTTAAAATGGCACTAAACCACAATTAGCCAGCATAGATCTATGGTCTTTCTAGCAGGGAAAAGTCAATTTACATAATTACTTTACATGTGTGTTGGTTTTCCTCAGGTCTTTTCTTAAAGAGAACCCTGGGAATCAAGACTTGTATGCTTTAATATAATGTAAATCTTGTCTCTTTGTGAAATATGCAGCAAAAAACATGACATGTTTAAGATATTCCAAAAAATCCACTTTTACTTTGGACTATAGGTGCCACCATTGTTTTTGATGATGTGATATGGGTGCTCTGCCTCTAGAGTTCCATCTGCTTCTATTCACATGCAGCACATGTCGATACAAACCCATGATCCAAAGTAAATGTAGATTTTTTGGAATAACATAAACATGATGTGTTTTTTTCTACAATATTCACAAAAAGTCATAATTTACATTTATATTAAGGCAAACAAGTCTGGATACATAGGGTTCACTTTAAAATACAACAGTCAGTCGTCATAAATAAGACTAGAGCAGTCTTAACCATCCTAAATTGGTTTAAAAACCAGCATAAATCAGTTGGACATGTTAATGTGTGCTGGTCTAAGCTGATCTTTCTAGCTAGGAAAAGCCTAATAATATTCCAGTTTTGCTTTTTTGTGATGTATGATGGTCTATCTCTGAAAAATAAAGCAAAATAACAACAACCATAAATAGACTAGACTAGATCGGCCTAACCATGCTAAATTGGTTTGAATGGGATTAAACCAGAATTATCCAGCATACATAAGTTGTATGTATGTGCTGATTTAAGCTGGTCTTTGTAGCAGGGAAAATTCTAATATTCTGGTTTTGCACTTTACATATGTGATGTGTGTTGGTTTCCTCTGGTCTTTCTTTTAAAAACAACTACAATCAATCGACATAAATCAGACTAGATCGGCCCTAACCATCCTAAATTGGTTTGAAATGGCACTAAACCAGTATTATCCAACATAAATCAGTAAGATATGTTAATGTGTGCTGGTCTAAGCTGGTCTTTCTAGCAGGGAAAAGTCTAACAATATTCCAGTTTTACATTTTTTGTTATGCATGATGGTTTTCCCCAGGTCTATCTCTGAATTTAAAAAAAAATCAATAACAACCTTACAGTGCATCCTGAAAAGTATTCATAGCGCTTCACTTTTTCCACATTTTTTTGTGTTACAGCCTTATTCCAAAATGGATTAAATTCATTTATTTCCTCAACATTCTACACACAAAACCCCATAATGACAATGTGAAAAAAGAGTTTTTGAAATTGTTGCAAATTTATTAAAAATAAAAACCTAAAAAAATCACATGTACATCAGTATTCACAGCCTCAATACTTTGTTGATGCACCTTTGGCAATTACAGCCTCAAGTCTTTTTGAATATGATGCCACAAGCTTGGCACACCTGTCTTTGTGAATTTTTGCCCATTCCTCTTTGCTGTACCTCTCAAGCTCTATCAGGTTGGATGGGAAGCGACGGTGTACAGCCATTTTCAGATCTCTCCAGAGATGTTCAGTAGGATTTAGGTCTGGGCTCTGGCTGGGCCACTCAAGAACATTCACCGAGTTGTTGTGAAGCCACTCCATTGATATTTTGGTGGTGTGCTTTGGGTCATTGTCCTGCTGGAAGATGAACCGTCGCCCCAGTCTGAGGTCAAGAGCACTCTGAAGCAGGTTTTCATTCAGGATGTCTCTGATCATTGCTGCAATCATCTTTCCCTCTATCCTGAGTAGTCTTCCAGTTCCTGCTGCTGAAAAACATCCCCACAGTATGATGCCACCACCATGCTTAGGGATGGTATTAGCCTGGTGATGAGCGGTGCCTGGTTTTCTCTAAAAGTAATGCCTGGCATTCACTCCAAAGAGTTCAATTTTAGTCTCATCAGACCAGAGAATTTAGTTTCTTATAGAGTACCTCAGATGCTTTTTGGCAAATTCCAAGCAGGGAGTGTCTTTCTGTCTGGCCACTCTACCATACAGGCCTGATTGGTGGATTGCTGCACAGATGGTTGTCCTTCTGTAAGGCTCTCCACAGAAGAACACTGGAGCTCAGACAGAGTGACCATCGGTTTACTGATCACCTTCTTCCCGATCACTCAGCTTAGATGGACTCTAGGAAGAGTCGTGGTGGTTCCAAACATCTTCCTCTTAGGGATGATGGAGGCCACTGTGCTCATTGGAAATTTCAGAGCAGCAGAAATTTTTCTGTAACCTTCCCCACCTTTGTGCCTCGAGACAATCCTGTCTCGGAGGTCTACAGATAATTCCTTTGTCTTCATGCTTGGTTTTTGCTTTGACATGCTTTGTCACTGGGATCTTATATAGACAGGTGTACGCCTTTTCAAATCATGTCCAATCAACTGAATTGGCCGCAGGTGAACTCCAATTAAGCTGCTGAAACATCTCAAGAATGATCAGTGGAAACAGAATGTACCTGAGCTCAATTTAGAGCTTCAAAGCAAAAGCTGTGAACACTGATGTACATGTGATTTTTCGGGATTTTTATTTTTAATAAATTTGCAACAATTTCAAAAACTCTTTTTTCACATTGTCATTATGGGGGATTGTGTGTAGAATGTTGAGGAAATAAATGAATTTAATCCATTTTGGAATAAGGCTGTAACATAAACAAATGTAGAAAAAGTGAAGCGCTATGAATGCTTTCCGGATGCACTGTAAATCTACATAAATAAGACAATAAACAATAAACCAGCATCAGCCAGCATAAATAAGTTAAATGTATGTATATGAGCTGGTCTAAGCTGGTTCTTTCTAGCAGGGAAAGTCTAATATTCTGGTTTTGCACTTTACATATGTGATGTGTGTTGGTTTTCCTCAGGACTTTCTCTTAAAAAAAACAACAATCAATCGACATAAACCAGACTAGATCGGCCCTAACCATCCTAAATTGGCCTGAAATGGCACTAAACCAGTATTATCCAGCATACATAAGTTATATGTATGTATGTACTGTATGTATGTACTGTATGTGTGTATGCATGCATGTATGTATGTATGTATGTGTGCTGGTCTTTGTAGCAGGGAAAATTCTAATATTCTGGTTTTGCACTTTACATATGTGATGCAAGTTGGTCTTCTTCAGGTCTTTCTCTTTAAAAAACAACAATCAATGGACATAAATAAGACTAGACTGGCCTTACCATCCTAAATTGGCCTGAAATAGCACTAAACCAGCATTATCCAGCATAAATCAGTTGGATGTGTCAGTGTGTGCTGGCCTAATATGTCTTCTTTATTTAGGAAACGTCTAACATTCAGGTTTGCACTTTACATGTGTGATGTTGTGTGTTGGTTTTCCTCAGGTCTTTCTCTAAGCGCTGAGCCGGTGGTCCAGGGAAGGGTTGGGGGTTTTGCTGAGCTGGGCTGCAGTCTGACACCACCGTCAGAAGGGGCCACCACTCCGAATCTCTTCCCTTTGCATGTGGTGGAGTGGGTCCGGCTGGGATACAACGTCCCCATCCTCATCAAATTCGGCAGCTATACTCCACGAGTGCATCCCAACTACAAGGGTGAGTCTCACTTTAATCATAAATTAGTTTTCCATTAATCCTGCAGGAGAGACACTGCCGGAGGGGACGGGGATGTGATGCAGCCGGTGGTCTTTTATGAGTTAGGATTTTATGTGCTTTGTCTTTGGAGCCCACAGAGATGTTTATAATTCCATTACATGAATGTCAAATAGGGCTGGAATAAATGGGGGGAAGTCCAATTATGATTTTCGAATAAAAATCAATAAAGGAAAACATAAAAAAAGATCAAAAATGAATGTAAAAAATAATTAATATTGTATAGTCTTATTAGTTATAATAATAACAATAATAATAATAATAATAATAATAATAATTTATTTTGTGCTCAATGTTATTTATAGTATTAATAAAAATAATAATCATAGTGTAGTAGAAATAGTTATTATTATTATTATTATTATTATTATTAATTGGCTACATCTGATTATATAACGCTGCTAGTTGTAGCAATAACAGTCATGATGACTATAATGATGGTGATGATTATTACTATTAATTATAATAATAATAAGACGAAGAATGTAATAATTAATATTAATGTCAATAGTCTTTAATAATAATAAATAATAGGCCTAATAATAATAATAACTGTTATTTTAATTGTTGGCTAAAAATGTGTTTTATAAAAATAATAATAATAATAATAGTAATAATTATGATTGATTATTATTATTATTATTATTATTAAAAATAATAATGTGCTAAAATCTGATTTTATATAATGCTGCTAGTAGTAGCAATAACAGTCACGATGACTATGATGATGGTGATGATCAATATTATTAATAATTATAATAATAAGATGACGACGAATGTAATAATTAATATTAGTGTCAATAGTCTTTAATCATAGTAAATAATAGGCCTAATAATAATAATTATAATAATTGTTATTTAATTGTTGGCTAAAAATGTGATTTAAAATAATAGTAATAATAATAGTAATAATAAAGATTAAGATTGTTTTTTTATTATTATTATTATTATTATTATTATTATTATTATTATTAATTGGCTAAATCTGATTTAACGCTGCTAGTAGTAGCAATAACAGTCATGATGACTGATGATAGTGATGATTATTATTGATAATTGTAATAATAAGACGACAAATGTAATAATTAATATTAGTGTCAATAGTCTTTAATAATAATAAATAATAGGCCTAATAATAATCATCATAATAATTATTTAATTGTTGGCTAAAATTTTGATTTAAAAAAAAAATAATAATAGTAGTAGTAAGGATTATAATTGTTTATTATTAGTAGTAGTAGTATTAATTGGCTAAATCTGATAATAATAATAATTATAATAATTGTTATTTTAATTTAAGTTGTCTAAAAATGTGATTATTATTAATAATAATAATAATAATAATAATAGCAGAAATAAGTATGATTGTTTATTATTATTAATAATAATAATAGGCTAAAATGTGACAATGTTACATATAACACGGCTGCTAGTGGAAGTAATAACAATAATGATGACTATGGTTATTATATTTATTATTATTAATAATAATAATATTTTCCCCCCTGATCTCACACAGCCCTACTTTAAGGACAGTCTGGGAGCGGCTTTTTTTAACCTTCTTTTTGCCTAATGTATCTTATTTCCTTTTTCTATGCTACCTCTCGACTGACCTGTCTTCCACTGAAATGTGTGATATTTGTGTAAGGTCTGAGGTGTCCAATTTCACTGCATGTGTTATAACAAATAAAGAATCATCATTATCATTTGGTCAAAAATTATATACAGTGTGACCGATGAAGGACATGAGGCTGAAAATGAAAGAATTTATATATTCAATCATATTTTCTATGTCATTTTATATGAACCACTCACACCCAAAACCCCTCATTTCACAAGAAACTTTGTGAGAAACTCCTCAGAATAAACCTGATGTTTGCTACTGGCATACAGAGAGCCGTCTAAAGGTTTACTGCTATTGTTACCCAAGACTATTGGCTGCATTTAAATGTTTTACAATCACTTGTTTAGACTCCGGGGCCCACGTCCACAACCTCCTCTACTCAATAGCCCAGGACCGTTCCTGTTGACATGTCTCCAAAAGGTGCTGCAAAAGGCTGGTTTTCCGGGCAATTCACCAAAAGCTCTTTTAAAACAACTTTCTGGTCCCCGGAGTGGTGCTTGGCGGTATAAATACAGCCGTTTGCCCTGGTGTTCTTGAAGGAGGGTCGCGCTCTGGAATTTATTGAAGGGGGAGGGGCTTTGTGTTGTTAAACGAATATCCCCATATAAATGACCCACCCAAACAAGTGGCCTGTAATTATGTAGACCGTGTGTGTTGGTGGAGATGAGAAGAGGCGCATACAATAATGGAGGCAGAGAGAAAGGGGGCCGTTTGGAGGATGGAAGCACAGACGTTCCCGCTCGTGGGGGTCGCATTGAACGGGACCCCGGATTAAGTGCATTGGGGTTAAACTGAGGCGGGATGATTTGGGGCCGCGTGTCTCTGCTGGGATCCGATGGGTTTGACCCAGTAAGAGAGAGAATTGTTTTCCAGCAGGCCTGATTTAAGAGTGGATAGAAGGTGTGTGTGTGGGGCGGGGGTAGTAGATTTATACTGGGGAGAGTTGTGGCATTGTGTTAGCAGCACACAAAAGACATTGAGCTTTCTTCTGCTGTAATGCAAATAAATGTGTGCTACATTTACTGGGATTTTTCCTTTAAGTAGGACATTTTTTATTTATTTACAGTTTGCCGCCACGTCCTTAATAAAATAATAATAATAACAATTATATATTCATACAAATAACTACTAATAAAATTGACTAATATATATTATGATATGTAAATGTTTCATTTATAAATGTTTTTTTCTCTTTAATGAAGTGAAGATTTGTTTCAACACATAAAACGTTTAATAACTAATATTATTATTCATTCATTCATTTTCTTTTTTAGCTTAGTCCCTTTATTAATCTGGAGTCGCCACAGCGGAATGAACCGCCAACTTATCCAGCATGTGTTTTACGCTGCGGATGCCCTTCCAGCCGCAACCCATCTCTGGGAAACATTCACACACACTCATTCACACTCATACACTACAGACAATTTAGCCTACCCAATTCACCTATACCGCATGTCTTTGGACTGTGGGGGAAACCGGAGCACCCGGAGGAAACCCACGCGAACGCAGGGAGAACATGCAAACTCCACACAGAAATGCCAACTGACCCAGCCGAGGCTCGAACCTGCAACCCAGCGACCTTCTTGCTGTGAGGCGACAGCACTACCTACTGCGCCACTGTGTCGCCCTAATATTATTATTTAAATTAAATATTATTTAAGTGTATATAATCGTGTATATATGTTTTCTGTATTTTATATACATTATATTATATTTTATATATATTTTATTATTACACCTATTATATATATATATATATATATATATATATATATATATATATATATATATATATATATATATATATATATATATATATATATATATATATATATATATATATATATATACAGTGCTTCCCACAGGTTTGAAATATACTTGCGGTGGTAGCCGGATTGAAACACAACATTTACCCACATCACATAAATAGTTAACTATATGCGGCAAACAGAACATAATTTCATTTTTAACAATAATTTTATCTATTATGACACTGTTATACACTTTCTTTTCAGTGGGTTAAAGTAAAAAAAAAGACTTTTATGCTATTTAGGAGCCATGTGCACCCACTGACAGATAAAATCTGTCATCTGTCAAAATGTAGTCATTCTTATTCCTGTACTACGATAAGCAGTCTTTTTTTTGTATGATATACTATTGCTTGTTTTTTGTTTTTTGAGACACGGTATATATATATATATATATATATATATATATATATATATATATATATATATATATATATATATATATATATATATATTTGCGATAAAATCAGAAAGAAAATAAATAGCTAAAATATATATATAAAAAATTGAACAAGTAAAAAAATATTTGGGCTATTTTTGATCTATATATTTAACAGAGTAAGATATATAAAATAGTTATTTAATAATTGTGTAATAAATATATTTAATTTAATAATAATTCATTAATCATCCAATTGTGATTTTGTAATAAAAATTAATAAAGGAAAGCAATAAAAAAAAGGTTTAGACCAAAAAATGAATGTAAAAAATAATTAATATTGCCTATTATTGTTAGTAATAATAAAAATAATTATTATTTATTTTGGGTTAAAAAAAATTATTAATAATAATAATAATAATAATAATAATAAGCATAGTGTAGTAAAAATAGTAATTATTATTATTAATTGGCTTAAATCTGATTATATAACACTGCTAGTAGTAGCAATAACAGTCATGATGACTATGATCATGGTGATGATTATTACTTTTAATTATAATAAGACAACGATGAATGTATTAATATTAGTGTCAATAGTCTTTAATTATAATAAATAATAGGCCTAATAATAATAATCATAATAATTATTATTTTAATTGTTGGCTAAATATGTACTATTAATAATAATAATAATAATAATAATATTAGTAATAATTATGATGGTTTATTATTATTATTAATTGGCTAAAATATGTTTATATAATGCTGCTAGTAGTAGCAATAGCAGTCACAATGACTATGATGATTATTATTAATAATTATAATAAGACGACGAAGGTAAGAAAATAGATAAAAATATGTATTAAAATAATAGAACTGTAACCAAGGATGGATGCTGACAACAGGTTGCGGATCCAAATGCAGGTTTTATTTAAAGGGATGGTCAGACAAGCAATGATCAACACAGGCGCAAACAGATGTATGAGGGAAATCCTGAATCGTGGTCAATGTAGCAGGCAGATGGTCATAAGGCTGGCAGCAGACGGGGAGAAATCAACAATCAAGGCGAGGGTCCAAACACGGCAAGAACAAGACAAGGTAACGCTAGGAATTGTGACTGTGAACAGGTAACAAGACTCGGCAACTGGAGAGTGTGTGTTTGCTGTTTATATACTGTGTGTAATCAGTCCTTGAGCGGTTTCAGCTGTGGATGTAATCAGTGAAGATGTGGAACCGGTTGTGTGTGATGTCAGAGTATGCATGTATGGGGGATGTAGTCCATATGATGGTGGATTTGTAGTCCATGGGTGTTTGTGCATGTAAACCAGCGATCTAAGGGGAGAAGATCGCTGGTGATTGTGACAGAGCCCCCCCTTTAAGGAGTGGCTTCCAGACACTCCTATCATAGTTCAGGCGGGAGGTGGAGCGGAGGCGGAACAGGGGGAGGGATGGAGGGCCAGGACCATGCAGCTGAGGAGTGTCTGAAGCATGAAGCAGCCGTAGGCCCAGAGAGTGGAGCTGCGGAGGGCCTGGAGCGTGGAGCTGCGGAAGGCCCGGAGAGTGGAACTGCGGAGGGCCTGGAGCGTGGAGCTGTGGAAGGCCCGGAGAATGGAGCTGTGGAGGGCCTGGAGCGTGGGGCTGCGGAAGGCCCGGAGAGTGGAACTGCGGAGGGCCTGGAGCGTGGAGCTGCAGAGGGCCTGGAGCGTGGGGCTGCGGAGGGCCCGGAGAGTGGAACTGCGGAGGGCCTGGAGCGTGGGGCTGCGGAAGGCCCGGAGAGTGGAACTGCGGAGGGCCTGGAGCGTGGAGCTGCGGAAGGCTCGGAGAGTGAAGCTGCGGAGGGCCTGGAGCATGGAGCTGTACAAGGCCTGGAGTATGGGGCTGCAGAGGACCTGGAGCGTAGAGTTGCAGAGGGACTAGAGCTTGGAGTTGCGGAAGGCCCGGAGCGTGGAGCTGCAGAAGGCCTGGAGAGTGGAGCTGTGGAGGGCCTGGAGCATGGAGCTGTACAAGGCCTGGAGTATGGAGCTGCAGAGGGCCTGGAGCGTGGAGTTGGAGCTGCAGAGGGCCTGGAGCATGGAGTTGGAGCTGCGGAGGGCCTGGAGCATGGAGTTGGAGCTGCGTAAGGCCTGAAGAGTGAAGCTGCTGAGGACCTGGAGCGTGGGGCTGCGGAGGGCCTGGAGCGTGGAGCTGGAGCCGCGTAAGGCTTGAAGAGTGAAGCTGCTGAGGGCCTGGAGCGTGGAGCTGCGGAGGGTCTGGAGCATGGAAGGCCCGGAGAATGGAGCTGGAGCTGCGTAAGGCCTGAAGAGTGAAGCTGCTGAAGGCCTGGAGTGTGGAGTTGCAAAAGGCCTGGAGCATGGAGCTGAAGTTGGTCTGGGGCTTAGGTTCAGCAGGCACAGGCAGTTCATATAACCCCCATGGATCAGGAGGCTTTGGTTCAAGGGGCACTGGCAGTTCATTAAACTCCAGTGGGTCAGGAGGCTTGGGTTCAGGAGATACAGGCATTTCATTTAACCCGAGTGGGTCTGGAGGTTTGGGTTCAGGAGACACTGGCAGTTCGTTTAACCCCAGTGGGTCTGGAGGCTTGGGTTCAGGAGATACTGGCAGTTCATTTAACTCCAGTGGGTCAGGAGGCTTGGGTTCAAGGAGCACTGGCAGTTCGTATAACCCCAGTGGGTCAGGAGGCTTAGGTTCAAGGAGCACTGGCAGTTCATATAACCCCAGTGGGTCAGGAGGCTTGGGTTCAAGGAGCACTGGCAGTTCGTATAACCCCAGTGGGTCAGGAGGCTTAGGTTCAAGGAGCACTGGCAGTTCGTATAACCCCAGTGGGTCAGGAGGCTTGGGTTCAAGGAGCACTGGCAGTTCGTATAACCCCAGTGGGTCAGGAGGCTTAGGTTCAAGGAGCACTGGCAGTTCATATAACCCCAGTGGGTCAGGAGGCTTGTGTTCAAGGAGCACTGGCAGTTCATATAACCCCAGTGGGTCAGGAGGCTTGGGTTCAAGGAGCACTGGCAGTTCTTTCAACCCCAGTGGGTCAGGAGGCTTAGAGAAGTCACTCGGCTCTAGTGACTCTTGGAAATTATACGGCTTTGGCAGTCCTTCGTGGGACTGAGGTGGCGGCTCTGACCAGTCATGGAACTCAGGTGGCGGCTCTGGCAATTCGTGGAACTCAGGTGACTGCTCTGGCCTTTCGTGGGACTCAGGTGACTGCTCGGGCCTTTCAAGGAATTCAGGAGGATCTGGCGCCCGCCCTTCGGGGAATTCAGGAGAATCTGATGCTCGCCATTCGAGGGATTCAGAGGTTTCTGGCGCCCGCCATTCGGGGAATTCAGAGGTTTCTGGCGCCCGCCATTCGAGGGATTCAGAGGTTTCTGGCGCCCGCCATTCGAGGCATTCAGAGGTTTCTGGCGCCCGCCATTCGAGGGATTCAGAGATATCTGGTGCCCACCATTCGGGGAATACAAAGGGTTCTGGCGGCAGCGACTCTGGCAGCTCTGGCGGCGGCGACTCTGGCAGCTCTGGCGGCGGCGACTCTGGCAGCTCTGGCGGCGGCGACTCTGGCAGCTCTGGCGGCGGCGACTCTGGCAGCTCTGGCGGTGACTGAGGATCTGGCAGCTCTGGCGGTGACTGAGGATCTGGCAGCTCTGGCGGTGACTGAGGATCTGGCAGCTCTGGCGGTGACTGAGGATCTGGCAGCTCTGGCGGTGACTGAGGATCTGGCAGCTCTGGCGGTGACTGAGGATCTGGCAGCTCTGGCGGTGACTGAGGATCTGGCAGCTCTGGCGGTGACTGAGGATCTGGCAGCTCTGGCGGTGACTGAGGATCTGGCAGCTCTGGCGGTGACTGAGGATCTGGCAGCTCTGGCGGTGACTGAGGATCTGGCAGCTCTGGCGGTGACTGAGGATCTGGCAGCTCTGGCGGTGGCGGTGGCAACTCTGGTAGGAACAGCTCTGGTGGTGGCAGTAGCTCTGGCAACTCGGGTGGTGGTGGCCATTCTGGTGGCTCAGGTGATGGCATCTCAGGAACAGGAACTATGGCAGGAACAGACTCGGAACATGAAGCCATCTTGTGAGCTGGTGGCAGATTGGCGCTTACCCATGTATGAGTTGGAGGGCTGGTGATGGCCATTTTGTGAGCTGGGGAACTGGAGGCAGCCATTTTGTGATCTGAAGGACTGGAGACAGCCATCTTGTGAGTTGCAGGACTGAAGGCGGCCATCTTGTGAGCTGGGGAACTGGAGGTAGCCATTTTGTGAACATGAGAACTGGAAGTGGCCATTTTGTTAGCTGGAGGACTGGAGGCGGCCATCTTGTGAGCTGGAGGACTGGAGGCGGCCATCTTGTGAACATGACTGGAAGTGGCCATTTTGTTAGCTGGAGGACTGGAGGCGGCCATCTTGTGAGCTGGAGGACTGAAGGCGGCCATCTTGTGAACATGAGGACTGGAAGTGGCCATTTTGTTAGCTGGAGGACTGGAGGCGGCCATCTTGTGAGCTGGAGGACTGAAGGCGGCCATCTTGTGAACATGAGGACTGGAAGTGGCCGTTTTGTTAGCTGGCTGTGGTCTAGGCTGGTGAACAGGGGACAGGAGTATAGGTGATGCCAGCATGACGGTATTTATGGAGGGAACAGCAAGCCCCCTTGCCGGCGGGTCTTGCTGTCTATTGCCCCCCCCAAAAAAACATTTAGGGGTTTCCTCCACCTCGCCTACGGTGAAGGGGGACCCACTGAGTTTTAGTACAAGGTCGATATAAAACTCTAGTGTCCAATGGGGTTCAGGAAATGGCGTGCATGAATATAGTGGCTCAGCTAAACCGCCACGGAAAAATATCATCAAACATACCTCGTTCCAAGAGGCTAAATGAGCCAGCTCAATGAATTCCTCAACATACTTTTCTATTGGCCTGGCTTCCTGACGGAGACGCATAATCTTGGCACCCGCTGGATCCATGTTGTGGCCGAGTCTTCTGTAACCAAGGATGGATGCTGACAACAGGTTGCGGATCCAAATGCAGGTTTTATTTAAAGGGATGGTCAGACAAGCAATGATCAACACAGGCGCAAACAGATGTATGAGGGAAATCCTGAATCGTGGTCAATGTAGCAGGCAGATGGTCATAAGGCTGGCAGCAGACGGGGAGAAATCAACAATCAAGGCGAGGGTCCAAACACGGCAAGAACAAGACAAGGTAACGCTAGGAATTGTGACTGTGAACAGGTAACAAGACTCGGCAACTGGAGAGTGTGTGTTTGCTGTTTATATACTGTGTGTAATCAGTCCTTGAGCGGTTTCAGCTGTGGATGTAATCAGTGAAGATGTGGAACCGGTTGTGTGTGATGTCAGAGTATGCATGTATGGGGGATGTAGTCCATATGATGGTGGATTTGTAGTCCATGGGTGTTTGTGCATGTAAACCAGCGATCTAAGGGGAGAAGATCGCTGGTGATTGTGACAAGAACAAGTAAAAAAATATTTGGGCTATTCCTGAAAGATATATACTAATTAACAAAGTACGATATGTAAAATAGTTATTTAATAATTGTGTAAAAAATATATTTAATTGATGATTTATTTGCTCTGGGAAAAAGTGGAGTGAAAATAATAATCTTGGATTATTTTATTTTTTATGCACATAGTTTTTTTGATGACTTAAAAAGTATTGTTTGTGTCAGTCACTTGTTAATAATCAAACTCAATCCTTGCTCAATCTATATTATGAAGTTAACTTTTACACCAATTACCATGATAAATATTCAGTTATCATCTGAGAGCATCTGTGTAGCGTGGTGCACCCGTGAGCGGTCAGCGGGTGTCAGGACATCAGTTCTGTTGGGGTTTGAGATCAGTTTCCCTTGACTGGCTTTTGATAGGAGATCAGATGTAAATGTCCATCTTTTCCCAGTGGACTGAGCAGTGTGTCTGGAGGAGCATGTGTTTCTCAGATGAGCCTGACCTGACGCTTTCTATCAGCGCACCAGAGGAAACCAGCGCTAAATCAATCGACATTTGTTCTGTGGTGTTTAGACAGTGAGTCATGAGTTAAAGGAAGATCTGAGGAAAGCAAGAATGGAGGAAAAACTGTTTACTTTTTGATAAAGCAAACATTGATGAAACATAGTCAATAGTGAGTAAGAAATGTATGTAAAAGAAAGACTCTCTAAACTGCATCTGTGTTTAATTTTAATCCTGTGTCAAATCACGCTGGCAAAAGATGAACCATCTTACAGCTTTGAATCTGACGCATTTCCAAATACAAATTAAAAGGATGTAACTTTCCCAGACCGCACCGCAAAACCCCACACCATAAACGACAAGAAGAAGCCTGACCTGCTCACATCTTTAAATATAATTCTGCTTTAAACTGGATCTGTGTTTGAACGCATCCTAAAAGTGTACTTGTGTGTAGATTTGCTTTAGGTTTCATCATTTAACTTAAATACTAAAATCAGAGACTAAGCCAAGAGAAAACTTGAATGCTAATGTAAAAAAAAATAAAAAATCATCATATAATCATGTTTAAGAGTGTTTTATGTCAGATTTGTTTTCTAATAACATCCGTTAAGTGCACAAATCACTATGCCGGACTTAACTTTGGGTTAAATGTGGCTATTTTGAAAATTTTGTCCTAATTAAAAAAAATTTAGTGCCACTTTATATTAGATGACCTTAACTCTTATTTACTTAACATTTTTAAACTATGTTTGATTTTTTTCACCTCATCAGCATTTTTATTTTCATTCATTCATTCATTTTCCTTCAGCTTAGTCTCTGATTTATCAGGGGAACCACCAACAATTCCGGCATATGTTTTACGCAGCGGAAGCCCTTCCAGCCGCAACTCAGTACTGGGAAACACCCATACACTCTCGCATTCTCATACACTACAGCCAATTTTGTGCATGTGTTTGGACTGTGGGGGAAACTGGAGCACCCGGAAGAAACCGACACCAACACAGTGAGAACATGCAAACTCCACACAGAAATGCCAACTGGCCCAGCCGGGACTCAAACCGTTGACTTTCTTACTGTGAGTTGACAATTCTAACCACTGAGCTACCGTGCCCCCATATTTTTACTTTATCTAGTTTGTTTTAAGCTTAATTTTGATAAGTTATTCAGTAAACAGTGTTTAGTCACTCTTTTTGTAAGTCATGGGATTCCTCAAAAAAAGGTTATTACAGACTTTGGGCCTTATCATACACCCGGTGCAATGCGGCCCAAGACGCAACACAAATGTTATTTGCTAGTTTCAGCTCGACACTAATGTCATTTTGACATTTTGCACCATGCTGTTTAAATAGCAAATGCATTTGCGCTCATATGTGCACCCATAGGCGTTATGGTCTAAAAAAGGAGGTGTGCTAAGGCGCATTGCTGGCGCGTTGCTATTTTGAGGAACTAAAATAGACTGCGCAATAGACCAGCTGAGAGCAGGTCTAAAGTCCAGCGCAGAGCACGTTAGTTGTGCGCCTCGCTTAAACATTGCTTAAAACACGCAGGGTGTAGAGCAAAACACAAATATCTTTACAAATGAAAAAAGATTAAAATATTACAACAATTATTATTTTCTACATAAATATAAAAACCACTGCCTCCATGCTGCCTTTTTCCCGGCGGGGCTGTTTTTAGTTTATTCATGACAATTTGCTTTTCTATAATGTTATTCTTATTGGTAGTATTATTTATTTTATGCATATTTATATTTGTTTTATTAGAAACAAGCTTAGATTTGTCCACCTGTCAGGTTTTGGACCATATGGGGCATAGCATGTGTATTTGGATATAGCTCAGTTTTTTGACCACACCATTATTATTGATCATTTATTCGTTTGCTGGAAATTAGAACTGAATTTAGAAAAAAGTTTTAAAACAAATTTTTGCACTTAACAAACTAAATTAATTATGGTTATGGATGTCTGTGCGTACAACACCATGAAAGAGAGAAAGTAAAAGTAAAGGTAGATTGAAGGTGGCTTATATCTAAATCTTGCGCTGCAGATGGTCTGTTTAACTGTTTTCTCGCTAGTGAAGCGTTCAGATTTAGACTTGTAGTCCGCCATATAAATAGCAAATGCGCCATGGCATGACACAACTGACTCTTAAAGGGAATGGGAGATGAGACTCTGATTGGTTTATTCTCAAAACTCACCCATAACCTATTAAGAAAATAAGCTCAACCCTGTTAGACCATGCGCCGCGGCGCAGACCGTATTTTCCCGTCCTTAAAATAGCAAAGGTGGATTCGGACACGCCCTTAATACTTTTGCGCCCTGCGATTCAGACTTTGTGCCTAGATCATTAATATAGAGCCCTTTGTCTGTTAAAGGTTCAGGACACCCTGGAGTACTTTTTTGAGATTTTAACAGATTTGTGTGTTTAGCATAGTTAAGACATTGTATAATTTTGAGCTTTTGTCAGCTAATTTCATCTTCTGGGTTTAAAATAATTTTGGGGGCGGGATCAAAATCGGTGATGTAGCGCAAAACTGAAAGTGGAGTGTTGATGCATCGGTTTCTCATTGTTATTCATAGCGGAGAGATTGGAGAATGGCGGACTTTGTCTTTTATCAGTTGAGTTTGTTACCATTCAGACACATCGCCTATATCCGTGCTGCCCTGTATGCCTATTTTTAAAATTCCCCGGATTACCGGCAGGGCTAAAGGTTGTAATAGATAGGGAAAGAGACCTGCTGCACTGCTATTCACTGTGTCTGCATTCAGACCTGGGCATTCAGGAGGAGAGAAGTCCATCTCATTTATAGTGTTTATGTGAACACTATTATCTTTATAATGGTATAACAAATTGTGGTTATGTGTATATGAAATTGCGAATAACATATGTAGCAGGGCATTAAATTCCGGTTTATTTCTTTGCATTTTAACCTTGGAAACTATAAAATAATGCATCTCCTTTGTGTCTCGTTTTGTGAGCCATCTGACAACAGTTGTTTGCTCCTCTCTTTCTCGCCTGGTCTGCTGGCCACGCCCACTCCCTCTGCTCACAGCACTCAATGCTCATCATGAAGCATTTTTTGAAAAAATTCTGAGGTAGACTTGAACTGAAAGAGGGGGGTTTCATGGCCATTTAGTTATTACTTTATATTCTTAATTCAAAGAAAATTAGTCAGAATTGAGAAAAAGCTGAGGAAAAATTACTGAATCATTGCAATGTGGAAGCTCTCATTGGATAGTACTCTGGCTTGAACTTGGCAATTTTTTTAATTAAGACCTACCTTTATATTTTTTAACAGAATATTCTTATATTAATAATTAATATTGTATTAATATATATTTTATATTATATATTTTGAGCAGGAATGTTAAAAGTCTCTTGGATTTTGAGTTTGCAGTTCCCTCAAAATGTTGAGTTTGCCTCTTAATGTTGGTTTTTAATTATATATCAGTGTTTTGAATTTACATTTTCCTGCATTTTTCAGCTTCGACTCTTAAAAACAGTCAAACCCATTTTATCTAGAAATATTTTTGAAAAAATAATTCATGCTTTTATTACTTCTAGATTGGACTACTGTAATTCACTGTATTTTGGGATCAGTCAGACAACTCTATCCCGCCTACAGTTAGTTCAAAATGCTGCTGCAAGGCTTTTAACCGGTTCCAAAAAATATGACCACATCACACCAGTCTTACGCTCTTTGCACTGGTTGCCTGTGAACTATCGTGTCACTTTTAAGATTCTTCTTTTGGTTTTTAAATCACTAAACGGCCTGGCTCCTTCCTACCTGTCAGACCTGTTGACTGAACATCAGCCTGGTCGGTCCCTTCGGTCATCTGACCACAGACTTTATGCATCCCAAAGTCGAGGCTGAAATGCAGGGGTGACCGTGCTTTCGCAATAGCTGGTCCTACCTTGTGGAAGGCTCTGCCCCTCTGTATTAGGTCTACATCATCTCTGTCTGTTTTTAAATCTAGGTTGAAAACTTACCTTTTTGATTTGGCATTTTATCAGTGAGAATTGTTTGTTTTAGCTATACGTTTATACCTTTCTCTTTGTGATTTGTATTGTTCAGCACATTGGTCAACCTTTGGTTGTGTTTAATAGTGCTATATAAATAAAACTGACATTGACATTAGATTTTGCAATTCAGGTATTTTCCTTTAGAATGTATGTTAAAATTCAGGCTACTTTTTCTTTTTCTTTTTGAGTTTGCATCTCAATTAAGTTTTTTCATTCTGAATTCTGAGTTTGCATCTCTTAAGTCTTTTGTCTCATAATTGCACCTTTGTACAGTACCTCACAATTGTGAGCTATTAAATTTAATTTGCATTATTCTATGTTGCAATTCTACAGAGAAAAAAGGTCAATATTGCAGAAAAGTCAGAACTGTGAGATACAATAGTCATTTGTTCTGTGGTGTTTAGATAGCAGGTCATGGGTTAAATAAAGAGAGCAAAAAATGAGGAAAAAGCAGTTCTGATAAAGCAAACATTGACGAAACGGTCAATAATGAGTAAGGAGCATCAATAAAGGAAGTCACTCACAAGAAGTTACCATTTTCTTAGCTTCTCAAATAAATGTATCTTGGTTTTATCTTTACACTGTAAACAAAACAATTCTTGCAACCTTAATTTTTTAGTTAAATCCAGTGAGCTCTTCTAGTCATCTCAACTAACATCAATCAAACGTACTAATAATATTACGTTAAACTTTGATTAAAAAAAACATTACAAATATTGTTGAAACCTGATTAACCTATTAAAATAAGTTCATTCATTCATTCATTTTCTTGTCGGCTTTGTCCCTTGCGGGGTCGCCACAGCGGAATGAACCGCCAACTTATCCAGCACGATTTTACGCAGCAGATGCCCTTCCAGCCGCAACCCATCTCTGGGAACTTCCACACACACATTCACACTCATACACTATGGACAATTTAGCTTACCCAATTCACCTGTACTGCATGTCTTTGGACTGTGGGGGAAACCGGAGCACCCGGAGGAAACCCACGCGAACCCAGGGAGAACATGCAAACTCCACACAGAAACGCCAACTGACCCAGCCCAGCCGAGGTTCGAACCTACGACCCAGCGACGTTCTTGATGTGAGGCAACAGCACTACCTACTGCGCCACTGGGTTGCCCCATTAAAATAAGTTGATGTAACCAAAAAATGTCATGACTTATTTTTCATACAATTTGTTTTGTGTTTTGTTTTGATTTGTTACAGATATTCTTTATATAACGTTTATCTTTACTCTTAATATAGATTTTATTACTATGTATAAGGGTCACATTTTTATCTTACAACATTACTTCAGTGCCTAAGTAAACAATAAGCGATGACTGGCATAATAACGTGTGCATCATTTCTTAATAATTCAACATACAGGGGTCAATTATTCCACTTACACCCAGTGTTGGGGAAGTTACTTTAGAAAGTAATGCATTACACTATTAGGTTACTCCCCAAAAAAGTAACTAGTTGCATTACTTATTTACTTTTATTGGTAACAAATGCGTTACTTTACTTTTGAGTTACTTTTTCTGACCTGGCCGAGGCTTGATCTGTTTCATAACTTGCAGGATACAGTGCACCGTATAGCCTATACCTTCATTTATCTTTAAAAAAAAAAAGACACACATCAAAAAATAATAATGTAGGATAATCTTATCTTCTGAGAACTTCCTGACCCTCGGGCTATACATGCCATATACAGTTGAAACCAGAAGTTTACATACACTCTAAAAAAAGGAACATAACAATTTTTTTTTTAATGTCTGATGGTAAATCACACTAAACGTTTACTATTTTAGGTCTTTTAGGATTACCTAAATCATTTACATTTGCTAAATTCCAGAATAATGAGAGAATTTTTTTTGAGAATTTTTTATTAATTTCTAGACAGTCAAAAGTACATACATTTCCTTGGTATTTTTTTAGCTTCGCTTTTAAACTGTATAACTTTAGTCAAATGTTTTGGGTATCCTTCCACAAGCTTCTCACAATAGTTTGAAGGAATTTTGGCCCATTCCTCCTGACAGAATTGGTGTAACTGAGTCAGATTTGTAGGCTGTCTTGCTCGCACAAGCTTTTTCAACTCTGCCCACAAATTTTCTATAGGATTGAGGTCAGGGCTTTGTGATGGCCACTCCAGAACATTCATTCTGTTGTCCTTAAAGCTCATTTTAACTAATTTGGCAGTATGCCTATGCTCATGGTCTGTTTGGAAGACCCATTTGTGGCCAAGTTTTAATTTCCTGGCTGATGTCTTGAGATGTTGCTTCAATATTTCTACATAATGTTCTTCATGATGCCATCTATGCTGTGAAGTGGACCAGTGCCTCCTGCAACAAAACAGCCCCACAACATGATGCTGCCACCCCTATACTTCACAGTTGGGATGGTGTTCCTAGGCTTGTAAACTTTCCCCTTTGGGCTCCAAATGTAACACTGGTCATTATGGCCAAACAGTTCAATCTTAGTTCCATCAGACCACAGGACATGTCTCCAAAAATGTGTCTTTTTCCCAGTGTAATTTAGCAAATTGTAATCTGGCTTTTTTGTTGATTCTGGCATGTTGATTTTCCCGTGTTGTCACACAAGGAAGCAGTGTGTTTGAGGTTTACCTTAAATACTATTCTACAGTTGTGCCTCCAATTAACTCAAATGTTGTCAATTAGCCAATCAGAAACTTCCAAAATCTTGACACCATCATCTGAGCTTTTTCAGAGGCATAATAATCTTATTGTTTGTAAATTTGACTTTCAAGAAAAGTCAAAACAATTTCTCAAAAAACATCTCTCTCATTATTCTGCTTTTAAGCAGAACAGAAACAAATGTGATAATCCTAATTTACCTAAAAAAGAAAAAGTTTAGTCACATTAACATCTGACTTTTTAAAAAAATGGTTATGTGCCTTTTTATACAGTGTATGTAAACTTCTGGTTTCAACTGTAAGCAGATTAATGAAAGTGTAAAGCAATGTGTTTGATACTTTTGTACAATTTGTCTTATTAGTGACTAATTGTTTATTGTCTTATTAGTAATGTCCATTGAGACAATCCCCTTTTCCCTTTCTTTGATCTTTTCAGAATTATGAGAATACTTCCATCACAGAAATGTTAGGCTCAGCTATCTTGGTTTCTGTCTGTTTTTGCATTCTTATATTGAGTGTGGGATTCAATGTCACTACATTCATTTTAATTCGGCTATTTGTTTTTATAAGCTAATTTAATTAAACTAAAAAGTAACTTGCATTACTTTTTTTTTTTTTAAATAACTCGCGTTACTTGTAATGCATTACCCCCAACACTGCTTACACCTCAGTTCCCACAGCTAATGCCACTGTTCAGATGTAGTATTTCAGACAGTTGTCAGGTTTTTATCCTCCAACTGCTCCTGTGTGTAGGACTAGTTTCTTACACATCTAATGCAAAGCCTTCAGTTGTGTTTTTATGTGATTTTCGACTGTTTTATCTGTGAAATAACTGAAATCCATTAAGATGGTGATAAAACCTGCCGGAACTACTTTGTCAGTGTGTTTAATTTGAAAATAACTGCACACTTTAGAATGTCCATCAGCCAATTAGAGTCAAGCATTCAGCAGCCCTTCGTAAAGCACATTCCAGCCAGTCTTTTTGGCTTGTATTTGACTTTCCTGTTAATTTAGACTACTTTTTAACTTTTTATTTGTACTTTAGTCACTGTTTACTCCTATGTACACTGCATACTTCAAATCCAAGTGCACCAGGCATCAGAGAAATGCCAAACTGAAGCTGCAAATCATCAGTGGATAAGATATTTGCTGGATTTCAGATTAGCATGAGAGGTAATTGCATCTTTGCATTGTTGGACTACTTTGATCAGGTTTTGCTGAGATTACCAGGCTGACAGCGGTGGCTCAATGCCCACAAAACCCCCACGAAGGGAAGGAAGACCATCCTTGTTTTATTTTAGTACGTTCCCTATCACCGCTCGCTTTAGTCGAGGCACGTGAGAGGAATCAGTCAATGTTTCCATGACAGAGAAGTTGTGAAACACAAACTTGCCCGTAAAAATACCAGAGTAACTCATGCAGATCAGCTTAATGGATGTTTGAGTAGAACGGTTGTTCCCATCTATAATTATTACACAGACATGAATGATTTTTAGTCATATTGCACTGCGGTTTCCAGGTTGTTCTAGGTTATTGCTTGCTGGTTGATTGCTTGGCCAACTGCAAAAAGTCATTTTCATACTTAAGATTTTGGTCTTGTTTGAAATAATTTCAAATGATTTAAAAAAATTATTTAATTGCAAATAATTTCCAACAAACAAATTACTCTTGAAGCATTACTTTTACTTACAAAATTACAACAACATTAAAAATAATGAAAAAATGTGTAAGTTCATACTTAAAACTCAAAAAAAAACTTTAACAGCCGTCTGCTTCACTCACAAAACACAGTTACTAATCAAATAAGAACAAAAAAAAAAATGTTTTATCGGCCGCCAAAACATTTTCCAAAAAAGGAATACCCTGTACCAACTCTGCAGATTTTTATTTTAATTGTTTATTTATTTTAGAAAACAAGACATGGTTGCCTTATAACTGTGTCGACGCACTAACCATTAGGCTATTGACACCGACAATAATAAATGCATCATAATGCTTGGAAATATTTACAGAACTGTATATACGTGTGATTTATTATTATCAATATTATTATTATTATTATTATTTTTCTAATATTTCCTTTGCCATAAATTTTTTCCACACATTTTTTAAGGTAATAGTTTTAGGAAACGAATTTTTAATAACTAATTTTAGTCGTTTCCACTATGACAGGACAGTAATTATATCGCTATTTCTAGTAATTATATTGCAAGCTACTAGTATTCAGCTTAAAGTGCAAATTAAAGGCTTAACTAGGTTAAATAGGCAAATTATAGGACAACAGTGGTTTGATTTTTAGCCAATGTAGGGAATAATTAATAATATTTGTATTAATTTCTTAAGAATATTGACCTGATGTTTTTAAATATATATTTTTACTACAGCCAAACTAAAAGAAATAAGACTTTCTCCAGAATATAATAGGAAATACTGTAAAATAAAAAAAACCTAATCTGTGAAACAGTACTTTTTATAATTAGAAAAAGTCTTAAAATTCCACAAGAGGGACGATAATTTTGTCTTCAACTGTACTAAATTAGTAAGAAAATCCCTTTTGGCTGTGGTATAGCATGTGTGTTTTTAATCTAAATACTCTTTAAGCTCAGATATGCCACGTTCTGCATGTTAACTGGGTTGTGAATGGCGTCTCATGTCGTCTCTTTGTGATGGGCTGTGCAGAGTTCAGCATGTGTGGTTTGTGTGGATCCTGAACGCTCGGCCTGTGCTGTCAGGAGCCGTTAGTTTAAGAAGAGCTGATCAAATGCGCTTCACTTCCTGCCTCATGAGGAAATTAGGGAACAACCCCCATGAGGGAGAGCCAGACGATACAACCACACCACTATGAGCTGCATGCTGATTTAGCTCTGTCTCTCTGCGGGATTTATGCATTTTTAGAAATTTAGTTTTAGGATATCAAGCAGACCTGAGCAAATATTATGAGTGACGTCTGGAAAAGTGCACAAAATACTGTGCAAGATTTAGCAAATGTCCTCAATCGTAACCACACTCATTTTAAAGGGAAGTTTCTTTCTTCTGCTGAACACAAAAGGAGGATGTAAAGTTCAAAATTTTTCCCATTATGGAAGTTGTTGAACCCATCGATTGTTGGGTTGAAAAATTCTCCAAAATACTGTTACTTCTTTTAACGCTGCTTTTTTCACAGAGCTTCTTCTGTTTCTGTATTTTGGCTTCCAAAGGACACAACACAGAGAGAAGTGCTTACAGTTTAATTTTAATTATGTTCCAGAGAATTATAAAACAGATATAGCTCTAGCATTTGACAAAGGAGAGCTTCCAGAATCTCTCCCTTTTAGTTCTGGATTCGGCTAAAACTCCTCCAACTATAATAGACGAAGCTGTGGATTGTGAGCCACAACCTGTAAGTATTTTTATTTGTAAAAAATTGATCAATTACATACGCAGTTTCTAGCGTTAACAGTATGTTGTAGCGAGGACATAAACAAGGATTTAAACAACGGGATATGCTGTTTGGCACCGCAAACAATTTAGCTACAAATTCATATTTATCAGTCAAACTGCTGTAAACACCCACAGTCTTCACCTGCACATGTATTGTCTCTCTATGCAGACGCTTTCCGTGCGTTCTACAACTCAAATAACGAACTCACAAAAGACATGTGAACGTTTCATATTACTTACACATGCTTATAACCTGAATATATATAAAAGACACTTGTCAATTTTTTTTAGAGAACAGACATGAGGTTCATCTGTATCCTTTTCATTTTCTGTCTGATTCAGGCTCAAACTGATACGGTCAGTTACACTGACTGACAGTATTTACACAACAGAGGCAAAGCATGTGCTGGTAAAGGCGTGCATATCCGCAAATCGCAGCACATTATGTTAGCTGACCAATCAGAGCCTCTTGAGGGCGGGCCTTTCAGAGGAACCAGGAAATATGACAGTCGTTTTCATGTTAGCTGAGTAGCTGTATATAATCAAAGTAAGATATATGAACAAATAACAAGTTTGTTTTCTACAAATGAAGCATGAGCACACATTTTTTTGCACCCCATAAACACAACCAAGCCTTAAAAATACACTCTGGACCACGCCTTTAAGAAAATTTGTACTTTTATCATTCATTCATTTATTCATTTTCTTTTCGGCTTAGTCCTTTTATTAATCGCCACAGTGGAATGAACCGCCAACTTATCCAGCATATGTTTTATGCAACGGATGCCCTTCCAGCTGCAACCTAGCACTGGGAAACATCCATACACACTCATTCACACACAAACTACGGTCAATGTAGCTTACCCAATTCACCACGTCTTTGGACTTGTGGGGGAAACCGGAGCACCTGGAGGAAACCCACGCGAACACGGGGAGAACATGCAAACTCCTCACTGAAATGCCAACTGACCCAGCTGAGACTCGAACCAGCGACCTTCTTGCTGTGAGGCGATCGTGCTACCCACTGCGCCACCGTGACGCCCACTTTTATCATTGTTATGCAAAATTATAAAGTTGTTTGATTCAGTCAATATTATTTAGCAAAAATCTGAATTAATTATAATATCATTTACATTTTCAAATAATATTTTATATTTATTTAATATTTTTTTATACGAGTACACTTTATTTATTCATTCTATATATAAAATATATATATTCATCTATAAATCATGTTGGCATGTCGGTTCAGAATTTCAACCATAAAACACCAAAAATGTGGTTTGAAATAAACAAAGATTTTATTTTATATAATATGATTTCAGTTTAATTTTTACATACAGTCATACATTTTATTATAATATTTATATAATTTGATGCACTGTAAAAAATGCTTGGTTCCACACAATTTCTTCATGTTGTCAAGACAAATCGATCAAGTTACCTCAAGTAGATTGAACATGAAACAATTAAGTTGTCAAAAAAACAAAAAAACCTTTAGAGTTGTGTTGTTTCAACTCATTTTAAATAAGTAGTTTGAACAAGCAGCAAAAGTCATTTTGTGAGTGTTGGTCAATGCAAAATATTTTGTACAATAAAGTAAAAATGGAAAATTTGAATTCTTTTTTTTTTTTGTCGAAATTTATTATAGTAACGATGCTAAAATTAGAAACTGAGATGATAATTTTTTCTTAGTTGTCGTTATTTGCTGAACTCTGAGTCTCAGCATCCGCCTTATTCTCTGTAAATCTGCCATAAACAGCAGCTTTTAGTGGTCATTCAGCTCGTCCCTTCCCCCAGTTTACCAGCCATTCACCATTAAACTCTTTCATCGCCAGATCCATTCAAACACACGTTACCTTTGCTTGACCTTTGGCTTGCCAGTGGTTTTGGTTTCGCATCTCATACATTCCTCAGCTGACGTCTAGGTAACTTCAAGTGTTTAATCAGTCAAGAAGGAAACAATGGCAAAAAGAGCGTATAAGACCTGTCTTTCTGCTCACACTCAACAGGTGTAATCGACTTGCAAAAAGAGCAAGTTTCTCCAGATATCATGTTTCCGGAGTCTCAGAAGAAGAAGGACTGCTTTAAACAAAGACGTGGGTTTAATCTGGGGCATCGGGAAACCAGATCTGACCAATTTTACGCCGTAGGCATGTAGTGTTAAGATCATCATAGTTCACCTTTCTCCATTGGAAGATTTGTATCTGTTTTTAACTGCTGGAATTAACTATGGGTGAGCCCACACGGAAGCTGCAGATTTCTAGCCCATCATTAGCTATGTTTCCATCCACCTATTTTTATGCACATTTTGGATATGCGCATAAAAAAACGGTTGATGGAAACGACGAGATGCGCATACATTTTTAAAATGCGCATAAAAAATATGCTCATAACTGAGTAGGATAAACTTTTTATTCGATAAGAAAAGATGCGGATGAACTGCGATGGAATTACTTTTACCGAACAAATTCCAGTATGCGCATTAAAAAAGGTCATGTGATTTTGTTATACGAGATCATGTAATGATAAAAATGTGTGCGAATTGACAAAACAGCAGGCTGAGCACATTGTGAAACAGCTGAAAAGTTGTTTTGGTCATTTTAACACCTTAACCGTTTCAGTACTAGTGTTATTATATTATTAATGACCTCTAGAATCAAGAGCGTCTGTGCTCTGCATCTCATGCCTTCAAATGCCACTACGCGTTCATTGCGTGTCAGGATTGCCTTCTGAAGTCATTTATTAAATGTAGAAAAGATTCACACAGCTTCTTCTACCACAGCAAATTCCATTTTTACTGTTGATATTTGGCTCCAGATAATCAGGAAGTGACGATTTTGTTTGCTTTGTCTCGTTGGATGGAAGCGCTGCTTTATTCGCACGTCTTTTATACGATAATCCAGTTTTGCACATAAAGTTAATTCGCATTTTTGGATGGAAACAGCGAGTGAGTAATTATTTAGTTGTGTAAATGTGTGTAAATTTCTATTTATTCAGTTTATAAATTAATTTCAGTAATATTATCAACTAGTAGTTGATAATTTACCTAGTTAAGCCTTTAAATGTTATTAGAAATGAGTTATTAAAACTATTATGATTAGAAATGTGTTTGGGGGAAAAATATAAAAGATTTTAAATTTAACAGGAGGGCTAATAATTCTGACTTCAACTGTATATACAGTACATTTCGGCTAGAATAAAAGCAAAAAAAGTTTGAAAAACATTTTTGGGACAAAATTATTAGCCCCTTTAAGCTAATTTTTTTTCAATAGTCTACAGAACAAACCATCGTTATACAATAACTTGCCTAATTACCCTAACCTGCCTAGTTAACCTAATTAACCTAGTTAAGCCTTTAAATGTCACTTAAGCTGTATAGAAGTGTCTTAAAAAATATCTAGTAAAATATTATTTACTGTCATCATTGCAAAGATAAAATAAATCAGTTATTAGAAATGAATTACTAAAACTATTATGTTTAGAAATGTGTTGAAAAAAATCTTCTCTCCGTTAAACAGAAATTGGGAGAAAAAATAAACAGGAGGGCTAATAATTCTGACTTCAACTGTATGTGTGTGTGACAGTATTATGTGAAACTCTTCTAATAGGATGTCAATACAAGCAGAGTTTGAGCACGACAACTCATTAATGATTTGTTTGGCTATCATTAATGTCCCAAGGTATCGAGTCCTTTGAGATGTTTGAACTTTTACATGTTTTTTTTTTTTTTACTCCAGCCAATCATTTACCAGCACAAGCACGTGAACACATTCCAGAGCTCAGAATCACTCAGCTCAGCATTAAACCTCACTGACTGACACACAGAGCCGTTAAAAGGCTTTCCCTATAATCCATACTGCTCATTTAGCATTAGCTGGTTCAAATTGCTGGCAGTAAAACATTTGTATTATTGATCTATGCCTTCTGGGTTCTAGCATTAGTCTGTAGCCCAGGTTTTGTTTACAGTAGTGCCAGAGGTGTGACGAGACACAAGACTGGGTTCACGAGAATTTTTTTTAAGTAATTTTAAATTGGAATGTAAACAATTCACTTAAGTTGCATTTTGACTCATGATTTAATGAGTTCTTTAGGTCCCACTTTAAGTTAAGTGGCCTCAAATACTATGTACTTACGTCAAAATATAAATAGAGTGTACTTAATATGTTTATAATGTATTGCAGAACACTTCTGGTGATCTTGAAGTGGGATACGAGTAGACTTATAGAAAGAATTGGTGGTATGTGTAGGTTTAAGGTTGGGTTAAGGGGAAAGGGATGGTCAATGGTGTAATTAAAGATTTAATTAAGCATAAGTACAATGTACTTGCGCAATAAGTCCATTGTAATGAATTAATAATGTCAGTTTAAGTACATATTTCATTTCAAGTCGCTTAATATAACTAATGAGACTGTTGTTTATAACAAATGGCATTTTCATTTTAATTAATTGTATATACAGTATGCTACAATTTTGTACTATAATTTTCTAGCTACTTTTATCTTCAGGTATGCATTTATGGTTATGCAATATGAATATATTTTCTGAAACGCAGTGTAAATGTCTGTATGATTTCATTTTAAAACCCAATACTGTAAACTTAGCCTCACTTACTGACATCTACATCCATTTAAAGAGATAGTTCACCCAAAACCGAAAAATCCAGCCTTCTATTTTATAAGTTGCCAGAAAAGTTCAACACCGGCTCATCAATAATATGTGCTCCAGCCTACTTTTTTTCTGAAACCACAAAAATGTACTTCATCACATTTGCTAAAAACTGTTGTTTCTTTTCACACTAATGATATTTTTAAAGACATATTATTAACAAATATAGTATTATTTTTGTGCAGTTCTTTGCACAACACTAAATAAATACAGCCAAATACCTTAACGATGTCCATAATTCTAATGGAAGATGTTTGCCTCATCTATCCATCTACAAATACACAACTTTTCTGCCATGGTCAGTTTGCTTGGTACCTCACTTTGTACGGGGTTGTACTTATGCTTCAGAGCACTCAGGTTCGAGTCTGGTGAAGCACGCTTCCACAAAAGAGATAAAAGTAATTTAATATCAAGGTAAAACTATTCTCTTTCTTCTGCTTTTGAAAACACAATTGGTTGGGTTTAGGGATAGATTTAGGTCAGTGGTTTACTAGATTATCTGTGCGACAAGTGCTGCCTTTTGAAATGTACATATAAGTCATGTATTTCAGATTTGCAAAATGTAGACAGTGCCCTCTAGTGCATTTGTCATCTGAAACATGCTACAGAATGTACCCAGAGCAACGTATTTTACTTTTTGTGAAAGTGTAGGCTGAGACACTTATTTTCTATTAGCCTGGGTTGTAATGTTTTTTTTTTTTTAAAGGAGGCAAGCCCCAAAAATCCCACCCCTAAACATTGGGGGATTAGCAAATTGTACTAAAATGTATGAATGAGATCATATAAATTCAAACAATTAGCCATTAAATTCAAATGTCACAATTTGCAATTAGATTTGGTTGAAAATTCTGTCATATTTACTCAACCTTTACTTGTCACAAACCTGTTTGAGTTTCTTTCTTGTTGAGCTCAGAATAAGATATTTTGAAAAATGTGAAAAACTATATTTATTTTAAATGATAATCTGTTCATTTAATTGATTATATTTATAAATAAATGTTTAATATATGATTTAAAATATTTTTAATTTCATTTAATATTTTATTTTAGAATTTATTTTTCAGTTTATTTTAGTTATAGTGTTTTATTTATCTCTTTTTGTTATACTTTAATAAATATTTCAATGTCTATAATTAAATTGTGTTTATTAGATTTATTAGATAAAGTGTTTTTTTAGATTTTTTAAAAAAATGTTCATGTTACATTATACATTATAAAATAATTTATTTTATATATTAAATGACATTTGATAGAACAATTCTGTCATCATTTACTCAACCTTCACTTGTCACAAAACTATTTGAGTTTATTTCTTGTTGAACCCATGATAAGATACTATGAGAAATTCTGAAAAACTATAACCATTGACTACCATAGTATAAAAACTGGCTATCAGTTTCTGGCTTTCTTCAAAATATCTTCTTTAGTGTTCAACAGAAAAACAGGAAACTTGCAAAGGTTTGGAACCACTTGAAGGTGAATAAATAACGAGTAAATTTTAGTTTTTGAATAAATTATTCCTAAATATAAAGTTGAAGTCTTCGTTAGGCATGGGACGATAACCGGTTGCAAGTTTTAACGTGGTTTACAAAAATCATGCAAAAATTTTGTCATAATGTTCCAGCAGCATATGTACGTTTTGTTGTTGTTGTTGTTTTTTTTACGTGTTTTTTTGACTATTTTATTTAGTTTTTTAGGACAACAGTGTCTCCAGCAGCAAAAGACCCTCCACATCAAGCAAACATCTAAAAAGCAAGTCACTTATACATAACATCCAGCATGCTATAGACCTGAAGAGTGCAGTGGCTTTACTTTATATCCAGAGAAAAGAAAAGTCTTCATAGATGCCATTTCTAGTTGTAGAGAAATCTTTGTCACTAATGAAGACAGCAGAAGTCAATGATTGATTTGATTTATTTAGCCTTACATGTTTACTGCTCCAAAATATTATAAATTTTTCTTAAAATAAAATATATTGAAATTGTATAGAAGTTGTTGTTTTTTACCCAGACATTTAAAAAAAAAAAACAGATTTTAGAGTAGCAGTCATAATCACTCTGATATTTTAATCCAAGCATAGCGGCAGAAACTTATAGTATATTGGCCCATGCCTAGTTTTCGTCAATAACCCATACCAATTATTTAGCAGTAGCTGGCTGAACATGATTGTAATAAACATTATCGATTTGTCCCTTAAAGCACCAGTCATATATGTGGGGCGAAGCCTGAAGCTGGGGCAGACGGAGAGCAACAGGGACAGTGTTAACTGTAATCTATCCCACCACAAAGAGCCATTCACAGCGGCTTCAGGCGATTATAGAGGTTGAAAAGGGGGGTGTTTTTCAGCGAAAGGGGGTTAAAAAGCTGATCCGTTCACCCCCCGAACCAGACGTACGATTGTATTCAAATCAAAACACATCCCATCATGCATCAGGGCCCTGTCGTCCTTCAGCTCGCACAAAGAAAAACAAGTTCAAGGCTTTCTCGGTGCAACACAGTGTGTCTTTCTCTGTTGGTTATTTTGTGGCACGTTCATTCAGAGGTGCAGATGGGCTTTCCGTTGAGCTCTGACAATAGACTGGTGATTATTGATGTTTAGCAGAAAATATCAGGTTCTACAAAACTGTATATAGGGAAAAGATGGAGTGTGCGTTAAAGTAAATGGAGAGATTTAATGGATATATGTGGACAGTGACAGGTCAGGGCTGTACACTGTAAAAAAACGAGTCATTGGATTTACTAAATTTCTAGGTAAGCGGTACAAACAATTGAAATGGGCTGAATTCATCGTTTTCTTTTCGGCTTAGTCCCTTTATTAATCAAGGGTCGCCACAGCGGAATGAACCGCCAATTTATCCAGCATATGTTTTGCGCAGTGGATGCCCTTCTAGCTCCAACCTATGGGAAACACCCATACATTCTCATTCACACACACACACACACTATGGACAATTTAGCTTACCCAATTGACCTATAGCGCATGTCTTTGGACTTGTGGGGGAAAGGGCTGAATTTAAACAAACAAATTAAATTTAGTAATGTCCAACTTAATTAGTTTGTTTAAATTCAGCCCATATAAATTAATTGCAAAATTACGTAAATCCAATGAATCTTTTTTTTTTTAGAGTGTCAGTGGAGTCTGTGTTTGGTGGTCACTGCAAAAAGCATCTTTCTCCGTTGAAAGCCAGAAGCATGCATGCAGGCTTTATTCATCTGTTATTTGTTTGTTTGTTTGTTTTGTTTATTTAATTTATTTAATTTAATCATTTATTTATTTTGTTCATGTAAAATATATATATACAGTATATTAAAAAACTATATAATAATACTTAAAATATAAGTATAATTTAAAAATTATTATGTCTGTCATTCATTCGTTTTCTCATTCTCATTCATTCGCTTAGTCCCTTTATTAATCAGGGTTCCCACAGCGGAATGAACCGCCAAAACATATCAAGCACATGTTTTAAGCAGCGGATGCCCTTCCAGCTGCAACCCATCACTGTAAAACATCCATACACACTCATTCACACACATACACTATGGACAATTTAGCTTACCTAATTCACCTATAGTGCATGTGTTTGGACTGTGGGGGAGACCGGAGCACCTGGAGGAAACCCACACCAACACGGGGAAAACTTGCAAACTAAATTAAAACTTAATAAAATAAAACACAAACATCATACAATAAATAAAAATAAAATAAAAACTAAATAAAATGAATAGGACTAAACATTAAAATAAAATGAATAAAAAATAAAATGGAAATCAAAAATGTAATAAAAACAAGATAAAAAGGAATAAATAATTTAATACCCCAAACACCAAAATAAAATAAAAAACACCAACAGGTAAATAAAACTAAAACTAAATAAAAAACACTACAAAATAAAACAATAAAGACAACAAACAAACTAATAAAACATTAAAAATAAACCAAAAAAATCTTAAATTAAAAAGTAAACCACAACAAAGCAAAACTAAAACCAAATGCATGAAAAAACTAAAAAGTAAAAAAATACTCAATAAAAAACACAAAAACAAATAAAAAGGAAAAGAAATAAAAAATAGCATCAAAATGATAAAAGATTAAATAAATTGCATAAATGTAAAATAAAAACCTTACAAAATTAAATAAGTTTTAATAACACACATAATAAAGAAAAATAAGATAAAATTATCTGGTGGCATGGTGGCTCAGTGGTTAGCACTGTGGCCTCAAAGCAAGAAGGTCGCTGGTTTTAAGCCCCGGTTGGGTCAGTTGGCATTTCTGTGTGGAGTTTGCATGTTCTCCCCACAATGGCGTGGGTTTCCTCCAGGTGCTCTGGTTTTCCCCACAGTCCAATCACATGCGCTATAGGGGAATTGAATAAACTGAACTGGCCGTAGTGTATGAGTGTGAATAAGTGTTTATGGCTGTTTCTTAGTACTGGGTTGCGGCTGGAAGGGCATCCGCTGTGTAAAACATACGCTGGATAAGTTGGTGGTTCATTCCACTGTGGCGACCCCTGATGAACAAATTTAAGTAAACATCACACAATAAATAAAAATAAATAAATAAAATAAGACTAAACATTGAAATAAAACAAAAAACTAAAATAAAAGCTTTTTATTAAAAATTAAAAATAAAAATGGAATAGAATTTTTTTTAAAAACAGGAAACGACAATAAAGCTCAACTTGACTTGATCCTGTCATAGTTGATGGTGTATTTTTGAATCAGAAGTTTCTCCTGTGTTCAGTGTGTCAGTGTTCATTGGAGTATAATATACACAGGCCTGCTGAGTTTTTTTAACTGTGGGTGGTTCGAGCGTCTGCCAAAGGATTTTCTCCACGTGGTGCTGGGATTCTGACATGGGCTTTTCAGAAACCCCTGGCCCTGAACCCTGGCCATGTTTCATCGTCTTCTTTCAAGACTGTTGGAGAATTCATTTTTCGGCCATAATAGAAAATGTGCTGCTATTAAGCGAAAGCGAGGGACCCAAACCAAGCAAGATATTTGTAATTTTAAATATAACTAATAATCCAAGGTCTGCATGAAATACTTAAACCTGCATGTGTTTGTGTAGAACGATAGAATTCAATTAGTATATCAGTTAGCCATTTTTATATATAGAAATCAGAATCGGTTTTGCTGCCAAGTGTGCTTACACACACAAGGAATTTGTTTTGGCTACAGAATGCAGAGGGAATGCAGAGGGCATCCAAACTCCACACAGAAATGCCAATTGACCCAGCTGGGACTCGAACCAGTGATCTTCTTGCTGTGAGGCGACAGTGCTAACCACTGAGCCACCGTTCATTTTATTTAATTGGTTTAGTTTTATCTAGTTTTATTTTTGAGGCAATAAATAATCAATTGCAGTGATCTTCAGGTTTCTGTTGTTCTTTCTCCATTCACTGGTTACACACACACAAAACTATTATATGTTATGTCAAAATCCTCTTAGTTTATTAATAACATCTAAAGGACGTAACAAGCTGTTTTTTATTGTAGTATTTATTTTTTTTGTTACTTTATTTAACTTTACTGTTTTTTGTTTGTTTGTTTTGGTATATCTCCTCTCTCATCTGCAATTCTCATTGTCTCTGTATGTCTGGAATCTGCTAGCTCTGATTGGTGGTCAGGCTCCTACTGACCGGACGTCATGTCATTATTGACCTGTGCCATTTGATGGACGCGTCTGGAGAAAAATTACAGGGTTGGTTGAGGTCAAAGGTCACGTGTGCTCATTGGCTGTTGAGGGTTCGTCATTGATCCAGAAGGACCTTCTTTGAAAATTCATGCAATGCACTTCAGACAATAATTCAATCTGTTCATCAATAACTCACCCTCTGGGATCATTAAGAGCCCATTCCTGTAGAGATCTGTAGATTTTGTCAAAATAACTAAAAGGTGACATCATGATATTGTCTATATTTGCTTTAGATTAGTTGCACTTATTGTTTTTAGTCATGTTCACTGTTTTTACCTTTTCAAATAGGAGTAGTTTGTTTTATTTTATTTTATTTTGTTCTTCATTTTTAATTCTGCTTTTATTTTGTTCTTAATTTATTTACTTTTTGTTTTATTTTATTTCACTTTGTTTTTTAATTCTGCTTTTATTTAATTTTATTTGTTTAATTTTATTTTTTTCTTATTTTATTTACATTTACTTTAAGTTTTTCATTTTTTAATTCTGCTTTTATTTTATTGTGTTTTTTTTTTTGTTTCATTTTATTTACTTTGTTTTTCATTTTTAATTTAATTTTAATATTTTAATTAGTTTTTCGTATTTTAAATAAATACTTTATTTTATTGAATTTATTTAATTTTAGGGTTTTTGTCTTATTTTACTTTTTGTTTCATTTTATTTAACTTTGTTTTTTATTTTTTATTTTAATTTAATTTTAATAATTAAATTTTAAGTTTTCTTATTTTATTTACTTGTTTTATTTTATTTAACTCTGTCATTTTCATTTTTTAATTTTGCTTTAATTTTACTTTATTTTATTTTAGTTTTTTCTTATTTTATATACTTTTTATTTACTTTTTGTTTAATTTTATTTAGCTTTGTTTTTAATTTTTATTTAATTTTAATTAATTAATTTTAGTTTTATTTCTTATTTTATTTACTTTTTGTTTTATTTTGTTTATCTTTTTTATTTTAATTCGGCTTTAGTTTTTTTATTGTATTTATTTAATAAATTTTTTATTTACTTTTGTTTTATTTTATTTAACTCTTTTTTTTCATTTTTTATTTTTTAATTCTGCTTTTATTTTATTTTATTATTTTATTAATTTTTTGTTTTTTTCTTATTTTATTTACTTTTGTTTCATTTTATTTAACTATGTTTTTATTTTAGATTTTATTTTATTGTTTTCAGATGAACGCTTGCTGTTTAGAAGAAACTTTTCCTTATTTTATTTTCATTCATTCATTCATGTTCTTTTCGGCTTAGTCCTTTCATTAATCAGGGAGTTGCCACAGCGGAATGAACCGCCAATTTATCCAGCATATGTTTTACGCAGCAGATGCCCTTCCAGCCACAACCCAACACTGGGAAACACCCACATACTCTTGCACACACTCACATAATTATCTTTTTTTTGTATTCATACTGCGCACTTGTGACTAATAATACCATTTGCAATAATAAAAATCCTTTAGAAATCTAGAGTACTTGTCAAAATAGCCAAATGGTGACATCCTGACATTGAAATAATAAGTCCACAAAATCTAATGCAAATATAGTCAGTCACATGTCCGCTTTTTTACCTTTTCGAATAATAATGGTTTAAATTTTTCTTGTTTTATTTCATTTTAATTAGTGTTCTGTTCTATTCTATTCTATTCTATTCTATTCTATTCTATTCTATTCTATTCATCAAACCAGATGGATCTTATTTTGATATTCAGACAATTGTGACATTACAGTTTTTCTCAGTGGCTTTGGTGCATTTCTCACAACACTATTTACATTTGCACAACAGTTAATACATTTCTCAAAATTAGTCATTTGTGCACATCATAGTAGCAGTTTCTCATTCCTTTCAACAAATTGCAAATGCTTTTGAACATGCATCAATTGCTTTCATACGACTCTCTGCTGTTTGTAACATTATCATTTGCTTATGTCATGTCAGTCAAAATGAACTAAACTTGTGAATGCTGAATAGTCATTCCATATTAAACTAATAGTCCTCATTCCATTACTGGAGTCATTACATACAAAAATGTTAAACTGGTTGTCAAAATCTGTCAAGCTAATTTTATTTTAAAAATGTTAAATCTTTTTTTTTTTCTGAAAATGTCTTCTAAATTGAACAATTGATGAATGATTTACAGACCTACAGTATGTATGTTGTAGGTTCAGTTTCAATATGTACTGCAATATTGTTTACAGTTGTGCACAGCTCTACACAAAGGAAGTTTATGTTTGTTGTAAATAAGGGTGTATTTATTCTTTTGCACAATGCTGTGAATAAATTAGAATTGTAAAGAGCAAATGCAGTAAAAATGTGAAACATACATATTCAGTGTCTTGTACTCAGATACTTCACTAAATGCAGTGATGTCTAACTTTACTGTAGTTTTCAAATGGCTGTGCAAATAGTATATACAGTAGTGCTGCCTTGAGCATTTTCAGAAAGTGTCACCATAATCTGACTGTTTTGCATTGGAAAAAATGTACAGAGTAAAGTGTCATAATGAAAACATGACAAAGCCATTTGACTATCTCGTTCATAAACAATGGTGGCAGGACTTTTCATCTTGATGACACTGACACTTTCATTGACATCAATACTTGCTTTTGAGGAATGAGCTCTCTATTTTGAGCAAGTGACACGCTTTTGCAGGTTATCAACTAGGTTTTGCAGTTTGCACTAATTGTTTTGAGAAATGTAAATGTAAATGCAAATGTAAATAGTGTTGTGAGAAATTCACCAAAGCGACTGAGAAAAACTGTAATTACATTTTGGTTTTTCAGTAACAACATTAGCAATCATAAAGATCCCAATCCTGTGGAGCTCCTGAAGTATTTGTCAAAATAATCAAGACATGGGATCATAACAGTGACTCTTAATTGCATTAGTTTTTTACGCACCTATTATTTCACTCACATGTTCAGCCCTTTTAAACTCCCATGGGTTTGAACTGAATCTGAATTCCACATTTAAACCCAAACAGAGCCGCATCCGTCACTCACAGTCAGCTCTATTGTCTCATTTCAAACACAAACACACTCTTTCTCCCCTCCCTCTCTCTCCCTCTCGCTAATTCACCCTCATCCTTTTATCCACTTAAATCAAAACACATTTCTCTTTTTTTCCTGCTCTCCAACCCCACGTGTAATTTTTCAAACTCACTGGCACAAATGTTTCCCTCCCTCGGCTTTTTTACGGCAACTGAATTCAAATCTAAACTCCACCCCATGGTTCCATTACCATGGTGACCTGAGGGAATTAAAGGAGGAGGGGATTCCATTCTGTTCTCATTGATGGAACACTCAGTTCAGCGTCCAATAGCAGGACGGCATGTGCATGTGTTGATTATCACACGAACAGTGTGTATGTGTGTGTTTAGATTTGTACACTGATTAAATCAGGTTTTTTTGCACTTTTTCAAGGAAAACATATTACACAAATACACTTCATTGAACATGTACACATATGTACACAAAAATCAAGAGAAGCAAAAAAAATTTAGTTGAAATTTTGTAGAGTAGGTTGTCTTTTTTTCCAATATTTTGCTTTAATTTAATTGCATTACCTTTCGATTTCTAAATATGTTTGGTGACTAAAATATTATTTTGATAAATATATCTATTTAATAAATCTGTTTTATTTAAACGCTCCAAAATACATTGCCTATATTCACTGAGAAATGGATCAAAATATTCATTTATTCATTTACAGATAGATAGATAGATAGATAGATAGATAGATAGATAGATAGATAGATAGATAGATAGATAGATAGATAGATAGATAGATAGATAGATAGATAGATAGATAGATAGATAGATAGATAGATAGATAGATAGATAGATAGATAGATAGATAGATAGATAGATAGATAGAGGCACAGACAGAATGATAGAACAATGGATGGATGGATGGATGGATGGATGGATGATTTTTTTTATAACCCAAAGCATTACAATATCAAACCCAATAGTTTACAGCAATGGACAAAACATATGTATATATATATGTATGTATATATATGTGTGTGTGTGTGTGTGTGTGTGTGTGTGTGTGTGTATAATATATATACATAATCTGCTACAATAAGCAGCTTTATAAGAGTCTTTAAGGATTTTTCAAGGTGGTAAAATTTGCAGTAGTATTTTTATAAATTTCAATCATGCACAACTATAACAATCTCACTACACTCTCAGAACTAAAGGTACAGAAGCTGTCACTATGGCAGTACCTTTTCAAAAGATACATATTTGTACCCAAAGAGTCCAAAATAGTACCTCAAAGGTGCTTATTAGTACCCAAATGTACCTAAAAAGTACCTTTGAGGTACCATTATGGACACTTCAGGTACAAATATCTACCTTTTGAAAAGGTACAGCCCTGTGACAGCTTCTGTACCTTTATTTCTGAGAGTGTAGAATGACCAAACAAAGCTAAATACAGGTGTTAAAGTCAACTAAAGCATTTTGAGCTGGCCATTTTTGACCAGCTCAGAATATTTGAGCCCTGTATTTACATCTGTAGTTATTAACCTTGTTCTTCACGTCGGGCTGGCGCATACATTGAACCAATACAGTACATATGGCGCATACATTTGGAAATCGTGGCGCATACATTTGGCTTGAGACTTCTAGTCTCGTTCACTTCTTTTAATTTTTAGACGTTAAAAACAGCTTGTTCTGCTGCTTGATGTTGCAAACTGACATTTTCTTATTATATTATTCTATTTTTTGTATAGTCATCAACACATTTGTTTGTAGAGCAAGTAGTTTGATCGTTTTCTGACGTTTATTGTTCCTAGTCATTTTTCCCATAGGAAACTGAATCAGAAGTTCTAAAACAATTACAAAAACGAGCGCACTTCTGCATCGCAGAACAACATGAAAACAAAAAAAACAAAAATGAATTTTCTCTCATCATTTACTCATCCTCCAAACCTGTTTGACTTTCTTTTAATCTGTTGAACACAAAAGAACATATACTGTACTGAAGAATGTTGCAAACCTGTAACCACTGTCTACCATAGTATTTGTTTTTCCTATGGAAGTCAATAGTTACAGGTATCCAACATTCTTCAAAATATCTTCTTTTGCGTTCAACAGAAAGAAAAAAAAACTCAAATATTTGAAACAACATGAGGGAGAGTCAATAGTGCATACATATTTTCATTTTATGGTGAATTATCCCTTTAATACCAGGTTTAAACAGCCTAAAGGAACTGCACATGCAGGAATATAGGAAAACTGTGCAATATTTAGCGGCCTGTATTGTGTGAGCTAACATAGATCCACCCTGCTTTATCATCTCTCCTGCTTTAATAAGCAGCCTCCCCCTCTGACCCCAGATCAGAGGAGCCTTTTATTGACAGTAAACACACACCGGCTGCTGCGCTGTGAACAGGAGACTTCTGAAGCATGAGATCAGATGATTATTATCTGTGCGAAGTATCAAACACTTCCCAGGGCATCAGCAGCAGCAGCGTCTCTGAGATTAAAGCAGGCTTAATTGTTGGTCTAATAGTGGTGGTGGGTTTGAGAAATAAACCCTCAGGCTGTGAATGTGCCTTGATTGATTGTCGATGGAGTCGTCACCTGCTGAGGAAGTGACTCTGTTTGTGTTCAGTGGGCAGGATTGATCTTTCTGGACTTAATAGAGTCTCAGTTACACTACATTGTAAAAAAAATATAAGAAGACTTTCCCCCAGAATGAAAATATATCAGAAAATACTGCAAAAAATGGCCTTGCTCTGTTAAACAGCCCTTGGGAAATTTCAGAGGAGACATCATTATTTTGTCTTTAGCTATATGAAACAGCAGAAATGTTTTAACATAATAATAAAATGTTTCTTGAGCAGCACATCGGCATATTCTAATAATTTTTGAAGAATTTAAACACTAAATGAATTATCAGAATCATTACGACAGTCATTACGGTGTTACATTGCGTAAGAAATTCATATTTAAAATGAATGTGGACACTGACAGCATCTCAGATCATTAGATAAAAAGGTTTTCTTTGCACACATCAGTCCTAAAATAGTTTTCAGATTTTTTCCCCCTTGTAGCCTCCCCAGATTTAATGAAAGGCTTGTCAAGTAGAGAAAATGCAGTCCGTTTGATAAAAGAAAGAAGAGATGTTGCATGTAATTGTGCTGACATGTTTGGACAGGCTTACCTTCGCTTAGGTAGATTATAAAGCAGGTACTGAAACTTCAGTCAGACGGTAACTTTAAATTACTTTTGCTTTTCACTCAATTGGCTGTTTCCTGCTGACCAAAGAGTATAGTTGGGTAATGCTGCTTTTGCACTACAGTATTAATTGTGACTAATTGCATACAAAATAAAAGTTTCTATTTGCATTATATACAGTTGAAACCAGAAGTTTACATACACTCTAAAAAAAGGAACATAACCATTTTTTAAAAAAATGTCTTATGGTAAATCATACTAAACGTTTACCATTTTAGGTCTATTAGGATTACCTAAATCATTTACATTTGCTAAATGCCAGAATAATTAGAGAATTTTTTTTTTTTTGAGAATTTTTTATTAATTTCTAGACAGTCAAAAGTTTACATACATTTCCCTGGAATTTTTTTTAGTTTTGCTTTTAAATTGTATAACTTTGGTCAAATGTTTTGAGTATCCTTCCTCAAGTTTCTCACAATAGTTTGCAGGATTTTTGGCCCATTCCTCCTGACAGAATTGGAGTAACTGAGTCAGATTTGTTGGCTGTCTTGCTCGCACAAGCTTTTTCAACTCTGCCCACAAATTTTCTATAGGATTGAGTTCAGGGCTTTGTGATGGCCACTCCAAAACATTCACTCTGTTGTCCTTAAAGCACATTTTAACTAATTTGGCAGTATGCTTAGGGTCATGGTCTGTTTAGAAGACCCATTTGTGGCCAAGTTTTAATTTCCTGGCTGATGTCTTGAGATTTTGCTTCAGTATTTCTACATAATGTTCTTTCTTCATGATGCCATCCATGCTGTGAAGTAGACCAGTCTCTTCTGCAGCAAAACAGCCCCACAACAGGATGCTGCCGCCCCCATACTTCACAGTTGGGATGGTGGTCCTAGGCTTGTAAGCTTTACCCTTTGTCCTCCAAATGTAACACTGGTCATTATGGCCAAACAGTTCAATCTTAGTTCCATCAGACCACAGGACATGTCTCCAAAAATTTGTCTTTTTCCCAGTGTAATTTAGCAAATTGTAATCTGGCTTTTTTGTTGATTCTGGCTTGTTGATTTTCCCATGTTGTCACACAAGGAAGCAGTGTGTTTGAGGTTTTCCTTAAATACTATTCTACAGTTGTGCCTCCAATGAACTCAAATGTTGTCAATTAGCCAATCAGAAACTTCCAAAACCTTGACACCATCATCTGAGCTTTTTCAGAGGCATAATAATCTTATTGTATGTAAACTTGATTTTATAGTCAAGTTATAACAGTTTCTTCAAAAATATCTCATTATTCTGCTATTAAGCATAACAGAAACAAATCTGATAATCCTAACTTACCTAAAGAGAAAAAGTTGAATCACATTAACATCTGACTTTTCTTAAAATGGTTACAGTATGTGCCTTTTTATACAGTGTATGTAAACTTCTGGTTTCAATTGTATGTGCGTGTATTGTGTATATTTATTATGCACATATAAATCCACATTCATACATATAAATACTTTCAAATTGTTTACATATATATTACTATTAATGTATAATTGTGTTATATATTAATATAAAAAGGGGTGGCTCAGTGGTTAGCACTGTCGCCTCACAGCAAGAAGGTTGCTGCTTCAAGTCCTGGCTGGGCCAGTTGGCATTTCTGTGTGGAGTTTGCATTTCCCCATGTTGGTGTGGGTTTCCTCCGGGTGCTCTGGTTTCACCCACAGTCCAAAGAGATGCAGTGTAGGTAAATTGGGTACACAAAATTGGCCATAGTGTATGAGTCAGTGTGTGAATGCGGAGGTGTGAGTGTTTCCCAGTACTGGGTTCCAGCTGGCAGGGCATCCGCTGTGTAAAACATATGCTGGAATAGTTGGCGGTTCACTGTGGAGACCCCTGATAAATAAGGGTCTAAGCCAGGGATGTCAAACTCAATTCCTGGAGGGCCGAAGCCCTGCAATGTTTAGTTCCAACCCTAATTAAACACACCTGATCAAACTAATTGAGTCCTTCAGGCTTGTTTGAAACCTACCAGTAAGTGTGTTGAAGCAGGGTTGGAACTAAACTGTGCAGGGCTCCGGCCCTCCAGGAATTGAGTTTGACATCCCTGGTCTAAGCCGAAGGAAATGAATGAATTGATATATAAATACACATTTTCTCTATGTTCATGCAGTAAATGGATGTGTAGATTTATATATACATAATGAATACACACAAAGTCAATATGTAAATGCAAACTGTGATTAATTGTTTAACAGCACTATTGTTATACAGCAAGCTTACATTATTAGTTATGTTACTTATTGTGCAAAAAAAAAAAAAAAACATGACTTTGTGATGAATGCAATAAGTTTTGCTTCTTATATTTATAAGACATGATAGTTTATTCAATTCACATAAGCATTTCAGTTTATTCAAATCACATAAGTTTTTCTAAATATCAGTATATGAATGCATCCATAATTGTGATATTGACTTTATTCAGAGAATATTCACTGAGTTACAGTTAAAGTATTATTAGCCCTCCTGTAAATTTTTTTCTTTTCTTTTTTAAATATTTTCCAAATGATGTTTAACAGAGCAAGGAATTTTTCACAGTATTTCCTATAATATTTTTTCCTTATTTGTTTTATTTCGGCATGAATAAAAGCAGTTTAAAATTGTTTTTAAACCATTTTAAGGTCAAAATTATTAGCCCTCTTGAGCTATATATTTTTTTGGTTGTCTACAGAATTAACCATCGTTATACAATAACTTGCCTAGTTAACCTAGTTAAGCCTTTAAATGTCACTTTAAGCTGAATACTAAGTATCTTGAAAAATATGTAGTCAAATAGTATGTGCTGTCATCATGGCAAAGATAAAAGAAATCAGCTATTAGAAATGAATTATTAAAACTTTTATGTTTAGAAATGTGTTGAAAAAGTCTTTTCTCTTTTAAAGAGAATTTGGGGACAAAATATACAGGGGAATAATTCAGGAGGGCTAATAAACCCTACTTCAACTGTATATTTCAGACACAATACTTGAATTTTCTTGCTTTGCCTCTGAAAATATTTCCAAACAAAGCCAGAGCAGAACTTTTGTGCATCAATTTCAGTACATTAATTTAGAGTTTGTGATCCGTGACAAGTCTAGAGACACGGATCTGTCACTGACACACCTGTACACATCACTGACGGGTTCAACCTTATGTCAGACTCCAGCTGTGTTTGTATTATAATTCCTTAGCTGTAGCCATTTCAGCAATAAAGTGTCACTGTGTGATTTTCATATTCGACCAATGAGTGCGTTTCATCACTGAAAACCTTGGCTTACTCTCTGCAGAAACACTTGCCACGTTATCAGTCTGTCGTTATTTACAGGAATTCGGAAAAGAAAAGCATAATGAAAGTACAGAGACGGTTGAAAAACCAGACACCAGAAACCAGACGTCACGCATATCATGTTTCAAAGAGTTTCTACTATTTATGTTGGTAAAACTGTGTCTGTGTGCTTGATTCATATCATATTTCAATAACTCTTGGCTCGTCACATGAGACGGGTTTGTGGCATTGTTTTTGTTTGGAGTCTGTTGTTATGAAGAAAAGGCAAAGAGATTTTTTTTACACCATACCTGCGCTATAAACAACAACAGGTGGCTATTTTTATTTAGTTTTTATTGTATGTATTGTGTTTAATATATTTTTGTTATGAAAATAGTAATAGATATTTTCTGAGCTAATTAAATAAAAAAACTATTGTTGTTGTTTTTTGGGTTGTTTTTACAAGAAAATGTCTTTCACACTTTAAATTTATTCTGTCACTTGCCATTTCTGTGTTAAAACCTAAAAAAGATGGAGGTGATTCTTTTCCTCAGTTGAAAATGAAAGAGAATTTTTAGCTAAAACTGTGGTTCTTTATGGTTTGTTAAATGCAAGTCAATGATTAGTCAGTCATACATTCATTTTCTTTTCGGCTTAGTCCCTTTATTAATCAGGGGTCGCCAAAGCGGAATGAACCGCCATCTTATCCAGCACATGTTTTACGCAGTGGATGCCCTTCCGGCTGCAACCCATCACTGGGAAACACCCATACACACTCATTCACACTGATTTTACACACACTACGGACAATTTTAGCTTACCCAATTCACCTGTACCGCATGTCTTTGGACTGTGGGGGAAACCCACGCAAACGCGGGGAGAACATGCAAACTCCACACAGAAATGCCAACTGACCCAGCCGAGGCTCGAACCAGCGGCCTTCTTGCTGTGAGACGACAGCACTACCTACGGCGCCACCGCGTCGCCAATCACAATATTCTTTACAATATAATTGCCTTTAATTCACAGACGTTGCAGAATGTTTCGCAGATAAAGCCTATGTTTGTAGATGCATTATTTATTTGTTAAATTATGACTCTTTATTTATACATTATTTATTTTTTTAATTATATGTGACTCTGGACAGTGTGTCCGCGGGGTCTTAAAAAGTATTAAAATTAAGGCCTTTTAAGGTATTAAAAAGTCTTAATCGCATTTTTACGAGGTCTTAATTTTTGTTCAAGCATTGTCTAAAGTGTTTATTTTCAAAAAAGCATAAATATATTTATTTTCCTCCTCTAATATTAACAATGACGTGTTAATACGTTAATGACGTCCGGCCAAGCTCCTCCATCCGGGTGATGTCACGTAATTTGCAACAAACGCGGGAAAGGTGATGTGACGTTCTCCACATGTAGCGAAACCATAGAGCAAAACAGACACCAAAATGGGAAAATGTAAGTTTGAATAAAACTTACTGGAATAAAACTGGTTGGAGAAAGACAAGTTTAAACAATGGCTGAAGCCTGTTGCTGAAAACAACCACATATTATTAACAACTGTTTATTAAGGTAAAGATTTGATACTGAGTAGAACTTAAAGAGGCGATGAGGTCTTAAAATATTCTGAGAAGGTCTTTAAATAGTTTAAAAAAGGTAATAAAATTACCTTTAGGATTCCTGCATATACCCTGCTGAACTACAAAACTAGTTTATGTATAGTTTTGGCAATAACCAAAAAATTTATTTTATGGGTCAAAATGATTGATTTTTCTTTTGTGTCTAAAATTATTTGAATATTATTCATTCATTCATTTTCCTTCAGCTTAGTCCCTTTATTTATCAGTGGTCGCCACAGCGGAATGAACCACCAACTTATACAGCATATGTTTTACACAGCGGATGCCCTTCCAGCTGCAACCCAGTACTGGGAAACACCTACACACTCTCACATGCACACACATACACTACAGCCAATTTAGTTTATTGAATTCACCTATAGCGCATGTGTTTGGACTGTGGGGAAAACTGGAGCACCCAGAGGAAACCCCTGCCATCACAGGGAGAACATGCAAACTCCACACAGAAATGCCAACTGGCCCAGCCAGCACTGGAACCAGCGACCTTCTTACTGTGAGGCGACAGTGCTAACCACTGAGCCACCGAGTCGCCCTAATATTGAGTGAATATTATGTTCCATGAAAAATGTTTTGTAAATGTTCTACTGTAAATATATCACAATATTTTTTATTCATTAGTAATATGCATTGCTAAGCACTAAGACAATGTCTTTCACACTTTAAATTCGTTCTGTCCCTTGCCATTTCTTTGTACCTATTTGTGAACTTTATTTGTTGCAAATTCTTGAGTTTTCAAAGTAGGGTCTGAATAACTTCTAGACACCCGTTTGTATTAAATTTAGTATTGACACATTAAATTCCTCATTGGCTTGTCAAGGCTAAAATAATCTCATTTTGATGTGATGGTTGTTTCAGGTATGCATGTGGTTTTTGGCTTGTGCACAGAATTGAAGCCATCTGTGCAGAAAAGAACTATTCAACATCTCATCTGCTTCTGTCACATTTACACTTATGCATTTTGCAGTACTTTTTAAAGTACACTTTCATTTTATTCACTTGATAAATTTTGCTCATTCAAACTCATGATCTCAAAAGTGCTTGCTTTTTTTTTTTAAATGCATCATTGTGTGCTTTGTCATTTTTAATCAGCCTGAAGTACTAAATAATTGCTTATCTCTTTGATTTTTCATTGCAGGCCGTGTGTCACTGACCCGCGGTGCATCTCTTATGGTGGAGAAATTGACCCTTGAGGATGAAGGCTGGTTTGAATGTCGAATTCTCCTGCTGGACCGAACCTCAGATGAGTTTCAGAACGGCACCTGGAACTTCCTCTCCATCACAGGTGCGCTCAGAACGTGGTTAGACTTTCTTTCCTCTATTGGAATCTAATAGCAGTGTCAAACTGCATGAAAGTACTCTAAGAATTTATGAGCCCTATCATACACCTGGCGAATAAGGTGCAAGATGTGTATAGCGTGATTTGTTGCTATTTTCAGACCAGCGCATCTCTAATTTTCACGTTTTGTGCCACGTTGTTTAAATGGCAAATCCATTTGAGCCACTTTGTGGACTCATGGGTGTGCTTGTCTAGAAAGGTGTGTTAAGGCGCGTTGTTGGCATGTTGCTATTTTGAGGAACTGAAATAGACCGCGGCATCGACCAACTAAAAGCTGCTTTAAAGTCCAGCGCAGAGCACGTTAGTTATGTGCCTATGCAGGTCCAAACGCTTACACATTGCTTAATACACACAGGATGTACAGCAATACACAAATATCTTTTTTCAGTTTATTCATGACAACTTGCATTTGTATAATGTTATTATTATTAGTAGTATTATTTATTATATGCATATTTATATTTAAACAGGTTTAGATTTGTCCACCTCTTGGGTTTTGGAGACGTATGCATCACCATATGGGGCATAAGAACAGGACGTGTATTTGGTTTTTTGACCACACTTCATTATTATTGTTCATTTATTAGTTTGCTGGAAATTAGAACTGAATTTAGAAATAGTTTTAAAACAAATCTTTGCGCTTAACAAACTAAATTAAATATGTCGGCTAATGGATGTCTTCAGTGGAGTGCATACAACACTGTTTCCTTACTCCACCAAAGTAAAGGATTAAAGAGTAAAAGTAAAGAGAAAGTAAAGAGGCTTGTTCTTTATCTTTGCGCTGCAGATGGTCTGTTTAACTGTTTTCTCACTAGTGAAGCATTCAGTTTTTCCACAAAGTCTGCCATGTAAATAGCAAATGCGCCATTGGCATTACACAACTGACTCATAAAGGGAATGTGAGATGAGACTCTGATTGGTTTAATGCACGTTATGCTCAAAACACACCCATAACTCATTAAGAGAATAAGCACAACTGTGATAGACCATGCGCCGTGGCGCAAAGTGTATTTATCCATCCTTAAATTAGCAAAAGTGGATTTGGACAAGTCCTTAATGCTTTTGGACCATGAGCTTTAGACTATGTGCTTAGATCATTAAAATAGAGCCCTATATTTAATGATAGTGATTTTATTTTTCATGTTCATGCTAATAAAGCAGCTGACATTTTTGCAATCATACAAAAAAGCATTAAACTTATTATTAAAGCAGCTCATCTCCAACTTATAAACAGCTTTGTTGCGGTGAACAAGTAAAAATTGTGTAATCCTGTCTTATTTTTCATGAGACTTGCGTCAGTGAGTACGTTCACATGGACACCAATAATCTGATTTTAATACGATTAAGACAATACTGTGATTAAGAGTCTACCGAGTAAACAAAAATTTTTGATTACTTTAATCCAATTAAAGTCATAATCGAACTAAACAGAAATCGAATTAAGACACGTGGAGTATGCCAATTTTAGTGGCATTATTGAAGTTTAGTACAGACATGTAAACACCACAATCAAACTATTACCATCATATAGGACTTTTCGTCGTGTTTTGCAACAGGATAGTCTATACACACACGGCTGTTCGACACTATTCTCTGCACCTTCCGAGTCAGTGAAGGACCACGGACACCTGCTGCATTGCAAAATGCAGTTTTTTTTCTCCCATACGGCGTGTGGTATGAAATTCCATTTAAACAACACTCTTCCAGCAGTTCATACTCGCATCAATGAGTACGTTTACATGGACACAATAATTCGATTTTAATGCGATTAAGACAATACTCTGATTAAGAGTCTACCATGTAAACAGCGATTTTTGATTAATTTAATTAGATTAAGGTCATAATCGAACTGAAGAGAAATCGAATGAAGACATGTGGAGTATGCCTATTTTAGTCGCATTATTGAAATGCAGTGCAGACATGTAAACACCGCAATCGAACTATTACCGTCATGTAGGACTTTTCGCTGCATTTTGCGACAGGATAGTCCACACACACACACACATGGCTGTTTGACACTTTTTGCACCGAGTCAGTGCAGACCACAGACATCTGCATTGTGAAATGCAGAGTTTTCTCTTCCATTCAGCATGTGGTATGAACTTTCATTAAAACACTCTTCCAGCAGTTCATACTCGCATCCAATATCTCGTTTGTCAGGGGGGGCATGCATGAAATGTTCCCAAATGAAAGTGAAAGTGCCAAACTGCAGTTAAAGTCGACAAATTAAAAATGAAACGCCTGAAATTACTTGAAACTCCGGAGGAAATGCGGATAGCTCGGTGATGCGATGGCGTTAATAGAATTATGTGATATAACATGTAAAACGGGATCATGAAAGGAACATTCAAAAAGCAACTCGTGTAAACACCTTAATCTTATTATTGTCTTAATTCGATTACTGATGTCCATGTAAACGTAGTCAGTATCTCGTTTGTCACGGGGGGCATGCATGAAATGTTCCCTAATGAAAGTAAAAGTGTCAGTCTGCAGTTAAAGTCGACAAATTAAAAATAAAACACCCAAAATTACATGAAACTCCGGAGGAAATGTGGGCAACGTTATTCGAATTATATGCTATAACATGTAAAACGGGATCATGAAAGAAACATTCAAAAGCAAATCATGCAAACACCTTAATCTTATTATTGTATTCAGATTAAGGCAAATAATTTGATTACTGATGCCCATGTAAACGTAGTCACTGTGCATGATCCAGATGATGTTTTGCTCTGATATCACCAGGTCTAAAACATCAGCCTCCATCTACATCCATTCACCCAATACTAATCATTGCATTTATCTTTTACTTTTTGAACCGAAACTACTTTGTTTTCCCTTCCTGTATAATCTTTTCATGCCGAACTGTCTGTCTCACACCTTCAGGACAACTATCATGCCTTTAGAAATCTCACACACTCTCCTTCTCACACACACAGTGCTTCAACGCTGGTGTGTGAATCCCTTGAAGGTCTCAGACTGGCTTTTAGCATCTGATCGTGTTACTGTCACGAGCGATCAGAAAGAAGACAAAAGCACAGAAACTCATGCTGACACTCCAAGTCTCTCCAGTCTGTCCTGCTTAACGCTTGTTATATGCACAGTGTCAGCTTACAGAGGGTTTATAAGCTGTCTTTGTGTGTGACTTTGTGGAAAACTTGTCTTTTTGTTGACAGAGTTATGAGGAAGTCACAGGTTGTTTTTGTGGTTGTGAATTTAGAGCTTTTGCACCACTCACAATTATCACTTAATTGCGTATTATGGTTGAAAGAACACAAGCTTTTCTGTGAGCAAGTGTAAAGTGGTTTAAAGGGATAGTTCATGCAAAAATTAAAAAAAAATGAAGGTGATTCTTTTCCTCAGTAGAAAATTAAAGAGGATTTTTAGCTAAAGCTGTGGTCCTTTATGGTTTGTTAAATGCAAGTCAATGATTACTGACATTTTAAGAATAAAAAAACATATACAGGCAACACTAAATTAATATCTGTGCTGATATATAAGGCTTTTTGAATCAAAACATTCATTCATTTATTTTTCTTCAGCTTAGTCCTTTTATTCATCAGAGGTCACCACAACGGAATGAACCGCCAACTTATCCAGCATATGTTTTATACAGCGGATGCCCTTCCAGCTGCAACCCAGTACTGGGAAACACCCATAAACTCTCACATTCACCGACATACACTAAGGCCAATTTAGTTTATTCAATTCATCGCGCATGTGTTTGGACTGTGGGGGAAACCGGAGCACTCTGATGCTGCGTTCACACCAGACGCGGAAGAAGCGTCAAGCGCGAGTGATTTACATGTTAAGTCAATGCAAACGCGCAAATAGGCATCCTGCGGCGTGATACGCATGAATGGCGCGGCGCGAATGACGCAAATGGCGCGGCGCGATACGCGCGAATTGAGCATTTGACGCGCTTAACGCGCAAATTGCGCAAATCGCTCGAGTTCAAATATCTGAACTTCTGCGGACATTCGCGCTGTGTTATCCAATCAGGAGCTTGCTCTTGTGGGAGCATGATTGTGACGTAGCACCTGTTGTTGGTGTCCGGGGGAAATCCTCCAGCCGACACCGACAACAGTTCATCAAACTGGGCTTGGCTCAGTCAGAAGCACCGCTGGAAGCCCCAGTCATCCAGGTTAAGTTTCTGGAGGAGTTTATGAGCCCACAGCGCTGGGTGCACCTCTGAAAGTATCTAGTGGACTCAGACACGACTCCAAACGTATCGACGCTGTTTTACAGCCTTCATAAAGCACATAAACACAGGTATTTTATCAATAAAATCCATGTTAGCCATTTAGCAACGAAGCTACATTCACCGAGCAGACAGAAGCCCTGCCCATGACGCAAATCCGCGTCTGTTCTGAAGTGAATTTGACGCGCGAATGAAGCGGAGTTTGACGCGCGAATGAAGCGGAGTTTGACGCGCGAATGAAGCGGAGTCTGACGCGCGAATGAAGCGAGTAAACTCAAATGTATACTCATCTATTTACTCGCGAATAGCGCGATTTAGCCGCGCGTTCCGCGTCTGGTGTGAACGCAGCATGAGGAAACCCACGCCAACACGGGGAGAACATACAAACTCCACACAGAAATGCCAACTGGCCCAGTCGGGACTCAAACCAGCGACCTTCTTGCTCTGAGGCCACAGTGGTAACCACTGAGCCACCGTGTCGCCTAAATCAAAACATTGTGTACAATATAATTGCCTTTAATTTATAGCCTTTGCAGAGTGTTTAGCAGATTAAGGGCGTACTCACACTATGTACAGTTGGCTTGAACTGGGCCGAAGCACGCTTGTCCCCCCTCCCATCTCCCCCGATGGCCCGCACTCACATTGCATTCGGGCCTGAGCACGCTTACATCATCGATGATGCGCTGTTCAGAAGCGCTCTTACTTAGAACAGTGGAGATTTCTTTATATCTTTATATCGTTTTAGTCATTTGAGATGCAGAGACACGCAGTCAAATATTTCACAGAACAGACCTTTAACGCTCATAAATTATCATAAAAGTCCTGGTGCTGCTGGAATTAGGAGGTTTGCAGAAGGTGCAGCTCTCGTGCAGTGAGAGGTTTGCGTCTTAAATAAACTACGACAGTTTGCGTTCATTGAACAGTATAAGAATGATTAATAAATCCATATGAAGCAGTCCCTTAAAGTCTCGTCTTGTCTTCCGTTTCGGCCTCAGGCGCGCTTTGCACTCACACTACAAAAGTACCGAGCCCAAGTGAACCACGCTCTGGCACACCTCTTCCAACCGGGCCAAGGTTGGCCAACTGAACCGCGCTGAGCCCGATTCAGAGCCCTAAGCCTATGTTTGTAGTACATAGATGCATTATTTATTTGTTAAATTATAAATTATTACTTATACATTATTTATTTTTTAAATTATATGTGACCCTGGACTACAAAATCAGTCTATGTATACTTTTGGCAATAAGCCAAAAATAAATTTCATGGGTCAAAATGATTGAATTTTCTTTTAAGCCCAAAATTATTACAAAATATGTTTAGTAAATATCTTCCATGAAGATGTTTTGTAAATATTCTACTGTAAATATATTACAATATTTTTTTAATTAGTAATTTGCATTGATAAGCACTTAATTTAGACAGCTTTAAAGGAATTTGTTAGTATTTAGATTTTTTTTGGCACCATCAGATTCCACTTTCAAATAGTTGCATCTCGCCCATATTATAATTTTCTAACAAACCATAAAAAACATCAATGGAAAGCTTTTTTTATTCAGCTTTCAGTTATTCTATTTGTATACACTGTAAACAATGCTGGGTTCTACACAATCCCTTCATGTTGTCCTGTCCAACGCAAATCGATTAAAATAGCGCAATCGTTTTTACGAATTCAATTGGATAAAACAATAAGTTGTCTCCAAAAAACTTACAAATTTGGTTGTTCCAACTCATTTCAAATAAGTAGTTTGAACAAGCAAAAAAGTCACTTTATGAGTGTAAAGTATGCTGGTCCCTGGTCACATATGAGATATTTAAAAATATATATTATTTTTTGTTTATGAATTTTTGTTTATTTTATAATTTTTTTTTATGAATTAAAAATTTTATTAAAATAAATTTTAAAATTTTCTTTTATGAATTAAAATGGTTTTGATTTTTTTTGGTTTTTTTTTGTTTTAACTTGTGTTCATAAATAATAATAATAATAATAATAATAATAATAAAAATAATAATAATTCCTTACATTTATATAGTGCTTATCTACACACTCATAGCGCTTTACACATTGGGGAGAATCTCCTCATCCACTACCAGTGTGCAGCATCCACCTGGATGATGTGACGGCAGCCATATTGCGCCAGACCACACACCAGCTGATTGGTGGAGAGGAGACAGAGTGATGAAGCCAATTATGATATGGGGATGGTTAGGAGGCCATGATGGACAGAGGCCAGTGGCAAATTTGGTCAGGATGCCAGGTTTAAACCCAAAGGACGAAGGACATCCTGGGATTTTTCATGACCACGGTTTAACATCTCATCCGAAAGACAGCTCTCACTGAGCAGTATAGAGTCCCCGTCACTATACTGGGGCGTTAGGACCCACGCAGACCAACTAACACCACTTCCGGCAGCAACCTAGCATTCCCATGTCGTCTCCCATCCAGGTACTGACTGGGTGCACCCCTGCTTAGCTTTAGTGTGCGACCATGTGAGAGTTGCAGAGAGCTAGCTACTGGCCGAAAGACTCCTGCATCTCGGGTCTTAATTTAATGACATTTTTTTAATATTTAAAAAAAAAAATTATTTTATTTTATGCACATCCTTTTACGGATTAAATGGATTTGATGGTTTATTTTTATTGTTTTAAATCCTCTAGTTTTCATAAAGACTCCTCCTGCATTTTATATATTTATATATATATATATATATATATATATATATATATATATATATATATATATATATATATATATATATATATATATATATATATATATATATATATATATCATTTTTTATTTTATGCACATCCCTTTATGAATGAAATGGTTTTGATGGTTTATTTTTATTGTTTCAGCTCCTCTGGTGTTCATAAAGATTCCTTCTGCATTCCTGGAGGTCTTTTAGTTTAGTTTTATTTTATTTTATTAAAAATATTTTTATTACTATTCTTTTATGCACATCCTTTTATGAATTTAATGGTTGTGATGTTTTATTGTTTTTGTTTTAGCTTCTCCTGGTGTTCATAAAGATGTTCCTCCTGCATTTCTGGATTTTATATATTTTTTTTTATAAGGTTCATTATTATTGTTTTAACTCCTCCGATGTTCATAAGACTCCTGCATTTCTGGGGGTCTTTTATTTTGTTTTATTTTATTTTATTTTACTTTATAATATTATTATTTGTTAATTTTTATTTTTTAAATGCACTTCCTTTTATGAATGAAATGGTTTTGATGTTTTATTATTATTGTTTCAGCTCCTCCGGTGTTCATAAAGACTCCTCCTGCATTCCTGGAGGTCCTGCTGGGTGAATCTCTCACTCTCCACTGTGATGCTCATGGAAACCCCAAACCCACCATCATCTGGAGAAAAGATCTCAGTGCCGCTGAGAAGCAAGAAAAAATTCAGGTGCACAGAGCTTGTTTATACAGTTTATACAAGTCAATTAAAGTTAACATCAATTCAAATTCAACCCTGTTTGCTTTCATAATGAGCCTCCTGCATAACCAGCACAGCATCCTCTTTTAGTTTCAGTCTTTCTGAGAATCCCGTGCTTTGTTTGTAAACTAATCCACTGTAAAAGGGAGTGAACAAAGGACACTGTCTTGGAGTTCCTCCACTCTTTCCTAATGCTGGAAACAACCTGTCATTTTGGCAGACTGGCTTCAATATAAGCTGTTTTAGATTAGCAGGAATGTTTTGAGTTATGAAATGTCCTGTATCTTTTTATAGTACAGAATTAACACAATTAACACAGAATGGATGCAATCTACATTGTAAAAGCACTATAGAAATAAAGATGAATTGAACTGAATTAAAAGATCAAGCAAATTTTGATTTCTCAGTCCGTGATTACCTATTTTTTAGGTTTATTACGAATCATGAATCCTTCCTTTTTTCCTACTTAGTTCTGTGCCGTATATAGGCAATGTCTTTGTTCATTTACAGATGAAGACAGAATTATTATATGGAAGTTTTTTTCTAACAAAATTCAAATGAAAATTCAAATGCCTAAAGAGATCAAATAATAAATCAAACTCTCAAAACAACTTACCCAAATGATAAATCAAATGCTCAAACTATCAAAATGCATTCTTAAATGATAAATCAAATGTATTTAATATTTAATTTTCATGATCAACTCAGCATAAACCTGTAATGATTAAAGGATAAATCAAATGCTCAAACTATAACTCAAATGCTAAAACTGACATCGCAAATGATAAATCAACTGCAAATGAGGAGTGCCAATCAACAAGCCTGGGCGGAGCCTTAAGGCGGAGGAGTTTGGTGACAACTACCAGTAGTGCTATGACTTTACAAGGCATAATTTCAGATTTGCTTGACCTATCCCAAGACGTATCCTTGACTAATTTTTTTTAAACACATTTGGTGATTTCTGTCTATTTACCATGAACTGTACAGTTGAAGTCAAAATTACTCGCCCTCCTGTGAATTTCTTTTTTCAAATATTTCCCAAATGATGTTTAACAGCAAGGAATTTTTCACAGTATTTCCTATAATATTTTTTCTTCTGGAGAAAGTCTTTTTTGTTTTATTTCGGCTACAATAAAAGCAGTTTTTAAGTTTTTTAAAGACCATTTTAAGGTCAATATTATTAGCCCTCTTTAGCAGTGTTTGTTTTCAATTGTCTACAGCAGCGGTTCCCAACAGGGGGGTCCCAGCCCACAAGGGGACCTCAGCGAGCTTTGTGGGGGGTCGCGTCATGTTTTTAAAATTTCTTAGCAGTGGATAATTAGGAAAATGATCATGTTGCCTTAGTTCATTTTATCCCCTAGCTCAGTGGTCCTCAACCACCAGTCCACGGATTAATTGGTACTGGGCCGCACAAGAAATCATCAATGATTTCCGTTTTATTTATTATCTGAGTCTGAACTATCTTTTATTTTGAAAAGTTTTTATTTAGAAAAATTACCGTATTCTCATGGTTAACATCTCGGTCACTTGAGCACCCAAAATTTAACTCACAAGCAGCAAAATGAGTAACAAACGGACATCTTTGGAAAGTTTTTTTGCTAAGTGGAAAAGGCCCAGTGAAGGACCCATGAACTGCAAAGGTATGGATTCGCAACCCGTTTGTCAACAAACCAGGTGACTCCAGCATATGTGTGGAAGATGATCAACTGATGGAGATCGCAAATGATGGCGGCCTTTTAGGGGCCATTCGCATATCGTGTACTTCTAGTGTTTGCACAAGTTTGTTGTTTCCAATGGAGGTGTGCGGCTTGCGCGCACAAGCGACGTGACGCCCGTCGCACCAATGAACCCCGCGAGCCCACCGCAAGTCACATGACAAGAATTGACCGATCAGCTTCAGCTTGTATGGAATATTCACGTTTCGGTAAGACAAATTTTCTCAGACAAACACAGAGCACCTAAATAAAACTTGTATCAGAGCGACAGCAATGTTTTGTTATCCTCTGAGACAATAGGTGCGTTCGACTTCATGCAGCGCTGCGCAGATCGATTGAAATCTGTCTTAAAGCGGTGCATGCTGGTTAGAAATTTTGGCCGGATTGATGCTGCGTCGATGCCATGTGACTGTCACATGTGGGATCAAAGTACCGCGACAGTGCTCCGAGATCAGACGACTAATTCAGCCCGCGCAGCATCTGAAGAGCGCCTGCTGGAGCTAAGATGACGACACCAATATAACATGATTGGCCAAGTTCACTGCATGACAACCACCACGTGTATTTCGGGTTTATTATTGGACAAATTCCGTGTCACAAATTTCAAAACAAACAATTAACGTTTCTCATACCATCTCTATCTTGTACACATCATTCTTATTAAAAGACTACAAATATTTTACCGCAGTATCATCTTTTGTCAAATAATTTGTTCATAATGACTCGATTGTTTGCACAGGTTTATTCTGCCTTTTTACACACTACTGTATTCAGCTCCATAAACAATTTAAATTATATATTTTAGTAAATAACCTTAATATTAACTCAAATAAGTCTTACAGACTTGTAATAAAATAATTATCATCATTGATCCTGACACCACGATGAAAATTTCTTAACAAATTAAGTAAAAAATATTTTATTAAATATAAAAATATATGATTATAAAATATTTTATTTCCTGTTAAGCCGTTTATGCAGAAATGTTTAAAGTGACATTGATGTACAGTACCTGCTCTTTCTGGGAAATTTCTACTAAATGTAGCTAATTTATTTTGCTCCTTTTGTTAAATCTTTTTGGATTAAAGTGCTTTTTAAAAAATGCTTTTATTATCCAAAATAATCATTGTTTAACACTTAATCAAAACATCTTGTTTTGGGTTTTACACTAATATATATTGGAAAGTTTTATATCTATAAAGGTAAATAAATGTAAACTCCTTTTTAGCATATTCAAACAAGCACTGGAACAGAATTGACATAACATTCAACATCTAGTAGCCCAAAGACTGATGTTTAAACTCCAAGAATTTGTGCTTATTGTTTTGTGTTTAATAGGCCTATTCGTTGATATTTATTTCCTTTTTATGTGCCCTCTCGTTTTCCCCTTATTTCTCATGTGTTTGTTATATAGGCTACTTTTAATTTATAATTCCCTTGTTTAAAATGAACTATAGTTTGTAGAGACTATATTCTGTTTTATGTGTACTGTAAATCTTTTGTTGTTATTGCAATAAATAAATACATGATCACACCATGTGATCGGTCATCATGACAGCAGCAACTTTGAGCCACAAAGTGTCCGGCTTGACAGCTCCGTTTTCAACTCTGCCTGCGGTCAGCTAATCTTGTTGATTGCCGGCTGTAGCCATGCTTCATGTCGAATGCACCCCCCCAATGTCCGCGGTAAAATTGTCAAGCATTGACCGCTCCGCGGTGGTAAAAAGGTTGAGGACCACTACCCTAGCTGACCAAAAATTGACAAATTTGTAATCCGTCCCCCACAAAAAAGACAGACTCTCACTAATTCGCCTATATTATTTTTTTCCCTTATACACAAGTGTGGATACTGATATTTTTGTTATTGAATTTCAAATAAAGCCAATTCAAAGGCCAAAGGCTTCCATTTTTAAGTTACATATGGCCTGCTGATGTTTTGCTTTTATGTTTTACATTAGGCTATTATTTGTGCATAAACATATGTACATATAGTAATAAACACACCGTTTGTTTGAAAACAACATTTTTTGTCATCATAACTGCAAACTTAAATGAGCGATAATATAATTAAATGTGGAGGTGGGCCTTATAATATTTTCCAGGTGAAAAGGGGGTCTCAGGCAAAAAAAGGTTGGGAACCACTGGTTCACAGAACAAACCATCATTATACAATGACTTGCCTAATTAATCTATGTAGTTAAGCCTTTAAATGTCACTTTAAGCTGAATAATAGTAGTATTTTGAAATATATCTAGTAAAATATTATTTACTGTCATTATGGCAAAGATAAATAAATCAGTTATTAGTAATGAGTAGGGCCAGATGAAATCTGCGGAAGTTTTTTGCTATTTCTGCAGAGAATTTTGGTAAAAATCTGTGGGATTCTACGGAATTATTTTAGGAGTATCAAAACTAAAACCTTAATATGTGAAATAAAAAACAGTATAATTTTAACTTTTAGTTAATGTTTAAAATGCAAATCCAATTAGATTAACTGTAAATAGTTAACTGTAAGTAAATAAACAGAATTGATGATGGGCTAAAAATCTGCAGAAATCTGCGGAAAATCTGCGGAATTCTGCGCGCGCAGATTCCGTGTGGGCCTAGTAATGAGTTATTAAAACTACTATGCTTAGAAATGTGTTAAAAAAATCTGCTCTCCGCTAAACAGAAATTAAGGAACAAATTAAATACAGGGGGAGGGGCTAATAATTCTGACTTCAACTGACTGTAGTATGACTTCAACATTACATGAAACATTAGGTCATGAATGTTTACTTGAAAGTGCTGGAATTTTAGTAGTAAAAATGTGTATAAAACCTGGATTTGGCAACAAATTCAAAACTCTCTTACTCTACTCTTTCCCAACAGGTACTTAATGAAACCTTGTCTTTAAGCAAGGTTACCAGGGAAACGGCAGGAATATACAAGTGTCACGTGTCCAACTCAGAAGGGAACCTCACCCACAGCACCCAGCTGCAGGTCAAAGGTCAGTCACACACCACGTCCCGTTCACGTGGGTGAAGGAAAAAAAACCCGGGTGCTGGCATCTAAATAGGCTTAAGCATTTACCTTAAGCAGCATTTGGTATGAGAACATTGGCATCTTCGGTGGAGTTGGATTTGTGTGCAAAGTAAATAACCTTAATCTTACCTTCGTATAGCATGCAACTCCATTGGCTCACATTAGGAACTATTTCTGCTTCCATTCAGCTCAGAAAGTCAAAACTTTGTGCTTTGTTTGTTTGTTTGTTTGTTTAGACTTTAGAGGGAAACTCACATCGCAGCAGAGCTCTCCATACTATAAGATAAATAAAATGAATGACATATATAAAAAGACAATAATATTAATAAGATTACGTTCACACTGCACACCTTAGTTTCAAACAACGAGTAGACACTAGTTCATATCTACAGTATTAATGCTATTACAATTCAGCATCATTCATCTAGTATGACTTTGGTTATACAGTCTAATGTTATACAATCTGTGTTAGCTGGATTGGGAAGCTTTCCAAACAATCAATGCGTGTGTATGATGTGCACACAGAAAAATCTAAATATAATGTACAGTTGAAGTCACAATGATTTGCCCTCCTGTGAATGTTTTTTTCTTTTTCAAATATTTCCCAAATGATGTTTAAGAGCAAGGAATTTTTCACAGTATTTCCTATTATATTTTTTCTTCTAGAGAAAGTCTTATTTGTTTTATTTCGGCTAGAATAAAAGCAGTTTTATTTTATTTTTTAAAATCGTTTTAAGGTCAATATTATTAGCCCCTTTAAGCAATATATTTTTTCGATAGTCTACAAAACAATCCATCGTTATACTCTAACTTGCCTAATTAACCTAATTAAGCCTTTAAATGTCACTTTAAACTGAATACTAGTATCTTTAAAAATATCTAGTTAAATATTATTTACTGTCATCATGCCAAAGATAAAATAAATCAGTTATTAGAAATGAGTTATTAAAACTATTATGATTAGAAATGTGTCCTTTAAACAAAAATTGGGGAAACAATATAAAATAATTCAAATTGAACAGGAGGGCGAATAAATTAGACTTCAACTGTACATTCTTAGCAGTTTTAAAAATCGAAAACAATGATAAAGTCAGGGATTAATAACTTTTTTTTCTAAATTGACTTCCTCTTAAGTTAGAGATAAATTAAACAGGATTAAATGAAAATCCATAACTAACAAATATATGGATATTCATTCATTCAGTCATTCATTTTATTTTCGGCTTAGTCCCTTTATTAATCCGTGGTTGCCACAGCGGAATGAACCGCCAAATTATCCAGCACATGTTTTATGCAGCGGATGCCCTTCACACTCATACACTACGGACAATTTAGCATACCCAATTCACCTGTACTGCATGTCTTTGGACTGTGGGGGAAACCAGAGCACCCAGAGGAAACCCACGCGAACGCAGAGAGAACATGCAAACACCACACAGAAACGCCAACTGACCCAGCCGAGGCTCGAACCAGCGACCTCAGTTGGCGTTTCTGTGTGGAGTTTGCATGTTCTCCCCATGTTTGCGTGGGTTTCCTCCGGGTGCTCCGGTTTCCCCCACAAGTCCAAAGACATGCAGTACAGGTGAATTGGGTAAGCTAAAATTGTCCGTAGTGTATGTTTCTGAATGAGAGTGTATGGCTGTTTTCTTACAGCTGGAAGGGCATCCGCTGCGTAAAAACATATGCTAGATAACAGTGGCGGCTGGTGTTAAAAAATGTGAGGGGGGCGCATTTTAAAAGCCATTTTTCAGGTGATGTACCAAAAAACAAAAATGACTAAAGCATACAATAAATGCATCACAAATCAGTTCATTTTAGTTCAATTTGTGTTTATCAGTAATGAAGTAATCAAGATAATCAGTAAACACACACACACACACACACACACAAATGTTGCCTAATCACTGGCATAGAGATAAAGTTGGTTTTATATTCGGATATTCAGACATTTTCCTTTATAATATAATTTCATTAAAGTATTCTTTGCAAATTCTAAATAGGGAAATCATATTAACAGCCAATAACTATCAAAGTAAAACATTGTTCACAGTCAAATAAACAGTGTTAATGCAGTTTTAAATTCATACTTGCATGCAAATTCCAATCGAATATTCAAAGTAACATGGTAAACAATATATAGACTTCTAAATGAACGAATGTGCGAATATAAAACCAACTTTACCTCTATATCACTGGCCAGTAGCACTACTTTTGGTTAAAGTCAGTCATCTCAGTCACCAGTCTCTTCTCTATTGACAGCATGGCCAATGCATTCAGCCTCTCTTGCGTAATGCTGTTTGAAACAGCAAACATGGAAAACAGTAAAAGGCATGACTTACATCTCAACTTGCCATCCAACTCCGTTTGTCATGACAAGTGCTGGAAAAGCCCCGAATAAACGCCCGCTCGCGATCACTTGACTACTGGTAAATTTGTTTTCATTAGTTTTGCAAGGAAGGTCGATCTGCTCCAAGCTCCTTGATTGTTTTTTTTTTTCTTCATCCAAACGCGTTGTGAACAGATATCTTTGCAAAGATACAACAGAATTTTCCTTCATCTTGCACTTGCTTTCACTATATGATTAAAGGTCAGCACAGCTAACTGACGAGCTGCTGCTGAGTGAACGGTCTAAGTGAGAATGGTCCAATCACATAAGGCCAATCATATAAAAACAAATATGATTCGTTCTAACAACAAAATAGGAGGGTTCGGGGCGCAGAGCGCTGCGCCCCAAAGACAATTTAAAACAGGCCAATTAGAGCTTATTGTCATATCACATGCTTTGCAAAAGTTCGTGTACCCACATAGACACCCATTAGTCCGGCGCCCCGTACACATATGAAAAAATATTGTTCATACATTTTTTTTTCAATAAATGTTAGTATGACTACAATAAATGTTAGAATGTTATAATTAAATCAGTTTATTTTGTTAATATTTGTGATAATAAACATTAACATATTAAAGGAGTCTAACTTGACGGGGGCGGCGCCCCAGCGCCCTCTATTGACCAGCCGCCACTGCTGGATAAGTTGGCAGTTTAATAAAGGGACTAAGCCGAAATATGAATGAATGAATGAATGAATGAATGAATGAATGAATTAATATGTATGGTTTGTTACAATAGGACAATATTGAGATGCAATTATTTGAAAATCTGGGATATGAGGCTTTAAAGAAAACCTAAATATTGTAAAAAATGCCTTTAAAGTTGTTTGAATTAAGTGCTTTGCAATGCATATTAGTTATAAAAAAAATCATATTTACAGTAGGAAATGTACAAAATATCTACAATTGAACTTGTACAAGTCCAACCGTACAGCCCCCTCCCCCCCACCCCCACTCCTCACACTTTTCGTGAAATTTTGGACCGTACACCCCCCCCTCCCCACTTTACGTGAAATTTTGGACCGTACACCCCCCCTCCCCACTTTACATGAAATTTTGGACCGTACACCCCCCCCTCCCCACTTTTCGTAAAATTTTGGACTGTACCCAATACACACACACACACACACAGTTTTCGTGAAATTTGGGACTGAAATTTGGGACCGTCCAACCCAGACTCAATAATTTTCTCAAATTATTTTAGAAAATAAATAATTTAAGTTTAGTTTTGATCCATTCAATATATTTTTGGCTGCTGCTAAAAAAATATATGCCTACAACCAGGGTGCGAATTGCAGGGGGGGGTTTGGTGGGGTCTGAACCTCCTAATTAATACTTGATCCCCCCTAAAAAACATAAAAACAAGATGTATAGGGGGGTCTGCCCTTTAATAGTTAAAGAAACAGTTTGCTCTGATCTTTATCTTAAATATCACCAATTAAAATAATAGATAACATAAATATACATTTGACCACCCCTATAATGGTTCATACCATTGTGAGTGCATGTTTGTGCCAAAAAGAATAATCTAGCAGTTTGAAACTGGCAAGTCTAGAGCACCAACAGACAGTGTAAGTGTTCAGAAAATATCTTTCCTGTAAAATAGGCATTTGTACTGTAGGTGTCTTTGAAACTAGATGCATAGTTTGTATTTTATAATACACTTGCTCGCACATGGAAACTAAACAGTAAAACAGAAAAAATGTGCGTCTTTTCATCCCTTAATAGGTGCAGGAATGCAAACCTGTCGCCGTTTATTTATTATCATAAATGGGTGATGTTACATCATATCCCATGATAACTGTATATAAACTGTGGATGTTTGAACATTGGTAGGGTAAGAGCTCGATCGACCATCTCTGCTCTAACAATAAACTACTTCAACTTGATAACTTCGAAGACCTCAGCTTCTTTTTTGAAACCTAGAAGATGTTTGTTGACATTCAGCGCAACTTTCCACTACAAGAACCACTCAATATCCCTCAAAACACTAAAAAACAAAAGTTTGATTAATAAATTAGAATTAAATATATAACTTTGGTTCACTGAGGCATACTACTGAACAACAGGTGAATTATAAGCTAAAAAATCTTCCTTAGTGTATGTGTGTGAATGAGGGAGTGTATGGGTGATTCCCAGTGATGGGTTGCAGCTGGAAGGGCATCCGCTGCGTAGAACATATGCTGGATAAGTTGGCGGTTCATTTCGCTGTGGTGACCCCGGATTGAAAAAGGGTCTAAGCCGAAAAGAAAATGAATGAATATTACGGAACATAACCGAAAAACTTGACACACCCGATCATCAATGTATAATTCGCACCCTGCCTACAACAACCCGAAAAGACTGGATTTGGGTCACATATCATCTTCTGAATGGTTGGAAATCATAGATAATAAAGATATACACCTCACTTTTAACTCTGGAAAACTGTTTAGTGTAATTAAACGAGCAAACACTGCCCTCTATTGGGGGAAGTGCTTAAGTACAATACATTTTGGCACCAATGCCTAAATGCCACTCCAATACAAACAAGACAACCCCCTTCATTCCAAAGCTGATTACACACACGCTCCTTTGCCTTCAAACAGGTCCTCCTATTATCATCATTGCCCCAGAGGACACCACCATGAACATGTCCCAGGATGCAGTTCTGCAGTGCCAGGCAGAAGCGTATCCTTCTAACCTCACGTATGAGTGGTGGAAACAAGGACAAAACGTGTATCACATTGAGTAAGTGACCTACGATTACTAACACAAAGCATATATAACTATCACACAGAATACTGAGTCTTATTCAATCACTACAAATAGAAATATGAGACTCTGCACCACAAAATCAGGGACATAAAGGTCAATTTTTGGAAATTGAGTGTTATACATCACATGAAAATCAAATGAAATAAGCTTTGCATTGATGTATGGTTTGTTAGGATTTTTGGCCGAGATTAAAGCTGCACAATATATCATTGCAGCACCGATATAGCAATGTGTGTGTACACAATAGTCACATCACAGGATATGCAATGTTGTAGTTACAGCACAACAATTGAGAATACATGAGATTTGTGAGTCATTGGAAAAGTATAACCATGAGAGAGTGAAACGTCATCATTTGCATGTGTTTTAAAGGGATTTCAAGAGTTTACAGCAAAAATAAGGTACATTTGTAACTTTAATGAAGAATATTTTGACTGAATTATTAATACAATGAAGACTATGCAGTGTTATCTTACATTTCATTATTCATTTTCTGTACCTGAGAACCATTTGTCTGTCTGCAAACCCATAAAGCACTGTTTATTTGACTTTTTTCTTTGCTCTATTGTAATTATTCTTGTTTGCAATGTGTTTATTATTTTTTATACGCGATTCACACCCTTACAAAATCACCCCAATCAATCTAAATTACTGATTTCTTTCCAAATAGAGCTGTTCAAGCCATCTGGTGAAAATGTATTCATATCGCAATATACAGTGCATCCGGAAAGTATTCACAGCACTTCACTTTTTCCACATTTGTTTATGTTACAGCCTTATTCCAAAATGGATTAAACTCATTTATTTCCTCAACATTCTACACACAATCCCCCATAATGACAATGTGAAAAAAGAGTTTTTGAAATTGTTGCAAATTTATTAAAAATAAAAAAGCTGAAAAATCACATGTACATCAGTATTCACAGCCTTTGCTCAATACTTTGTTGATGCACCTTTGGCAGCAATTACAGCCTCAAGTCTGTTTGAATATGATGCCACAAGCTTGGCACACCTGTCTTTGGGAATTTTTGCCCATTCCTCTTTGCAGTACCTCTCAAACTCTATCAGGTTGGAAGGGAAGCAACGGTGTACAGCCATTTTCAGATCTCTCCAGAGATGTTCAATAGGATTTAGGTCTGGGCTCTGGCTGGGCCACACAAGGACATTCACAGAGTTGTTATTCATATTCATATTGATATTTTGGCTGTGTGCTTTGGGTCATTGTCCTGCTGGAAAATGAACCGTCGCTCCAGTCTGAGGTCAAGAGCACTCTGAAGCAGGTTTTCATTCAGGATGTCTCTGCACATTGCTGCATTCATCTTTCCCTCTATCCTGACTAGTCTTCCAGTTCCTGCTGCTGAAAAACATCCCCACAGCATGATGCTGCCAGCACCATGCTTCACTGTAGGGATGGTATTAGCCTGGTGATGAGCGGTGCCTGGTTTTCTCCAAACGTAACGTCTGGCATTCACTCCAAAGAGTTCAATTTTAGTCTCATCAGACCAGAGAATTTGGTTTCTTATGGTCTGAGAGTCCTTCAGATGCACAGATGATTGCCCTTCTGTAAGGTTCTCCTCTGTCCACAGAAGAATGCTGGAGCTCAGACAGAGTGACCATCGGGTTATTGATCACCTCCCTGACTAAGGCCCCCTTCTCCCCCGATCACTAGGAAGAGTCCAAACATCTTCCACTTATGGATGATGGAGGCCACTGTGCTCATTGGAACTTTCAGAGCAGCAGAAATTTTTCTTTGTGTCTCGAGACAATCCTGTCTTGGAGGTCTACAGACAATTTCTTTGTCTTCATGCTTGGTTTGTGCTTTGACATGCACTGTCAACCCTGGGACCTTATATAGACAGGTGTACGCCTTTTCAAATCATGTCCAATCAACTGAATTGACCACAGGTGAACTCCAATTAAGCTGCTGAAACATCTCAAGAATGATCAGTGGAAACAGAATAAACCTGAGCTCAATTTAGAGCTTCACAGCAAAATCTGTGAATACTGATGTACATGTGATTTTTCAGCTTTTTTATTTTTAATACATTTGCAACAATTTCAAAAACTCTTTTTTCACATTGTCATTATGGGGGATTGTGTGTAGAATGTTGAGGAAATAAATTAATTTAATCCATTTTGGAATAAGGCTGTAACATAAAAAAATGTGGAAAAAATGTGGAAAAGCGCTATGAATACTTTCTGGATGCACTTTATATCAAAGAAAAACTAAATATCGCAATGTCAGAAATTTGAGATACAACTATATTAAATATTTGGAATCTAAAGGTTTGAATAAGTCAAAATACTAAGAAACTTGCCTTTAAATTTTACTTCTAGACATTTTATTATAGTTTGCAGTAACTTACAGCCAGCAATTTATCGCAACTGCGCCTTTACAGTAACTTACCTCTAAATGTGTCTTGCAGTAGCAGGGCCCTACTGCAATTTCACTTCACAGTAAAATAGCCTCACTTCTTTTTATGGTAAAATAATGCCTTTCACCACATTTTAATTTTACGGTATGATAATTTTTACAGTACTTTTACTGTCATTTATTTACATTTTAGAAGTTGGGGGGAAAAATAAACAGGGGGGCTCATAATTCTGACTTCAACTGTATATCTATGCTTAATATCCGATGGCCAGAAAGTGATAAATTTTTTATAAATTGTAAAAAGTTTGGTACTTGTGTTGCGCATGTCCAGAGACTCTTGTGTACACTTTGATTTTATATAAAATTCTCATTAGTATTTTCTCAATTCAAATGAGTAGTGGCTTGGACCCACAAACAGTATTCCATACGTCACGACTTAACAAACGAATTAAAAGGGGAAGAAAAACTTATTTGTTACTTGTGTAAGAATATTTTGACGATAAAACATATTTTAACAGTGTATTTCATCAGAGAAAATCTTTATTTTAGGAAAATGTGTTTCTGGAGGAATTTTGGAATATGTGTCATTAATCAAACTAAAAGATTGTATATGACTCTTTTTCAGTGTTGTTGTTTGTATGTTTTGTACAATGAATGTTTATTAAGAAACTGATATGATTGCATTTTATATATTGTATATTTAGTATAGGTTTTGCCATGAATATAGAAAATTAAAACATTAATAAATAAATATTATCAGATCTTTACTATTAAACTATCAATTATCAAAATTGTCTCAACCCCATACCTACTGTAACAAATCAAGTAAATTTAGAAAGACCAAGAATTTTCAAAAAGTCCCTCATTTTTTCAATGGATGTATGTAAATATGGTTCATGATGCTGCTTTCTACACTGTGTAGTGTTATCTGTGTATTTTAGCTGTGTGTTAAATATGTTGGTCCTTTTTTGCATGTGTGTTTCTCTTTTTACAGAATTCTGAAATCACGGGTGAAAATCCTGGTAGATGGGACTCTGCTGATTTCAGCTCTTATCCCTGAGGATTCTGGGAATTATACATGCAGACCGACCAATGGTCTGATGACTCCACCCGCTGCATCTGCCTACCTCACAGTTAAACGTGAGTGTTTGGACATTTACTAGGTTCTGTATATTTCTAAAATGTGAAATGTTGTACATGTTTTGTACTTCATGTGTACAAAAGTTATATCATTAAAAGGTTCAGTCAAATATAAATCACTGCACTCTTTCAGAGTTTGCTACTAGGACCAAAGTTCCTTAAGGGCGTACTCGCACTATGCTATCCGAACCATGCCCAGGCCCGTTTCCCGGATTGTTTGAGAAGTGTGAGTGCTTTGAACAGGGCTCAGGCATGGTTCACTTAGTCGGCCCTGGCCCGGTTGGAAGAGGTGGGCCAGAGCGTGGTTCACTTGGGCTCAGGCGCGGTACGCTTGCAGTGTGAGTGCAAGCATGCTTGAGCCCGAAACTGAAAGCGAGACATGACTTTTAAGGGACTGTTTGATTTGGATTAATTAATCATTCGTACTGTTCAATGAACGCAAGCTCCTCACTGCACAACAGCTGCAAACCTCCTAATTCCTGCAGCACGAGGAGTTTATAAGCGTCAAAGGGGCTGATCTGTTTGGTGAAATATTTGACTGCGTGTCACTGCATATCCAACGACTTAAACGATATAACTAAAGAAATCTCCACTGTGCTGAGTGCTTTACTGTTACTGAACAGCGCATCATCGATGACATAAGCATGCCCAGGCCTGAATGTAATGTGAGTGCGGGCCGTCAGGGGAGACGGGAGGGGGGACAAGCGTGCTTTGGCCCGGTTCAACGCAACTGTACATAGTGTGAGTACGCCCTGAATGTCAAGCAGCAAGGATGGTCTGCATTCAGTCATTTATTAAACAATAAAACAGGAAAAGAAAAACAAACGTTTCAGCTATGAGACTTTGTCAGCATTCATTTATCTCTAGATGCGTATATACAGTTAGTTGAGTCACAGAGCTCGTTTTAGTCTCGTTAGAAATTCATCTTAGGAATTAGAATGAAAAAGTTATATACCTTGAAGACAGGGCAGCACGGTGGCTCAGTGAGTAGCACAATCGCCTCACAACAAGAAGGTCGCTGGTTCGAGTCCTGGTTGGACCAGTTGGCATTTCTGTGTGGAGTTTGCATGTTCTCCCCGTGTTGGTGTTGGTTTCCTCCGGGTGCTCCGGTTTCCCCCACAGTCCAAACACATGCGCTATAGGTGAATTTAAAAAGCTAAATTGGCCATAGTGTATGTGTGTGAATGTAAGAGTGTATGGGTGTTTCCCGGCATTGGGTTGTGGCTGGAAGGGCATCTGCTGCGTAAAAAATATGCTGTATAAGTTGGTGGTTCATTCCGCTGTGGCGACCCCTGATTAATAAGGGACTAAGCCGAAGGAAAATTAATGAATGAATATCTTGAAGATAGAGAAAATAATAATAATAATAATAATAATTATTATTATTATTATTATTATTTAACATAAATACATATAAAATAAATAAAAATAAAATAAATATTTAAATATATATATATATTTAAATATGTTTAAAAATAATAATATATAATGATAATAAAAGTAATAATAAATAAATGAAAAGTGAATAAATAAAATGAATAAATCAAAATAAAATTACAATAATTACAATGCAACAGACATAGATATTCTACATTTATTTATTTTATTATAATTATTTTTATTTTTTATATTTTTTTATATTGTATTATTATTATTTATTTATTTTACTTTTTTTTTTTCTTTCTCTTTCTTTCTGATGTATTTTCACTCTAATTCCTAAGATATAAGAAGAAAGTTATAATGAAGCGTTACACTGTCGAAGGCTCAAAGCTGAAACGTTTGTTTTTCTTTCTCTTCTGCTGTATTATTTAATAAATTATTGAGTGTAGACCATCTTTTGCTGCTTATAATTAAAAGGTTCAAAAAGATCTTAATTTCAACAATATAATTTAAAGATCCTGCACGAGTGGTCCGGATGCCCCGTGAGACGTATCTACCCATGGGAATGGGGGGGAAAATCCCATGCCCAGTTCAAGCCGAACCCCCTATGCTGTATGTTAACTGGACCAAAGATGGAGCATCCTTGAACCTGGAGCAGGTACTATGAACGTTCACATCAGAGAGGTCTAATTATGCTAATAAAGGGCCAACATCCTGCAGAGTTCAGCTCCAACAGCCTAAACACACTTGCTTGGAAAATTTGATTGTACAAAACATTGCATTGTGATTCGTTTAATGATCACATATTTGAACTGATGATCAACCAGCCCATGGTAAATCGTAACATCATTACTTACAAGCTAACTCTGCAAAACAAAGGCCCTGTAGGAGCAGATTTATTTCATAATCATGCATCTTATGTCATTGTTTATTTTTTATTCTTCATCTTTATTGGTCAGTATCCAGGATGGATGGTCAACTCAGAGGGATCCGTGTTCATTACTGCTGCCAATGATGATGCAGTGGGCATGTACACATGTACAGCCTATAACAGTTACGGGACTATGGGCCAATCAGAGCCTACCAAAGTCATCCTGAAGGTGAACCATACTGTATGTCTGTAGTGAAAAATAAGGTCACACTTAGGGTGTCTTTGTTATACTGCAACTATTCATTCAGCTACTGAGTAATATAAATTATATGTATTTGCTATATGGTTAGGCTCAAGATGAGAGTTAGATATAGAGTTGAAATATTACTATAGTAATTACCCACATAAAAATACTATATATAAAGTACTTTACTAAAAGTATTATTTTAATATATATGTATGTTATATAGATACTATAGCTTTTTTGAACCATACTATAGTAAAGTGCTGGAATTAATATGTTATGGTATACAGTTGAAGACAGAATTATTAGACCCCCTTTGAATTTCTTTTTCTTTTTTAAATATTTCAGAAACGATGTTTAACAGAGCAAGGAAATTTTCACAGTATGTCTGATAATATTTTTCCTTCTGGAGAAAGTCTTATTTGTTTTATTTTGGCTAGAATAAAAGCAGTTTTTAATTATTTAAAACCCATTTTAAGGTCAAAATTATTAGCCCCTTTAAGCTATATATTTTTTCGATAGTCTACAGAACAAACCATCGATATACAATAACTTGCCTAATTACCCTAACCTGCCTAGTTAACCTAATTAACCTAGTTAAGCCTTTAAATGTCACTTTAAGGTGTATAGAAGTGTCTTGAAAAATATCTAGTCAAATATTATTTACTGTCATCATGACAAAGATAAAATAAATCAGTTATTAGAAATGAGTTATTAAAACTATTATGATTAGAAATGTGTTGGAAAAAATCTTCTCTCCGTTAAACAGAAATTGGGGAAAAAATATAAACAGGGGGGGTAATAATTCAGGGGGGCTAATAATTCTGACTTCAACTGTATGTTGAGGAAATTACCCATCACTGTAGTTTTCTATAGGGTATATTATTTATACTATAATACACTACAGTATACTGTAGTAAAAACTAAAGCATAATCCAGTATTTATTACAGTTTATCAGTTCGCTATAATTAATATTACAGTATTAAATGTTGTGAATGCTATAATATACACAGTACAGTCTACTTTACTATAGTATGGATTAAAAACACAATAGTCCCATCTGAAGAGTATGGGTGGTTATATGGAAAAGCTTTCACTACCTGATTTGAGCCATGTTCCTCTTTGGTGCAACTCAAAAATAAGAGTCTTATGGAACTTAACCAAACAGAAGAAGTCCTTGACTCACCCAAATGAATACAAACAAGAATTCAAACAAATAACAGACAGTCTCCCTCATCATAAACCCATATATACAGATGGATCGAAAACGGACAAAGGAGTAACTGCAGCAGTGGTTTTTAAAGATGATGATTTTGGTACTCGGATTCCAGGAGAAAGTTCAATTTACACAGCAGAAGCGTACAGTTGCAATCAGAATTATTCAACCCCCTGATTTATTAGCCCCCCTGTTTATTTTTTTCCCCAATTTCTGTTTAACGGAGAGAAAAATTGTTCAACACATTTCTAATCATAATAGTTTTAATAACTCATCTCTAATAACTGATTTATTATATATTTGCCATGATGACAGTAAATAATATTTTACTAGATATTTTTCAAGACACTTCTATACAGCTTAAAGTGACATTTAAAGGCTTAACTAGGTTAATTAGGTTAACTAGGCAGGTTAGGGTAATTAGGCAAGTTATTGTATAATGATGGTTTGTTTTGTAGACAATCAAAAAAATATATAGCTTAAAGGGGCTAATAATTTTGACCTTAAAATGGGTTTTAAAAAATTAAAAACTGCTTTTATTCTAGCCGAAATAAAACAAATAAGACTTTCTCCAGAAGAAAAAATATCATCAGACATACTGTGAAAATTTCCTTGCTCTGTTAAACATCATTTGGGAAATATTTAAATAAGAAAAAGAAATTCAAAGGGGGTTCAATAATTCTGATTGCAACTGTATGCAATAAATATGGCTTTAGAACAAACGGAAAGGGCACAGTACCGTAACTTTTTAATCTGCACAGTTTCTAAATCCTGTCTTCAAGCACTTGAAGCTTCTAAGTGTGATCACCCCATAATTTCCATGATTGTAAAGAAAATGACAACGCTAGAAAATAAGCAGTTCAACATCATCTTCTGTTGGATTCCAGGTCATATGGGACTACATGGAAATGAACTGGCAGATGATGCAGCAAAATAGGCTGTCTCCTTGAAAGTTACAGAATGTTTAATTCCTCCTGAGGACCTGAAACCTACAATTAATTTGTACAGAAACAAACATGGCAAAGGGAATGGGACAACTGCGTAAATAATAAATTACATGAAAATAACTCGAAAATAAGTAAAAGACACGTTGCGAATTCTAATTTTGAGACCAGACATGATCAAACTGTCTATACTAGATGTCGAATTGGACATTCTAGGTTGACACATTTATATTTACTGAATAACTAAACACTACCTAAATGTAATTACTGCCAAGCTGCTCTTACCATCAAACATATTTTGTTGGAATGTGGAAGTTTAAATTCCATTAGACAAAATCTTTATAAGGAGATGGATATTTTTAAAAGATACTACCAGGAAGAATCTTAAATTATTTAATTATTGACTGAAAAATCATATTTAACTTTGAATATGTTTTTGTGGGAATTTTATTTATTTCTATCCTATAAATTTGTCTAAGTAACTTTTTATTGCAATACGAATTTGTTTTTATCATGTAATATTTTTATGTATATCCATTTTGCCATGAAATAGCCATAAGTTGCTGATGTGGCAATAATTAAATAATAAATAAAATAAAAACACAATAGTATTTAGTATGAATAAAATTACTATAGTATTTTTGTGTGGGTACTTGCATGCAATTATGCATAGTTATTTGTCACAACTTTAGTAAGCAAATGGAGCAATTGTTAAAAGAACACCTTATAATAAAGTGTTTGCGAAAATAACATTGGCATTTACTCATATTGTTCTGTCTTGAGTACTTGTATAGTCAGGTTATGTGTATAGTTAAGTATTTACAGTATATGTATAGTTAATAGTTCAATATATTAGTATGTCTAGGTTTAAAATAGCTCTTACAGCTCTTGTGTTTATATTTTTGATTATCTTTATTTATGTAGCACTGTGGTCCTGCGAGACACGACATTTCATTTCACTTTATGTCCAAACATGTAGCGGAGTGACTATAAAGCTTGACTTGACTTTATAAACCTATTGACATTCATTATTAACGTCTAACTGGAATTTGAGTTGCTTACAATGTGTTTGTTCTGGTGATTTGTACAGAACCCCCCTTCATTTCGTGTCTCACCCCGTGCCGAGTACCTACAAGAAGTCGGCAGGGAGCTGGTGATACCCTGCCAATCTCAGGGAGACCCCTCTCCCAACATCACATGGATTAAAGTAATTTTTTTTAATGGCAAAACCATGATACATTAAGGTGTAAACATGCTTCAAGCTTCTTTATTATCACGTGTAGGTGGGTCCTGTTCCACGCTCTCCATTTACAGTGCTGTCCAATGGCTCTCTGGTCCTACGTCCACTCAGTAAAGACCACCAGGGCACGTGGGAGTGCCTTGCCAGCAACCGTGTGGCTACCGTCAGTGTTGCAACAACGATTTTAGTGCTTGGTGAGATAACCATTTCACTTCTTCTTATTCACTTCACTTTACTTTGATCTATGATGCACAATGAAAGAGCAATGGTTGACCGTTTTGCTGAACAATGTTTTTAAAATGCTGTATAGTGCACTGTTATATACCAATACACAGGGTTTATGCGGTCATGGAAAACCTGGAAAAGTCATGGAAATGTATACTTGTATTTGTATACCTGTATACTTGAATATATAGATTAGTTGTCTTTACTTCTGTTCTGTCCTTATCCATAAACATGTTCTCACATTATCAGTGCTGTGTAAGCGTTAGCTAAATACATTTTACATAGATATAAAAATACATTTAAACTTAATAGATTGTTGCGTGTTTTGTGATATGCTGTAATAAATTTGAACCTGCATAGTTTGTCTTATTATTTACCACATATACGTTGTAAGTAAACATGTGTATGAACACTGGATATCGCAATTATTGTCCAACGACTGAGTAAAGGCCTGAGAAAAGTCTATAACACAATAGATATCAGAAATAAACATCAGTAATTATGTTGAAACAATAAGTACTTACATTCATTGGTCATGCACTTGCTTTCACTTAATATAATCCCAGCAAACTCAATCTCACACCATCAGTTGTTCATTTGATCAGAAAGCCTAAATGTCTTATCTGTTTGCAATCTGCGTGCTTTATGACTAGACAAAAGTTTGGTAGCATCAGTTCACCTCACAGCAATAGTTTAAGAATAAACATTGCATGTCTGTCCACTTCTTTTCACATCATCATGCTGGATCTCTCTCACGTCTCTCTTGTGTTTCGTTGAACATGCGAGACTTGATTAGACCACGCCCACTTCTAAGATGGGTCAGTCAAACAGAACGCTGCATAACTGAACTGAAGCCGTTTCAATTTACTAGAACTTGCTTTGACACAATCTACATTGTAAATATCTCTATAGAAATAAACATGAACTGAGTGAAAAAAATAACCATGATCGTTTTTTACAAATATAGTTTAAGAAATCAGAATACATAAAAGTAAAAGACAAACACGTAAACATAATCATACACTCCTGTTGTTTCATACACTGTAAGCCTTTTCTAAGGTTAATTGGAAGGCTTTTCCAAAATGTGGGACCGTTTACTGTATGGCAAAAGACCATCAGCCTCAGTCAGGGGACCAATAAAAGTTTCAAAACCAGGAAATTGATACCTGTTCATTAGAATAACCCTTGTTTATTGTTTGCTCTGTCTTTTTCAGGCACAAGTCCCCATGCTGTTACATCTGTGTCTGTGGATCCAGGGATTGGACAGGCCAACGTGTCCTGGGAAGCGGGCTTTGATGGAGGATACACACAAAGATTTACTGTTTGGTGAGTCGCATACAAAATGAATGCATCAGCAGCTTGAGGATGTGTTTATTTGTCAACAATGTAGCCAAAAACAGACACGTTTTTCTCTTGCATTTCAAAATGTCTACACAACATTTATTCATTCATTCATTTTCCTTCAGCTTAGTCCCCTCTTTATCAAGGGTCACTACTATTCCAGCATAAGTTTTATGTAGCGGATGCCCTTCCAACTGCAATCCAGTACTGGGAAACACCTTACACTCATTCACACACACACACACACACTCATCCACTACGGCCAATTTTGTTTTACCCAATTCACTTATACTGCATGTCTTTGGACTGTGGGGTAAACCGGAGCACCCGGAGGAAACCCACGTCAACACGGGGAGAACATGCACACAACTTCACACAGAAATGCCAACTGGCCCAGCCGGGGTTCAAACCAGCAACCTTCTTGCTGTGAGGCGACAGTGCTAAACGCTGAACCACCATGCTGCCGTCTACTCAACAACATTTTCAAAACAATGCGTTTACACGTCCATGAAAATGGGCAAAAATATTGCATTATGTATGCCAGGGCAGTATTGGCGCTGTCATCTTCTAAACTGTATCTGTAAAGAAAAGACGACATGCCATTGGCGGCTTGGTACTCATGTCTTTGTATAATTTGCCATGTCTGTAAGATGCGCCTCTGCTGTTGGTTGTAATGTGAAGTACATCCATGCTTTGTTGAGGAAGCTTTAGGAAAGACTTGAACAATTACACTACCCCCATGTACTCTGCTATTGTTGTGTATTGTTTGTTTGCGCTTGCTTTAAATCTACGCTCACCTGATCATGTACTATGCACATACATGATGTCATAATATTTAAAGAGTTTTGTTTTCGGGTGTTTACATGGACATAAAGGTGGCATTTTCACTGGTGCCAATAGCCTAGTGGATAAGTGCGCAAACATATAGCACCATGGTGCTCACGGCGACCCGAGCTCAATTCCTGACTCAAGGTAATATGCCGATCCTTCCCCTCTCTCTGCTCCCAATACTTTCCTAAATGTCCTCCACTATCCTATCTTAATAAAAGGTGAAAACCCCCTTAAAAGTAATTACAAAAAAGGTGGCGTTTTCAAAAACTTTAGATTTATGCGTTTTTCATCCCAAAAACAATGGGCCCTATCATAGACCCGGCGCAAGGCACGACTCAAATGTTGTTTGCTAGTTTCAACTTGACGCAAGTGTCGTTTTGACGTTTTGCACCACGCTGTTTAAATAGCAAATTCATTTGCACTCATATGTGCGCCCATAGGCATTATGGTCTAAAAAAAAGAGGTGTGTTAAGCCGCATTGCTGGCGCGTTGCTATTTTGAGGATCTAAAATAGACTGCGCAATAGACCAGCCAAGAGCAGGTCTAAAGTACATCGCAGAGCACGTTAGTTGTGCACCTCGCTTACACATTGCTTAATACACACAGGATGTACAGCAATACACAAATATCTTTACAAATAAAAAAGAATTAAAGGATTAAAATATTACAAAAATTATTATTTTCTACATAAATATAAAAACCACTGCCTCCATGCCTTCATCTCGGGGGGCTTTTTCAGTTTATTCATGACAAATTTGCTTTTGTATAATGTTATTATTAGTAGTAGTATTATTTATTATATGCATATTTATATTTGTTTTATTATAAACAAGCTTATATTTGTCCACCTGTCAGGTTTTAGACCATATGGGGCATAGCATGTGTATTTGGATATAACTTAGTTTTTTGACCACACTTCATTATTATTGTTCATTTATTCGTTTGCTGGAAATTAAAACTGAATTTAGAAACCGTTTTGAAACAAATGTTTACGCTTAAACGAAATTAATTATGTATAAGCTAATGGATGTCTGTGCATACAACCCGTTTCCTTATCCACGAAAGAGAGTGAGAGTGAAAGTAAAGAATGAAGGGGCTCATTCTCTCATTCTAGCGATGCAGATGCACTTACAAAATCTGGCATGTACTGTAAATAACAAATGCGCTATGGCACAACGCAACTGACTCTTAAAGGGAATGGGAGATGAGACTCTGATTGGTTTATTCTCAAAACACACCTATAACTAGGGCTATAACTAGAATTTTGGTAAAAATCTGCGAATTTCTGCAGAATTATTTTGGGAGTATCATAACTAAAACCTTAATATGTTAAATAAAAAATAATATCTTTTTAACTTGTATTTAATGTTTAAAATGCAAATCCAATTAGATTAACTGTAAATAGTTAAATTTAAGTAAATAAACAGAATTAATGATGGGCTAAAATCTGTGGAAATCTGCGGAAAATCTGCGGAATTCTGCGCGCACAGATTCCGTGTGGGCCTACCTATAACTCATTAAGAGAATAAGCTCAACCCGGTTAGACCATGTGCCATGGCGCAAAGCGGATTTTTCCGTCCTTAAAACAGCAAAAGGGGATTCTGACACGCCCTTAATGCTTTTGTGCCCTGCACTTTGGGCTTTGCGCCTAGTTAGTTAAAAAAGAGCCCATTGTTGTTGTGTAAAAACAAACACAACATATAAAAAGTTTCCTGTTTTTGGTTGAAAATATTAGATAATTGTTTTGTACTAAGGAATCAGAAGCACTGGTGTGGCAGTATGAAATTGGTTATAAAAATGTTTGGTAACACTTTATTTTGATGGTCCATTTGAGTATTAGTAGACTGTCTGCTTAATATCTGTTGATACTGACATTTAACAGTCCTTCAACAGACATTTAACTGACTATAAGAAACTTTGCAAGTACATGTCAACTTACCCTAACCCTAACCCTAACCTCAACCCAACAGTCTACTTATAATCTAATGAGAATTAATTGACATGTAGATGCAATGTAACATATATTCAACAAACGGACCATCGAAATAAAGTGTGACCAAATGTTTAAAGGGAGACTGTACTTTGCCAAAAAAGGACATTCCTGTCATCATTTAATCATCCTTGTCACAAACATCTGTGGATTTCTTTCTTCTAATGAACACAAAAGAATAATTTTCTTCAAATTTTGGTAACCGATAGCCATTAACAACCATAATATTTGTCAGTAGTTGGTTTCCAACATTCTTCAAATTATAATATAGTGTTCAACAGATAAAAGAAACTCAAAAAGATTAGGAACCAATTGAGTGCGAGTAAATAATAATAAACTTTATTTATCCAGGTAAGTCAATTGAGAACCAGTTCTTTTTTTTTTTACATTGACGACCTGGCCAAGAGGCAACATAAAAAGCATAGATGAAGCAGCAAGGACACAATGCAGTAACAGTTATACAAATGCAGATAATAAGATATGAAACAAAAGAAAAGCTAAAAACAACCAGAGTGACTGTAGGGCCATTTGTTTATTTTGTTAATCGTGATTTCTTTGATTTTGGAGATTTGCACCCCCTACAGGCCAGAGGAATTTTAAAGCCTGGGTGTGGCCAACTAGAGAAGGGCCTTCTGGGAGCACATGGTCTTTAGACCATACCTTCAGTCTGTTTGGTGGCCAAAGTTGTTTGATTTTGTTTATTTGATATCAGTTTGTGTTCAAATTATCTGTAAATTAACTCTACAATAAACAGCAACAAATGCAGAATTGTCGTTCCATGTACCGTAATTGAGGAAGGGTCTAAACCCCTCAGCAGACCCAAGATATGACTAATATGGGATTTTGATTAAGGATAGTCACAACAGTGACTTTCAACTAATAAGTGGATTGAATTTTGAAAGGATGATAATGGAATAAGAGCATTGAGCTTGAGGTTTTGCGCTTCAAGCATCAGCAGCAGGAAACTGAACAGCGTAGCGACCAAAATAAGTACAAACTTTAGCCATGCAAAGGTTAATAAAACTACTAGAGTGCAGAGTTCGACATGTTTTCTGAAAGTTAAGAAGTGACTGTAAATATAGTGGAGTTTTCCCTAGAATTGTTTTATAAATGAACAGAAACCAATAAATGTGTCGACGTGATCGAAGAGAAGGTCAATTCAATAAAGAATACAGTTGACAGTGATGAGTATTAAATGAAGCACCAATAACAAAGCGAATTGCTGCATGGTAAAAAAACATCCAGTTTATTATGGAGAGTTTTTGAAGCTGATCTGTAAATTAAATCCTCATAATCCAAAATTGTTAATACTGTTAATTTCACTAAAGGCTTCTTTGAAGAGTGTGTAAAAGATTTGTTTCTGTACATTTTCTGTAAATGATGAGTATAGTTTAATTTGGGGATGAACTGTCTTTTTAAATGTGATAAAAGTGTCTTTACAGTATCAGAAGTGCTGATAAATATTCAATCTCTCTCTCTCTCTCTCTCTCTCTCTCTCTCTCTCTCTCTCTCTCTCTCTCTCTCTCTCTCTCTCTCTCTCTCTCTCTCTCTCTCTCTCTCTCTCTCTCTCTCTCTCTCTCTCTCTCTCTCTCTCTCTCTCTCTCTGTGTTTCAGGGTAAAGCCCACTGTTAGAGGCAAACATGAATGGGCATCAATTCCTGTGCCAACATCCAAAACCTCCCTGCTGGTTACTAGTCTGCAGCCTGCCACTAGTTACCAGTTTAGTGTTCTTGCCCAAAACAAGTTGGGTTCTGGCCCCTTCAGTGAGATTGTCACCATTAGGACATTGGGTAAGCAAATTGTTACACATACACAACTTACATGCACTTTATGAGCTTTGACACATGCATTTATCTGGATTCCTCAAATCTACCATGCCAAGTTGTTCAAACCCTGATGAAATTCAACTCTCTGTAACTCTGTAGTATCTCAGAAGATCTCGATTAGCTTGCATAGGTGCTATACATTTTGGGCTGGACATCAACCTTCCATGGAAGTGGCCAATTTTGCAGGGCCAGATAGAATCTGCAGACTTTTATTTGTTTATTTCGTTGAAAAAATAAATAAATCATTTAAAAATCAGCAGATTTATGCAGAATAATTTTGAGAGTGTAGTAACTAAAAACTAAACATATTAAACAAAAAATTATTATAATCATTTTTGACTTTTTGAAGTTTAAGATGCAAATCCAATTAGAAGCACTAGTTTGATAAACAAAGCTATTAAATTTCTCATATAATAAATTACTAAAAAAAAACTAAAAATATTACGTCACATACTGTATTATACATAATCTAAACATTTGTATAGTATTCAATATTATTACTGATAATCTAAAAATGTAAGAAAATATATATATTTACACACATTTATGTAAGTAAACAAATAGACTGATTGATAGTCTCAAAAATGTGCAGATTTCGGCAGTGTAGATTTTGGGTGGACCCACATATTAGCCCTGAATTTAAATGTTAAGGTTTGATTATAGTTCTTTTTCAGAATTGCATTCCCTTATTCGATTCAAAATATTCCCTGATGGACTTTAATGCTATTTAAAACCTTTGGACCTATATGTATGATGGTGCATGCTAAGGTTTTGTAAACTACATTTTTTTTTTTTTTGCATTTCAGCACCTCCAACAGAATCTCCTAATGTGTTAACCACCATGGCAGTGTTGTCTCCTCCCACATTGCTGTCAGCCAATCGTACATCACTGGGCGTGTTACTGCAGTGGGTCCCGCCTCTAGAAGAGTCATTAACTTCCTTTGAACTTCAAGCAAAGCGTGGAAAGGGGGAATGGGTCACTATAGACCGAGAGATCGCTGTTAATATGACTGAACTGATCGTACAGGGACTTGTAAAGGTAAAATGTTAAAGATTGAGAGAATAGACTATTTTTCCAATTCATTGTCATATGAAGGGTCAATTTTCCTTTGTTTATTTTAAACACAGGACTCAAAGTATGAGTTGCGTCTTCTGTCTTGTCAAGACAAGCTGGTCAGCGTCCCAAGTGATTCGGTTCTCATATCTACTGAAGGTGAATCAAAAATAAGAAATAAGGATTTGGACTTAGGGCTGGGCGATATGACAAAAATCTCATATCACGATTATACCTAATCTGGTCACATTTTACAATAAGGTTTCATTAGTTAACGTACTTACTTACATGAGCTAATAAGGAACACTATTTGTACAGCATTTATTGATCATAGTTCAACATTTACTTAAGCATTATTACCATCCAAAGTCATGCTTTTTAACATTAGTTAATGCACTGTGAGTTAACATGAACTTACAATGAACAACTGTATTTTCATTAACTAACATGAACAAATACTGTAATAAATGTACAGTATTGTTTGTTTATGTTAGTAAATGCATGAACTAACATTAACAAATACAACCTTATTATAACCTGTGTTACCAAATAATCTCATATCCTTATAATGATATTGTACCATTTCTGTAAATCCAATCAGTTAATAGTTTATTTAAATTGACCCCATGTAAAGGACTATTTCTTTTTTATATTTTAAAGTATATACTCAAAAGTGTGCTTATTCAAATGTGTACTAATAACTAGGGCTGCATGATTCTGGCTAAAATGAGAATCATGATTTATTCATCTTAAAATCAAGATCAGGATTTTCTCACGGCTCTGTAGATGTAAAATAAAGGTTAATATGAGTAGCCTGTTATTATTGCTATTTCTCAAGCATATGGTAAAACAACAATAATACTATTAGGTCTAAGTGTAGGTTAAATGCTAAATTTTGTTTAGACTTTAAATATGTCCTGGTTGTTAATTCACAGTAAAGTGATGACATCAGAATACAACTATTCATAACTCTGATGTTGAATTATTATGTTTGAGACATATGCTTGTCATTTGTCATTGAGAACATTATTAGACCATTTTTATTTACTGGTAAAATTAAACATTTGTCATGATCAGATTTCCTCTTGCATTATATTCAACATTATATAGTCTAGAGTAGTTATACAGACCCAGTAAACATTTATTTTCATGCACAACATTTTGTGTTCACTATGAAAGAAAAAAACATATCAAATGCTTGTCGTAATCATAACTTTAAAATGCGATGTGATCATTTAAATGATGTGCATGCTTTCTGTTTCACTTTTCACTGCCGAGTGCGGCTCATGTCATGGCTGCCGTCATTTTGAGTTCAGTTTGCAAAAAACTGATTGTTATTTACAACTTTATTACCTGTTATTCACAGCCTATGCAGGTTCTGTTCTCTAAAGTAGACATTGGCAGGCAAGCGCGCATCCTCTCGGTAGTAAACAGTGCATCAGCTCATGTTTGATTTAACAGCTGTGAATACGTTATTATATGCAGGGGCGGATGTAACCAATAAGCGAGGAAAGCGGCTGCTTAGAGCTCCAGGAAATCTGGGGGCCCCCAATAAATATCTAGAAGTATAAATTATACCTGTAAACCAGGGTTGTCCAAACTTGGTCCTGGGGGTGTCCTGCAAAGTTTAGCTCCAACCCCAATCAGACACACATGGGCTATAATCAAGCTCTTACTAGGCTTTCTAGAAACATCCTTGCAGGTGTGTTGAGGCAAGTTGGAGCTAAAATATGCAGGACACCGGCCCTCAGGGACCAAGTTTGGACACCCCTGCTATAAACTATATATAACATCGTTTTCTACGATATTTTGTATGGTGAGAAGCAAATACAATTTTAATTTAATTAATTCATTTTCTTTTCGGCTTAGTCCCTTTATTAATCCGGGGTCGCCACAGCGGAATGAACCGCCAACTTATCCAGCACATGTTCCATGCAGCGTATGCCCTTCCAGCTGCAACTCACCCCTGGGAAACATCCATACACACTCATCCACACACACACACACTACAGACAGCTTAGCCTGCCCAATTCACCTGTACCACATGTCTTTGGACTGTGGGGGAAACCGGAGCACCCGGAGGAAACCCACGCGAACACAGTGAGAGCATGCAAACTCCACACAGAAATGCCAACTGACCCAGCCGAGGCTCGAACCAGCGACCTTCTTGCTGTGAGGCAACAGCACTACCTACTGCGCCACCGCGTCGCCATTTAGTATACGATCAAATATAATTTTATTATAATAATGTAATGTTATGTAGTAATAATAATATTGCAAAATAAAATATCCATCGTGGAGCAGTCCAGCAGTCAAATTTATAAAACAAATATGTATTATTTTAAATTCATTTTAAGAAAACTAATCATTTTAAAATGTAGAGATTGCATTAATTTAAAATGCTGAAAAAAAGATTGAGTGATACTAAAAAAAAAGAAATATAAATAAAAATTTAATAAAAGTAGAAAGGGTGCATTTCAGGACTTGGGCCCCATGGCTGGAATTGCTTAGGGCCCCAAAATCACTAAATCCGCCCCTGATTACTGAAGACAGAAATTACATTTTTGGGTGAATTATACCTTATAAATACAGTATGTGACACTTTTAACACCATTTGGAGGTGGCCATGTTGCTGAGCTGCGTATATAAAGCGATGTGTGTGACTGCCTTTACGCTTCTCACCTAACCGTAAAAATATAATTGGCTGAATTGTAGAAAAGCTGAATTAAGATCGTGTGTAGGGTCAAATCGAGATCGCAATCATTTTTTAAATAATCGTGCAGCCTTTCTAATAACTAATAATTGCATTTCCAACATAAAAATATGAATTCAAAATAACACTTTGTCAAATGCAAAATGTAAACATTGTATTTTAGAGATTGCTAATTTTCTTGTCTGCATCCTCATAATGGTGTGTAATATTGCACTCATATAAATGATAAAGTATTACTGTAAACAATGTATTTTTTCACACCACAAAAGAATGCTAGAGCAAATTATGAAACGATAGACTTTTTTATTTTGTCCAAACAGTATCTCGTCATATTGCACAGCCCTATTTGGACTCAAACATATTTGAGGCTTTTTGTCAGAAGATAATATGTAATGTGTGACCTTTAGGTATGGAGATGTATCCAGCAGCACCCAGTCTCCTGGCCTTTGTTCCTGAGCCCCTGCTGGCTGGTGTGATTGGGGGCGTGTGTTTTCTGTTTGTGGCCATCATCCTCTCCCTGGTGACAGCTTGTGTTATGAACAGTAAAAGGAGACAACGACGAAGGAAAAAAAGAGATGGTAAAAACAATGAGAAAGATTACGAAGTCTCTCTATAAACTCTGTTTAATAAAGCTTTTTGCATGCTCTTGGTGTAATTGTGAGCTGCACCATTCAGATACATTTGTTGTGTACTTAAAGGGATAGTTCACCCAAAACTGACAATTTTACTCATCACTCAACTTGCTTGAGATTCTTTCTTCTGTTAAACACAAAATAAGATACTTTGAAAAATGCTGAAACCTGTAACCATTGACTTTCATACTTTCTTTTCTTACTGTGGAAATCAGGTTTGTAACATTTTTTAATATATCTCATTTTGTGTTTAACAGAAGAAATAAACTCAAGCAGGTTTGGAGCAATTTGAGGCAGAGTAAATATTGAGTAAATTTTAATTTTGGGGTGAACTATCCCTTTAACCCTTAGATAAACAAGTATTTATGCAGTGAGCAATGTTTTGACTCTTCATTAAGTCCATTCCTTTAAAGCTGGTCATGTATTATCAGTCGCTAAAACTGTATAAGCATTTAACGCTTCAAAGATTGGTGCATGATCTATTTGAAATGCTGTATATGGTATTGTCAGTCATGCATGGCATATCTGTTTCTGTGGAGTTTGCGTTTGTTTTGTCATCTTATGACTCATTATCTGTGGCATGATATGAACTTTGCATCCTCCCCACCTTTCAGATATCCCCTCTGCGTTCCAGAAGAATTCATCTCCACAGTAAGTGTCCATTCTTGCTACGCATGCATCATTACTATGCTTCTCCATCGTTGTCACTGTTCTAAATTATGCTTTTTTCCAGCCTTAAAGGCATAGTTCACCCTAAAGTCAAAATGCTGTCATGATTTACTCACACTTTACTTGTTCCAAATCTGTTTAAGTTTCTGTTGAACACAGAATAAGATATTTTAAAGAAAGCTAGAAACCTGTAATCATTGACTTCTATAGTATTTGTTTTTCCTACTAGTGGAAACAACAGGTTTTCAGCTCAGAGAATAAAGAAATTCATAAAGGTTTGGAATGTGTAAAGATTGAGTAAATTGTGGGTAAAGTTTCATGTTTGTGTGAACTATCCCTTTAAATGTTATCTTCCTGGCTTAATTGTTTTTTTTCTCTGTCTCTATCTTCAGAGCTAACTCGCCTTCTGACAGTCCCGACAGTTTGCTAAAGCTAAAACTGTGCCCTCCATTAAACCTCTTCCCCAACTCATCCTCCTCCGATCGCTCAGACCGTTCCTCATTTGATAAAGCCAGCCGTAGTGAGTACCAGGATCAAAAAAAGCAGCTTCTGTCCTCATCATCTCCACCTCCACACTACACCCAATTTGAGAGCCACTTTGGGGGAACTCCATCGCCCACCCCTGCTATTGAATCCATATCGAGAAGTCCTGATGGCCGCTTCATTATCCAACCTGACCTAGAAAACTTCAAAAAGAACCTCAAGAAAGAGTTCCCACAGTCGCCTAGTAGAGGCAGTGGTAGAGGCAGCAGCAATGGATCTTTTAAAGAATCCAACCAATCAAATTCTGTAAGATCAGAAAGAAACGGACCAACAGAGACGCCCTCAGCATTAACTGTGGATCATCCACATTTAGAAAGACCCCCTCACTCCCCTGGAAGGGTGAGGGCGATGGCTAGAAATTTCTCCCGTCATGGGTGTTTCTACTCTGATGATGAGCATGGTGGCTCTGAGGCCTTATTGGAAAGGGCCAGCTTTTATTCTGACTGTAGTGAAAAGAAAGCAAGCGACTCTCTAAAAAAATACCGGAGTGCCAGTCATAGGGAGGACATATTCCCGAGCTTAACCAGAAGAACCAGAGAGAGAGATAGGATGCTCCAGCAGGCAAATTACCAGCCTATCAATGGAGATAGTCAACTGACAGAGCCGAGCACTATGATAACTCAACTGGATGGAGAAAGAGAGAGGGACAACTTGAGCAAATGTTTAAAGCTGGCAAAGGAACGTGAGCAAATGGAGAAGGAGCTAGAGCACTACACAGCAAGTCGAAGAGTACAGGCACATGAGCTTGAACAGAGGCGGGCCAAATCTGCAAGTCCTTTACGAAAATGGACTGGTGTTGAATCTCAAGACCCAATTTGGAAGCCTCAAGACATCCAATTACGACAAAAATCCAGACCAAGCAGCTTGGCTCAGCATGTATCGGATAATAGGAGAGGCTGTTATTTTGGCAACACCAGTAGTCCCATGGAAAGACATCCCTCCTCTTCTTCATCATATATCCAGTGGGATATAAGCCCTGTGACGTCCCCTACCAGCCTGGTGCCAGTGCAAAGCCTATCTGAAGGAAACACACCTCACTCGCTTTACCCAAACATACGTCAACAAGCCATTGCCAATGTAGAAGGTTCATCAGCAACAACCATATCTCATTCACCAGCTACACAATATACCTCTCTTTCAATTTTAACTCCAAACAGGGAACCATCTCCCAGTAGACCCAGCCTACACGGGGCACAAGCTAGATACTCGGAGAGTCACCTTGAGGAGGAGCTGCCCAATAGAAATTTAGTTGAGGAAAGTTGGTTGGTGGAAAGGAAAATCGAAAAAGAGACTCCACCATTTAGATCCAAATCCCCTGCTCACTTGAGTCCTCAACCATCTGAGCTGCACCAAGTGTTGGAAGGAGCTGAAAGGGATGCTAATTCACATTACCTTGATCCCAGGACCCAAAACATTACAGATACAGAAGAAGAAAGAGTTGTTCAAAAAGACAGACTACTGAGTCGTAATCCATCAGGCTGCTCTACGTTGCCCTACGACCATAAGAGGGGAGCAAAGGGAAAAGTGATTGATGATTCCATCTCCATATTGCCTTATAATGAACAAGAAAAAGAAGGTATCAGGGCCAGATCCCGAAAGAGTGACAAATGTGTTTTGACTGAAAGTCCTAGTCGAATATCACCTCTGACCCTGTTGGAAAATGAGGCAGAAAGCGATCAGTCCAATTTCTCGAGAATGTCAGAATCAATGAAAGCTAAGCTTGCTCCCCAACCAGCAAGAATGTCCCCACTGCAGACCAGCACTATCCTGGAGTACCTGAGTCTTCCAGGTTTCATTGAAATGAGTGTAGATGATCCAGTAGAAGTGACTGAGCCTTCAGAATCTGTTGAACCCAATGTTGAGCTAGAAAGTGGGAAAATGTTAAGAGTTGAGCCTGACGTTGTACCTAAAAGTTGGGAAAAACATAGTCAGGATCACTCTAGGACCAATGGAGCGGTCCATGACCATGGTACACTGAATGTTCCCAAGGAAAACCCTAAACCTGAGGACATCTCAGAACCACTTCCACAATTAGAAACAAGAGATAAATGTGTTCATTCGGGAACCACAAACAAAAGCAATAAACGTTTTCCACCATTAAAAGAAAAGAATAAGAGTTCTGAGCCTTTGCTTTCTCAGAGTTCTGGATCTCAAAGAGAACAATTTATTCAGCATGGCCCATCACAGACATTAATTAACACAGCTAAAAGCATGGCAGCAATAGTTTCCAAATGCCCAGACTTTATTTCTCAACAATATCAAAGACCTCAGATTCAGGGTGACAGTACCAACATGATATCCTCACGAATCTATCAGGCTCCTGTTCCTTTCATGAAGAAATCAGTTAGTATTGGTCCTTGTAGGACTCTCTGCGGAGCTGGGCAGCCTCGTCCTTTTCTTAGGAAGTCCATTAGTTTAGGATCAAGATATGAACATTCAGAACATCCAAGACCTTATATCTCTGAGACGTGCTACAGGGATCAATTTCCCAACCCAGATATAAGGCTCAAATCATATAGTTTGGGTCGTACTCCTGCACATTACTATCCCATATCTGGCCCATCGTGGCGAGGTTCAGTGCCCTTTCAACCTCCTCACAGCTTCAGTCTAGAAAGGCATCATATTGAGAGATCTGGAATGACACCACCTTACCAAACAACCTTTGTCCCAAATCCTCCACGACAGATGGAACCAGCCCTTCCTTCTAGGCGGGAGTCAGATCCACGTCGACAGGCTGCAGTCTTTCCAGATTCCTCTAGGTGGCCTCTGTCTTATCAGGAAACACTCAGGTCAGTTCAGCACAAGTATGTACCACAAGACCCTCCTAGATCTTTTGGTCCAACCAGATCACTGGCCAGAGTGGACTACATGCATCCCGCGGAGCCCAGAAGATGCCCACCAAGACCTTTCCTTCCCAGAGGCTATAGCTGGCCATCACCATACCATCCAAGCTTTCCCTTACGAGATCACGTCTTTCCGAGGGAGCTGGACAAAGGAATGGGTGCAGTTCGTGGCTGTGCAGAGACTGAGAGGGATGGGGGAAGAGCCAGTTATGCCAGCCAGAGCAGTGGAAGGGGTAGTGTGGGACCCTATGGACATCTTCGCCAGTCTCTGTCTATCACCCCAACCTTACTCAGCTCGCCAGAAACCACAGAGGAGAGCGAGAGGCACAGAGCAGATAAAGACATAAGAGAACAGAGGTCCAAAAGGTGACACTAATGCATAAATACACAAGGCACAGACTAGCTAGATTAATTACCAATCCCTATTAGGGCTGTATGATATTGGAAATAAATGGCATTGCAGTATTTAGCTTTTCTAGCGATATGTATTGTGATATGAAACCTGTTTCACCAGATGGTTTGAATAACTAACAGTTGTTTCTTTTACCTGAATGAATTAAACTCATGTTAACACAGTACCAGAAAAAAATCATATGAATTAAGTTTTTTTACACCACAATGGCTAAACTTTTCTACATTTTGTTAATCTTCAAATTACTTCCATTTCAAATTGTTGTGCATGGTCAACTATATTCCCGACTTGACTGCACATCCTGCGATTTGACTATTGAGGATGTGCATGTTGCAAGGTCGATGCTGAAACTAAATATTATGCAGCCCTAATCCCTATTTTGTTTTTTGTAAAACTTTTATTTTCTACTTGTCTTACTTCATATTTTGCATATGTGTGACTATAGAAGGAATACTTCAGTAGATGAAAGTTACGAATGGGATGCTGTGGAGTACTCTATGGATCACGACGTCCTGGAGGCCATGAAGGTAGAGCGGCCCCATGCAGGCTTTGGGAGAGGCAGGGGCTTCAGGCAAGAGCGCCCCCGCTCCACTGCTGGCCTCCAGGACCTCCAGAGCAAACGTAAGAATATAATATACTGTATACTCCATAAGTGTGTCTGTTCCAAGGGTGTAGAATTAGTTTGGACAGAGGTGACGTGTCCCCGGCAATATCCACTTGTTATTGAATGCATTCATTCATACATTTTCTTTTCCGCTTAGTCCCTTTATTAATCAGGGGTCGCCACAGCGGAATGAACCGCCAACTTATCCCGCATATGTTTTACGCAGCGGATGCCCTTCCCAACCCAACAGTGGGAAACACTCATAAACTTTTGCATTCACACACATACACTATGGCCAATTTAGCTTATTCAATTCACCTATAGCACAGGTCTTTGGATTGTGGGGGGAAACCGGAGCACCTGGAGGAAACCCACGCCAATATGGGGAGAACATGCAAACTTCACACAGAAATGCCAACTGACCCAGCCAGTACTCGAACCAGTGATTTTTTTTGCTGTGAGCCGATCGTGCTACCCACTGCGCCACCGTGACGCCCTTGTTTTTGAATTATCCCCACCAATAATTTCGGCCTCTAAAGATGATGAAAATATGATAATCGAGATTAAAAAGATTACTTCATCTATATCCCGCTCCTTGTCTGGGCATCCGCATTCATTCCTCCTCAATGCCCAATTTCGCGTCCAATTTTTAAAATCATGTAACGTGACTTTTGCAGCATGGGACGAGCTTGATTCATTGAAGTGTATTAGATTTATTTATGCTTTTGAAAGAGAGCTTGTGATAGGGTATAAGAGGGTGTTGCATTCATAGGTCCCCAACCAATGTCAAGAGCAAATCTACGCCCTTGGTCTGTTAAATTCCCAAAACCAAATGTAATACCCAAATTACCTAAGTAACTTTACCTATCCTCCTTTATCCTGCTCCTCTCCTCTCAGGCCTGTACTCCATGAGCCCTCCTTTAGTATCCCAGCCTCCTCAGCACCAGTACAGTCACTCCCTCAGTGAGGCGCGCTTCAATGCCCTGCGGCAGGAGTTTCAGGAGTACCGCAGAGCCCAGGAATCCTGCACCCAAGACCCCTGCATCCCCCCTGACCCCGACTCTGACTCCAGCTCCGCACTGCTTTGACATCCTTACCTTGGTACCTTCTTCCATCACCTCCCTTTAATCCCTTTGAATAACTGCATTGATCTTCAACTTCTTTTTAACTCAAGCTTTGTGAATGATATTTATTGATATTGTTGGCACAAATGTGAATGGTAACAACGTCTGGCTTAAAGCCTGCGTGAACCAGAAGTTCAAGTCAAGTCAAGTTGACCTTTATTGTCGTTTCACATACAGGGGATTGAAATGTCATACAATCAACTAATGTATCATTTCCACTCAGTGGTATGGTTTGGTACTGTACGGTAAACATTTATTTTTTGTTTCTACTGTCAGAAGTACCAAAATAGTAAACTGTGTCATACAACTTTTTATTGGGACTCTTTCGTAAGGATACCTAGCACAACAATAGGGTACCAAAGATGTGGAGCTAGACTCTTCTCTTCGTTAAACAGAATTTACACAGGGGGGCTAATAATTCAGGAGGGCTCATAATTCTGACTTCAGCTGTATATAGTCCATGTAATCAGTGGTGATGAACTGCAGCTGTGTGTGTAATCAGGATTGAACTGAAACCGGTGTGTGACAGCAGGGGATGATGGGATTTGTAGTCCAGTTCAGTGGCAGATGTGATGTGTAGAGTGCCCTCTAGTTTGTCCACTTGGTGACCGTGACAGTAATAATACGCAGCAATTAACCATGGTTGGCCTGAGCACAAATAAAGTTTGTTGTCTTCTGTGACACACAGCCACATGCCAAGTCATCAAGACGTCGACAAGGTTTGTTTGAGCTCAGGTCGACGATAGCCCGTTATTATATGTATATATTATTACGGTGTAATGTCTCGGCTGTGTATTTAAAAATGGAGCTTCCTTTGTTTTCATTCTCCTGACTTGTGCATAGGGATGCACCGATACCATTTTTTTGGAATGATCCGATCTCAATACCAAAATTCTCAGTATCGACCGATACATATCTGATCCCAATACGGGGCTGTTTTTTTAAGCATAATACAGTGTCTATAGTTCTGGTGATAAACTCAAATAATATATCTTCTTTAGTAAACATAACAGACCTATAGGCCTACTGTATATGACAGACGACACAATCTAACTAAAAACATGATGTGTGCTGTAAGCTAAGCTACATTATTTGAGCATTCATTATGACATTGATCTGTTGTGGTCCATTTTATGTTTCCTTTTTTAATATTAAGATTTTCCTTTGGAATCTGTAATAGGCTACTACTACTGACCCTAATCGTTGGTAAAATAATCAACCTTTTAGCAAAGCCTGATATTTTCCTGCAGGTTTGACGCAGACTAAACTAAACTGTCTGAGGCCAGTTTTACATAATAATCCCTCACCAAATCTCACTGTGAGTGAGAATGAGAAAGTTCAGAACAAGGTCCGCTTATATGCTTCAGTGCCAAAACACAAACTGATCTGTTAAATAAAATATTGATATAAATAAAATGACAGTGAAAAATCCACAGTTTCAGAGTAGCCTATATTAGGCTAAATAATTTTCTGTTAATGACAATCCATATTGTGCCCGTCAGTTTCACTTTTATTCATTTAATCAACTACTTTGACCACAATGGGCCAGGCTTTACAAACTATTCACAGAACTTAAAGTATTCACCTTGGAAGATTAAACTCAGTCGGAAGGATGAGAGAACAGAAATTTATTGTGAGAATATTTTACAGAGCGGCGCACATCGCGTCTGCGCAGCCGGATGCATGAATGAAGCGCTTGATACATCACTGAGACACAGCACACAGCCCTCCGGTATCTGCGGACACTTTTAAAACAGCAGCACAAAGCGAAGAAATCAGTGCATTGAGGATCTGTCCAATGTATTATTGAGCCTTTTCTAATTTAAAGTTTCAGGTAGGCCTACTTTGTGTGTGAAGAGCAGGTAATAGCCTAACCCTATCTACTCCAGTATTTAAATGCGATCTGCTGATCTAACAGACACAGCGCAACATGATTTAGAAACAGCAATGAACTCCTTGTTGCAGGTCAAAATGAACCCATTTAATGCAAAACTAATCGCATTTCTCCACTGATTACTTAAACTAATAGGAACAAATAACGTGTTGTCATAAACAAACGTGGCACGCAGTTTGAATTGTGAATTAATGGAGAATGATTGACAGGCGCAGCAGCAGAAAAAGCTGAATTGAACATAAATTTAACCACTTGAATATTCATCTGTACTTCACATTAAGCTATAGAATGGCTTCAGAACATTTGGGATATAGTAGGCCTACATGACAACTTTCTAGTGCCTTATAATAGGCTTCCTTTGTGGCTTTTGTTAGTTTATAAATTACACAGAATATAGCGCACGCGCAAGATCGGATTTGGATCGGTACCAGCTGGACCAGTGGCGCCCCCAGAAAATTTTCTTAGGGGTGGCCAGAAGAGGCCGCAGCAAATCTTGGGGTGGCACACAAAAAAAATTTATGAATTCAGTGTAATGTTATATTTTTGTTTCTGGTAAATGAAATAATGTGGTTTTAATTTGTTTAATTAATTACTCTTAAAATATTGCAATTTATTCCTTGAAATAATTCAGCAAGTACATGTGCAAATCAAATAAAAATCAATATTTAGTTTAAAAACGCTTTTCCTATATATATATAACTTTTTAGTTATTTTTTACATACTTTTATTGCACAGAAGATGGTATATGCCAAGTCTAAAATTCATGAAGATTCATGAATTAATTAATAAAACAAACAAATGAACAAACTGAACAAAAGGCATTACTACACACACATCCACTATACAGACCCTAATAATATCATTTATCCATATTCCTTTTTGAGCCACAATATTATTAATGCAGCTTCTTCTATTGATGTACCTTAAGGTAAATATTAAATTGCCATTGCTGTCTATTGAAGGTGTGTGTGTGCTGTCAACAACGATCGGGGAGGGCAGTGGTGGTTCTAGTTTAAATGACACCATGGCCGAACCATCCCATACACAACATAATGTAATGAAGTCTTACCTCCCTGACTCTTTATCCCTCCTTTCTGCTTTAAAGCCATGCTTAGTGAAAGTTACTACATCCTCATATTATATAAACTTTAGTTTAGTCGACTTGCAAAACTCGATGCGTGCCGACACCTCTGCACAAAAGGCTGTTACTCCTGTTTCACGGCACATGAGCGGCGCGTATTTTATCGGAATGCATGCAAACAACCGGGATTCTCACAGGAGTGCGTGAGGCGCACGGGAATGGTTTTCTGCGCGCATGCGTCAGTTTGCTTTCACCAGCGTTGAACCAGCGCTGAGGGGGAGAGCAGTGAATCAGCTACGTCAGTGGCACCAACAATAATTTAGTGGCTGCATTTTATTTATTGAAATATTGGGAATTTACATAAGTACATTTAAATTAATAATGTCAACAGCAAAATCATATTGAGGTGGCCACAGGGGTGGCCAGAGTTTACCCAGGGGTGGCCGTGGCCACCCCTTGGAGGCGCCCCTGCCGATAACTCGATCCAGCAAAAATATGCGGTATCGAACCGATATCCGATCCAAGTATTGGGATCGGTGCATCCCTACTTGTGCACGTGCTTGTGACATTTCTCTGTAAACCAATAGCTCTGCCTTTTAGTAGCCTTTTGTTGTGCTAGGTACCTTTTCGAAAAGGGTAACAAAAAAGTGCTATGGTACGGTTCGCTTTTTGGTAACTTTTGACAGTGGAAAAGGCCATAAAAGCACACCGATCCATACCTCAGTGGAAACGGGCCATTAGGGTCCTTGAACTTGACTTGAATTACACTAGTAGAAACGAGACAGAAGGCTCTGAAGGTTTTACATTTAACAAAGGGAAATTTATACTGTACAATGCCCTAGTCATTCTCATGTTAAATTCAATGTAAACCTCATGTTTAATGTAGTTTATCTCTTGTAGGCTACTCATTACAATCCTTTTTATTTTAACAGAGCATCCCAATGAAGAAGATGAGTTAGATTTAAATACAAACCCTGAGAGTTCAGATCATGAGAAAGCAAAGGATCCAGACTCTGATATCCAGGACCAGCTTTGATGGATCTTTATCCCCGAAGCTGAATGAAGAGATCTGTAAAGGTGTGTTCAGTTCCTGCTGGTTCTTCTACACTTGAAAACATGTACATTACGTGGAATGTAGCTTTTGTATTTGTCTTTTGTTGACTTGACCTGCTGTCAACAGTACCAGATTGCACTTCTGTTTGTCTAGACTAAAACAAGGATACGGGGAACAGTTTTATTGAAGAAACAAACAAACAATTAGAAGTATGATTGTTTTTATGCTGGTTTTGTAAATTAAATTTACCTCCATTGTGGATAATGGACAAAAAAAAAGTAACGTTTTCCAATAAGCTGAACCAAAACAACAGGATAAAGTCTGCTTTGACAATCAGACACTGCAGTCAAGAAAATCCATATTCAGGGGTGGATTAAACCAATAAGCAAGGTAAGCAGCCGCTTAGGGTGCCAGGAAATCTGAGGACCCCCAAATAAATACCTAGAAGTATAAATGATAACTATAAATTATATATAACATTGCTTTCTATCATATTGTGTACGGTGAGGGTCTAAAAATTATAATTTGAAATGTTTCAAATGTGTCCTCCACCTTCAATCATGGAAATAGTTCATTATTTTTAGTTGTGAATTCATCTTAAGAAAACAAATCATTTCAAAGGTTTTACAAGTCGCTTTACGTGTTATTATTATTTTGCATTAAGATAAAATGTAGAAAAGGAGATCGAATGATATAAGAAATAAACAGCAAAATAATAAAAGGTGCATTTAAGAACTTTTGGGCCTCATAGCTGGACTTACTTAGGGCCCCAAAATCACTAAATCTGCTCCTGTCCATATTCCAAGCAACTATTTAACTATGTAAGTATGTTGCTGTTGTGTATTTGTTTACCATGTGTATATCTGAAGCTGAATTCCTCTTAAAAGCGGGGTTATTTTGGTCAAGATCCAAATGATGTTGTAATTTAAAGCGTAAGAATCAGTGCCAACACTGAGGCCTCCTTAACTAACACTCAAACTCTCCTGGAAATGTACTTGTACTTTTCACATTCATAATTAACTTCCCGATATAAAAGCATGCATTGCTCTCTGAATCTTCTGTACTTTAAAGAACTCAGCTGAACTACATTACAGCGGATGTAGGATAAGGCTATTCAGAAGTCAAAGATGCACATGGATTTTGACACCCATCAGATGCTCTTTGTCAGTCTGAGCTTAGGCTTGTAAATATTTGTTTTAATTAGATTTAATTAGACTTTTTCAGATTTTGTACAACTGTTCATGAATGTTTTGAGAAAACATGAATCTGTCTTATATTTAAGATGCTGCTGTACATTATTGTAACACGTTTAAAGGCTTTTTTGACATTTTTGAGAATGAATTTACAGTTTTGTAAAAAACAAAAGTGTTTTATATCTGTTCTTATCCTTGTTTTTTATAAATGTTGTCACTCGGTTTTGTATGATTTGTACAATAAAATGTTCCACTGAAATGTTGGGGGATAATCATTCATTCATTCATTTTCTTTTTGGCTTAGTCCTTTTATTAATCTAGGGTCACCACAGCGGAATGAACCACCAACTTATCCAGCATATGTTTTACGCAGCGGATGCCCTTCCAGCTGCAACCCATCACTGGGAAACACCCATACACCCTCATTCACACACATACACTACGGTCAATTTTAGCATCCCGGTCAGTGTATGTTTTGGTCAATGGATTTTCATTTTAGAAACGGATATTGAAAAATGAGCCATTTTTTGATTTTTGTTTTCAAATTCAAAAACGGATATTAAAATATGTGAAATCATGGTGAAAAACGAAAAGCAAAATTAAAAAATTCTTTGATTTTCATTTATTATTTTGAATAACAATAAATAAAATCACCAGAAAACAAAAACCAATAAAGGCTTGTTTTTTATATTCCGAAACCAGATAGGCAGACTCATTCACGGTGACACAATGCTGCCACACACAGGCTAGCCTACTGCCGTTGTGTGCGTCTTCACCCCAAATGCAGCCTATGCATAAATATAACCTATATATACACAGTTAAAGTCAGAATTATTTTGAATTTGTTTTCTTTTTTAAATATTTCCCAAATGATGTTTAACCGAGCAAGGAAATTTTCACAGTATGTCTGATAATATTTTTTCTTCTGGAGAAAGTCTTATTTGTTTTATTTTGGCTAGAATAAAAGCCAAAATTACTAATTAATTTTTTAAAAGCCATTTTAAGGACAAATTATTAGTCCCTTTAACTTATATTTGTTCGATAGTCTACAGAACAAACCATCATTATACAATAACTTGCCTAATTACCCTAACCTGCCTAGTTAAGCTAATTAACCTAGTGAAGCCTTTAAATGTCACTTTAAGCTGTATAGAAGTGTCTTGAAAAATATCTAGTTAAATATTATTTACTGTCATCATGGCAAAGATAAAATAAATTAGTTATTAGAGATGAGTTATTAAAACTATTATGATTAGAAATGTGTTAAAAAAAATCTCTCCGTTAAACAGAAATTGGGGAAAAAATAA
>LR812526.1:8782314-8787314 GCA_903798195.1 Danio kyathit | reverse complement strand
GCACAGTTTTCCACTTATAACGTCATATTGCTCATTGCCATAATTTAAAATGAGGACGCATGACAGCTGAGCGAGACTGTGCAAACCGTGAAACTCTGACCAATGTTAGGAGAGTTTACTCGCACGTGACTTGTTTTAGCTCTTTCGGTGCGTTTAGAAACTTTGCCGTGTGAAAGCGAACCGCACCAAGAACAAAGAGCAACATTGTAACAATTTTAATTCCTGATTCGGAACAAAACAAGTGTAAAAGCACCCTAAAACTACTATTAATATCCTGTCTAAACTTCATTCCCTATCTTCGTTTTTGGAACCCACCCCCCCCTATCCTTCCCTTCCCTTCCCTCCTCATTCTATGATTGGGCGACACAGCGGCTCAGTGGCTAGCGCTACTGCCTTGCAACAGGAGGGCCACAGGTTCAAGTTCTAATTGAGCCAGTCAGCACTCCCTGCGCAGAGTCTGCATGCTCTCCCCATGTTCGCATGGGTTTTGCCTGGGTCCTCCGGTTTCCTCCCACAGTCTAAAAACATGCACATAAACAAATTGTAATTAGTCACAAGCACTTAACGCATATAATTAGATAATTAGAATACACTACCTGACAAAAGTCTTGTCGCCATTCAAGTTTTAGGAACAACAAATAATATCTTGACTTCTAGTTGATCATCTGGTATCAGAGGTGGCTTATATGAAAGGCAAAGGCCTCTAGATTACGCTTATTTCACCACAATAAAATATGATCATGCCTTGATTTTCAATTATTTCATTAGGACAGTAAGGTCTGACTTTGCTTAGACAAAAGTCTTGTCTCTTAACAGAAATAATGTCCAGTATAGAATATAAAGTCATGCTGCAGTGGAAAAAGAATGAATATTGTGTCTGACTCCATCATGAGCTTGGAGGACTGCATCCATACATCTCTGCAATGACTCAAATCACTTATTAATAAAGTCATCTGGAATCCATATGTTCATCAAAATTATTTAGATTCATCTTCAATGCCTCCATCTTGCCCCAGACTTGCTCAATAATGTTCATGTCTGGTGACTGGGCTGGCCAATCCTGGAGCACCTTGACCTTCTTTGCTTTCAGGAGCTTTGATGTGGAGGCTGAAGTATGAGAAGGAGCACTATCCTGCTGGAGAATTTGCCCTCTCCTGTGGTTTGTAATGTAATGGGCAGCACAAATGTCTTGATACCTCAGGCTGTTGATGTTGCCATCCACTCTGCAGATCTCTCGCACGCCCCCATACTGAATGTAACCCCAAACCATGATTTTTCCTTCACCAAATTTGACTGATTTCTGTGAGAATATTGGGTCCATGCGGGTTCCAGTAGGTCTTCTGCAGTATTTGTGATTGGGATGCAGTTCAACAGATGATTCATTGAAAAAAATCAACCTTCTGCCACTTTTTCAAATGATTAACTAGAAGTCAAATTATTATGTGTAGTTCTTACAACTGAGATCGACGACAAGACTTTTAGATAGTGTAGGTATTAATGAGTAATATTACATGTACTTACTATATGGTTAAGTTTAGGATTATGTATGTAATTATGCAAAATAATTTGTAATTATTATATGTAAATAAATAATTAGTAAATGGACACCTTAAAATAAAGTGTTACGAAAATATGTCATTTGCCACACTTACACACACATAAAGTGCTGGGAAATTCTGAAAATGCAGCTGGAAGCGTGTAAAGTGTAACGCCTGATTCACACAGGGCTTCAGTGTCAACGCTTGACGGAGGGCGGGTCTGAAGTTGGAGCTGACGCGATGGTCATAGCAGCGTCAGCCTATGAAATTAGTCCACAGTCGGCTACTGTCCGAGCTGGGGTATTTGCATAAAGCAATCTGATTGGCTGACTCTTCCGTTGGCACTTGAAAAATTGAGAAACTCCCAACTTCTGCAGCGAGCAATGCCAAGCAGCACCGACATCACCCATTCAAAGTGAATAGGAAGCACTGATGCTGACGCCTCGTGTGAATGGGGCGTAAAGGTGTAATAAACCTATATTATGACATGTTGGATTATTACATCTATGCTTCGATGAAGAATATTTGGAACCATTCCATTTCACAAAAGCTTCAATCGCTGGTCCTGTGAAGTTCTTTGAATGTTCGACGTTTGACTTAATCTCAACTGAAACATGAAGACAGGGTGGGACATAGTAGCTCCTCCTCCTTTATGAAAAACAGCCAATAGTTAATTTTTTTTATTATCGTTCTGCCAGTGAGAGTGGTTGAGCTCGAGCGCATCAATTAAAAGCAAATGAGAAGAAAGAGGAGGGGCATCTCAGACACTAGAGAGCATTTGATTGGTCAGAAGATTTGATGAGTAACTGAAGTATGAGGTGACAGAAAAATAGTTGATCCATTTAGGCGGAAGCAACAAACTACAAGCTTTGGATGTTTATATCTTCATAATGCAAATTTTGGCACTGTTTTTGAGCACCCTATAGCTTATAGATATCCTGAAGTCTAACATACTCATACTATGCATTATTTTAATTTCATTTTATTTAATTTTTTTGGTATCGCTGCTACTGTATGTGAAACTCCCTTTTGGAAGCTTTATGTTTAATAGTGCAGAGTCTGAGTGAAAGGATATGTAGGGTTCACGGGTGTTGTGACGGGCCCCCATGCTCTTGACCGCCTGCACCATGTTGGTGTTTGGCCAGCGGCCCCAGCGGCTGCTCTCGTCTCGCTCATAACCCATCGTGACCTCCAGACTGGGCAGAACTCGACACGCCAGGAGAGGAGCCATGCTGGACAACCTGAAACACAGAGAAAAGCAGGAGCAGGTCAGATGAGAAGCACATAAACAATGAAGATCAGTCTTAGTATTTCCAACATTAATGAAATCTGTCTGTCTATCAATCTATCTATCCATCCATCCATCTATCCATCTATCTATCCATCTATTTGTCTCTGTCTCTCTATCTATAGTTCTGTCTGTCTATCTATCTATTGTTCTATCATTCTATCTGTCTATTATTCCATCTATTGTTCTTTCTATTGTTCTGTCTGTCTATCTGTCTATTGTTTGTTCTATCATTCTATTAACTTTTGTGTGTCTGTCGTTTATTCGTTCTACTATTTGTCTGTCTGTTTATTGTTCGTTCGTTCGTTCTATAATTTTATAATTGATCTGTCTGTCTGTCTCTATCGTTCATTCATTCTATCTTTTATCTGTCTGCCTATCGTTTGTTCTATCATTTAGCTTTCTGTCTATCGTTCATTCGTTCTATCATTCTATCATTTATTTGTCTCTGTCTATCATTCATTCATTCTGTAATTTTATCATTTATCTGTCTGTCTGTCTATCGTTCATTGTATTATTTACCTGTCTGTCTGTCTGTCTGTCTGTCTGTTTATCTTTCATTCGTTCTATAATTTCTGTCTGTCTACTTTCTATCATTTAGATGTCTGTCTATCATTCATTTGTTCTATCATTCTATAATTTATTTGACTGTCTGTCTGTCTGTCTGTCTGTCTGTCATTCGTTCTATAATTTGTCTGTCTGTCTGTCTGTCTGTCTGTCTGTCTGTCTGTCTGTCTGTCTGTCTGTCTGTCTGTCTGTCTGTCTGTCATTCGTTCTATCATTTGTCTGTCTGTCTGTCTGTCTGTCTGTCTGTCTGTCTGTCTGTCTGTCTCTCGGTCTGTCATTAGTTCTATCATTTGTCTGTCTGTCTGTCTGTCTGTCTGTCTGTCTGTCATTCGTTCTATCATTTGTCTGTCTGTCTGTCTGTCTGTCTGTCTGTCTGTCTGTCTGTCTGTCTGTCTGTCTCTCGGTCTGTCATTAGTTCTATCATTTGTCTGTCTGTCTGTCTGTCTCTCGGTCTGTCATTAGTTCTATCATTTGTCTGTCTGTTTGTCTATCATTCATTCTATCATTTATCTATCTGTCTAATCAAAATTTATCTCTGTCTTCAAATACTTATACCACCGTCTAAGGGTATAGGCCTAGAGAATAAGTAATACAATATGTAAATAAGTGGTATATAAGTATATAAAATAATTACATTCATCTTATGTTCAGAAATGTAATATTATAGACTCATCTATACCCAATAGGCTTGCGAGCGCGGTGGAAGTCCTTCAGAACTCTTTCCACGTCATTATTCAACTTGCAGTCTTTGCCATCTTTGCTGAAGGTGGACCTGGAAAACACAGCAGAAATACAACCTTCAATATTAAAATGGGTTCTAATACATTTTTTTTCATTCAGGTCATATCAAATGGCAAAACCAATTTTTAGCAATAAAAAGGGAAACACTTTAGTTCAATTCATAATTCAACAATTCACACTATTACCTACTGGCTTATTGCCTGCTTATTATTAAGTCATTAAATGTTTATTAGTACTTATAAAAGTATATAACCCCAACTTCTACCTTACTAACTATTAATAAGCTGCGGGATGCACAATACTGGCATTATATGCAATATGCAAAATATGAATTGAACAATACCTAAACCCATGCAACTACCACCTTAATAACTATTGATAAGCAGCTAGTTAGTAGTTTATTGACCTGGGGTGCGTTTCCCAAACAACGACGTAACTCGCGGCTGAACTATCATAGTGCGATGCATCGTTTGGCAAAAGAACGATGTAGTGACGAGTGTTTCCCAAAACCCGTAGTTTCTCTGTCGCAGATCCATCGCTTGAACTACGTTAGTTATGACGCAAAACGCCCATAATGATGCTCTAAACGGGGTGGAGTAACTTCTTCAGAGAACAGCCCCATCATTTCTTTGTGCAAATTATATTGTTTTACACAAACACGCATTTAAAATAAAATCCAATATTAGTTTTGGTACAAACATGCACTCGCTTTCCATATTAAATAAAATAAATGTAAATGGCACATATAGAGCCTGTGTTTGGTTTACTAATATAATTGAGAAGTTGAACATTACATATTCTATAACATAAAATCACTTACAAAAGCAAACACATTCTAATATCATATATAAATCATATAAATAAAT
>LR812526.1:8727314-8779814 GCA_903798195.1 Danio kyathit | reverse complement strand
ATTTTCTTGTCGGCTTTGTCCCTTGCGGGGTCGCCACAGCGGAATGAACCGCCAACTTATCCAGCACAATTTTACGCAGCAGATGCCCTTCCAGCCGCAACCCATCTCTGGGAATTTCCACACACACACATTCACACTCATACACTATGGACAATTTAGCTTACCCAATTCACCTGTACTGCATGTCTTTGGACTGTGGGGGAAACCGGAGCACCCGGAGGAAACCCACGCAAACGCAGGGAGAACATGCAAACTCCACACAGAAACGCCAACTGACCCAGCCCAGCCGAGGTTCGAACCTGCGACCCAGCGACGTTCTTGCTGTGAGGCAACAGCACTACCTACTGCGCCACTGCGTTGCCCCTGACCCCTGATTAATAAAGCCAAAAAGAAAATGAATGAATGGATAAAATTGGTCGTAGTGTACGAGTGTGTGTGTGAATGTGAGAGTGTATTGGTGTTTCCCAGTACTGGGTTGCAGCTGGAAGGTCATCCGCTGTGTAAAACATATGCTGGATAGGTTTGTGGTTCATTCCATTGTGGCGACCCCTGATGAATAAGCGACTAAGCCGAAGGAAAATGAATGAATGAATGAATATGAGGGTTCAAAAATATCTAAATAGTGAGAAAATCACCTTTAAAGTTGTCTACGTGAAGTCCTGAGCAATGCATATACTAATATGCCGGCAGCCAGCTCTCTGCAACTCTCACATGGTCGCCCACTGAAGCTAAACAGGGCTGCGCCCGGTCAGTACCTGGATGGGAGACCACATGGGAAAGCTAGGTTGCTGCCGGAAGTGGTGTTAGTGAGGCCAGCAGGGGGCGCCCAACCTGCGGCCTGTGTGGGTCCTAATGCCCCAGTATAGTGATGGGGACTCTATACTGCTAATGTCTTTCAGATGAGACGTTAAACTGAGGTCCTGACTCTCTGTGGTCATTAAAAATCCCAGGATGTCCTTCGAAAAAGAGTAGGGGTTTAACCCCGGCATCCTGGCCTCTGTCCATCATGGCCTTCGAACCCTCCCCATATCATAATTGGCTTCATCACTCTGTCTCCTCTCCACCAATCAGCTGGTGTGTGGTGTGCGGTCTGGCGCAAAATGGCTGCCGTCGCGTCATCCAGGTGGATGCTGCACATTGGTGGTGGTTGAGGAGATTCCCCCCCTATGTGTAAAGCGCTTTGAGTGTCTAGAAAAGCGCTATATAAATGTAAGGAATTATTATTATTATTAATCATAAACTGCATTATGATATATTTACAGTATGAAATGTACAAATATCTTTATGGAACATGATTTTTACTTAATATTGAAATGATTTTTGGCATAGATGATAAATCAATTATTTTGACCCATACAATGTTTTTTTTTTTTTAAATATATATATTTATGCAACATAACATGGTTTAGGGTCTCATATGAAAAGTTAATTTGTGAAAATAGAATAATACAAATTTTCAGAAATCAAGTTGTTTTTGCAATTATGCTTTGATTTAACATGAATTAAAAAAAATTACAACAACAACAAAGACAAGTAATTTCCATGAATCATGCTTTTTTTGCAATTGTAGTCTTCAATCCACAACATAGAAATATGATAATTATTCATTCATTCATTAATTTTCTTTTCGGCTTAGTCCCTTTATTAATCCGAGGTCGCCACAGTGGTATGAACCGCCAACTTATCCAGCACGTTTTTACTCAGTGGATGCCCTTCCAGCCGCAACCCATCTCTGGGAAACATCCACACACACTCATTCACACTCATACACTACGGACAATTGAGCCTACCCAATTCCCCTGTACTGCATGTCTTTGGACTGTGGGGGAAACCGGAGCACTCTGAGGAAACCCACGCGAACGCAGGGAGAACATGCAAACTCCACACAGAAACGCCAACTGACCCAGCCGAGGCTCGAACCAGCGACCTTCTTGCTGTGAGGCGACAGCACTACCTACTGCGCAACTGCGTCACCTTCAATATGATAATTAAATAATTCATAGTTCATTTAGATAATTATTTAGATAATTCATTCATTCATTTTCCTTCGGCTTAGTCTCATTATTCATCAGGGGTCGCCACAGTGGAATGAATTGCCAACTATTCCAGCATATGTTTTACACAGCTGGAATAGTCACAGCCGCAACCCAGTACTGAAAAACATCCATACACACTCATTCACAGACATACACTATGACCAGTTTGGATTATTATATTCCACCAATAGTGCATGTGTTTGGACTGTGGGGGAAACTGGAGGAAACCCACGCCAACATAGGGAGAACATGCAAACTCCACACAGAAATGCCAACTGATCCAGCCAGGACTCGAACCAGCGACCTTCTTGCTATGAGGCAACAGTGCTAACCACTGAGCCCCTGTGTCGCCCTTATTTAGATAATTAATTAGATTATTAATGAAAAAAACTAATTAAAAAATTAATTAAAAATCTTTTTTTGCTAAAAAAATTTACATTTACAGTCAAAGCAAAACATATTCAGTAATACCGTCAACATTTCTCACACTATCAATTTATTCAAAAATCTTATTTAAAATATGACAAGAGCTCAGAGTTAAATTGTCAGAATTAATTGATCTCGAATGTCAGGTAACTTTAATAAAATGTACAGCATGTGGTGGTTTACAACCAACCAAAGATTATTAAGTCAACTACACTGTACTGTAAAAAAAGTTAAATGTTTTTAGTTAAATTAAATGAACTTTTCTAGTCATCTCAACGTATTTAAATCAAACTGACTAAAATAAAGTTAAACTTTAAACTTTTTTAAATTTTGTAATGTGACTTAAAATATTGTTCATTCATTCATTTTCCTTTGGCTTATCAGGGGTCGCCACAGCGGAATAAACTGTCAACTATTCCGGCATATGTTTTACGCAGCGGATGTTAAAACATTGTTAGGATTTGTTTAAAGTTTAAACTCAACTAACTTATTAAAATAAGTTAAAGTAACACAAATACATGTTGTCATGATCCAGCCTGATCTCATGGGGAAACGTAACTATTTTATACTATGTCAGTTTAGTGGCTAATTCATATGAATTCGTACGAGTTCAGTTGTACGAAAATGTACGATTTTAAAAAGGAGGCTTGGCACCAAACCCCACCCCTAAACCCAAACGTTATTGGGGGATGAGAAAATAGTACTTAATTGTACAAATGAGATTGTACGAATTCATACCAATTAGCCACTTACGAATTGCAGTGAGATTGTGTTGCATGATCATATCTTTTACATATGGATATAATACAGTGCAGTATGTACAATGCTTTACAATACTTTGCTGTCTCTGCTGTAAACCAGACTCATCAAATCTGATCTTTAATACTTTCCAGACTCAGTGGCGGATTTAGGCATGGGCAATGTGGGCGATTGCCCAGGGCGGCATCTTGCTAGAGACGGCATTGAGACAACCCCCACCTCTTTTTTTCAGTGCACTGGATGAATGTTTGGGTATTATATGCCACAGTTTACTTTACTTTGCTGTCCTCTCTTACATAAATGAACTCTAGTGTCCTGCATGCACCATTAAACAAATACCAACAATTATTTATGGAGTTTGCACTGTATTATGATTTAAATGATTACTATAACCTCCATAATGATCCAAAATTTTGGTAAACATCCTGTGCATTTAATGCAAATTTAGTTGACGGTAATATTGATCCTTTTTCAAATATTTCCCAAGACCTGTTTAACAGAGCAAGGAAATTTTCACTGTTTTTTTCTATAATGTTTTTTCTTCTGGAGAAAGTCTTATTTGTTTTATTTCGGCTGGAATAAAAGCAGTTAAAAAAATTTAAATGATTATTTTAGGGTCAATATAATTAGCCCCTTTATTTGATTGGCTAATGAACAAACCACTGTTGTCCAATAACTTGCCTAGTTCACCTAATTAACCTAGTTAAGCCTTTAAATGTCACTTTAAGCTGAACACTAGTATCTTAAAAAATAACTTTAAAAATATTATGTAATGTAATCAGGACAAAGATAGAAGAAATGAGTTAGTAAAACTATTATGTCGAAGTGTTGAAAGAACACTAATAATTTGGTCTCATTCTCTACCTGTTGTCGCTTGAAGACGGCTGCATCTTCATATGATCCATGACATGCATTTGCTGCTGGTTTGGAGCAAAGATCTGAAAACGGGCTCCATTACGGCTCAAGTGGTACATGGTGCTGCAAAGAGACACAGCAGTATCGCATCTCTCTAGAATACTCGATTCTGATTGGTCACTATAGCAGAACTCTGGTCTAACACTTGACATTCGAGTGATGTTTTGAAGTGCACACTGCGATATTCTGTACTTACTATGCAGCCTCATGGATGTCAGTCCCGTCCCACCAACCACAGCCAGAGAAAACCTTCAACAGCGCAGACAGTTATTATACACATTCACCACCAAACAGTTCAACAAGTTGAAGTCAGAGTTATTAGCCCTCCTGAATTATTAGCCCCCCTGTATATTTTTTCCCCAATTTCTCTTTACTGCAAAGATTTTTGCAGCACATTTCTAAACATAATAATTTTAATAACTCATTTCTAATAATAATAATTAAATTTTTATCTTTGCCATGATGACAGTATATAATATTTGACTATTTTTCAAGATACTAGTATTCAGCTTAAAGTGACATTTAAAGGCTTAACTAGGTTAATTAGGCAAGTTAGGATAAATAGGCAAGTTATTGTATAACGATAGTTTGTTTTGTAGACAATCAAAAACAAACATTGCTTAAGAGGGCTAATAAAATATTATAGGAACTACTGTGAAAAATTCCTTGCTCTGATAAACATCATTTGGGAAATATTTAAAAAAAAAAAAAAAAATCATAGGAGGGCGAATAATATTGACTTCAACTGAACATGTCTCTGTTGTCATTTAGAGAGCTGGGTACATATGAATTGCATCTCAATGTCTTAGAATACACATTTATGGTTATGTAATGAACAACTTACTGCCATAGTGTATATAAAATAATACTGAAAAAATATAAACATAAAAGAAAAATTGGGAGAATTAATGAATTGTGTTAATTGTAATTATGAAAACAAAAAACAAACACCCAACAAAAAACAAAACAATTTTGTAACATAGATATTTAGTTTGACAAATTATTTGTATCCTATCATATGTATATACAGTGCTCAGCATATGTAAGTACACCCCACACAAATCTCTCTTTTAAATTACTATTTTCTATAGGAAGCTATACAATATTATATTTGTGCATATACATTAGATTAGTCAGGCCTGAAGCCAAATCTGGAGCTTATCTTACAAAATAACTTACAATAACGATCTAAAATTAGTAGCCCAAATTTATACGTTATAAAAAATAACAAATACTAAATTTAAAAAGAGCAAAATTAAAGAGAAACAAAAAATGTAAAAAAAATTTTTTTTGCAATATTTAGCATGAATTTAATTGTATGACCTTTCAATTTCTAAAGATGTTTGGTGACTAATTATTATTTTAATAAATATATCTGTTTAATAAATCTCTTTTAAATGCACTAAAATACATTGCCTAGTACACACATATATTACATCAAAAACAAACTTTTATTTTTAAAATTATTTATTAAATTGTGATTTATTGTGATTAATCGTTGCCTAGCACTCGAATAAATATGAAAACATTATATTAAAATTATTATATTATATTATAAATAGAAAATATATTAAATATAATATTAATATTATTAAATATAATAACATTATATTAAATATAATACAACATTAAATGTAAATATTACCCATAAAAGTATCTAATGAGATTACAAGTGTTAAACAGTAAAAACTAGTAACTAATAACAAGTACTTGATATTTGTAATCTGATTACATAATCCAGGCTACATGTAATCCAAATACTGATATTTTGCCACAGCAATGTTGGTGTTGTCCCAGTCTCCCCATGATGCATCAGGCAGACATTTTCTCTGATATATGCATGCATGTGTGTATTTGTATATACATAATAAATATACAGAGTACACACACATATATTAGGTCAAAAACAAACTTTTATTTTGAATGCAATTGATCATGATTAAATGTTGCCTAGCACTCGAATAAATACGAAAACATTATATTAAAATGATTATATTATATTATATTATAAATATATAAAAAAATATGATATTAATCTTATTAAATATAATAACATTATATTAGATATAATACAACATTAAATGTAAATATTATCCATAAAAGTATCTAGTGAGATTACAAGTGTTAAACAGTAAAAACTAGTAACTGATATTTGTAATCTGATTACATAATTTCAGGCTACACGTAATCCAAATACTGATATCTTACCACAGCGATGTTGGTGTTTCCCCAGTCTCCCCCATGATGCATCAGGCAGACATTTTCTCTAATATGTTCATGCATGTGTGTATTTATATATGCATGATAAATATACACAGAACACGCATATATATTAGGTCAAAAACAATCTTTTATTTTGAATGCAGTTACAGTTTTTCTCAGTCGCTTTGGTACATTTCTCAGATCAGAATTGAAATTTGAATAAGTAAGTGCATTTCTCAAAACAGCGCATACAAATAGCAAAACACCATGGATTACCTGCAAAAGCCAGTCTCTTGCTCAAAATCCTTAGTTCATCTCTCAAAACAATGAATGTGTCAGTGCTGTCAGAATGACAAGTCATTGTGTACGGATAAGACAGTCAAGTTACTTAGTCATGTTGTCAATATAAGTGTACTCTGGAGGGCTGTTCTGGTGTAAACTATGGCAATATTTCTTTGGCTGTTTGTACTGTAATTTGTTGACAGATCTTATCATTGTGATACAGAAAGGAACAAAAAGTCTAATGGAAATGCATAGAAAAATGCATTATGACAAAATATTATGACAACATATTCAGCCATTTCGCATGTGTAGACTTATGCCATGAACAAGATATTAAATGTTGTGGGGGATGAGACTATTCAACAGAGACCAAAATAATAGATTTTGTTCAACATGACATAAGCAATTGATAATGCAGGAAACATCAGAGAATTGCACATAATCATTTGCATGGATGTAAAAAAGCATTTGCAACTTGTTCAGGGGAATGAGAAACTGCTTTTCTGATGTGCACAACTGACACAATGATCTGAAGATTGAACAGGGAGTTTTGAGAACTTCAATTCTGATCTGAGAAATGGACCAAAGCGACGAAGAAAAACTGTAATTCACGAGCACTCGAAAAAATATAAAAACATTATATTAAAATGACTATATTATATTATATATTAAATAGAAAAACATTCTAATAAAATATAATATGATATTAAATATGAATATTATCCATAGAAATTAACTAGTGTGATTACAAGTGTTAAACAGTAGTAACTAATCACAAGTACATAATATTTGTAATCTGATTACATTATCCAGACTACATGTAATCTGAATACTGCTATCTTACCACAGCGATGTTGGTGTTGCCCCAGTTGCCCCAGTCTCCCCCGTGATGCATCAGGCAGGCCGGTTGGCGCACCAGCATGGCTGCGGCCTGCTTGGCGAGGAGAGCCCGTGATGCCAACATGACTGATTTACTGTAGCTTTAAAACACACAGAGATGAAGTGACAGAAATCTGAACACAGCGGGTGGATCCTGATGCTCTTTTATACTGAAGTGGTGTGCGAGACGTCACTCTGTAAGCTACGATTCTGAGAAGATAAGATACTTTGTCTGCAACCCTTTTCCTTTCTTCATTGCTTATCTAATAATACCTTCCTCAATTATCTTATTACCTTAAGTCATTTGGTCAACACCCGTTGATGCTTCGCCTTTTACCTGCATTTACCTCCCTAAACAATCTGTCTGACCAGTCTGACCTGTCGTCTCCACAGACGTTTACCTTTAATTTAATTAATTTCATTTATATATTGTCATATGCACAGTTTTAAAAAAAACAAGTTTCCATGTGCAATTAAATTCTTCATAGAACAACAGAATGCTCTACACAAATATAAAGATATTCAACTCAAAAATAAACATCATAAAGTGGGATTGTGCTAAAAAGGTCAATTATAATAAAGTAATTTAAGTAAATTATAATACAATTTGAAGCTATAGATAGATAGATAGATAGATAGATAGATAGATAGATAGATAGATAGATAGATAGATAGATAGATAGATAGATAGATAGATAGATAGATAGATAGATAGATAGATAGATAGATAGATAGATAGATAGATAGATGGATGGATGGATGGATGGATGGATGGATGGATAGAACAATAGATATAAAGAACGATAGAGAGATAGATAGATAGATAGATAGATAGACAGACTAACTAACTTATTAACTAACTAACTAACATAAATAACTAACATTCACTAATGCATTATTAAAATCTAAATTCATGCTTGTTAAGTTTGGGATAAAGTCTATCCAGGAGGCTGATATCACAGAATGAAGCCTGACAGGTTTATTAGCAGGCTGATGCGGAGAACTGTTGTAAAAGACTGAAGGTCTTATTACATAGCTACGTGCAACAAAACATAAGCATTAGACACAAAACATTGTTCTGAGATGTAAGAGGGTATTAATTATTTAATTAAACGCTAATCTGACAGTAACGAAAACAGCTGACGGAGTGTAGACGAATTACCAGTTTGTAAACTTTCAGGATGCGCACGCAGCGAGGTTGCAGAAAAAAAACCGGGAGCGCTAGCATTTACAGTGAGGGAATGACATCCGATGCGGTTCAGAGTTTGTTGTTGTATTAGAGAGAAGTTATATTGATTACATATTATATACATTATTCACATAATGCTTTCAGCATATTATAACAGCTAGTCACCCAGCACAGTTATTCGGCAAAATTAACGGTAAAGTGAGCAGCGTTCGTCTGACAGGTCCATTTGCGATAGCAGCCTCCCAATGGATATTGGATAAGACGAAATGGCCAAGCATCCAGCCCGAAATATACAACTATCTCATTGAAACTCCAAATGATTTTACAAGAGAGAAGTTAAAGGCCTACAAGTCTCTGGATGCCAAGAGTTTTGTTCTGTGAGGTCATGTGCAAGAAATAATGTTCATTACAAGATTCAAAACTATGTAGTGCTAAAAACCGAGGTTCTGCCGAGCCAAAAACAAGGAAAAAAGACGGAACTGTACAAGACCTGGGTAATCATCAACAAGCAAACAACTGCATCCTGACAGCAAATTGCACCTGTATGGCAGGGTATGTGAACTTACATTTTTACATTTCATTCTTAGCATTCAGTGTCCGCAAATTAATCAACCATATTTAACTGTTTTTGCTGAAATCATTGCTGCAATGAGTAATGTGTATGATTCAGCATAGCGTGAACTTACCTGATATGAAATGAGAATTGCAGAGTCGAGCATTTTTTATTAGGTCCTCACTCCATTCAGCTGCCTTTTAGCCAAAGACATCTGTGGTTGGCATTAAAAGCAGTGTGGTGTACGGTAAAAGTTAGGTTTTCTATTTCTGGACTTGAACTCTGCCTCGAATTTGGCATCCTACCACACAACACGACATGTTTGCTATTGCAACCAGTCTTTTTTTGCAACCGGGAACCCATGTGACGTAGGTTGGTAATTCCTCTATACACTAACCTGCGCATTATTCAGTCATAAGATGGCGCTAAACAGTCAAAATGCAAAAACAGAAACAAAACTGGCCGAATAAAGCATACTTACATACTTATTAATTTACAAGACCTACATATTTATACTGACCCACATATTATTCATTAACAAGATGGCGGCAAAGAGTCAAAAAACGCAGCATGACAGACAAGCAGATACATATGAATGTGAATGTAAGAATACGGATATGAACGTATTTACTGACGGTCAAGGTAATTCGAAGTTCCCAGATGAGTATGTGTTATTCAGCAGTGTGTTATCTGGGAATAGCATGGAATGTAGCGATTGACCAATCAGAATCAAGTATTCCAGACAGTGGTGCAATAAGTTAGGGATAAAGTACATTCAGGAGTCTGTTATCGCAGAATAAAGCCTGACAGGTTTATCGGCAGGCCGATGCGAAGCGGAGCACTGTTGTATAAGACTGAAAGCTTTATTCTGAGAAAACAACCATCCTGGATGTACTTTATCCCGCTTATTACATGACTACTAGCCACAAAACGTAACAATTTTACACAATAGTTTATTAATTCTTTAATTAAATGCAATCCTTACAGAAATTAAAACAGCTGATGGAGCATATACTAACCTACGCATTATTCAGTCAAGATGGTGCCAAACAGTCAAAAACGCAAAGCTGACAGAAACGAAACTAGCCTAATAAAGCATATACTGACCTAATTATTATTCATTTAAAAGATGTGCCAAACAGTCAAAAATGCAAAGCTGACAGAAACTAAACTAGCCTAATAAAGCATATACTGACCTACATATTATTAATTTAAAAGATGTGCCAAACAGTCAAAAATGCAAAGCTGACAGAAACGAAACTTGTCGAACAAAGGATATACTGACCTACATATTATTAATTCACAAGATGGCGCCAAACAGTCAAACACGCAAAGCTGACAGAAACGAACCTAGCCGAATAAAGGTTATAATGACCTACATATAATTCATTCATAAGATGGCACGAAACAGTCAAACACGCAAAGCTGACAGAAACTAACCTAGTCGAATAAAGGATATACTGACCTACATATTATTAATTCACAAGATGGCGTCAAAGAGTTAAAAACACAAAGCTGACAGAAACTAAACTGGCCGAATAAAGGATATACTGACCTACATATTATTAATTCACAAGATGGCGTCAAAGAGTCAAAAACGCAAAGCTGACAGAAACGAAACTGACTGAATAAATCATACTGACCTACACATTATTCATTCACAAGATGGCGCCAAAGAGTCAAAAACGCAAAGCTGACAGAAACGAAACTGACTGAATAAAGCATATACTGACCTACATATTATTCATTCACAAGATGGCGTCAAAGAGTCAAAAACGCAAAGCTGACAGAAACTAAACTGGCCGAATAAAGGATATACTGACCTACATATTATTAATTCACAAGATGGCGTCAAAGAGTCAAAAACGCAAAGCTGACAGAAACGAAACTGACTGAATAAATCATACTGACCTACACATTATTCATTCACAAGATGGCGCCAAAGAGTCAAAAACGCAAAGCTGACAGAAACGAAACTGACTGAATAAAGCATATACTGACCTACATATTATTCATTCACAAGATGGCGCCAAAGAGTCAAAAACCGCAGCATGACAGACAAGCAGATACATCTAAATGTGGATGTAAGTATATGCATATGATTGATTTACTGACGGTCAAGGTGATTCAAAGTTCCCATATGAGCCTGCGTTATTTAGCAGTTGTTATCTGTGAATAACAGAGCATGGAATGTCGCGACTGACTAATCAGAAGCAAGTATTCCAGACAGCCATGTAATAACATTAGTTAATCCACTGATGAACTAACAATGAACTGTATTTTCATTAACTAACTTTAAAAAGATGAATAAATACTGTAACAAGTGAAGTGTTCATTGTTTGTTCTTGTAAATAAATACATTAGCACAGTGTTATAGTAAAGTGTGACCATAAAAAGTGCCCAGGAAATGTGTTAAAGCGTTGTTATTGCGTAAATTGAATTAGAGCAGCGTGTTGGATGTTTGAGGCATGCTAAGCATCTGAGGGTTGAAGTGAATGAGATAGTGCCCTCTAAAACCCATTACTCAATAATGCTCTTAAATACAGTAATGCGGTGTGGTGTCTGCAGGGATCCGGCACTGATCCAATGGGTAGTTGTAGCTGTCAGATAGAGATCCTAAAGGACACACTATAAAACCTTCTCAACGGCCAGATTACACTAAAGCATCCAACACTCTGAGCCTATGAGAAAAATAAAGTCCAGGAATAGAGCAAACTCTCCGACCTTTGATTTCAACGCCTCCAGAACACTAAAAACACATCATTAAATGTAGTCATCTGCATTTATTTCAAATAAATTACAGATTAAACAGCAAATAGAGTCTTAGGTTGTTGGAGAAATGTTGATTTGCATAATAATTTCAGCTCAGATCTGCTGATGATTTAAAGGACAGTCACAGATTGATGTTTATCATCATATAAAGGTATAGATTTATTATTATCATATAAATTTATAGTGAGTTTTGTGGATCTGCGGTGGAAGGACAGACAGCTTAGCTCTGACATTTGGCTGCGTCTCTGGAAAGATTCTTATAGTTCATTAGAGGAGCAGACAGAAGTTCACTCATTCCTCAGGTGGAGGAAAAATACACACCAGTTCCTACATGTCTTGGAATTTCTGGAATATCATGGAATCTATTCCAGACACAGAAAGTCAGGGAATTTTTTGTCCAAGGAATATCAGGGATGTTTGTTTATCATTTAAAATTGTACTTCCCATTTATCTAAATGTCTTTTTTTTTCTATGCGTGTTCTATGCTTTGTTTTGAATCATGTTGTTTCACATGTTTTGCCTATTGATATGGTTAGGCTATGTTTCACTGCCATTTTTTTCTACTTGTCAACTGGCAACCAAATGCAGTCACCCATATATACCCACGCACTTTCCTTCAGCTTAGTCCCTGATTCTTAGAGGTTGCCACAGTGGAATAAAGTTGCCCATATATATTCAATATATGTAAATTACTTATATGACATACAAGTTCATATTTGGAATTTACATAAATATATATCAAATATGTAACATTCTTCCAAATGTGGCAAAAAATTGCTCATACATATTTTATTTTTTCCATATATTTTCCATATGTTTTCATATATATTAGATGTGTATATACAATCACACACACTCACACACAGTGGTGTGAAAAAGTGTTTGTCCCTTACTGATTTCTTATTTCTTTGCATGTTTGTCACACTTTAATGTTTCAGATCATTAAACAAATTTAAATATTAGTAAAAGATAACACAAGTAAATACGACATTCAGTTTTTAAACGAAGGTTTTTATTATTAGGGGAAAACAAAATCCAAAACTACATAGCCCTGTGTGAAAAAGTGTTTGCCCGTAAACCTAATAACTGAGTATTATTCTCTAACCACACCCAATCCTGCATACTGCCACAACTGTTCACAATCAAGAAATCACTTAAATAGGATATGCCTGACAAAGTGAAGTAGACCAAAAGATCCTCAAAAGTTAGACATCATGCAGAGATCCAAAAAAGTTACATTTTTTTTTTAGATCTGCCAGTCTGGAAATGGTTATGAAGTACTTTCTAAAGCTTTGGGACTGCAGTGAACCACAGTGAGAGCCATTGTCTACAAATGGCAAAAACATGGAACATAAGAGAACGTTCCCAGGAGTGGCCAGCCGAGCAAAATTACCCCAAGGGTGCAGCAAGGGTGCAGCAAGACCCCACAACAACATCCAAAGAACTCCAGGCCTCACTTGAATCAATTAGTTTTCATGACTTCACCATAAGATAGATACTGGCATAAAATGATCCAAGACGAAAACCAATGCTGAGCAAACAGAACGTAAAGGCTCATCTTAGTTTTGCCAGAAAACATCTTGACTTTTGGAAAAATACTCTGACGAGTACTGACAAGACAAAAGTTGAACATTTGGATGTATGTCTTATTATGTGTGGTGTAAAAGTAACAACGCATTTTTAGAAAATGAACAATGACGGTCTGGGGATGTTTTGCTGCTTCAGGACCTGGAGGTTTGGGCGCAAAGTCCAAAGCGCAGGGCGCAAAAGCATTAAGGCCGTGTCAGAATCCACTTTTGCTGTTTTAACGATGGAAAAATCCGCTTTGCGCTGCAGCGCATGATCTAACAGGGTTCAGCTTATTCTCTTAATGAGTTATAGGTGTGTTTTGAGATTAAACGAATCAGAGTCTAATCTCCCATTCCCTTTAAGAGTCAGTTGCGTCGCGCCATAGCGCATTTGCTATTTACATGGCAGATTTTGTAAGTGGAAAAACTGAATGCTTCACTAGCGAGAAAATAGTTAAAACAGAGCATCTGCAGCGCGAGAATGAGAGAAGCCTCCTCATTCTTTACTTTCACTTTCACTCTCTTCCGTGGATAAGGAAATGTGTTGTTTGCACAGACATCCATTAGCTTATACATAATTAATTTTGTTTGTTAAGCACAAAGATTAGTTTCAAAACTGTTTCTAAATTCAGTTCTAATTTCCAGCAAATGAATAAATGAATGAATAAATGAATAAATTAGTTATTTCCAAATACACATGCTATGCCCCATATGGTCTAAAACCTGACAGGTGGGCAAGTCTAAGCTCGTTTTTAATAAAACAGATATAAATATACATATAATAAATAATACTACTACTAATTATAACATTATACAAAAGCAAATTGTCATGAATAAACTGAAAAAAGCCCCCCGAGATGAAGAAGGCATGAAAGCAGTGGTTTTTATATTTATGTAGAAAATAATGATTTTTGTAATATTTTAATCCTTTAATTCTTGTTTATTTGTAAAGATATTGGCGTATTGCTGTACATCCTGTGTGTATTAAGCAATGTGTAAGCAACTAACGTGCTCTGCGCTGGATTTTAGACCTGCTCTCAGCTGGTCTATTGTGCAGTCTATTTTAGATCCTCAAAATAGCAACGTGTATGATAGGGTCCTTGCTGTGATAAATGAAACCATGCATTCTGCTGTGTACCAATCTGTTAGTTACCTGAAGCTAAAGCGAACTTGGGTTCAGCAGCAGGACAATGATCCAAAGCACACCAACAAGTCCACTTCTGAATGGCTGAAGAAAAGCTAAATAAAGACTTTGGAGTGGCCTAGTTGAAGTCCTGACCTGAATCCAATTGAGATGACATGGCATGACCTTAAAAAGGCAGTTTATGCTCAAAATGTCGCTGAATTACAACAGTTCTGCAAAGATGAGTGGGCCAAAATTCCTCCACAGTGCTGTAACAGACTCAATGTAAGTTTTCGAAAACGGTTTAAGGGGGCAAACACTTTTTCACACAGGGCTATGAAGTTTTGGATTTTGTTTTCACTTCATATAAAAAAAAAAACTGCATTATTTAAAAACTGCATAATGTATTTACTTGTGTTATCTTTGACTGATATTTAAATTTGTTTGATTATCTGAAACATTAAAGTTCTATTAATTTTAGGTCATAGAAATTAAGCTTTTTAGTCAGTGAAAGTCAGGGAATTTAATATTTGGCTTAGAGTGGGAAAAACATGTTTATTTAATAGAGAGACTGATGTAAAAGTGAGTATGTTTATGCATGTTCATGAGGTAAAAATAACTCAGCATAATGGCAGAAAGTCATCTCACGTTCCTCTGTGTTATAATCAATTTTAGGAGTTGACGGTTCTCCGGAGTCTCATTCTGTGTCCGTCCTGTGCTCTCCTCTGACGCTCGGACATCGTGCTGCTGCTTAAATTGCGTTTGATGGCTGGAAGAATCACAGTTTCTCCTTTACCGGCTTGACTGGGGAGTCTGGGGACAAATAAATAACTATTACAATATAAAAATATACTAATAGAGAAAAATATAAATCATTTGACACACAGAGGAAGATGATGATTGATTTATAGAAGCGATAAAATCAACCTACTGTTTCGTTGGCAGTGGTTTGAGAGGTAGTTTTGGAAAATGCTTGAAAACTTCAGCCCTAAAATAAAATCATAATGTTTAAATATGCAAATGATTTTACAGAGGCTTTCACAATTGCTAAACAGAAATTTGATAAATGAGTTCAAGATAATATCCAGCTTCACAAAAAGAAATTAATGTTGTATACCAAATATTTTGCAATGTATAAATGTCACGGTCACCCTATATTTTAATGTACAATTTACGCGATTAACAAACCATTAACTGAGACTTTTAACTCAATAAATAACTAGTTAGCTGCTTATCATAGTTAATAAAGTAGTAGGAGGGATTAGGTATTGGGTAGGATTAGAGATGTAAAATAAGATCATACTTTGCTAATAAACAGTGAATATCGTAATAATAGGCAGCCAGTAAATGGTGTGAATTGTTACTTTAACTAAAGTGTTACCAAAGTAACATTTTTGGACAATGATTTATTTTTGTTTCGTTTTTTTTGCATTTATTAGGAGAGCGGGCACTCCATGCATTACCACTGCCAGTCACCCGGACTCCAATTTCCATAATTCTTTGCACTGATTACGATTTTCGATGTTGCACATCACCATTCATCTGTTCCACATTATATTAGCTGTTTCTCAATTCCAAGAATGCAGAGAATGAACTCATGTTCTCACGGAGAGCGTTTTTGCCCGGTTACATAAAAAAACAAACCCGGGAGACCATGAGAACACAGAACATGTTAAAATTCAATTAAATGCTGTGTTCTTCCTGATGGTCACATGACCTCCACGCATTTTAACGGAAAATTATTTAAACATTACAACATTCATACACGATTTATAGTTGTTGTTTTTTTGCTTTTTAATATATATAACATGTACAAAACCCTTACAAATATCCTTTGCACAATATAAATAAAGCGAATTTAATACAAATATCAGCAAATAAACACCCTTAATGTGTTTATGCCTTTATTAAGATTAATATTTACTTTCACCGTCTATTTAGGGAAACTCTGAGATAAATAAGTTATATCTCTCAACTTTAATAATAAATAAAGTGTTGCATTTCCAACCTCCTTTATTCAGCCGCAATGACTTCTGGGACTTCTAGAGCGAGTACTCTGCATTCAATGCATCCTCTATCTAGAACTCATCCGGGTTCTTTCACGCGTCCTCCGTTCTTGAGTTTTGGAACTGAACTTTGGCAGTTGATGATGACGTTACATGAGAACACAAGGACGCAAGATTGCTTAAGAACGTACATTGAGAAACAGCCACTGACTATTTAAGATACTCACAGACACACACAGGGCTAACCCCGGACACTGGACTTGTGCAGTGCATTACGATTCAAATGAGGTAGCCTTACCATCCCGCACACAGTGCCAAGTCACACCAGGGGTTGTTTTAAAAGCAAAGTGACAGGAGTTGAAAAACCACGTGATTTGACTGTCCAACCTAGTTTGCTTACTCATTTTCATGATTCTTTTGGGTTGCCTAAATAACCTAAATAACTTCACTAATTAAGCTAGTTAGACCTTTAAATTACACTTAAAGCTGAATATTAGTATCCTGCAAAATAACTAGTAAACTATTATGTACTGTCATCATGGCAAAGACAACAAAAAATTGTTTTTAAAACACTTTTATGTTTAAAAATGTGTTGAAAATAATATCTCTGTTGAACAACGCTTGGGAAATATTTGAAAAAGAATTGAAATTACACAGGAAGGCTAATAATTCTGTTAAATTTTGTATAAATGTATATATGTTGTATGTATATTGTTTAATTGAAAAATAACTACATAATAACATTTTAAAGTTAATTTATGTATATATATACAGTTGAAATCAGAATTATTAGCCCCCCCTATTTATTTTTCCCCCAATTTTTGTTTAACAAAGAGAAGATTTTTTCATCACATTTTTAAACATAATAGTTTTAATAACTCATTTCTAATAACTGTTTTATTTTATCTTTGCCATGATGACAGTAAATAATATTTGACTAGATATTTTTCAAGACACTTCTATACAGCTTAAAGTGACATTTAAAGGCCTAACTAGGTTAACTAGGCAGGTTAGTGTCATTAGGCAAGTTACTGTATAACGATGGTTTGTTCTGTAGCCTATCGGAAAAAAAAATTGCTTAAAGAGGCTAATAATTTTGTCCCTAAAATGTTGTTTAAAAAATTAAAAACTGCTTTTATTCTAGCCGAAATAAAACAAATAAGACTTTCTCCAGAAGAAAAAATATTATCAGACATACTGTGAAAATGTCCTTGCTCTGTTAAACATCATTTGGCAAAAATTTAAAAGGGGACTAATAATTCTGACTTCAACTTTATGTATGTATGTATGTATGTATGTATGTATGTATGTATGTATGTATGTATGTATGTATGTATGTATGTATGTATGTATGTATGTATATATATATATATATATATATATATATATATATATATATATATATATATATATATATATATACTGTATACACACACACACACACACACACACACACACACACACACACACACACACACATACTGTTGAAGTCAGAATTATTAGCCCCCCTGAATTATTAGCCCCCCCTGTTTATTTTTTACCCCAATTTCTGTTTAACGGAGAGATTTTTTTCATCACATTTTTAAACATAATAGTTTTAATAACTCATTTCTAATACCTGATTTATTTTATCTTTGCAACCTTCCTACCTGATTTATTTTATCTTTGCCATGATGACAGTAAATAATATTTTACTAGATGTTTTTCAAGACACTTCTATACAGCTTAAAGTGACATTTAAAGGCTTAACTAGGTTAATTAGGTTAACTAGGCAGGTTAGGGTAATTAGGCAAGTTATTGTATAACAGGTTTGTTCTGTAGACAATCGAAAAAATATAGCTTAAGGGGGCTAATAATATTGACCTTAAAATGTTTTTTATATATATATATATATTATAGGGAATACTGTGAAAAAAAAAATCTCTGTTAAACATAATTTGGGAAATATTTGAATAAAGAAAACAACATTCACAGGAGGGCTAATAATTTTGACTTCAATTGTGTATATTATTTTATTATATATAACTTTTAGCTGATGCACCTGTTATTGTCACATCTGCAGGCTCGTGTGAGAGAGACTTCAGCCGATGCTTTATTTGTAGATGCAATGTTCCTTAGGAGCGTCTTGACACGCAGCAGCTGAGAAAGTAAACATGAGATTCGGGTATGATTATACAGCGTGAAGGATGAGTATGCATGATGAACAGGGTTCCCACTCTTTCATGAACAGCAGATTCTTGGATTTTTTATACCATCATTATTTTCAAACACCTTTGTAATTCACACCCACAGCTTATGTAGACCCATGAAAGTCCTTACTGTACTTAACGTTTCACTTACACTTAATATTGACATTAAAATATCAGAGTGATAGGGGTGGCACAGTGGTTAGCACTGTTGCCTCACAGCAAGAAGGTTGCTGGTTCGAGTCCCGGCTGGGCCAGTTGGCATTTCTGTGTGGAGTTTGCATGTTCTCCCCGTGTTGGTGTGGGTTCCCTCTGGTTGCTCCGGTTTCCCCCACAGTCCAAACACATACGCTATAGGTGAATTGAGTAAACAAAATTGGCCGTAGTGTATGTGTGAATGTGAGAATGTATGGGTATTTCCCAGTACTGGGTTGCAGCTGGAAGGGCATCTGCTGTGTAAAACATATGTCGGAATAGTTGGCGGTTCATTCCGCTGTGGTGACCCCTGATAAATCAGAGACTAGGCTGAAGGAAAATGAATGAATGATGATGATGTTTCGAACGTGTCATTTCCAAAATATTAGACCGTTTAAAGAACTTTAAACTTAAAAATTTGTTGAATTCATACATGGTAATATATTGGTAATATTCAAACATGGTTTCTGGAATATTGATAAAATGTGTATTATCTGTCATAGTTCTTGTACAAGATTTAATTTTAGTACTTTTACATTAAACATTTCTCTTTTTTTTTTCATTTGTTTTTGACAGCCGCACAGTACAATTGTTAAAATAACACCATAAACAAATTTCATTTCAAATTGAATTCAAGCACATTCAAGGACCTGTGTACTTTGCAGACCTTGAATCCATATGTCTGAAATTCAAGTACATTTAAGAAGTGTGGGAACCCTGGATGAAGCTCTTCTGACCTCCTGATGCTGTGAGCTGTTGGCCTGATAGAGCTGTCGGATGATCAGCTCACACTCCTTCAGCGTTGGATTTCGGGGATTCTGGGAGGAACTGCAGGAGATCTGGAGCGGCAGGAGTGATGAGACGGCGCCCTGTCCTGACTCCGCTGAACTGAAGTGGGTTTATTTGGTTAAATGAGGTTAGATCATCAGATATGCTGCAGTAAGTAAAGGGTTAGAGATTTGGCACCTGATAAATCTGCATTGTGAAACCCTCTCGGCTGATCCGTCTCTGCTGGATGTTGAGGAATCACTGTTGGTCTTTATGGAGCCTGTGGGGATTTTATACAGTTGAAGTCAGAATTATTAGCCTTCCTTTTCAAATTTTTCCCAAATGATGTTTAACCGAGCAAGGATTTTTTCACAGTAGTTCCTATAATAGTTCCTATTTCTTTCTGGAGAAAGTCTTATTTGTTTTATTTTGACTGGAATAAAAGTAGTTTTTAATTGTTTTAAAACCATTTTAAGGTCAGTATTATTAGTCCCCTTAAGCAATTTTATCTTCAATTGTCTACAAAACAAACCATCAGTGTTGGGGAAAGTTACTTTGGAAGTAATGCATTACAATATTGAGTTACTCACCAAAAAAGTAACTTGTTGCGTTACTTTTTATGGTAAGTAATGCGCTATGTTACTTTTGAGTTACTTTTCATTACCTGGCTTGATCTCTTTCAGAACATGCAGGGTTTTTTGTCTCCTTTTTTTAACAGAGGACCTCTGCAATTAACAACACACAGTATAACCTTCATTTATCTTTAAAAAAAACACACACATCAAAAACTAATAATGTAGGATAATATTATCTTCTGAGAACTTCAGACCCCATGCTCCACATGTGATATATACAGATTAATGAGTATTTAAAGCAATGTTTTTGATGCTTTTGTACTTTTTGTCTGATGTATTTTTGATGATGTACTAAAATAATTAAAACTTAAATAAAATTAATAAAAATTATATAGAGATATTTATATATTACATAAATATATATATATATATATATATATATATATATATATATATATATATATATATATATATATATATATATATATATATATATATATATATATATACATACATATACATACAGTTGAAGTCAGAATTATTAGCCCCCCTGAATTATTAGCCACCTTGTTTATTTTTTTCCCCAATTTCTGTTTAACGAAGAGAAGATTTTTTCAACACATTTCTAATCATAATAGTTTTAATAACTCATTTCTAATAACTGATTTATTTTATCTTTGTCATGATGACAGTAAATAACATTTTAATAGATATTTTTGAAGACACTTCTATACAGCTTAAAGTGACATTTAAATTCTTAACTAGGTTAATTAGGTTAACTAGGCAGTTTAGGGTAATTAGGCAAGTTATTGTATAACAATGGTTTGTTCTGTAGACAATCGAAAAAAATATATAGCTTAAAGGGACTAATAATTTTGACCTTAAAATGGTTTTTAAAAAATTAAAAGCTGCTTTTATTCTAGTCGAAATAAAACAAATAAGACTTTCTCCAGAAGAAAAAATATTATCAGACATACTGTGAAAATTTCCTTACTCTGTTAAACATAATTTGGGAAATATTTAAAAAAGAAAAAAAAAATCAAAGGGGGGCTAAAAATTCTGACTTCAACTGTATATATATATATATATATATATATATATATATATATATATATATATATATATATATATATATACATACATATACTAACACAACATTTGATGAAAGCATAAAACATACAAATAAAACCTAATTTATAATATTATTAAAAACCATAATAATATCTATATATACTATTTTAATAATGATATTTAAAAAAAAATATCTACACAATGGACAACACAAATCTGTTTGCAATGTAATTATAAAAAATGAGGCTTTAAAAAAACACATCCTACCTTTTGGAGAATGCTCGTGTTTCATAACCAACTGATACTGCAATTCTGGAAAAGAAGAACTATTAATGCAACTCTGAACAATGGTAAACAAGCTCAAACAACACAGATTTTTATAAAAATGAGAGCTTTTAGCAAGTTTGAGCCTCCTTTGTGTCCTCATGAAATTAACTGAATTATGTGATATTTATAACTCTATTGAAATTGAAATGAAAAAGCCAAGTCAGTATTATATGTTTATTAATTTTTGTCATTCACTTTTGTTTCAACTCAAACTTCCCCTTTAAAAGACCCTTCTGACATCATGTTGGAGGAAGTGACATCATCAGCAGCTTTCTGACCACATGCTTCAAACAGAAGTAAGTACTCTTTATCAGTAGTTGTTGTATTCTGGCCTCAGCAAACTCACTATTTCAGCTGCTATGAGAAAACCAATCACTAACCACTAGAATATTGTGTGTCTGAGTTTCACCAGGTGTATCTGGCAGTTTTATACCTGGTGGTTTAGCACTTTTAGACCCTCCATTTTTTTTTTCTTCATTGGAATCAAGGTTATTATTATTTGCATTTTTAAATTAGTTTTTATTTCAATACTAGTTTTTACATTTGCTATAAATGTCAGTTTAGTTTGCTATAAATGTTATTGTTAGTTTAGATTTTATTCTGTGAACACATTTCTAATTATTTGTATATTTCATTTTAGTTTTCCATTAAACAGAACACATCCAATGTCGACCAAATATATATATATATATATATATAGCAAGGTTTCCGCTACATTCATTCATCCGTGGCGGGCCGCCACGCCAAAATTCATCCCGCCACGGCTACATTACAGCTTCTTATTTAAAACATTTAGTCGTGTTTTTTATAGCGGATTATAATCGCACCAAAACATATTAGAGGTAAACCGCGCAAACCTTTCTGTAACCGTAGTGCTGTGCGCTATTTGTTCAAGGTGACATGCTGACTGACGCTCTGACAGACTGACTGACAGGTGCGTGAGTCTAGCAAACACCGCGTAGCTTTCAGTTAAGATGAACACAGTTTCCATAAGTATACTTTATTGATAAAGGTCAATGGCTCTGCATACAATGACTTTATCTTGCTGGAGTTTAATGCCGTTTCACTTTACTTCAGGACGCGTTAATGTCGGAAAACGCACAAAAACGCACTATATCGCGCTGTATTCCACTGTGGCCATCGTTTATGAATAAAGAGACTAAGCCGAATGAATGAATGAACATGCTTTTGACTGATTTGTTTGTTTGGCTGTAAAAAAAGCACCATCTACTTCTCTTACCATCTACTTCTCTTACTGTAAAAAATCCTGGTTGCACTAAATTTTTAAGCTGAATCAAATTAACCTTATGAGTCCATTGAACGTATATTATGTTAAACTGACTTAAAACAGCTTGCATAACTTATAAAATTAAGTTAGAACATGATTAACTTAGGCGACGCAGTAGGTAGTGCTGTCGCCTCACAGCAAAAAGGTCGCTGGTTCGAGCCTCGGATGGGTCAGTTGGCGTTTCTGTGTGGAGTTTGCATGTTCTCCCCGCGTTCGCGTGGGTTTCCTCCGGGTGCTCCGGTTTCCCCCACAGTCCAAAGACATGCGGTACAGGTGAATTGGGTAGGCTAAATTGTCCGTAGTGTATGAGTGTGTATGGATGTTTCCCAGAGATGGGTTGCAGCTGGAAGGGCATCCGCTGCATAAAACATATGCTGGATAAGTTGGCGGTTCATTCAGCTGTGGCGACCACAGATTAATAAAGGGACTAAGCCGAAAAGAAATGAATGAATGATTAGCTTAGCTTAATAAGTTACAATAAAACTAAAAACACATGCTGTAATGACTAATTGTTCATATCATTTTTTACAGTGCAGCCCTATTGTAGTTCAGATTTTCCACTGTGCTTATGAATTCAGGAAAACAATTATTATATTTGCTTATAATTATTATTATTATTATTATTATAGTATTTTTTTGTGATGGTTGTTAGTTTCAATTAGTTTTAGTTTCAATTTATTTAGAATTTTTCATTTTATTTCTGTTACTCATAGTTTAAGTTTTTGTTTTATAATTTTTTTTTTTTTTCAGAATCTGAGGTAAATTATCTATTGTTGCTTTCCTAGTGGCTATAAAATTTACGTAAAATTATTTTTCAAGCTGGAACAATTCCAATATTATGCAAAACACAACAGCACTTTATTGTTTCTGTTTATTATAGGTCATGAAAATTCAGCTTTTTAGTCAGTGAAAAGTCAGGGATTTGGGAGCCCTGAATACTAATAGTACATAGTACATTTCACATTTTAAAGTTCACATAAACCGAAAACTGCTACCTTTTTTTTTTCTTTGTTTTGTGACGCAGTTCCTAGAGAAACAAAATATCGTGAGAAAACAGTGGGCGTCACTTGTTTTTTCTACTGTGAGCTGATTGGATGTAGTAAAGTAGGCATTTCATTCAGAAAGATGGGGAAAAGGATTTGGGGACAGTTATTCGGACCTAACAGACTCCTCCTGCTCACCATTTCTGTTTGTTGTCAAGATGGACAGTTGGAGGGGCGTGGTTAAGTATGTTAGCCACGCCCAATACCTCAGACACACTTAATCTAACAATTTAACTGACAACAAACAGGAAGTGCGTTTTGAGATTTTAATTTTAGATTACAAGGGCAAACTATTTTTTTCTTAATGACATGCACAGATGATTTTACCACAAACATATCAATGTGAGTTAACAAAATCACATGGTTAGTTGTGATTTCATTTGTACTTTAATTTCTATAGAATTATGTGTCCGCACCATTTAGACCATGAATTATGATATATCAACCGGAGGGAAATTTACCTAGAAGCTGAAGCAGAATGTAAATATGCACCTTTATTAAGCCGCTTCAGGTTGTCGATCTCTGCATGCAGTCTCTCCAGCGTGTCTTTATGCTGCTGTTGGAGAAACTCAATGTCTTTCTGCAGAGAGGCGACGCGTGTGTCCTCCTGTGCATCTGTTCTGGGGTCAGCTGCTGCTGCTTTCACATTCCTGATGTCCACAGGAGGAGATCTGACCATGTAGTCACTGGTCAGCAGTCTGGGGTATCTGACACGGTCCAGATCTCGAACCCTGGACCAGCTGGGCAGGTTTCTCAGGGGAGGCAGGTTACTGGACGTGATGCTGTTTGGATGAATATTAGACAAAGATTAAACCGTAATTGAGCATATACAGTTGAAGTCAGAATTATTAGCCCCCCTTTGAATTTTTTTTCTTTTTTAAATATTTCCCAAATTATGTTTAACAAAGCAAGGAAATTTTCACAGTATGTCTGATAATATTTTTTCTTCTGGAGAAAGTCTTATTTGTTTTATTTCGGCTTGAATAAAATCAGTTTTTCATTATTTAAACACCATTTTAAGGACTAAATTATTAGCCCCTTTAGGCAAATGTTTTTTTTCCGATAGTCTACAGAACAAACCATCGTTATACAATAACTTGCCTAATTACCCTAACCTGTCTAGTTAACCTAATTAACCTAGTAAAGCCTTTAAATGTCACTTTAAGCTGTATAGAAGTGTCTTGAAAAATATTTAGTAAAATATTATTTACTGTAATCATGGCAAAGATAAAATAAATCAGTTATTAGAGATGAGTTATTAAAACTATTATGATTAGAAATGTGTTGAAAAAAAATCTGCTCTCCGTTAAACTGAAAACGGGGAAAAAAATAAACAGGGGCTAATAATTCAGGGGGCTAATAATTCTGACTTCAACTGTATATACTGTTGAGGGCAAAATTATTAGAGCAATTCCATGCAAATGTCAACCTTCCCATGAAAAGAATAAAATAGCTCAACCTTTTCTAGGTTTTTTGTGTAGGCTTGTATTTTACAGTACTGTAAAAATACTCAAAAATGTCTCAGTCAGTGTTTTCAAACAATTATATTTGATTTATTTAAGTCACACAAGTGCCAATTTCACATCTGTCACATCCATAACGGATTTAAGGTATACCGCGGTTTGGAAAAGTCAAGGTTTTTGTTTTTTACCCAAACATTTAAAAAGAATATATTTTAGGGCAGTAATTACAATACTGTGAAACCGTGATATTTTTATCTAAGATTATCATACCGTCACATCTATAACCAAGCTTTTCCCTTATAAATGTAAAATAAAATGTTCCTTTTGAGTTGTGCAGTTCATTCATTCATTTTCTTTTCGGTTTTGTCCCTTTATTAATCAGGGGTCGCCACAGCGGAATGAACCCCCAACTTATCCAGCATATGTTTTACACAGCGGATACCCAACACTGGGAGTTGTACAGTTCAATTAACAGAATTTCTACAAAGTATGTTGTACACTGTAAACCGTATACAGTTGAAGTCAGAATTATTAGCCCCCCTGAATTATTAGCCCCCTGTTTATTTTTTCCCCAATTTCTGATTAACGGAGAGAAGATTTTTTTCAACACATTTCTAAACATAATAGTTTTAATAACTAATTTCTAATAACTGTTTTATTTTATCTTTGCCATGATGACAGTGAATAATATTTGACTAGATATTTTTCAAGACACTTCTATACAGCTTAAAGTGTCATTTAAAGGCTTAACTAGGTTAATTAGGTTAACTAGGCAGGTTAGGGTAATTAGGCAAGTTATTGTATAATGATGGTTTGTTCTGTAGACTATCAAAAAAAATATAGCTTTAAGGGACTAATAATTTTGACCTTAAAATGGTTCTTAAAAAATTAAAAACTGCTTTTATTCTAGCCGAAATAAAACAAATAAGACTTTCGCCAGAAGAAAAAATATTATCAGACATCCTGTGAAAATTTCTTTGCTCTGTTAAACATCATTTGGGAAATATTTAAAAAAGAATTCAAAGGGGGGCTAATAATTCTGTCTTCAACTGCGGTTTATTCCGCTGTGGCGACCTCTGAAATAGAGACTAAGCTGAAGGAAAATGAATGAGTGTATATATATTTTGATGCATATATATTTTGAAAAAACTTGTCAAAGTTTGTCAAAGCTATGTTTCCATCCACTGATTTTCAGCGCATTTGAAATTTTCTAAACTGCTTAAAATGTACCTGCAATTTTGTAAAGAGTCACATATTTTCAAATACAAAAGCACATGTATACACAAAGTCATTTATTTTCCACAAATTATAGGTATTTTAATTATATACTGGTTATTTATTGGAAATTTCTTTCAATGCAATATAGTGTGATATATTTCAATCAATGGTCAATGGATGGAATTTGTTCTTCCAGTAAAATTCATTCATTCATTTCCTTCGGCTTAGTCCCTTTATTCATCAGGGGTCGCCACAGCAGAATGAACCACCAACTTATCCGGCATATGTTTTACACAGCGTATGCCCTTTCAGCTGCAACCCAGTATTGGGAAACATCCATACACACTCATTCACACACTACAGACAATTTAGTTTATTCAATTCACCTACAGTATATCGCATGTGTTTGGACTGGGGGGGAAACAGGAGCACCCGGAGGAAACCCATGCCAACATGGGGAGAACATGTAAACTCCACACAGAAATGCTAACTGGCCCAGAGACGTTCTTGCTGTGAGGCGACAGTGCTAACCACTGAGCAACCGTGTCGCCCTCTTCCAGTAAAATGTGAGTAAATATTTTGCAAGAACTAGACATGTAAATCATTTTATGTTAATAATCTCATAATGATAAATATTGACAAATTACAAATATTAAGCTCACAACTCATATTTTAGGGCTCAATGGAACTGGTTTTGAGATAAAGAAATTAGATGTTAATAATTTTTGCGAGAATAATAACCTCACCGGCGACTCGGTAGCTCAGTGGTTAGCACTGTCGCCTCACAGCAAGAAGGTCGCTGGTTCGAGTCCCAGCTGGGTCAGTTGGCATTTCTGTACATTCTCCCCTTGTTGGTGTGGGTTTCCTCCGGGTGCTTTGGTTTTCCCCACAGTCCAAAAACATGCGCAATAGGTGAATTAAATGAAACTAAATTGGCCGTAATGTATGTGTGTATGGATGTTTCCCAATACTGGGTTGCAGCTGGAAGGGTATCCAATGTGTAAAACATATGCTGGGTACGTTGGCGGTTCATTCCGCTGTGGTGACCCCTGATGAATAAAGGGACTATGCCGAATGAATGAATAATCTCATAATATTAAACTTACAAATATTAAACTCAGAACTTAGCTGGTTTTGAGACAATTGGAAAAATTAGACGTTATCAATTTTTGCCAGATTAATAACCTCACATTGCCAGATACGATGAAAGGTCACTCGTTAATTGTAGGTCATAATTAATAATATAATGCTGACAATGTATTTAAACATTTCACCTCAAAAAGGATGCTATACACTTCAGTTCACGTAGATCAGGGATGTCCAAACTCGGTCCTGGAGGGCCAGTGTCCTGAGTATTTTAGCTCCAACTTGCTTCAACACACCTACCTGGAAGTTTCTAGTATACCTAGAAAGAGCTTGATTATCTGCTTCAGGTGTGTTTAATTGGGGTTGGAACTAAAATATGTAGGACACCGGCCCTCCAGGACAAAGTTTGGACACCCCTGACGTAGATTGTATAATCTTACCGCCATTTTAGAAAAATGGAGCTTCATAACGTAAACCATCGTAAACAATATACCTGACCTCATTTACATACCTCATTTCCATAATCGATATCCCAACAGCTTTCGTCACAAATCAACTCGTGACTTAACATTCTATCAGTAACTACATCGTAATGAATGTTTAACACAATTTAAACGAATGTTTCTTTAAATTAAGCGTATTTATGGTCGTGAAATCTTCATTTCGGCTAAAATGCCGGCGAAAAGGAGACGCGCGGTGTCGCTTCCTGGATAAAGCAAACGTTGCCATGGCAACCGCGCGCTCACAATTTCGACGTGCACACGCATTGAGGAAACGTGTTGTTCGAAATTTTTTTATTTTTATTTTTTTATGTCAGTAAACGTATTTCAAATGTAACAGAAAGGAAATGGAAATAATCTAGTACACAAAACCACCAGATTACCAAAAAAAAAAAAAACAACTAAACTGTATGCAAAAGTGTGAAAATCAGAACAATTACAGTCCATTTATGCAACACAAGTGCAGTATCAAATGTCATGCAGTGATTTTTATATCAAAAATAATCAGACCAGAGCAAAAGCTAGACAAGTCAATTGTGGATACAATCATGATCGAATGTGTTAAGACTCTTTCATCTGAACATCCTTACACTATTACTATCAAAACACACCAAACACAATTTCACTAATTATGAAATAAAAAAACAAACAAAATTCAATTAATACTCAAAATACACACTCAAAATTTATGTTGGCAAACCTGAAAGTCTCCGAATGACTGATTTGTAGTTTCTTTGAGAGTTGGATAATAAATAATTTGACCGTCCGCCTTGGGTATTTGCGTCTATATGTGCGTTAAAATAACATTACAATAACTGATTGAAATTATTTTGTAAAAATGTGAAACATATACGGCAGCATCTGTGGACTAATGATGAATTAAAATAAATAAAATGATACTTTGAATGTTTAAAATAAGGAAAAAAGACTTGAAAATCAGGAATAAAAAGTCAAAAGTGCAGCTCAGCATTTACAATAGAAAATGTGATAAATCTGTGATGAAGCAGGGAGAAAAGATACCTTTGGAAACAATTAATATGATTACACATAGACTAATTCCCCACACTTTAATATGCCGGTAAACTCATCTCCAACAAGCATTTTGCTGAGATGCTTTGCATTATTCAAGTCTTTAATCAATAATAAAGCGTGCCAAAAAAAAAACTGATTTTAGATCAGTGTTTGTGTGTGTTTTTTACTGCCAGATACATGCAAACTACTGCAAGATGGAATTCTACAAGCAATGCCATAATTATTCTCTAATTCAGTCCATGCACGCAAGCCAAAATATAACGTTCATTAAAACGTCTGCATGGATATGGCCGTTCTGCATGATCTGGATTACTGAATATACAGTTGAAGTCAGAATTATTAGCCCTCCTGAGTTATTATAACTCCTGTATATTTTCCCCCAATTTCTGTTTAACAGAAAGACAATAATATTAGTTTTAATAACTCATTTCTAATAACTGATTTCTTTTATCTTTGTCATGATGTCAGTACATAATATTTTACTAGATATTTTTCAAGATACTAGTGTAACCCACCGGTCCTACTGCACCCATCCCGTTCTGAGCTGGGATCGAACTGGTGATTCTTTGTATGGGAGTCGGTTGCTTTAACAAAAAGGCTAAAGACCCTGGCCTCTAGCGTCTGTCACTAGACCACCTTTAGAGGTCAGAGGAGAGAGGTTACCTGCTTAGCACGTCGCTAGCTAGTCTCCATACACTCACCACCCTAAATCTCACTCTCCCATCCCGGACGAGCCCCCACGTGTAACCCACCGGTCCTACTGCACCCATCCTGTTCTGAGCTGGGATTGAAACAGTGATTCTTTGTATGGGAGTCGGTTGCTCTAACAAGGATGCTAAAAACCAGGGCCTCTATCGTCTGTCGTTAGAGCACCTTTAGAGGTCAGAGGAGTGAGGTTTACCTCATAGCACTTCGCTAGCTTGCCTACGTTACACTCAGCCCACTAAACCTCACTCCCATCCCGGACAAGCCCCCACATGTAACCCACCGGTCCTACTGCACCCATCCCGTTCTGAGCTGGGATCGAACCGGCGATTCTTTGTATGGGAGTCGGTTGCTTTAACAAAGAGGCTAAAGACCCTGGCCTCTAGCGTCTGTCACTAGAGCACCTTTAGAGGTCAGAGGAGAGAGGTTTACCTGCTTAGCACTTCGCTAGCTGGTCTCCATACACTCACCCCCCTAAATCTCACTCTCCCATCCCGGACGAGCCCCCACGTCTAACCCACCGGTCCTACTGCACCCATCCTGTTCTGAGCTGGGATTGAAACAGTGATTCTTTGTATGGGAGTCGGTCGCTCTAACAAGGATGCTAAAAACCAGGGCCTCTAGCATCTGTCGTTAGAGCACCTTTAGAGGTCAGAGGAGTGAGGTTTACCTGCATAGCACTTCGCTACACTCAGCCCACTAAACCTCACTCCCATCCCGGACAAGCCCCCACATGTAACCCACCGGTCCTACTGCACCCATCCCGTTCTAAACTGGGATCGAACCTACGTTTCTTTGTATGAGAGTCGGTTGCTCTAACAAGGAGGCTAAAAACCATGGCCTTTAGCGTCTGTCGCTAGAGCTCCTTTAGAGATCAGAGGAGTGAGGTTTGCCTCCATAGCACTTCGCTAGCTGGCTTCCATTACACTAGTATTCAGCTTAGTGCAATTTAAAAGCTTAATTAGGCAAGTTAGGATAATTAGGCAAGTCATTGTATAACGATGGTTTGTTTTGTAGACAATCGAAAACAAATATTGCTTAAGGGGGCTAATAATATTGATCTTAAAATGTTTCATTTTTTAAATTAAAAACTGCTTTTATTTTAGCCAAATTAAAACAAATCAGACTTTCTCCAAAAGAAAAAATATTATTGGAAATACAGTCAAAATATCCTTGCTCTGTTAAACATCATTTGGGAAATAAACTAAAATAAAGTCACAGGAGGGCGAATAATTTCAACTTCAACTGTATATTCGTTTTTAATGGGGCACCTAAAATCTGAACGTCATTTCTTTGTCTGAAGGCCGAAGGTGGCACCAGAAGACAGGAGTGGCGTTGGGCAGAAAAAACTCAGGCGACACGTTTGGCGCTCAGGGTGTGTAAGCCGGAGGAGGCTGGAATTGATTGGCAATGTCGTAGTCAGCGGGGTACGTTTCGCTGCTCTCCTCCATCTCTGAGAGCAGCTCCAGGGCCTGCTCCTCCTCCTCTGTGGGGTAATGGCGAAGCAGGTTGGCCGCCGTGGCTAAAATAGAGGCTCCACCTGCACCGGCCACCAGGTAGAAGCTGATGGCGAAAGTGACGTAGATGAGCGAGCCGTGGTACTTTTTGTGCTGCTGCTGGAGTGACAGAATTAGTTCTGAAGCCCAGTAGCAGAAGCCGATCACTGTAGCACACTGGAGCACTGCAATACAGAGGAACATTAAGATATTAATTTAACGAGGAACTATTATACAAAAATCACTTTTATAAGGGGTTTAACCGCAGTTTAGTGGCAACAGTGTGTGAATATAACCAACATCTAATGGTATACATTTTTTGTTTTTTTTTTGTTTTTTTAAATCACACTTGATAAAAAGAAACACGTTGATTGACATTCTGCCATTGTAGGTGTCATCAGAGGGGGAAAGCCCCACCCATTATTGACAATCTCTCCCTCATTAGCATAAAATGTTAGTCTTGTTTTTGAATCTGCCACTCTGCTGATGCAGATGCATTTGTAGCTCCGCCCTCTTTTGAAACGAGCACAATCTCATTTGAATTTAAAGCGACAGTCACCAAAATGGCACAATTAGCATCAAAGCTTAAAAGGGTCATTTAAACATTATTTGTGGGGTATTTTGAGCTGAAACTTCACATACACACTCTAGGAACATCAGAGACTTATTTTACTTCTTGTAAAAAGGGGTATAATATGTCCTCTTTAAAGTGATAGTTCACCCAAATATGAACCTATATAACCTGTTTGGGTTTCTTTCTTTTGAGTTTCTTTCATTCTTTCAAAACAAAAGAAGATCTACTGAAGAAGAATGCTGAAAAAATGCCATTGACTTCCATAGTATTTTTTTGTCATTACTATGGATATTAACAGCCATAGTTTCCATCCATCGATTGTTTTTATTTTTATTTATTTATTTATTTATTTTTAATTGCATTTTGGAATATTGCATTTAATAAATGCTTAAATGAAATGTGCAAACATTTTGAAATGTACATACAAATCTAACGTGCACAACTACAGTGCATCCGGAAAGTATTCCTAGCGCCTCACTTTTGCAAATTTTTTTATGTTACAGCCTTATTCCAATTTCTACACACAATACCCCATAATGACAATGTGAAAATAGATTTTTAGATATTGTTGCAAATTTTTTAGAAATAAAAACCTGAAAAATCTAAATTAATTAGTATTTAATATTTTGTGATTACAAAATTGGGTGTGATTGGAACGGTCAATAGAAAAACCAATGGACCGATTCCTTTTTTTTTTTTTTTTTTTTTTATAAAACATCTGACAAGTTGTTTTGGTCATTTTGAAATCCCTCAGCAAAAGTCTGTCATCACAGTGGTTCAGTATTATTATATTACCTCCAGAACTGACTTGAGCATCTGCGGTTACAAAGCGCATCTCATGCCTCCAAAAGCCATCGCACAATCATTGCATTTCATCTTCATCTTCTGAGGCGCATATAATGTAAAAAAAACAAAAAAAACACAATGGCCCACAATGGCTTCTCCTACTGCAGCAAACTCCATTTTTCTATTTGATATTTGGCATTATTTTATCAGAAAGAGACGATTTTGTTCTCTTTGACTCACTGAATTGAAACTGTGCTTTATTCGCAAAGGTTTTTATGCAATATTCCAGTTTTAAGTGTAGATCAAATTAGCATCTGTGAATGGAAACATGGCTAACGGCTGCGTTTTTCCCAACATTCTTCAGGATATTTTGTTTCATTTTTAACAGGAGATTGAAATTCATAGAAGTTTAGAACAAATATGAGTGCAAGTAAATGGTAAGAAAATTTTCTTTTTTGGGTGAACTATCTCTTTAAATGGTTGATGCATTTTGCCTATTCATTAACACAACAGTGGCATTTCGTGGGCGTTAAAATGCAAACTCTGTGAACAGGTTTCAAAATGCTAGCTTTCATAATCAATTCTGTTGTCATCTCAATGATGTCATGTAGGGATGGGCGATATGGCCTAAAATCCATATTGCGATATACATTGCAGCCTCTTGCGATAACGATATATATTGCGATATATAAATTTTAATAGAACCATTTCAGAACAGGTTGCATAGACCCTTAGGAAAGCCAAACTGCCATTTTTTTTTTTTAAATAAAGAAACGTTGCATGTCATTTTGAGAACATTTATTGTGCAAAAGCAAAACTGTAATTAAACAACACAATGTTGCAGATAAATAAACTAAATGTAGTGCCTTTTAGAAAGAAAGACTTTTCTTTTAAGTCCTTGGTTCCTAAATGCCAAGTTGCAGAGAACAAAAAAACTGGTGTCTTTTTAGTTAAGGAACTTACACTGTACTGAAATTACTTCCAGTATTAAATTAGTCAAATAAAATTGTGTATTGCAGATACTTTAAATAAAAACATATTTCTAACCTGCAGCCTAAGGTAACGCATTTGATTTTAAACATTTTGTTCTCCTAATAAAATTAAAACTGGTGTCTTGATCTGCTCTTTCTCTCTCTCTCTCTCTGTCTGCTGTAGTGTTGGTGCTGCTGAGAGATTGAGACGCACCAGACAAAGTTTGCTTATAAAGTAATGCAAAAATGAATACAATTAATATCGAAAGCGAAAGCAGATTCTCTGACATGTCCGGGGAAAAGAGAATGTATTGTCAACCCCAAATAATGAGCTGGATCAACAGTTCTGTATCCAGCGCGTCTCTGTGGGTCTGCATGCAGAGCATGTGAGTCTGTGGCAGAGTGTTCTGTTTCTCGCGAACACAGAACCGGGCCGCCCCAATAATATATCGGCCGCCCAGGTAAAATCTGTGTGGGAAGCGCTGATGTTCACTAGACAAGCCACGATATGCCATGCAAGAGGTCGCACTGTCGAGCCCTGTCCATGTTTATTCAAGGTGATGCGTTGCAGCCGGCTGCAGCTCGTTGCTCTTAATTTCGCGGGTAGATTGCGTCATCAAACATGCATTATCGCGATAGTGCAATAGAATTTGAATCTCTATCGTAGGCCAATTTTGTATCGTTTATATCGCATATCGTTTATATCGCCCATTACTAATGTCATGCGCATTACTTCAGTCTACTAAAGTCTGAGTACTTGGAAACCAAAACACCAGTGGCTAAATACAAAATTGTAAACACACAGATGCATGCTGTTTTATTTAGTTTAGTATTTTTTTTATCAAAATCAAGACATTGCTAGCAAAATCCCTGATGTGGATTTTACACTCTTGCATACACACGCACTCATACACTATGGCCAGTTTAATTTACCCAATTCACTTATAGCGCATGTGTTTGGACTGTGAGGGAAACCAGAGCACCCAGAAAAAAACCCACGCCAACACGGTGAGAGCACGCAAACTCCACACAGAAATGCCAACTGATCGAGCTGGGACTCAAACCAGCAACCTTCTTGCTGTGAGGCGACAGTGCTAACCACTGAGCCACCGTGCCACCCACACACATATATTATGTCAAAACAAACTTCTATTTTAGATGCGATTGATCTTTGCCCAGCACTAGTTTTCAGAACACTGTGCTTGTGTGAACATCGTCTTCACCAGTTCATATGATTACATTGTTGAGGATGAGGAGTAAACCAGAACGTTCATTTTTGAGTGAACCATCTCTTTTTAAGTAAAAAAAAAAAGTTTATATAAGGAATTAAATCTGTGATGATGAATTTGTACCTGTAAGAATGTGAGCGAAAGCGTATCTGCGTGTGATCTTGAGGGCTGGGTGTTTGGGTCCAAATACGTCCAACAGAAATGCTGTCAGGCTGCACAGAATCCCCAAGAAACAGAAAGCAGCAATGACCCGCAGGAGCAGGATGGACTGAGAGTTAATGCAGAATTCTGTGGGACAGGATTAACAAAACAGTGTCATATTAACAGCAAAAGTAATAATACTCTTTCAGTTAGAAGCACAGTTCAAGTTTAATTGCTAACACTTTAAAATAAGGTTGTATTAGTTAATGTTACTAACATGAACAAATATTGAACAAAACATTTATTACAGAATTTATCTTTGTTAATGTTAGTTCATGTCAACTAACATGCACTAACTAATGTTAACAAGCACAACGTTGGATTTTAATAGTAAATGTTGAGCTATGTTAAATAAATACTGTACAAGTATGTTAAATAAGTGTACAAGTAAATAAGTACTGTTCATTCTTAGTTCATGTCAGTAGATACATTAACCAATGGACCATCATTTTAAAATGTTACTGTATTGATCTTATTCTTCACATATGAGCGGCCGCACCCATTGGAATCTTTTTGGCTCGAGATTTCAGGTTTCATTCACTTCCATTGTTTTTAGATGTTAAAAACAGCTCGTTATGCTGCTTGATTTTTATATTATTCGGTCACACTTTAATTGAATGAATTAACAAATTATTAACTAAGACTTTTAGGTCAATAAACTACTAAATAGCTGCTTATTAAAAGTTAGTAAGGTAAGTGCTAATAAACAGTTAATATCTTAATAATATGCAGGTAATAAGCCAGTAGTAAATGGTGTGAATTTTTACTTAAGCTAAAGTGTTACCTAATATTGTACTTTTTATGAGTAGTTATGAACACACTTGTCTGTAGAGCGAGTATTTTTCTGCCGTTTATTACTCCTAGTCATTCTCCCATAGGCAATTAAATCAGAAGTTCTAAAAAAAAAAATCGCAAAATAATATATATATATATATATATATATATATATATATATATATATATATATATATATATATATATATATATATATATATATATAGATGATATACACTATGATTCAAAAGATTAGGGTCAGTAAGATACTTTTAAGAAAATAACACTTTTATTTAGCAACGAGTTATTAAACTCATCAAAAGTGACAAAGAAATTTGTCTTCCAAATTAGCAATTTCAATAAAAATTATTATTATTATTGCAGTGTAAATTGCCCAATAGAGGGATTTCTGAAGACGGCAATAGCAATGATAACAATACAGCTTTGCATCAGAAATAAATTCTATTATTTATTTCCTCTTATTATTTATTTATATTATACATATATTTATTTATTTTATAAATGTAGGTAATAATTTATTTTAATATACAATTCACATTATTAACAAACCATTAACTAAGGTTATTAGATCAATAAATTACTAATTAGTGACTTATTAATAGTTAATAAGGTATAGTTGGGTTTAGGTATTGGGTAGGATTAGGGATGTAGAATAAAAGTAAACTTTAAAAGTACTAAAACACAGTTAATATCTTAATAATACACTGGTAATAAGCCAAAATCATTAGTGTGAGTTGGGGCTGGGCAATACAGCAAAAACAAATAGCACAATTTAATGTTTCATATCATTCAATATTGATTATTATTAGATATTTTTTAATAATCCATTTATAAATAAGGTCCAGTTAAAAAAAAATATATATATATATTATATATATTTATATATACAGTTGAAGTCAGAATTATTAGCCCCACTAAATTATTAGCCCCCTGTTTATTTTTTTCCCCAATTTCTGTTTAACAGAGAGATTTCTTTCAACACATTTCTAAACATAATAGTTTTAATAACTCATTTCTAATAACTGATTTCTTTCATCTTTGCCATGATGACAGTAAATAATATTTGAATAGATATTTTTCAAGACACTTCTATACAGGTTAAAGGCACATTTAAAGGCTTGACTAGGTTAATTAGGTTAACTAGGCAGGTTAGGGTAATTAGGCAAGTTATTGTATAATGATGGTTTGTTCTGTAGACTATATCTATCTATCTATCTATCTATCTATCTATCTATCTATCTATCTATCTATATATATATATATATATATATATATATATATATATATATATATATATATATATATATATATATATATATATATATATATATATATATATATATATATATATATATATATATATATATATATATATATATATATATATAAACCCTTTATTTTAATTTACCGACATGACTAAGGCATATTATTGTCATAAAACTATACAAAAATTTAAACAAATAAATCTTGTCTACTGTATATTTCACAGTGTCACTATTGGCTAGGATTAGGGATGCAGAATAAGAGTATACTTATAAGTTACTTTCGTCATAAAAGACAGGTAATAAGCCAGTAGTTATTATTAGTGTGAATTGAGACAAACGCAACTGTTACCAACTAATTGTTTAAATAATGTAATAATAATATTTCACAGTGTCACTATTGGCTAGGATTAGGGATGTAGAATAGGAGTATATTTATAAGTACTAAAATACAGTTAATATCTTAATAAAAGGCAGGTAATAAGCCAGTTATTGTTATTATTAGTGTGAATTGAGACAAACTCAAGCGTTACCAACTAATTGTTTTAATAATAATATTTCACAGCATCACTATATGTTTTATCAAATAAATTCAGCCTTGAGGAGAAAACAATGGCATTTTTTGGGGATACCAACCATCTATGAGTTTGTCATCTATATATCCCAGGACGTCTGCGACACCGAGCTCCTGTCTAGGGCAGGTTCCTCCGTGGACGCGGAGCCAGGCTGGTTCTGCCAGGGCTGTACAAAGGGCCGTGATGGAGAGGGCCCCGGGCAACGCAGATGCCAGACTCCTCTCCGGCTGTTTGGGCAGAGCTGTGCCACCTCTCCTCCTCCGGTTAGCAGGAACAGCATTTCCAGGGGGTGCGTACATGCTCTCAGACCCACTCAAAAACCCTTAATCAAATTAGTCAAACTCAAATACAGTGGAGCGAGAGTGGGGTTTGATCTCAGCTGAAAAATACACAACAAAATCATATTAAATCAATGACGTAATTAACTGGCATTATTACTAAGAGCATATTTGTATTATGAAAATGATTTGTCAGACATTTTGTGTATTATAGACCAATGTATTATATATAGTGTATTATAAATCAATAACATAATTAACTGTAATTATTACTAGGAAAAACATTTGTATTATGAACATTATTTGTCAGACATTTTGTGTATTATAGACGTGTTGGGTTAAAAAAAAAAGTTATATATTACAACATCATGTCATTTGATATCAATTATTAAATTTCTTTTAACCACTTTTATTAACAACATTTTTTAACCACTATTTTAATTTACCAACATTACTAAGATAAAATAGTTTTATTAAATTAAATTATAAGTTTATAGTTAGTATAAGTTATTATGTAGCTTTACAAGAGGCTTTGCAAAATCAGAAAAGTAAAGGTTATTAGTTACTATAAATGTATTAGTTACTAATAACTTTAATTTACTAATAATTTAATAAATTGATCAAATTAGTAAAACTCAAAAATACAGTGGAGCGAGAGTAGGTTTAGATCTCAGCCGGGCACTACAGCTAAAAAATACAAATAAAACATCATATTAAATAAATGACGTAATTAACTGTCATTATTACTAAGGGCATATTTGTATTATGAACATTATTTGTCAGACTTTTTGTGTATTATAGACAGTGTTGGGTTAAAAAAAAGTTTTATATTACAATCTTTAACCTAAGAAAAAAAAACGACATGATATGATATGACACACACTTTAACATTACTAACTTTGGCAATTATTTTTAGATTAAAGCAATAGTTAACTCAAAAAGGAAAATTTCTGTCATCATTTACTCACCCTTGTTTCAAACACAAAAGATATTTTGAAGAATGTCGGAAACCTGTAACCATTGACTTGAGTAGTATTTGTTTTTCACACTATCAAAGTCAAAGCTTTCTTCAAAATATCTTCTCAGAGGAAAGAAACTCAAAAAAAGTTTGAATCCACTTGAGGGAAAGTAAATAGTGAGGATATTAACCTTTTTGGAAGAACTGTCCCTTTAAGATAGGCTTAAAACATTATTATATTACTCTTTTCCCAACACTAATTATAGATCTTTGACCAATCGTAATGAAACAACAATAATAATATTAATAGAAATGATTAATAATAAACCAAAAACCAATGAGTTTATGAGTTTCTTTCTTCTGTTGAACACGAAAAAAGATATTTTTAAGAATGTCGGAAACCTGTAACGATTGACTTAAATAGTGTTTGTTTTTCACACTATTAAAGTCAATGGTTTTCAGTTTTCTTTAAAATATTTTACTTTGTGTTTAACAGAAAAAAGAAACTCATAAAGGTTTGAAACCACTTGAAAGAGCAAATTTAAATTTTTGGGTGAACTGTCCCTTTAAGATCGGCTTAAGACATTATTACAGTACTCTTTTCGCAACACTAATTATAGATTCTTGACCAATTGTAATTAAATGATAATAATAATAGAAATGATTAATAATAAACCAAAAACTAATGAGTTTAAGTTTCTTCTGTTGAACAGGAAAAGAAGATATTTTGAAGAATGTTGAAAACCTGTAACCATTGACTTAAATTGTGTTTGTTTCTAACACTATCAAAGTCAAAGGTTACAGGTTTCAGCTTTAATTATATTACGCTTTTCCCATCACTAATTATTCATCTTTGAACATGGTTCTAATCAATGTTAATAAAATAATATTTATAATTATATAATAACAATTTAAATAATAATAAATAAAAAATAATAATCATTTAAATCATTATTTATTTCCAGACATAAGGTCCAATAAAAAGGAACAAACACAAGTAACAATAATACAAGACAAAACAATTATACAATAAATAATAGAATAATAATAGACCATTATTATTTAGTATTATTTAGTTATTATTAAATAATTAATAATAGACCCAAAAGGAATCATATTATCAGAAGATCTGACTCTTTTGATAAACAATAACTCATGATAAATTGTTGACTGTTGTGTTATAATAAACAGACACAGAATACTAAGATACAAAGCAAATTCTGTGATATTTTTTAGATCTTCCTGTTATATAACAAAGGATTAACACCATATCTGTATTCATGAACAAATATGGCTCTTATTTAATCAGTATATTACCTGTTTATTGTGACCGAAGCTCCTCTGTCCGATTTTAATCAGATTCGATCATTTATGACATGAGCTGGCCTCACACCTTCAAAACACACACAAAATCCTTTAAAGCCCTCTCAAAACCCACTGAAATACAAAATAACTCACTGAAACAAATATATTATGTGTTCAGTTTCTAAAGATCCCGTCGATCGCCGCTATTTACAAGACATTTTCGCGTGTTTTATTGTTGATTTCCAGTGAAAAACATAAACAATAGCTCGTCCGCTTCCTCCAGCAGACGAAGTGCTTCTCCTCCTGCCTGAGACTTCCGTTTCCTGTGTGTTGCCGTTTGAACCAATCAAACGCGTGCGTTCGTGCTGACGCCAGCCCTCGAGCACAGGAATGACGTAAATGTGAAGAAATGAAAGTGTTTTTCTGGATTAATGATTTATAGCTGTTTCAGCTAAATGTAATTTTTGTGTTGTAAACTACTGGTGACATTTCCGAATTCAAAATAAAAATGCTGTCATTTAGAAATCGTTTCTCATAAAATAACACAGAGCTGCCATGTTAGATATATTTATATCATTTTTAAACACTCATACACTATGGCCAGTTTAGTTTACTCAATTCCCCTATAGTTCATGTGTTTGGACTACCCAACCGGAGCACCCAGAGGAAACCCCTGCCATCACAAGGAGAACATGCAAACTCCACACAGAAATGCCAACTGACCCAGCCGGGAATCGAACCAGCGACCTACATGCTGTGAGGCGACAGTGCTAACCACTGAGCCGTGTTAATGTGGGTTTCCTCCGGGTGCTCCAGTTTCCCCCACAGTCCATTCACATGAACTATAGGGGAATTGGGTAAACTAAACTGGCCATAGCCCAGCCAACATGTCCACGTGGGCCCCACCCCACATAGCAAATGTTTTCTGGCCCAGCTCCGGGCCACACAATAACTTTTCCCACGGCCCAAGTACCGCAAAGAATGACGGTCCTGAGGTGGCCCATAGCTGGATTAAAAACAAGGGCCACACATGGGCCAAAACCGGCCTAAAACTCAGCCAATTTATTACCCTTAACTGGCCCTGAACTGGGCCAAAACAGGTTTATTATTGGTACCGATTCTCAGCTTTAAGTTAAAAATATCAACACCCCCCTTTGACCAAAAACCTCAAAAACTGAGCCATAATCCAGCCTAATGTTACCTAAACAATGTAAATAATCGCTACACTGATCTGGGCCACACACCTCCCATCCACAACTGGCCCAAATGTAGTTTGCCATCATGCATGCAGTGCCATTATTGCCATGCATGGCCCACATTTGGCTGACATTATGCATGCCAGTGCCGGCAACACGCCAGTAGTGCCATAATGAGGCCACATTTGGGCCAAGTCCGTTTGCTATGTGGGACATAGGATTTTCCTGGGCTTTGTGGGTGTCAACTGGGCATGGGCTCAGAGTGGGCATTTTGTTGGGCTGAATATGGGCCCCAGCTTGAATAAGGTTGTGGGTATCAGTTAGGCAGCCCACATACTGTATTTGTGGGTCCTAAATGGGCCACATATGGGCAAAATTAGACAGTATTTATTTTTTTGCAGCGTGTTTGCTTTTGTACAATTATAATAACAGCTCAACCAGTTTTTAAATAAAATGTTAAGTATTTCATACAGTGCTGCCAACTCTCACGCATTCGGCGTGAGAGTCAATTGACAGTATTCTCACGCTCTCACGCCACACATTCATTTTCTCACGCAGGAAAATCATCCCGTGAATATTTTTCCCGTTGTAATAAAGACGGTGTTAAAGATATTTATTGCTTTATAATGATGTTATTCTCTCTATGTGCAACCGATCCAACGCTGTTGAAAGCAATGTAATAGAAAAAGAAACTGACGCATGCGCGCAGAAAACTCTCCCGCGAGCCTCTCGCACCGCCCCTGCTTGATGCGCTGCTCGCGTTGCCGCTCCCGGTATGAATCCCGGTTGTGAACATGTATGCCGAAAAAAATAGGCGCTGCTCACGCTTTGTGCAACAGGTGTTGTGACGAGAAACGCACCCCTATTTAGGCTAAGTGCAAATAGCGCACCTCGTTGGAATAAGCTAGTTGAGTGATTCCCGATCATCACTTTGATTGACAGAGACAACATAACTAAAGAGAGCAAAAAATAGCTGTGACAGTGGCGTAGTTTGTAAAGCGCCTGGCATGGCATGTGTTGACGCGATTGATCGTGAATCCGGTTCGAATCCAGCATTTTTCTACATATCAGATTTTGCCTACTCTTCATTACGAGGAAGACAAGTAGGAATCATTAATCAGTTGTGTGTATTATGGAAGACTCAGATTCATAGAACTGGATTGGAGAGGTGTTATATGCAAATCATATGCATTATAGGTTTGTAGAAGTTATACATTAAAAATACCCTTATATATAAATTTTAGTACTGCTTCTGTGAACTTGAACAAGTATATTAAAATCCATTCATTTTCAAAGTGGGCTTTAAAAAAAAGTTAAATCTTTGTAGACTAGAAATATATGTACTGTATATCATTTATTTTAAATATGCGGGCAATACAATATAGATTAATTTCATAAAAACATATTTTATTAATCTTTTTTTAAATTCAACTATAGGGGTGTGGCAGGTAAGGGGCCTACAAGACATTGTGCCCAGGGGCCTCTGAATTCTTAATCCGAGCCTACCTTTCATAGACTTTTATTGGGATTCTGTCTACATGAAAACCAAAGGCCATAATCAGGGCCAGACGGAATCTGCAGACGTTTTTTGCTATTTCTGCGGAGAATTTTGGTAAAAATCTGCAGATTTCTGCGGAATTTTTTTGGGAGTATCATAACTAAAACCTTAATATGTTAAATAAAAAATAATATATTTTTAACTTGTATTTAATGTTTAAAATGCAAATCCAATTAGATTAACTGTAAATAGTTAACTTTAAGTAAATAAACAGAATTAATAATGGGCTAAAAATCTGCGAAAATCTGCGGAAAATCTGCAGAAAATCTGCGGAATTCTGACCGCGCAGATTCCGTGTGGGCCTAGCCATAATTGATTAAAACATAATATGATTATTATCTTGATGGATAAAGCAAAACAATAAGTGAAGCGCATTTTAAAACGCACTAGTTTTACAAATAAATGTAAAAACAAATCTGTAATCTTCTGTAAGGGAAGGGTTCACTCTCATTAGTGTCATAATGATTTTATTAAATAATTATCAATTTAAGTTAATAGATGCACATTTCAGAGGGGCTGTGTTTTATGGCAGGGGTAACAGCCTTTAATGTACAGGTGTCAGCGCCTAGTGAGTTTTGTAAATCGGCTAAATTAAAGTTTAACTAATATGATGATGATCTTAATTTGACTAAGCATATCTCCTGATAGATTTTTTTTATGAAGCAGAAAGGAGGGATAAAGTCATGGAGTTTAGACTTAATAAACCTAATTCTGTGGCTTGCTGTGGGGGCGTGGCTTGTGGATATGGGCGGGGCTTAAATTCTCACTCCAAGCTAAAGCCAAAGGTTGGCAGCCCTGCAGAAGTCAAATAGAAACACTACTGTACCTCACCAAACATTTTTATTCATATTTTGAAGGTTGTAGTAACTTTATGGAGACCAAACCAACTTATTACAGGCAATATTTTGTCAAAACCACCCTTACTGTACATACAGTAGTCAAATACACAGATAAAAACACTACTGTATTTCACCAAAGATTATTATTCATATTTTGAAGGTTGTAGTAACTTCACAGAGACCAGACCAACTTACTACAGGCGATATTTTGTCAAAACCACCCTTACTGTACATACAGTATTCAAATAGACAAATAAAAACACTACTGTATTTCACCAAAGATTTTTATTCATATTTTGAAGGTTGTAGTAACTTCACAGAGACCAGACCAACTTACTACAGGCGATATTTTGTCAAAACCACCCTTACTGTACATACAGTAGTCAAATACACAGATAAAAACACTACTGTATTTCACCAAAGATTTTTATTCATATTTTGAAGGTTGTAGTAACTTCATGGAGACCAGACCAACTTACTACAGGCGATATTTTGTCAAAACCACTCTTACTGTACATACAGTAGTAAAATAGACAAATAAAAACACTACTGTACCTCACCAAAGATTTTTATTCATATTTTGAAGGTTGTAGTAATTTCACAGAGAACAGACCAACTTACTACAGGCGATATTTTGTCAAAACCACCCTTACTGTACATACAGTAGTCAAATAGACAAATAAAAACACTACTGTATTTCACCAAAGATTATTATTCATAATTTGAACGTTGTAGTAACTTCATGGAGACCAGACCAACTTACTACAGGCGATATTTTGTCAAAACCACCCTTACTGTACATACAGTAGTCAAATACACAGATAAAAACACTACTGTACCTCACCAAAAATTAATATTCATATTTTGAAGGTTGTAGTAACTTCATGGAGACCAGACCAACTTACTACAGGCGATATTTTGTCAAAACCACCCTTACTGTACATACAGTAGTCAAATACACAGATAAAAACACTACTGTACCTCACCAAAGATTATTATTCATATTTTGAAGGTTGTAGTAACTTCATGGAGACCAGACCAACTTACTACAGGCGATATTTTGTCAAAACCAACCTAACTGTACATACAGTAGTCAAATAGACAAATAAAAAACACTACTGTACTTCACCAAAGATTTTTATTCATAATTTGAAGGTTGTAGTAACTTCACAGAGACCAGACCAACTTACTACAGGCGATATTTTGTCAAAACCATCCTTACTGTACATACAGTAGTCAAATAGACAAATAAAAACACTACTGTACCTCACCAAAGATTTTTATTCATATTTTGAAGGTTGTAGTAACTTTATAGAGACCAAACCAACTTACTACAGGCGATATTTTGTCAAAACCAACCTAACTGTACATACAGTAGTCAAATAGACAAATAAAAACACTACTGTACCTCACCAAAGATTATTATTCATATTTTGAAGGTTGTAGTAACTTCACAGAGACCAGACCAACTTACTACAGGCGATATTTTGTCAAAACCACCCTTACTGTACATACAGTAGTCAAATAGACAAATAAAAACACTACTGTACCTCACTAAAGATTTTTATTCATATTTTGAAGGTTGTAGTAACTTTATAGAGACCAAACCAACTTACTACAGGCGATATTTTGTCAAAACCACCCTTACTGTACATACAGTAGTCAAATACACAGATAAAAACACTACTGTACCTCACCAAAGATTAATATTCATATTTTGAAGGTTGTAGTAACTTCACAGAGACCAGACCAACTTACTACAGGCGATATTTTGTCAAAACCACCCTTACTGTACATACAGTAGTCAAATAGACAAATAAAAACACTACTGTATTTCACCAAAGATTTTTATTCATATTTTGAAGGTTGTAGCAACTTTATGGAGACCAAACCAACTTACTACAGGCGATATTTTGTCAAAACCACCCTTACTGTACATACAGTAGTCAAATAGACAAATAAAAACACTACTGTACCTCACCAAAGATTTTTATTCATATTTTGAACGTTGTAGTAACTTCATGGAGACCAGACCAACTTACTACAGGCGATATTTTGTCAAAACCAACCTAACTGTACATACAGTAGTCAAATAGACAAATAAAAACACTACTGTACCTCACCAAAGATTTTTATTCATAATTTGAAGGTTGTAGTAACTTTATACAGACCAGATCAACTTACTACAGGCGATATTTTGTCAAAACCAACCTAACTGTACATACAGTAGTCAAATAGACAAATAAAAACACTACTGTATTTCACCAAAGATTATTATTCATATTTTAAAGGTTGTAGTAACTTTATAGAGACCAGATCAACTTACTACAGGCGATATTTTGTCAAAACCAACCTAACTGTACATACAGTAGTCAAATAGACAAATAAAAACACTACTGTACCTCACCAAAGATTTTTATTCATATTTTGAAGGTTGTAGTAACTTTATACAGACCAGATCAACTTACTACAGGCGATATTTTGTCAAAACCAACCTAACTGTACATACAGTAGTCAAATAGACAAATAAAAACACTACTGTATTTCACCAAAGATTATTATTCATATTTTAAAGGTTGTAGTAACTTTATAGAGACCAGATCAACTTACTACAGGCGATATTTTGTCAAAACCACCCTTACTGTACATACAGTAGTCAAATACACAGATAAAACACTACTGTACCTCACCAAAAATTAATATTCATATTTTGAAGGTTGTAGTAACTTCATGGAGACCAGACCAACTTACTACAGGCGATATTTTGTCAAAACCACCCTTACTGTACATACAGTAGTCAAATACACAGATAAAAACACTACTGTACCTCACCAAAGATTATTATTCATATTTTGAAGGTTGTAGTAACTTCATGGAGACCAGACCAACTTACTACAGGTGATATTTTGTCAAAACCACCCTTACTGTACATACAGTAGTCAAATACACAGATAAAAACACTACTGTACCTCACCAAAGATTATTATTCATATTTTGAAGGTTGTAGTAACTTCATGGAGACCAGACCAACTTACTACAGGTGATATTTTGTCAAAACCACCCTTACTGTACATACAGTAGTCAAATAGACAAATAAAAACACTACTGTACCTCACCAAAGATATTTATTCATATTTTGAAGGTTGTAGTAACTTCATGGAGACCAAACCAACTTACTACAGACGATATTTTGTCAAAACCACCCTTACTGTACATACAGTAGTCAAATAGACAAATTAAAACACTACTGTACCTCACCAAAGATTATTATTCATATTTTGAAGGTTGTAGTAACTTTATGGAGACCAGACCAACTTACTACAGGCGATATTTTGTCAAAACCATCCTTACTGTACAGACTGTAGTAAAATAGACAAATAAAAACACTACTGTACCTCACCAAAGATTATTATTCATATTTTGAAGGTTGTAGTAACTTCACAGAGACCATACCAACTTACTACAGGCGATATTTTGTCAAAACCACCATTACTGTACATACAGTAGTCAAATAGACAAATAAAAACACTACTGTACCTCACCAAAGATTAATATTCATATTTTGAAGGTTGTAGTAACTTCACAGAGACCAGACCAACTTACTACAGGCGATATTTTGTCAAAACCACCCTTACTGTACATACAGTAGTCAAATAGACAAATAAAAACACTACTGTACCTCACCAAAGATATTTATTCATATTTTGAAGGTTGTAGCAACTTTATGGAGACCAAACCAACTTACTACAGGCGATATTTAGTCAAAACCATCCTTACTGTACATACAGTAGTCAAATAGACAAATAAAAACACTACTGTACCTCACCAAGATTATTATTCATATTTGAAGTTGTAGTAACTTCATGGAGACCAAACCAACTTACTACAGGTGATATTTTGTCAAAACCACCCTTACTGTACATACAGTAGTCAAATAGACAAATAAAAACACTACTGTACCTCACCAAAGATTTTTATTCATATTTTGAACGTTGTAGTAACTTCATGGAGACCAAACCAACTTACTACAGGTGATATTTTGTCAAAACCATCCTTACTGTACATACAGTAGTCAAATAGACAAATAAAAAACACTACTGTACTTCACCAAAGAATAATATTCATATTTTGAAGGTTGTAGTAACTTCATGGAGACCAAACCAACTTACTACAGGCGATATTTTGTCAAAACCAACCTAACTGTACATACAGTAGTCAAATAGACAAATAAAAACACTACTGTACCTCACCAAAGATTTTTATTCATAATTTGAAGGTTGTAGTAACTTTATAGAGACCAGACCAACTTACTACAGGCGATATTTTGTCAAAACCATCCTTAGTGTATATACAGTAGTCAAATACACAGATAAAAACACTACTGTACCTCACCAAAGATTATTATTCATATTTTGAAGGTTGTAGTAACTTCATGGAGACCCAAACCAACTTACTACAGGCGATATTTTGTCAAAACCAACCTAACTGTACATACAGTAGTCAAATAGACAAATAAAAACACTACTGTACCCCACCAAAGATTTTTATTCATAATTTGAAGGTTGTAGTAACTTCACAGAGACCAGATCAACTTACTACAGGCGATATTTTGTCAAAACCATCCTTACTGTACATACAGTAGTCAAATAGACAAATAAAAACACTACTGTACCTCACCAAAGATTATTATTCATATTTTGAAGGTTGTAGTAACTTTATAGAGACCAAACCAACTTACTACAGTCGATATTTTGTCAAAACCACCCTTACTGTACATACAGTAGTCAAATACACAGATAAAAACACTACTGTATTTCACCAAGATTTTTATTCATATTTTGAAGGTGTTTTTTTGTAGTAACTTCATGGAGACCAGACCAACTTACTACAGGCGATATTTTGTCAAAACCACCCTTACTGTACATACAGTAGTCAAATACACAGATAAAAACACTACTGTACCTCACCAAAGATTAATATTCATATTTTGAACGTTGTAGTAACTTCATGGAGACCCAGACCAACTTACTACAGGCGATATTTTGTCAAACCATCCTTACTGTACATACAGTAGTCAAATAGACAAATAAAAACACTACTGTACCTCACCAAAGATATTATCAATTTTTGAACGTTGTAGTAACTTCACAGAGACCAGACCAACTTACTACAGGCGATATTTTGTCAAAACCACCTTACTGTACATACAGTAGTCAAATAGACAATAAAAACACTACCTGTATTTCACAAAGATTTTTATTCATATTTTGAGGTTTTTCTACCAGACCAACTTACTACAGGCGATATTTTGTCAAAACCACCCTTACTGTACATACAGTAGTAAAATAGACAAATAAAAACACTACTGTACCTCACCAAAGATTTTATTCATATTTGAAGGTGTAGTAACTTCACAGAGACCAGACCAACTTACTACAGGCGATATTTTGTCAAAACCACCTTACTGTACATACAGTAGTCAAATAGACAAATAAAAACACACTGTACCTCACCAAAGATTATATTCATATTTTGAAGGTTGTAGTAACTTCACAGAGACCAGACCAACTTACTACAGGCGATTTTGTCAAAACCACCCTTACTGTACATACAGTAGTCAAATAGACAAATAAAAACACTACTGTACCTCACCAAAGATTATTCATATTTTGAAGGTTGTAGTCACTTCATGGAGACCAGACCAACTTACTACAGGCGATATTTTGTCAAAACCATCCTTACTGTACATACAGTAGTCAAATAGACAAATAAAAACACTACTGTTACCTCACCAAAGATTTATATTCATTATTTTGAAGGTTTGTAGTAACTTACTAGAGACCAAACCAACTTACTACAGGCGATATTTTGTCAAAACCACCCTTACTGTACATACAGTAGTCAAATACACAGATTAAAAACACTACTGTACCTCACCAAAGATTAATATTCATATTTTGAAGGTTGTGTAGTAACTTCACAGAGACCAACCAACTTACTACAGGCGATATTTTTGTCAAAACCATCCCTTAGCTGTATATACAGTAGTCAAATAGCACAGATTAAAAACACTACTGTACCTCACCTAAGATTAATATTCATATTTGAAGGTTGTAGTAACTTACTAGAGACCAACCAACTTACTACAGGCGATATTTTGTTCAAAACCATCCCTTAGTACATACAGTAGTCAAATACACAGATAAAAACCACTACTGTACCTCACCAAAGATTTAATATCATATTTTGAAGGTTGTAGTAAACTTTATAGAGACCAGACCAACTTACTACAGGCGATATTTTGTCAAAACCACCCTTACTGTACATACAGTAGTCAAATACACAGATAAAACCACTACTGTACCTCACCAAAGATTAATATTCATATTTTGAAGGTTTTGTAGTAACTTCACAGAGACAGACCCAACTTACTACAGGCGAATTTTGTCAAAACCACCTTACTGTACATACAGTAGTCAAATAGACAAATAAAAAACACTACTGTACCTCACCAAAGATTTTTTTATATTTTGAAGTAGTTGTAGTAACTTCAGAGACCAGACCAACTTACTACAGGCGATATTTTGTCAAAACCATCCTTAGTGTACATACAGTAGTCAAATAGACATAAAAACACTACTGTACCTCACCAAAGATTATTATTCATATTTTGAAGGTTTGTAGTAACTTCATGGAGACCAGACCAACTTACTACAGGCGATATTTTGTCAAAACCCCTTACTGTATACAGTAGTCAAATAGACAAATAAAAACACTACTGTACCTCACCAAAGATTTTATTCATATTTGAAGGTTGTAGTAACTTCATGGAGACCAGACCAACTTACTACAGGCGATATTTTGTCAAAACCATCCTTACTGTACATACGTAGTCAAATAGACAAATAAAAACACTACTGTATTCACCAAAGATTTTATCATATTTTGAAGGTTGTAGTAACTTCATGAGACCAGACCAACTTACTACAGGCGATATTTGTCAAAACCACCTTACTGTACATACAGTAGTCAAATACAAATAAAAAACACTACTGTACCTCACCAAAGATTTATTCATATTTTGAAGGTTGTAGTAACTTCATGGAGACCAGACCAACTTACTACAGGCGATATTTTGTCAAAACCATCCTTACTGTACATACAGTAGTCAAATAGACAAATAAAAACACTACTGTACCTCACCAAGATTTATTATTCATATTTTGAAGGTTGTAGTAACTTCACAGAGACCAGACCAACTACTACAGGCGATATTTTGTCAAAAACCATCCTTACTGTACATACAGTAGTCAAATAGACAAATAAAAACACTACTGTACCTCACAAAGATTTTATTCATATTTGAAGGTTGTAGTAACTTCATGAGACCAGACCAACTTACTACAGGCGATATTTGTCAAAACCATCCTTACTGTACAACAGTAGTCAAATAGACAAATAAAAACACTACTGTACCTCACCAAAGATTATATTCATATTTGAAGGTTGTAGTAACTTCAGAGACCAGACCAACTTACTACAGGCGATATTGTCAAAACACCTACTGTACATACAGTAGTCAAATAGACAAATAAAAACACTACTGTACCTCACCAAAGATTATTATTCATAATTGAAGGTTGTAGTAACTTCATGGAGACCAGACCAACTTACTACAGGCGATATTTTGTCAAAACCACCCTTACTGTACATACAGTAGTCAAATAGACAAATAAAAACACTACTGTACCTCACCAAAGATTTTTATTCATATTTGAAGGTTGTAGTAACTTCATGGAGACCAGACCAACTTACTACAGGCGATATTTTGTCAAAACCATCCTTACTGTACATACAGTAGTCAAATAGACAAATAAAAACACTACTGTACCTCACCAAAGATTATTATTCATATTTTGAAGGTTTGTAGTAACTTCATGGAGACCAGACCAACTTACTACAGGCGATATTTTGTCAAAACCATCCTTACTGTACATACAGTAGTCAAATAGACAAATAAAACACTACTGTACCTCACCAAAGATTTTATTCATATTTTGAAGGTTGTAGTAACTTCATGAGACCAGACCAACTTACTACAGGCGATATTTTGTCAAAACCATCCTTACTGTACATACAGTAGTCAAATAGCAAATAAAAACACTACTGTACCTCACCAAAGATTTTATTCATATTTGAAGGTTGTAGTAACTTCAGGAGACCAGACCAACTTACTACAGGCGATTATTTGTCAAAACCATCCTTTGTACATACAGTAGTCAAATACACAGATAAAAAACACTACTGTAC